>CM067173.1:54832495-54895855 GCA_034093135.1 Erigeron breviscapus
CAGTTTACTCAAAAATGGTGAAATCACACTGAATTATATGTGTACATTGTAAAACATATTTTTTTTCCACATGTGTACTCATCTAATGTTCATATAAGACCATAATTGTTCACACGTATACACTACACTAGTCATATATTTTTTTTAACAATTTCTTAGTATTAGTAGTTGAATACAATTATGTTAATTATTTTATAAACTTATTTACACAAAAAAGGCACACGAAAACAATTTTGGAAACTTTGATTAACTTTTTTAATTAAAATAAGAGATTTTTTTTTATATAAGTCGTTGTTGTATACAATCCTGACATATTGTTTTTCCAGTATTGCAACAACCTCAAAATGAAACTTTATCTAAATTAACAAATGAGCTAAAAAAAAAGAGAGCCAACCACCTCTACTGATCGAAGCATGATAATAAGAAGAAAAAAAAATGTAACATGGATCTAAATTGTGTTTCAAAAGTCAATGAGAGAACAAAAGTAACGGCCTGGGCATTTTTATTGGTACCCAAGATGATATTCCTAGACTACCCTTTCTCTATTATAAAATGTGTATTAATTTCTTTTTAATTAATTAATTGTCATGATTAATTATAACCATTGATTAACTTATTTGATGGTTAAGATTAGTTCTCGTAGTTCTCGCCATATTTTTAGTTCTCATTTTATCTTTTGACTATATATATATATATTAAATATATATATAAATATATTTATAAATATATATATATATATATTTGTGCTTTGTGAATCTTCGTGCATCATTTTATATGATCTAAGGTCAAGATCTTGTCTTATTTATTTTACTTTAATATTTGTTTATAAATTATAATAACCTCTATAAGTATTTTTAGCATTATGTATCTAGTCTTTATCTTGGTAATATTCATTTGGGCTTTGAGTGTAGTCCAAGCCCATGACCAAACAATCTTTATATTGTATTCAATTCGATATAATACACAGGCAACATTCAAGTTTTCTCATAGGCTCATAGTAAACGGTAATTTTATTTACTGATCTTGTATTTCTAAACTTTGCGTTTACTTAAATCAATGTCAAAATATCACTGTAACAAGAACATATGTAATTTATGAGTTTATATTGGATGTCATTAACTTCAGTTAGTAAGTAACTCCCAATGAACATTTTAAACTTAAAATAGACAATTCATCAATTAAAAAATTATGGATTTTGGTACTACTATGCTAGACATATATGAAAGCCTAAAATAATACTCGCAACTCTTATCATAGAAAGATTTTCCATTCAAGAGTTGTTTAAGATACAACTCCAAATTGTTGGGGATATGCAGTCAACAACGAACAAAACAGATATTAAACAATCACTGAAGGCACGATACGCTTTCAGATTGAATCAATTCGGGGAATCGCCAATAAACTCCAGAAACCCTCTAAGTCCCTCTTTCGTTCAATCCTTTATTAACCAAGCATCCGATGCAGTTTGTTGCACAATCATATTAAATTCATCTTGAGTGTGTAAACGTCTATGATAAAAAGATTTGATTAGGCGAATAAAGCAGTTCGAGAGAAGGTTTTTAAGATTAAATCATAAAATTAACTTAAGTTCTTAAAGCTTAATTGCTTAGAGTAAAAATTATTCACGAGAGTGATAAATATACTTTTTCAAATAAAGATTTGAGTATAAAGAGAGTTCATCTTGATTACCTTTTAAGTTGTTCAACATTGCAAGTGATATTATGACTTTCTGATTGATATGTAAGCTGATCCAAGTAGGTGCGCCTTTTTATATTCTTGTTTACAACAAACTCTTTCGATTAATTTCTCGGAATTACTAACTTTATTTAATTTCTGCAAACTAACTTTCAAAAGCAAATGTGACATCACGGTCACAAAACCCAGCCTTTTACTTTGAATTGTACTGGTTACCATAAAGACACCGAGGGATATCGCATGCGCTAGTTTCAGGGATGTTGTTTACACTACTAAAGGTAACAACTAAAAGTGCCGGAACGACTCTAGTGGTGCAAGCGAAGGTTTCAGTCTTGTCGAGCGAATCCCATTGTTCCGGTCCGAGAATCCCTATGTCTGAGGTTGAGCAAATGAGCAGCTACGCTCTCGTTGGTCGAGGTTAGATCTTATTTGAACAACTCCTGTAAAGATAGTCCTTGTGATCAACCTGCAAATGTGTAATAGTTGGTGGTTAAGTGAGTTCTTGTTTATCTATAGTGGTGTGTCATGTGTGTGTCGTAAAATATGAGGAGGATAAACCCAAAAACAAAGAATTATTACAGATTCTTTTTGGAAAAAAAAAAGAAAAAAAAAAAATGGAAATATTCACCCTTCCAAGTACAACAACGTGTCTCCGCTTAAGTTAATACCCTCCCTCTCCTTTTCCCCAAATATAATTATAATTCGTCTAGGGTTTGATAGGCGGGTACGGTGTATCATCATCTTATATATTTATGGGTCTGTTTGTTTGCTGATCTAAAAATCTCTTTGATGATTTCAGGTGTTAATAGAGCTAGATCCTAATTCGTTTTTCCGGAGCCGTAAGTTATTTATTTATTTTTTGATCTATTTATTCTAAAATTTTCAACAATAAATTCCTCCACTCGACTGTGTATGATTTATCTGTTAATTTTACGGCTTTGATGATTTTTTTGCATGAATTTAAGGTACCTTTATGATGGCGATGACGCTGCCCCCTTGTCCTGAGCCTGAGGTACGCATTTTCATATATACCTGATAGCATTATATTACCATCCCAATATATATATATGTTCTTCCCAAAATAAAGAGGCCCGTAGCTCATCGGTTTATTAACAATAACAATTTACAAATCTCAATCATTATTATGTACATATAGTTCTCCATATAAAACTAACTTATACTAAAATCAAATACGCTATCTAACACTATCCTGTATACCGAATCCGGATTATGCAACCAGTAGTACTACTTATATCGCACAACCACGATCAATGAATGTAGTTTTTAAACGTCTTAGTTTTGCTATACAAAAAGGAGTGGTGGCGCAGCTTGTTGCCCGTTTGCCTTTTATTTCTATGTAAATTACTATACCTGCACACATAATCTGCACTTCCATTTGGTCAATAGTTCCTCTATTCTTTCTTGCTATTCAGTTAAAATTTCAGAACTAACTAACTCTGTATGTGCGTGTTCCAGTATACAATTATCTGTATTGACAATGGTGCGAGGGCTTTATGTAATGAAGGTGTCTATAGGGCTCAAATTAACGGTGCTAGATTCTATTGTAAAACTGTATTGGAGGTTGGTAATTTTCATGCCATTGTTGATATGATTGAGCCATATATTGTTGTATTATTATTATTGTGATTTGTTTTTTATGTTTGACCCCAACTAATCTTTTTCATTTTCCTTACAGTGTAATCCAGAGAATATTGTGAGCATACTCGTAATGAGTTCTGAAAGTAGTGATAACTTTGGTCAACTAACCCCTCCTACTAGTGATCTCCAACAACTCCAGAGTGCCCTTGAATGTTGCCTTCCTTCCTTTTACTTAGTTACCTATATGTTCCATCTTTATATATTTACATATATACACAAAATGCCGTTCTAATAAATTATGATGATTGAACTTTATTGCTGAACTGAAAACGTGTCTATGCTTGCTTCTCAGATGTACGTTGTCCACCTGACGGTCTGACGGTATTTGAACGTGGTTTGTGGTTTGCATGTTCACCTTATTCCAGTTGTCCTGCAGATATGAAAAAAAGGTTACTTATGTTTGTTGGAGGGTATGTAATCCTGTATATGCTTAAGTGTTTCAGTTATGCAAGTCGTAATATTATTTAATTTTTTAGAAAGACAACTTATTAAATAAATATCTCGCATATATTCCCAAAACCTGAAACTTGATTGGAAAAATTACTGGTCCTTTTTGCGGAACGGTGTTTATGATGGAAACAGTTCTATATTATTTTTATAGACTTGTTGATAGTTTTGATTAATCCTGTCTTAGTTATATGTGTGTGTGTGTGCCAAGTAATTGTGTTTTTTTTTTCCATTGCTAGTGTTATACTACTGGATCTTAGCACAGCAAGCTCATATGGGAAGAAGCTCAAAGCGAATGGTGTAGCTTTGGATGTTTTAAACCTCTATTGCTTGAAGGTAGACAAGAAGGCTAGTGTATTTGAGGATAATTACCATTATCCGGAGTCGGAGCTTGAGACACTCGTTTCTGATGTCAATGCTGATGGCAACAGCCAGTTAGTTAATATTCCAGACAAGTATGTTACTGTTGTTCATAAGACCCTCGAGTCCAAATTGAAAGAGCATCTTGATTACCTAAAGAAGAAAGCTGCTGCTGCGGATGAGAAGAATAAAAGTGCAGCGGATGAGAAGAAGAGAAGTGCTGAAGCAGCCCGAAGAAAAAGGCGTTTCCGTCACCTAGACAAGAAAGCTGCTGCAGACGGATAAGAACAAAAATCAGGAAGACTAAAAGTGCTGCGGATGAGAAGAAGAGAAGTGCTGAAGCAGGCCGAAGAAAAAGGCGTATCCATCACCTAGACAAGAAAGCTGCTGCAGACGGTAAGAAGAACAAAATCAGGAAAACTAAAAATGCTGTAGATGAGAAGAATAAAAGTGCTGCATATAGAACAAACTCATACTAAAATCAAATACGCTATCGAACACTATCCTGTATACCGAATCCGGATTATGCAACGACTAGTACTAATATCGCACAACCAAAAAAACGACATTCTTCAATTGTAGAATCTGCACACCCCCTTTCCGAACTCCGCATACTTTAATATCACCTGCACACCTAATCTGCACTTCCATTTGGTCAATAGTTCCTCTATTCTTTCTTGCTATTTGGTTAAAATTTCGAAACTAACTAACTCTGTATGTGCGTGTGTGTTCCAGTATACAATTATCTGTATTGACAATGGTCCGAGGGCTTTATGTAATGAAGGTGTCTATAGGGCTCAAATTAACGGTGCTAGATTCTATTGTAAAACTGTAATGGAGGTTGGTAATTTTCTTCATGCCATTGTTGATATGATTTGTTTTTTATGTTTGACCCCAACTATTCTTTTTCATTTTCCTTGCAGTGTAATCCAGAGAATATTGTGAGCATACTCGTAATGAGTTCTGAAAGTAGTGATAACTTTGGTCAACTAACCCCTCCTACTAGTGATCTCCAACAACTCCAGAGTGCCCTTGAATGTTGCCTTCCTTCCTTTTACTTAGTTACCTATATGTTCCATCTTTATATATATACATATATATATATGTATATTTGTGTGTGTGTGCGCGCGCGCGCGCGCTTGATTAAACTTTATGACAATGGGGTTGGTGTCCCGTTGGTATGTTCTTTGACTTTGGGATCTCCCGCCAGGTTTGAGTCCCACAGTGGATTAATTGGTGGCAGATGCTCAATTTCAGGCATTCATGTTGTTTGTTAGTAGGGTAAAATGCCGATCTAATAAATTATGATGATTGAACTTTATTGCTGAACTGAAAACATGTCTATGCTTGCTTCTCAGATGTACGTTGTCCATTTGACGGTGAGACGGTATTTGAACGTGGTTTGTGGTTTGCATGTTCACCTTATTCCAGTTGTCCTGCAGATATGAAAAAAAGGTTACTTATGTTTGTTGGAGGGTATGTAATCCTGTATATGCTTAAGTGTTTCAGTTATGCAAGTCGTAATATTATTTAATTTTTTAGAAAGACAACTTATTAAATAAATATCTAGCATATATTCCCAAAACCTGAGACTTGATTGGAAAAATTACTTGTACTAATTGTTGATAGATTTTATTAATCCTGTCTTAGTTATATGTGTGTCCGACTAATTCGTTGATAGATTTTATTAATCCTGTCTTAGTTATATGTGTGTGTGTGTTAAGTAATTGTGCTTTTTTTTTTTTCCATTGCTAGTCGTATACTACTGGATCTTAGCACAGCAAGCTCATATGGGAAGAAGCTCAAAGCGAATGGTGTAGCTTTGGATGTTTTAAACCTCTATTGCTTGAGAGGATAATTACCAGTATCCGGAGTCGGAGCTTGAGACACTCGTTTCTTATGCCGATGCTGATGGCAACAGCCAGTTAGTTAATATTCCAGACAAGTATGTTACTGTTGTTCATAAGACCCTCGAGTCCAAATTGAAAGAGCATCTTGATTACCTAAAGAAGAAAGCTGCTGCTGCGGATGAGAAGAATAAAAGTGCTGCGAATGAGAAGAAGATAATTGCTAAAGCAGCCCGAAGAAAAAGGCGTAGAGACAAGAAAGCTGCTGCTGTTGCAGACGATAAGAACAAAAACAGGAAGACTAAAAGTGCTGCGGATGAGAATAATAGAAGGGCTGAAGCAGGCCGAATAAAAAGGCTTATCCATTACCTAGACAAGAAAGCTCTTGTAGACAGTGGAAAGTATACTTGTTTTCTAACAGTTTGTCGATTCTTGTTTTATTTAGTTACAATATATGCTGTCATTGAGCTGTTCATTTAGGAGGCGTTTGCTTTTGAAGTAATTGGAATCTTTATATGGAATTGGAATTTAGAGGAATTGAATCTTGGAAGGTTTAAAACAAAATTCAATGGAATTCATCTTAAATTAAATCTTGAATTAAACTATGACAAATACTAACAAAGTTACCCTTTTATTAAACACTTTTATTTTTAATTTTAATAAAACATTTTTATACAAATGATAATCTTATCTTATATATATTCTAAAATTGTAAACATGAGATGGAATTGATGATGCTACTTATGATTTTACTATTTGGTAATTAGTTATAATTTAGTTTTAACTTATTTTTTGACAAGTGAATTTTACCTCAGACGCGTATGATGTGTGCTAATCGCACAACGAAAGGGTCCCGCACTAAGCGGATCTTAAATAGCCTTTCTCACCATACCACCTCCTTAATTGGAAAATACTGTCGAGGAGAACCTACCAAGGCTCAAACTCGAGACCTTGGAGTAAACTCCCCCGGGGCCCCGCATAGCAGGTTTAGTGAAACACCCCTGGCCACTGGGATTTAACCCAGTGGTTAATTTGAATTTTAACTTTTTTTTTTTATAGAACAGCAAGGGCCGGATCACGGTATCCGGACTGGATACCGTGGACCTACCCGATCCCCTCCCCCCCGCCCGCCCCCCACCCGGTAAAAGCTCCACGAAAGCCAGGACAAAATCCTGGCGGGCAATCACAGGCCGAGAGTATCGAACCTGTGACCTCTTGGACAAAAGTCCGGGTGTCCAACCACTGGGTAATTTGAAGTTTTAACTAATTTCCGGTTTTAACTATCTACACCTTGAAATAGATGATGCTTTTTTCCGTATCCCAAAAAGAGGTATGTTCTCTTTCCATATGCCTAATCATCATCTAATTTTTCTTTTCATATGCCTAATCATCATCTAACCTCACATCTTTACTTTGGTGATTTGGTTTTTCATAGGTATTCAAAGCTTTAAATATTTTATATACAAATGGATTATTTTTTTTAAATTGAAAAGCTATTGAAATCCCTGAATATATGCAACTGTAAATATTTGATTTGTGGTGATATGGACTCATGATAATCTCATTGAGATTAGGTTGTTAAGTTTTTGGATTTTGGTTATATTCCGGGTATTAGACTTAATTTGTAATATAAGAAAATGCGGCTTTTATAGTGCCTTTTCACAGGCATGTTATATGGGTGTTCTTAATAGTTCCCTCTAAAATAACAAATAAAAACCTTGTGACTAAAACAAGAATTGTGAACCATAAAAATTCCAGCTACAGGCATCGTGAGACTCCATTATTCCTAGATACAAATCTATTCAAAAGATAATAGTTAAAGGGGGTTCAGAAGTCAAGGCTTAACGTCAGTTGACTTAATTGGTTCTTCATAGACACCATTTTAAAGAAACAACATCTGCCGACTAGCGTACCCAGGGTCAGGATCAAGAGTTTGATCTGCTATGTTAGGAGAAATTGTTAGTGCTGTTGCTAATCTAGCAGAATGCAGTGATGCAATAAACTGTTCATGATCCCTCGGCTTTGTATACTTTGATTCCTCGTCATGCCCACTGCACTGCATTTTCCTCCTGTGCAACTCTTCCTTCACTTTCTATATGAAGCAAGATGAAAAAGATTAAGATTATTATGGCAATTCCGTATAGATAAAGCACTCAGGATGATTAAGTAGTAGGTTGCTCAACATATATACATGATACGAAAAAAGAGTTAAGAACTTGGAGTGATATATTCATGTTAGGTAATGATGACAAATTGCACCCAAGTTACTTTAGCTTAAAAGGTTGCCACAACAAGATTTTCATAACAGAAACGTTTTTGACAGAAAACAAGCACCATCCTAAAACATAATAAACCGTATGATGGGATGAAATCCTGAAATAACACATAGAAAACTAATATGTATTTTCAAGCGATTATCATGAGTAGAAGAATCAACTAATCACATTATGATTTAATTAAGAAAAATTACTACATAGTCAAATTTTAAAGTGTATATCCTATAGACACCTCTAAATTTTTTTACTTATTTGGTCAATAAAATCTTACCACCTAATATCTTTAGTAAGAAATAAAAACACCAATCAATTCATACCAAGTATCAATAGTATGCTTCAAACCATCAAATTAAAATTGCAATTGTTCATCTTTTAACACGATATGACGATCCTATTCTATCCAACTATGATGCACCGAAACTCCAAACAGGTAGGCGTACCCGTTTCGGAAACTCCATGGGAACGGAAACTCGTACGAAACGTTTCCTTGAAGTTTCCATATATACCGAAACGTTTCTGTGAAGCTTCCATACCGTATCTAATTAATATTAGGGTTTCAATGAGCTTTTTCTATTCAAAAACGACTGCAATCTTGCGACATATGTATCCGAATCCCCTCCTATTTATATTAAAATTAAAGGGTTTGAAAATTTTGTTGATTTGATTATTAATTGATTACAATATGAGGATATGACCTCTATTTATACAAGAATAAAAATCTAATTATGGTAACAAAGTCATGGTTTTGTAAACCGACTCTAATTCCTTAATCGACTCTAATTTCTTAATCGACTCTAATTCCTTGGTGTGTGCTCCAAGTCTTTCTATTTTATCCCATTGTCTAACACTCCCCCTCAAGTTGATAGCGGGATTACCGAAATTCAACTTGAATTGGTTTCGATTTTTGGTTGTGGTTGTGCGAGCTATCGTCTTCTTCAGACATGGTAGTTTTTGATTTGGGCTACCGCCTTCTTCAGACATGGTAGTTTTTTGATTTGGGCTACCGCCTTCTTCAGACATGGTAGTTTTTTGATTTGAGATACCGTCTTCTTCAGACATGGTAGTTTTTGATTTGGGGCCTTCTTCAGACATGGTAGTTTTTTGATTTGGGTTACCGCCTTCAGACATGGTATTTGAGGATACCGCCTTCAGACATGGTATTTTCCCTTTTTCAACATTCTCCCCCTCAAGTTGGAGGGTAAAGATTACGAACTCCCAACTTGCCAAGGAACATTTTTGTAAAGTTAGTTCTGAATCAAAGTCGTCGGGTTTATCGCCCATGGTGACTTAGGTCCTGTTTTTTTTTCCGTTTTTTCTTTTTTTATCTTTTTTCTCTTTTTCTCTTTTTTGATACTAATAGGTAGATGACTTAGTCCTCATATCTCAGTGCCACGCCCAATGATCCGTCCCGTCCTGATATCCATCTACCACCGAAAAACTACTTCCCTCTTCACCCTCAGCTGCCGCCGCCCCCACCAAAACCCTTCTCCAATGGATTGAATTGGCGGCCCTTTTTGTTTTCCGTCTACCATGCCGGATAACCAACCAATCGGAAACATTGATCTTTGGTATGTCTTTTCATACCACATTCATCACAAGTAAGATCCGATTTATCATCTTGAACCATGGGTTTTTGTTTGTCATTAACCCGATTGAATCTCTTGGTGGCAAACCCGAACCCGTCTTCTTCTTTCACCATTAAACCGGTTGCTATGCCTCGTGCTACTTCAACATCTGTGGTGGTTACTCCCAAAATCTTTTGGTGAGCGGCCTCTTTTCGTATAGTAGCATATGCGACTTCAGTTGCCGGAAGTGGGTCGGTTCTGAGGATCTCTCTTTTGGCTGATTCATACTTCCGATCTAATCTGTTCAAAAACTGAAATAGTTTTTGTTCGGATCGAATCCTATTATATGTTTTGATATCTTCAGAACATGTCATCGGGTTTGGATCCTGTCGATCGATTTCACCCCAGACTCCTTGAAGTGCAATCCAGAAATCTTCGAGCTTGAGCTCGTTAGCCTTGACGTGCAGATTAAAGTTTGTAAGTTTGTCTTTCCCACTGCTCTAAGTGATGACTAAAGCATCCCATAGTTCTTTTGCGGTGGAAAATTCGGTAAGATTTCCGGCTAATATTGGTTCTATGCTTTGAATGAGCCATGAGAACACAATCAGGTCGTCTTGTTCCCATGACTCATATTTTTCAGTTGTTGCTTTTTCTTGTGGTTTTTCGGTTAAGTGTGATAAAAGGGTTTTTTAATCGGCCGCCTATGGCAACCCGAATCATATGGGTCCATAGGGAGTAATTAGTACTATTTAGCTTTAAATTGATTTGAAGATTGTCGGATATGTCACTTTGCTTGAGCTCGTTAGCCTTGACGTGCAGATTAAAGTTTGTAAGTTTGTCTTTCCCACTGCTCTAAGTGATGACTAAAGCATCCCATAGTTCTTTTGCGGTGGAAAATTCGGTAAGATTTCCGGCTAATATTGGTTCTATGCTTTGAATGAGCCATGAGAACACAATCAGGTCGTCTTGTTCCCATGACTCATATTTTTCAGTTGTTGCTTTTTCTTGTGGTTTTTCGGTTAAGTGTGATAAAAGGGTTTTTTAATCGGCCGCCTATGGCAACCCGAATCATATGGGTCCATAGGGAGTAATTAGTACTATTTAGTCACTTTGCTTGAGCTCGTTAGCCTTGACGTGCAGATTAAAGTTTGTAAGTTTGTCTTTCCCACTGCTCTAAGTGATGACTAAAGCATCCCATAGTTCTTTTGCGGTGGAAAATTCGGTAAGATTTCCGGCTAATATTGGTTCTATGCTTTGAATGAGCCATGAGAACACAATCAGGTCGTCTTGTTCCCATGACTCATATTTTTCAGTTGTTGCTTTTTCTTGTGGTTTTTCGGTTAAGTGTGATAAAAGGGTTTTTTAATCGGCCGCCTATGGCAACCCGAATCATATGGGTCCATAGGGAGTAATTAGTACTATTTAGCTTTAAATTGATTTGAAGATTGTCGGATAGTTTGGGATTTTGAGGTTGGTGATTGTTGTTTTGTAAAAAATTGGCTAATTGTAATGCCAAGTCTTTACCGGAGCCGTCGGCCTCTTCTCCGGTCATGATGGCTTAGGTATCGACTTAGGTGATATAAGTTGAGGGATTAAAAAAAATAGATGTGAATAAAGGGTTTCGAAGTTATTTATTTTATTGTAGTTGATCGATGAACAACAGCAAAAGATTAAATTATTACGGCTGCAGCGGCTACGAATTCAGTTGTTGTCGACAACCAAAAAAGAAACAAATTGAGTTGTTGTCTTTTGTGGCTCCTTATCTCCTCACGAAGTTCGACGGCTGTTGATTGGTAATTTGAATAGAAACAAATTTGATTACTTTACGAGGAGTGTAACACCACCAGGTCAAAAAGTGTAACACCACCAGGGAGAGTATTAGCGGCGACGTCGCCGCTAATACTGCGGGCCCCCATGTCTGTAATGGTAAATCTGACAGAGAAATTAGCGGGCCCCCTGTCAGTGTCAGAGTATTAGCGGCGACGTCGCCGCTAATGCCTTGGTCGGGTTGACCTTTTCCTGGTGGTGTTACCCTGTGCCTTAATTTATCACAAATTGATTTTAAGTTCGACGGCTGTTTTTACTGGCTCTTGATACCATGTTAAATTTAAAGGGTTTTCTTTATTGAATTGTTATTAATTGATTACAATATGAGGATATGACCTCTATTTATACAAGAATAAAAATCTAATTATGGTAACAAAGTCATGGTTTTGTAAACCGACTCTAATTCCTTAATCGACTCTAATTCTTAATCGACTCTAATTCCTTGGTGTGTGCTCCAAGTCTTTCTATATTATCCCATTGTCTAACAATTTAAACATCGCAAATGCCAAAACAACCTCTAAATCCCCTTAAGCCCGTAAACTAAGTTCTTACTTCCAAGCTAAAAAACAAAAAGTTAGCCTACTATACATTCATTCAATCTAAACCATCAAGAAATTCAAATCACAATATATAGAATACAAACAACAACAACTCATAAAAATCGTTTCACAAACCTGCATTAACCTCGAATCAAATTCAGGCAACCCAATTTGCCCAACCGTCAACGACCCAAAAAAGTTGCCAACCAAAGCTGCATCAGGATCCGAAATTCATTCAACTAACCCAGCAGCCAACCCACCCAAAAAACTATCCCCAACCCCAATCGGGTCAATTTGAACCGTTCTAAACGGTTCAATTTGCATCTCCCCAACTTTTCAAAACAAACTACACCCATCTTTACCACTAGTCACAACTACACAACAATTTTTTCTCACTTCCTCAATATCCATATACGGCGCTTCTTCCGCCGAAGCTTTCAAAAACCCGATTCGTTTAACTAAATGATAAAAACCACTTTCTTTTAAACTAACTAATTTCACTGTTTCATCGAATTTTCTTATTAATGCTTGTATATCTATGTTTGAGTTAACAAATTTATAAAAGCATAAGAAAGTAAAAATTAAAGTATTGTGTTCGTGGGAGGTCAGCCTTTTCGGTTTAACTCATGAGAGTCAGCCTTTTCTCTTGTAGTTGTCGTTAATCTTATCGCTCTCTCAAATAGTCATGTTAGAGTCTATCCATGCTTTGTGTATTGGATCAGTATGTTTCTTGTATTCCCTAGCTAGTTTCTTGATAGCATATTTTCCTTTTTTTTAATTAAATTTTGATGTCGTTTTAAAAAAATGTTTCTATTCATGCTTTGTGTACTCGATCAGTTTGTTTTTTTGTATTGGTTAGTTTTTTGCTACCATATTTATCTTCTTTTTTTTAAACTTTTTGATGTTCGTTCTAAACATAAGAACCAATAGAATGGTAACCCCAAATAAATCATGCTAATCGAATATCAAAAACTCAAAACCAATATTACTTGAAAGCTTTTTGATTACCTAGAACTTCCAATTCCAATAAGGGTCGTCTATGATAATAAAGTGAATGCCAAGCTTTTTGAATAATAACTTTATAAGTTTGACATTTTAGATAAACAACCTTCCCTTATATATCTTTTGTACAAATATGTTCATAAACTGGTTGCAAAACAAAACGATCACACCTTTATAAAAAGGATATATTTCATGTCATGTTATAAACCCAAAATAAAAGACTAAAGTCTAGATAAATTTTAGAAAAATATAATTTTACACTTCAATAACAACAAAATAACTTCAAAATGTAGTTTAGAATATACCTTTTTTGATTATTAAAACAGTAGTTATCCGAGATTCTAACATCCTCTATTTTAAAGTTACTCTTAAACATTGCCACATAAGATTTATCCTATGTGGCATCTCCATATTTTTTACAATATTTTATTTATCTTTAATTATATTATATTATTTATATAAATCATTAAATATATTCTAAAGTTTGACAAATATTGATACGTAAAACACAATTTTGAAATTAATAAATTTGATCTTTTTTCCAAAAATACACACATTACTTTGGTAAATATATTGTTTAATTCTAAACAAATATGCTTCTTAATGCCCATCGACACAATCATATAAAATTCTTCATAAGACACCAAATGATAAACATTTCTATAACAAATTAGAAACTAACTAGTTATTGTACCCGCGCGTTGCCGCGGAATACGTTTTTTACACGATAAAGTTTTAGACTCAAACTTATGTCAAATATTCGAACCCAAACTTTAAAAAAGACAACTAAATATATAACAATAACAATAAGAATAATATAAAAAGAATAATAAGATGTATAAAAACATAAACAATAATATATTAATGATTTAAATGTTACATGAACGTAAGACATAACGATAATGAAAGTTACTCCCTTTGTCCCATTAAAAGTGTCCAATTTTATTTTGTCAAAGTCTTTCTTTTGTATCTTTGACCATAAATATTTTTTATTGTATTATATAATATTTGATAAAAGTTATACTCAATGAAAACTTATCGAAACCTTTATCAACTCATATAATTTTCATCAAATATTATACATTATAAATAAAAATATTTAAGGTCAAAGTTGCGAGACAAAGACTTTGAAAATTCAAAAGTGGACACTTTTGATGGGACAGAGGGAATATTATATATTAAAAACGTTATGTATATATAAAAAGACGGATGAAAATAATCAAAAATCAAAATTTTAAAAGTAAAACCGTAACTGTGTGAAAGTTGTTTGATGAAAACATGAGATCCGCAAAGTTTAGTGTTAAGAATATGAAAACAAAAACTTTGATGTGGGGTAAGAGTTAAAAGATAGAAACTTTCTAAGAAAAAAACAACTAAACATGTAACATTAACACACACAAAAATGTAAAGGAATAATAAGATAAATAAAAACATAGAATATTACCCATATTAATATTTTAAATGTTAAATGAACGTAAGAGGTAACGATGATAAAAAGTTATTATATATTAAAAACGTTATACATACAAAAATACGGATGAAAATAATCATAAACCAAATGTTTAAAAGTAAAACGTAACTATGTGAAAGTTGTTTGATAAAAACATGCGAAACTAAAAGTTTAGTGTCAAGAAAATGAAAACGAAAACTTTGATGTCGGGTAAAAGTTAAAAGATAGAAACTATAGGGGGTTCAAATGAAAGTTAGTAAAAGTTATCATGTGTTATTAGGACTTGTACATTGCATGCTTATAGGACTTGTAAATCCTTATAAGTTTTTAGTATATATATAACTATAGGGGGTTCAAATGAAAGTTAGTAAAAGTTATCATGTGTTATTAGGACTTGTACATTGCATGCTTATAGGACTTGTAAATCCTTATAAGTTTTTAGTATATATATAATAAACTCATATGAGAAATAATCACATACTAAAGTAACATAAATGAAATAAATATCTCAAGATTATTAATAGTAAACAAACTTTACCTGTGGAGTCATTCACATCAAGTTAAATAACAAAATCACATAAAATTAATCAATCCAAGTTACACAATAGTAACTAATAACAACCTATTAGCACAAAAAAAGTTCATTTGAAGTAATGTTTCAGGAGTTTATAGTTTGGATGAAGTGTTTAATTATTAAAACTAAAATAAAAGCTACAGATATAAGTTACAACTACTTTTGCCAAACAAATCTTATATATATTATTTTTATTCATGTATCAACAAATACACAATACATTAGCATTACACTACTAAATTAAATATAAACAAGATAAACAATACATTAGCATATACTACTAAACCAAAAAAACAAATTATTAATCATTATTGACGTCTACGTTGTAAACTTTACCAACATTTAATTCAATATATTTTTAAATACGCACATCGTGCGGGTAAAAGACCTAGTATATATATATATTTTGATTATTTCTCGTATACCACTCGATGTCTCAAATCTCAATACGATCAATGTGGTTTTATGGACAACTAAATTGTTGAGGGGTGATGGCGTGATGCTTTCATAGTTTGTATTCTTTAAACTTGTTTTCTAAGAACAAATACACGCTCGAGATCATATATATATATATATATATATATATATATATATATATATATGGGGAAAGTGAAGGTGGTGCTGTTAGGCACCTAAGTTAGGTGAAATCCACTCACATGCTAATTTTTTAATATGGAAAAATCATGGGGGCCATTATTTATGATTATATATTTATAGATTAAAAAATTAGTATGTGAGAGGATTTCACCCAAGTTGGGTGGTGCTGTCTCACACCTTCACTTTTCCCATATATATATATAGATATATAGAGAGAGAGAGAGAGAGAGAGAGAGAGAGAGAGTGAGAGAGAGAGAGAGAGTTAGTTCTAGTAAAAACAAAATTTGTCGAGAACTATAAGAACTCTTTTACATTGGGGTAGTTTTGTACTTTTAATATATACAATTTAAATTAAATATAATAAGTTAATAACCATATAACCGTAGAACTTAGACCATATTCATTATCATCATGTCAATTGTCAAAGAGAAAACATATAAAACCTTTAGAAAAATTAATAATATCCTGGCCATTTTCAATCATAATAATCAACCATAACTTTGTATTTCTTATTTTCATTTTTGTTTACATTTTTGTTGATTATTATCACATCAGATTAAATGGTCTTCTTTTTATCGTCATGTGTATGGACTATTGGGCCATATCTAACTGACCCATCGTGAATTGGGCTGCAGCTGACTATTATATAAACTAGGTTATTATGTCTGATTACACGCCGCACACAAACAAAAATTCCGGCATGATTGATAAGAATCAGATGGTGGTTTCCCCATCGGGGAAATTATACATTGTTCACAATGGAAGAAAGCATAAGAGGCTGCAGTGGACGTATCACGACGAGACTGAATCTCACTCTTCTGGAAATCGGAAGAAGTAGAAGATTATCTGAATACAAATGAGAATGGCAAAGGGGGTTTAGAGCTTCGCCGCTACCGTAATGGCATTAAAGATGTAGAGGTATTATATAAGTTTGCTTATATTAGACTATTTCTTTCCCTTTTCTGTGTTTTAACTTAAAAGTATATCAAAACTTTTTTTCTGTGTTTTAACTTAAATAAGTATATCAATTTGTTATTTTAGGAATTCAATTGGCATAGTGATGATGAATTCAAAAGTCTAATAAGAACAGAGTTTGGGGAGAATAGCATGGCATGGTCAGTTGAGAAAGTAATGTATTTTAAGAAAACTGGAGAGAAGATAGAAGAGGAAATAGGGGATTGTTATGTTATTAGTAAAAAAGAACACAACATCGTGTGTGTCCTTGATGCATCAAACCCTAGCTGGAGGCTAAGATATGCTACTTACACTGTAACTTCCATACTCCAAGGTCGGCGTTCTCGAATAACTGTTCACCAATATCAGAATTTAGATTCATTGGAAAAAAAGTTTAGCATTGATTTCAAACTTCTAAAAGAAGAAAGGGTTGAAAGTGACATTTGGATTAGTGGCATAACAAAAGAGATGATGAATGTTGTGAAGAACATAAATGGGATGGTGTATGAGGGAAATATCTCCGGCCTGCCTGTAGTTGTGAAGAAATTCAAGGCTAATCATGTATTCAGTGAAGTTGCCCAAAAGTTATGGACTTTGGGTGCAACGGGTCAATTCCCTTACATTATTCACCCCCGTGCGGCGCAGGTGGTTCCACAGGGTTATAACATTGCATTTGAGAGATGCACTCATACTTTGTACGAGTGGGTGACGCAACCTAGAATGGGTAAAATCGAACAGGCTATTAGGTATATCAACCAATTATACATACTTCACCTTTTGGCTTTTATCTTTATATTGTACCTAAAGGTCTTTAAAGTTAAAATTTGTTTTTCTGCCCACCATTTTTTTGCAGCACCCTAATTTAAGGGGTAATCACACTTCATGAAATGGGGATTACCAATGGGTCGATTACCCCATGGAAAATTATGATCATCAACGGAAAAGCTAAGCTTTTCTGCTTCAAAAGTTGTTCGTTTTCTACCAATCCATACCATCAAGGCAAGTTTTTTGTTTGTTTTCTTGTAAAATGATATTCACATGGCAACTTGTGGTCAACAAAGAACACGACCAAATTAGCTATTATAACCATTAATAAAAAAAAACTCGTAAAATGCATTTAACAAAGAGCTGATTTTTGAGAACCACAAATCAAGTAAGAGTTTTAAACTACCGTGGCCATGAGGTTACGGAAAATACACTTACTGAAATATGTTACAAGGTTTTCGAATTGAAAAAAACAATACTAAACCTCCAAATGTCAAAGACAGAGGTTTTCCACAAAAATTTTCAACGCAACTTGAAATGTGATATCTCTATCATATTTTTCTATGTATAGTCTGGTGAACCAAAGATCAATGGATAGAATCAGGTCTTCAAACATGACCCACTATAACTGCTTTTAAGAGAATAAGTAGCAAAATGAAGATATACTTTGAGGTATATATTCAAACATAGGTGCCATCAATAACAAAGCAGTACATGTGATAAAGCCCACATTAATTCCCAACAAACCAGTTTCCGCACCACTTTCATGGTTACTCACCGTATACATATGCCCATGTTGAAAAAGAAAATCAGTTTCATTAGAGCTGAGTAACGTATCAACCTGTTACTGGGGTGACCAATCTTACCGTGCTAAAAATGCAGAATCTTGAATCACGCTATATTGAACCTCAAACTAGAAATACAAAACGTTTATAAGACTTGAATTTTGAAAAGATAAAACGACAATCCAAAAATAAAGTTTATTCTCAACTACAATATGACATTCCAGAAAAACTATGTTTTCTATTGACATCAATGAGCAGCAAGTGCAGAATGCCGCTACCATTACATCAACCACTATGCCTCACTATTGATCCTTGCAATAATCTGCATGAAAAAAAAAAAAAAAAAATAAAAAAAAAAAAAAAAAAAAAAAAAAAAAAAAAAAAAAAAAAAAAAAAAAAAAAAAAAAAAAAAAAAATAAAAAAAAAAAGAAAAAAAAAAGCAATAATCTGCATAAACCAACATAGACACTTAATATATTAGACTTTTGGAGCAAAAAGACATGAAACCAGATCAATATGCATCAATGTGTTACATTTTAGGCAATTACCAGCATATGCTTGATGGTTATTGCTTGTGTTAAACTCGATTCTTAACCCTTCATCTGCTTAAAAAAACACTTCCTAAACACTACCTAACTAGCAGAATATTACCAGCAAACGCTTGTTGGTTTTTCCTTTTTAAACTCGATTCTTAACCCTTCAGGCCTTCAACTGCTTAAACAAAACTTCCTAAACACTGCCTATCTAGCAGAATATTATCAGCAAACACTTGTTGGTTTTTCCTTTTGTTAAACTCGATTCTTAAACCTTCAATTGCTTTTAAAAAAAACTTCCTAAACACTACCTATCTAGCAGAATATTACACTTATGTATGCACTCCTCATTACTTTAGGATAACTGATAATGGGCCTAACAACTTAACCAGAGAAGATACTTGATTAGGGACTTACTCTTTCTCAGCAATAATGTCTCTGGAAGGTTATAATGGATTCAACCACTGCACAAATAGATGTCAACAATGGAGTCAACAAAGGTTCTTAAGAAATCTGTATTATAAATAGTTTGTCAAATATATCACAGAAGTTACAATGAAGATACCTTTCGGGATATATTCAAACTGTTTGGTGCGTTTACATTTTAGATATCTCTTTAAACATGTTTGAGCCAATAGAGATAAAAACATCTGCAAAATCAACCCACATATAAGCAAATGTGTCAAAAATTCCAATTATAGTTTTAACTAATCTCGTCGAAGAACTAAAGAAAATAAAAACCTCACCAATGACGAGAAAAGCTTTTCTGCTGCTCTACGAGGCACAGAAAAGCCACCTTGTGTGCTCGTATCACTAGGGGTCAAAGTCTTGCAGAACTCAATTGGATGTTTGCTCAAGCTAATTCCAATATCAGGTACCAGAGAAATATCTTTTTCCTTAATGAAACGTGTACGTATTCGCGCATCACATAAGTCCTGCAAAATCGAGTCAATAATTTTGGAAGAATTCAATAATCCTGTAACACATTAGATGTTACAGAAATACGATAAGGCAACTTTCAAGCCACATACCAATAAAAACTTGGAAGACCAATCTGGTGTGTTGCAACAATACCTAGATGATCTACTAATAAGACAATAAGTGGTTTAAATTGTCACCTCTACACACGCACATTGCAAAAATTAGAAAACCTAGTGTTTAGAGGTTGAAGGCTCATTTCTGCATAAAGTTCATCCGTGTCTTTGTCCGCATATTTCAGAGAAAAGATAACTTAGCGCCGAAAACAAGTTGAAAAAAGAAACAAGCAGTTTTTCATGCAAATTTAGATGAAATACATGTAGTGTGGTGTTCAGAACTTGCACAATAGCTGAGAAGGAAGGTTCGGATAGTTAGGAAATTGCGTTGATGCAATTCTATTTGTCGTGGCCGCCACCTATAAACCACATATAAGCTTCAGTTAGTGATCAATCAAATAATCAGTTTCATATGTTGCTTGCTATAGCTTAATTTTAGTATTAAAGAACATTACAATCAAGGTTTACTAGAAAAAGAAAGCTTGAACTAAAATATTTACTAATGACACTGAACTTTGTATTTATTGATGTGTATATTAAACATTCAACTCCTATAGTCTTACAGGATGAAGACATTATATTAACATCTTACATTCTTAAGGCTGCCTAGTTTCTTACTTATCAAAGGGTAGTTAGCGAACAATCAAACACTTTCGGGAATAAAGTTATGAACTTAAACTTTTAAGCTAAACTTCTAAGCGAACATATTTTTTTTGTTTAATTGCAGCAAAAGATATCATTGATATCGGGCGACTGATTGTCCTCATCTACCAAAAAACTAGACCAGTTGCTGAAAATGAGGCCATGTACACAGATGAGAAATATAAAGATATACCAGCCCGTAATGGGATGCATGAATCGGCGAGTGCTGCACGCAAGTTGGCAGACTTGTTAATCGATGCGAAGTAAATTACCTATCTTTGTTGCATTTCAGTCTTTATTTGTCTTGAATACAAGTAGATATACTAATATTAATATTAATGTAACGTATGCAGGATATCACTTAGAGTCGTGCTTCAGCAGATCTTCTTTTGGTCATTTGAACAGCGGGTCATTTTCATTTTTGAAGTTGCCGGATACATAGAGTATCTTTGTAAAAAGTATCCTAAGTCTAATACTCCTAATCCGTATTCGAAGTTAATGAAGTTAATGTCAACAGAAATATCGAAATATTATGACGGCGATTGGCGGTCGAAGATTCCAAGGCGGGTGCACAAGAGTTCAACTTCCACTTATAAATCGCAACACCCTGTAGAGCTTCTTTGGTTTATGCGAAACACCCTAGCCCATTATGCTGAGATATCAAGCAAAGTCCAGGATCCCAAATTCGAAATTCCCGTAGAGGCAGGTGATAATCTGTTCATTGGTACAAATAGTGCGGCTCTTGAGAAATCATTCCAGAATGCGTTTCCACTATACTTGGTAACTCTATACGAACATCTCGGGAAAACACAAAACCCTCACGTGCTTAGGGGGACAGTGCTTGGTCGTTTTTTCCGCTTCGTATAAATTGTTTTGATCAACCATGGAATTTAGGTTATGGTGAATATGAATGAAACACGTAACATCCATCTTTATTAGCCATCTTCAAAGTGGTCTAGTGGTTAATGCCCTAGAATATAGCTTGATACAATCATGGAGGTGGCTAATAAATGGTTCGTTTTAGACATTGTCTGTTATGGTAATTTGAATATTTTTAGGATGTATTTTGTTATAACTTGTGAGTATGAGAATTGTTACTCGTGGCAATATGAAGTTTAATGACACGTATTGTATGTTATATGTATGTTAGGGACACGTATTGCATGTTATATATATGGGTTACACTATGTTTTGAAATATATTGTCTTACCATATTTACACCTGATTCATATATTACTCTTAACAAAAGCGTACATATATGATAATTTTTAAAAGTTAAAAGAATTTGTAAATAAAATGTTAAAAACAATATAAAATGCTGTTCTTATTACAATTTTTTTTTTTTAACTTTATATTGATTCAATTCCACAAAGGGCCGGCGTTCAGTTGATTATCAAGAAAATCACCTTAGTTTGAATATGAGAATCTAACCCATGAGTAAAACCCAATGGCTCTAGAGCTCAAGAAAGGTAAGAAAATAAAAATGTATTCTTGATACCTTATAAAAAGGTTGAACTCTTGGTTATATTGTTTGTTTGACGACGATTTGATATAAAAATTTGCAGGTAAAGAAGATTCGAGATCAAGTTCAAAGAGGAAGTTATTAGATGATGATGGATCAAAGAAAAAAAAGGTTCTTGTTGAGACATCAAAATCAAAGATTGCTCATGAGTTGGAATTTTATGATCAATTGCTTCTTGAATTAGTATACATTTTCTGAAACTTTTTTTTAAAAGAAAAAGTAATGGAGGAGACCCTAGCCCCGGTATTACAATTGGATATCCATCAACTTACTCGTATGAGTCATATGATGCCGGTACAATACCTCCATCCTAATCCCCACATGATCTGGGCACCCGAATGATCGAACCTGTATTTAAACTTCACATGTGGGTTTAGGCTTCATTGGTAACGGGTATCTTAAATAAAGGAATTATTTTTTGCTAGCGGAAATTGAATATGAGACCTTAAGGTCACGAACTGAGAATTATTTTCTAAAACTTTCTTTCTACAAAATTGTAATTTACTCGTTTACAATATATTTGATCTTCCATTTCATTGGCATGTATGGGCTGTTTGAATCTGTGTTTTAAAAGTGAACAACCACCTCTGTCGAATTGCTTCAACGAGTATTATGTCATCCAGACTGTCTGCCAACAAGACGATCGTCTTCCTCAAATGATCACGACGGTTTGTATCAAGATTGCAGATCACAATAGAAGAAACAGTTTGTATCTATCACACACTTTCTTATTAGATAACCCAATGTAGATTTCGAATTTCAAATTTTTGGTTGGACCTACAGAAAAAGCACCTTCCTTAATGAAAGACCCATTAGAAAGCTAGCAAGGTGCTAGTAAAGACAGGGAAAAGATAGAGTTTTGCAGGGTAAAACTTCGTACAAGAAGATAACAGGAAAGAAAATTAATAACTAAAGTTGCACCACTTTTGCCATTCCATTCGGTTTGAATTTGCTCGGTTGGACATCCAAAGGAAGCTAGCAGTTTTCACCTCTTTTGTAGCGAATCGGATTGAAGGAGGTTTGTTTGAGAATATGCTATCGTTCCGCATTTTCCATATAACCCACACATAGGCCATCACGATCAGGAGGATAAGTTTGCGACGCCAGGGGTCTGTGGCCGACTTCTCATGAATGCTAAACAATTCTTGTACTGAGGATGGTTTCACCAATGGTATTTTTAGCCACGTAAGTAGGAAACTCCATACATTATCCGAGAAGGGGCAGTTGAGAAACAGGTGTTTGGAAGATTCTTCATCACTTTCGGGTAAAAGGCTAAAGGGATGTTCCTATGAGTTAGGAGATCCGCCGTTGGTAGACGTGTTGGGTTATATAACAATTTATCGAATTAAATCACAAAGCACGCAACGGAAGACAAGATCTATGTAATTTAATTAATCAACCAAGATATAGAAAGTGTACCTTAAATTGGAGAGATTAAAGCAAGGAAAAGGTTTAAATTAACCTCTCTACGATTGCACACACAACGTTGGAATGTATGTATGCTAGTACTTGATCACGAACCGAACAACCCTTGTTACTAATTCCTTAATCTCGAACTATAAGCAAACCCGAAACACTTTGTGTTGCTAGCTACGGTCGAATTAAGAGAGAGGAGAGGAGAGAAAACCCTAACTTAATTGATTTGTGATTATGTGTTAAAAACAATTAAGCTTAGGTTTATATTTATAGGCTTTAGGAAACTTGATGACCAAGGTTAGGGTTATAAAACCCTTTGATCGGCCGAAACACCCCCTAGACTATTCTAGAGGGTTTCCTAATTGTTTCCTAATTCTAACTCTCCTTCGTTAAGTCCGTTAATTAAGTACCGTTAACTTTTAACTATTTAACGGACCACCGTTAGTTTTTCGTGATCTAATTAATTAATAAACTACATTTAATATATTAATCAATTATAATTACATTCACGTTGAGGTGTGACCCCGTAGGCTTAAATATATTTCGGACATACGTTCATTTTACGTGATCACATACTAACAGCTCCCACTTGAGCTCGTAACAATTGAAGGTAATAACATTGGTTAGCGTCTAGCAACACGCCAATGCTCCCAGAAATATTTAAGTATAGTTTCTTAAAGTATATTTAAATGGTTGAGGCATTTACTATCCCTTTGTTCAAATACCGTGTTAAACATGAATATGGATCAATGTCATTTCATGATTTAACGATTTTGTTTCTCATTCCATAACTAATTAATGATTACCAAATATAATCGAGAACCATCTGGATTTATTTGGGCACGGCCATGCAAACATCTTAATTAGTCCTAATGAGGGCGCCAATGGTATCATACTTCAACTTTTAAGTTGAAGGAACAAATCCTATATTGACTACACGTGTCAGTCATCATACTTCACTACACTTTCTGAAAATAGCCCTTTATGTACTCCCTTATTCAGGAGAGTTAAAACTATATCAAGTAAGTGCAATCCATACATGCTGACCTGCTTGTATCTCAAGTCGATCAATAAAGTAACCATTTACGAATTTCACTTAATGACGCTGATCCATAAAGTGATGAATTCGTTAGTGGGGTAGTCCGATATGCATCAACTATGGATATCATCTGAGTTTGGTGGGACCATCCATTATATATTCCAAGAATATAACCAATCACTCAGATATGTCTTAGTTTAATTATATTCCCATATAATTAATCGACAATGGACAATTTAGAATATTTAATAAAATATTCAAGGATTAAACATGCAAATATAGGATACAATTAATATTAAATGAAATCAAACATATCAAGTACTTTATTTCATTATGAAAAATATAAATTGTTTAACATCCCTTATCCAAATACCGAAACAACAGATTTACATGAAATAACTAGCTAATTTAAGTCCTATGCCCTCGGCATGCCTTTCAAGCTTGGGCCTAGACAAAGCTTTGTGAAAGGATCAGCTAAGTTAAAATCTGTGTGAACTTTGAGTAATTTGATCTCCCCTAGTTCGATCTGCTCACGAACATAGTGATATCGTCTAGCATAATGTCTGGCACCTTTCTGAACTCCGGGTTCGTTGGCAATGATTAATGCACCAGTATTATCACAGTACATATCAGTGGGTAAGTTACTTGAGGGGATCACGTCAAGCCCGCTAATGAACTTCCTTATCCAGACTGCTTCCATTGCAGCTTCTGAGGCGGCAATGTACTCAGACTCTGTTGCAGACATGGCAACTGTGGTTTGCTTCTTGCTTTTCCAATCCACAGCACCTCCATTAAGAATGAAGACGAATCCTGACTGAGACTTCGTGTCATCTCTATCAGTTTGAAATCCAGCATCACAGTATCCGGTCACTTTGAGCTCTAAATCTGGATTTCCTCCATACACCAAAAACACATCTTTAGTAGCCCGTAGGTACTTCAGAATGTTCTTAACAGCAGTCCAGTGACTTTCACCTGGATTCTGTTGATATCGGCTAACGATGTTTTGCGCGAACGCCACATCTGGTCTAGTGCATCTAACCGCATACATAATAGATCCCACAGCCGAAGCATAAGGGACTCTTTGCATACGCTCCACCTCATTAGGTGTAGTAGCACCCTGTTTGATAGATAAACTAAGTCCTTCTTGCATAGGTGTAAACCCACGCTTAGAATTCTCCATCTTGAATCGTTTCAAGATCTTATCAATATAATCACTTTGACTTAGTCCAATTAATCGCTTTGATCTATCTCGGTAGATCTTGATTCCAAGAATAAATGCGGCTTCTCCTAAATCTTTCATGGCAAAACACTTTCCAAGATGGGATTTAACATCTTGCAACATTGGAATGTGTTTTCCTATTATCAATATGTCATCAACATATAAGACAAGGAAAGTAACATTACTCCCACTAGCTTTGCGATATACACATGGCTCATCGGGATTTTGAACGAAACCAAACTTTTTGATTTCTTCATCAAACCGCTTGTTCCAACTTCTTGATGCTTGCTTTAGTCCATAAATGGACCTTTGAAGCTTGCATACTTTGTTGGGATGTTTTGGATCAATAAAACCTTCAGGTTGATCCATATAGACTTCTTCATCCAAGTAACCATTTAAGAAGGCAGTCTTACATCCATTTGCCATATCTCAAAGTCATAGTACGCAGCTATTGCTAAGAGAATCCTAATAGCTCTAATGTCCGCAACTGGAGAAAAGGTCTCATCATAGTCAACACCGAAACGTTGAGTATAACCTTTCGCCACGAGACGAGCTTTATAGGTGTGTACATTTCCATCCATGTCCGTCTTCTTCTTGAAGATCCACTTACACCCAACAGTTTGAGCATTTTGTGAAAGATCAACCAAGCTCCAGACTTGATTGTCTTTCATGGATTTCATTTCCACCTTCGTAGCTTCAAGCCATTTGTCAGATTCCGGATCTGATAATGCAGCTTTGAAATTCGGAGGCTCATCGAGATCTCCTAAAACGTTTTCTTCTACCATCAGACATAGTCTTTCAGTAGGACGTCTTGTCCTTTCGGACCTACGAAGTGGAATCGCTTCATCATCATCAACTTGAGGTTCATCACTTTGAACATTTTCCCCCCCAAGTTGATGATTGCTAGGAGCTTCAGAAGGTGACACATCTTCCTCTTGAATCTCATCAAGTTCTACAATCCTCCCACTGTTCTCTGAACTAATTTCTTTTCAAAGAATTCAGCATATCGAGCAACGCGAACAGTATTTGTGACAGAATTATAGAAGTCGTAACCCATCGTTTCCTTAGGGTATCCGACAAAGATGCACTTAGTAGTTCTGGGTTCAAGTTTGTCAGGCGTATCGCGCTTCACAAGTGCCTCACATCCCCAGACTCTTAAGTAAGACAGATTAGGAACATTTCCATGCCATAATTCATATGGTGTCTTGTCAACCTTCTTGGTTGGAACCATATTGAGAATGCGTACAGCAGCCTCAAGAGCATAATCCCAAAATGAAAATGGGAGAGTTGTAAGGTTCATCATAGATCTCACCATGTCTAGCAAGGTTCGATTTCTCCTTTCAGACACTCCATTATGTTGAGTAGTGTATGGAGGAGTAAGCTGTTGGACAATTCCACACGCTTTCAGATAATCCTTAAACTCTTGGCTTAAGTATTCACCACCTCGATCCGAACGAAGAATCTTGATGGTCTTTCCGAGTTGATTTTCTACTTCATTTTTAAACTCTTTGAATGTTTCAAACACTTCATGTTTATGTTTAAGCAAGTAAACATAACCATAATGACTGAAATCATCCGTAAAAGTTATGAAGTAGCTAGCTCCTTTTCTTGACACATGTCTAAATGGGCCGCAAACATCGGTATGAATGAGTCCAAGAAGATCTTTAGCCCTCTCTGGTTTATTCAGAAAAGGTTTTCTTGTCATTTTGCCAGGAAACACATGACTCGCATTTATCAAATGATTCATCATTTAATTGTAAGATCCCTTCACGTTGAAGTCTTTCAATGCGATTTTTGCCAATGTGTGCAAGACGACAGTGCCACAGATAGTAGAGTCCAAGTTAGTCTTGGCTCTTTGCTAACATTATACATTGAATTATTTGAATCACAACCACGCATATCAATTTCATAAATACCATCACAAGCAATAGCATCAAAATAATGAACATTATTTAGAAACTGAAATACCATAATCATTAAAAACATTAATGAATCCGTTGTCTTTCAACAAAGAAACTGAAACTACACCTCTAGTATAGAAGGTGCATAATGACAATTGTCTAAAACAATAATTAAACCGGAAGGAAGAACTAAATGATATTCTCCAATAGCTTCAACAGGTGCTGGTAGACCATTGCCTACGACCAACTGCAAAGCTCCGTGCTTCAGTTTCCTCCTTTTCCTAAGCCCCTGTAATTCATTACAGATATGAGTTCCACAGCCAGTGTCATAAACCCATCGTTTACGCTTAGTTAAGGAAAATAATTCAATAGTGAAGATACCTGAAGTACTAGCAACGCTTGCTTGCTTCTTCTTCACATTCAACTCGGCAAGATACTTGGGACAGTTCCTCTTCCAGTGCCCGACTTCATTACAATGATGACAGCTCTGGTCTTTAGCCGGATGCTCTTTCTTAGCCGGAGGGGTTTTCTTTGGTTTGGGGGCATAAGCAGCTTGCTTACCCTTGCCTTTACCATCAAACTTGCCTTTAGCTTGTTGCGATTTCTTAGCTTTCTGGATCCGACCCCCTTTGATCATAAGAACATTTGGGTCATTGGCCTTCCTTGGAATCGTTTTCTCATATTCAATGAGCATAGCATGGAGTTCATTGATGCTCTTTTTCATAGAGTGCATGTTATAATTTTGCACAAAGCCCTCAAATTCCTTAGGAAGGGATTTGAGAATCATGCCAACTTTAACTCCTTATGATAAGCATAATCCATCGAATCCAATTTGTCAAAAATGCTCTTCATCTTGAGCACATGACTACTTACCGGCTTACTAGATTCAAGTTTCATGTCATGGAGTTCCACAACAAGGTCGAATAGTTCCACTCCAGCTTGTTTTTCATACAAGGATTTTAAGTCTCTGATCATATCATATGGAGTGTAATTCGAATTGTTTCTGAAGTTCGGGAGACATGCTCGCAAGCATTAAACAAACAAACTTCATTGAATCTAGTGTACTGAATCCTATATTCAGCTTTTTCAGCTTGTGAAGCTGTATCAGCCGGTTCGTTTGGCCATTGCCTTTCAATGACATCAGTACGTTCTTCAACTCGCAGAACAATTCGTAGTTGACGATACCAGTCATTGAAATTCGATCCATTAAGCTTTTCTCTTTCAAACATTTGCCGAAAAGCATTGGTGTTTGTGGAAGGATTCATTGCCATCTACAAAACAGATTAAGTTCAAAAATCAGTATTTTCGATAATAAACCCTTAAGAAATTAATTACCCAATGTTTACAAAATAAACAATTAATTTCATTAAGGCTATGATCCAATTGACATACAATCATTTCATCAGTTGATCTGCTAGAAATGATTGCACTCAAAAGGTAAGTGACGAGCAATAATTGCATTACTAGTGCAATTCCTAGTGAGTATGGGACCTACATTTTAATGCGATTCATCGCTTATGATTCCAACTTGATTCATCAAGGGATCATTATGTAGTCATGTTTTGTCCCATCTTTTGCCACGGGTCAAGGTCTCACCGCTTAACTCGCTTTAAGTCGTCCAACTAAGAACGCACAAAATTGACCACCACTGTGTACCAGTGAATGGGTTTCGCCATGGAGACCGCCATTTCACCACTGTGTACCAGTGAGTAAAACAACAGCCACAAGTGTCCTTTACAAGTTGGATGGCAATGACTTAAGTTTATTGGGTCAATCAATTTGATGTGTGATCAAAAAGTTATGTTTGAAGATTCATGCATATCTCCTAAACATAATATGTTTATAAAACTCATTTTTATTGCCTTTAAATACAAAAGAGCTCGGTAGCTCCATTTGAACGCACAAAGAAGCGCAAGGGCAAAGGTATGCGATAAACGCGATTTAAAAACCCGCCCTTTTAGGAGGCTAGCGCACTCCGACTTATACCTCTCTTAGAGTTTGTTCAAATGGGTGAGCCGGTGTATCTTTTGATTTTAGGGCACCAATTTTATAAACAAAATCTTATTTCGATAATTTAGTCAAGTTTATTTTTAAAAACAATTTTGCACACAATTTTCATAAAAAGCAAAATTAAACTTACTAAAACAACTTAACTTTTAAGCATGCAATAAGTTATGGTGAGCCACCTAAACATGTTACTATGGTTTGATTATGTTCAAATCGGCTCCCCCTTCAAAGAAAAGGACCACATACATCAAGTTGCCTTGATTGCGTAAGCCTTGAACATATATTAAACAAACAATTATCATATAAGCACATAGTTGCTGTCTGGAAATTTCCAGCAGCTTCACGACATGTTTAGACATGTTTCTAGTCCGATTCAGACTTCGACCAGAACTACAAAGTTTTAGCCCTATGTGTTGAGCATCTACAGTTCAAAGCACGACCTCTAACTCATTACAGTTGATTAGTTATGATTTTTTTAGTGAACTGGTGTCAAACAGAAACTTTCACAAAACATAATCACATTGTCACACAATTAATTATTCAATTATCTAGCATAATTAACCCTAATGATCAAGATTTCATATCAATATATCTAAGTAATAATCATGAATAATTTGCATGAAAAATTCATGATTTTTACTTCTTTTTAACAATTAAATTTAAGATACACATATACGCATGCAATTATCACATAATCATACTTAAAGATCAAAACTTGGAATTAGGGTTCCAAAAAAAAATTTTTTTTTATTATTCAATTCTGAAATTCGAACCATATATATATATATATATAAAATTAATTTTGTTTTTAATATAAACCTTTTAATTAAATAACAAAAATTAATCTAAAACTTGTATATATATGATGTAATTTCGATTTATAAAACCCTAACCCCCCCCTTCAATTTTTGATCTTTTTGGTAATTAATAATCACATAGTAGGCTCGTGATACCACTGTTGGGTTATATAACAATTATCAAATTAAATCACAAAGCACGCAGCGGAAAATTAATCTATGTAATTAATTAACCAAGATAGAAACATGTACCTTAATGGGAGATTAAAGCAAGAAAAAGGTTTAAATTAACCTCTCTACGATTGCACACACAACGTTGGAATGTATGTATGCTAGTACTTGATCACGAACCGAACAACCCTTTGTTACTAATTCCTTAATCTCGAACTATAAGCAAACCCGAAACACTTTGTGTTGCTAGCTACGGTCGAATTAAGAGAGAGGAGAGGAGAGAAAACCCTAACTTAATTGATTTGTGATTATGTGTAAAAACAATTAAGCTTAGGTTTATATTTATAGGCTTTAGGAAACTTGATGACCAAGGTTAGGGTTATAAAACCCTTTGATCGGCCGAAACACCCCCTAGACTATTCTAGAGGGTTTCCTAATTGTTTCCTAATTCTAACTCTCCTTCGTTAAGTCCGTTAATTAAGTACCGTTAACTTTTAACTATTTAACGGACCACCGTTAGTTTTTCGTGATCTAATTAATTAATAAACTACATTTAATATATTAATCAATTATAATTACATTCACGTTGAGGTGTGACCCCGTAGGCTTAAATCATTTCTGAACATACGTTCATTTTTACGTGATCATACACTACAGCGCGTGGTCCATCTCCAGACGCCAACCCAGTATGTTAACTTTCTTCGGGGTTAGTGAGTTCCATGGGAAAACTCCTTAATGAAAGACCCATTAAGAACTTTTAAACTTATTTCACTTTACACAAGACTTCATTTTCTGTCCATTTAGCCATCATGAACTCTGTTGTTTACTTTCATCTTTGTACCAATACAAAGGCTCATTTAGCACGTCTCAATGTTTTATAGGACCTAAAGCAAGCCTTTTTGAATACCGTCCGACACGATTTTTTTTAATGGCAACTATCGAATAAAATTTGTTTCCCACCGTCCCAAGATAAGGTCCTAAAATACAGTTATTTATCTTAATTCAATCTTATTTTCCTTTTTTAATAGGTGTACGCCGGCTTAAAGTTTTAATAGTTCACTAACATACTAATTCTTTTTCATTTTTTATTTATAGGTGAAAACCAAGTTACATCTAAATAATAGGTAAGCGAGCAACAAGTTGCGCCGCTATCCCCTTTTGAATCGAAAAACGTATTCTACTGAATACAAATCCTTGGTTCCTCGGGCTCTGCGAGTCTCTGTGGACCACCTTCTGCACCCGCTCTAAAAAACGAACCGCCTCAGGGCCTAGGGATCCAAATGTGTCGAAGGCAAACGGAATGAACACGTGTTGATTCTCTAAACATGTTGCCTCGTGCTTAGCAACCTTCCTAGCTTCCGCCTTCAAAACTGCCTGGCCCGGAACGAAGCCACTGTCTCGCAGCCCCACCAATGGGGACACCCCAGTGAGGTCGACGCATGCGTGCTTACCCCCCGACCAGCCAAACACAAGGACGTCCGTAGGACGCAGGGTAGATCTCCCATCTCGCGGATCAGTCAGAAAATTAACAGGGGCTTCTTTTTTGGCTGAGATTCCGGCACGCCTAAGCACATCCCATAAAACATCTCTAACCCAGTCATGACGGTACTTGAACCCCGAAAATTCCTTACAGTGGAGGGCATGCTTACCAAATCTATCGAAACAGGCTTTTCTGAAAATAGGGCATGAATCGTCTGGAGGGAAAAGAGGAATCATGAGCCTGTATTTGAGGATGGCCCTGTATTCAACTGCTGACATCTGTTGCCCAAGACCTTCAATGGGCACAACAGTCAAAAAATCCTGGGCATGAGCACCCTTAAGACAAGCAAAAACTGCCTTTTGACGCGGGGTCATATCGAACCGCACCTCCATATCTTCTACGTGTTTACCATAAAGAGCACTCGCCAAAATTTGTTGAGATTTCTTGGGGGCGGTCTCCTTATTAGTGAAACCACCTAGATCAAGGTCTGGGAGAGTTGTTCCAATATTACCAAGCGCAAGAGAGTAGTCAGGATCCACCTCCACCACATCAGTGCTTCGCAAGATGTGGTCCTATAATTTCCATGACTGGGCGCTGGACGACACAAAGGCATATAAGGAGACGTCCTCAGCCGAGAAAAGCCCTAAGCCTCCGCAACGCATAGGGAAGGAAGCCAGCCTCCACTGGAGGTCCCCAAAATGCGGTCCCCCACAGACAACAATGTCTTCAACTGCCCCTCGAAGGCCTGCATCAAAGATAGACACAACCTCTTTTACATGTTCAGGTTGACAAGTCCGGAGCCCAAACACTAATTTAGCAACCCCCATGCACGAGCGCAACAGAAGGAGCTCACTTTGGGGGTCCCTCAGGTCCGGTAGGCGTTTCATAAGTTCAACCGCCCGCAAAGCTCTTTTAGCTGCCAAAGACCGAATAAACCCTGCATCCCGACTAACCGCCCCTCCATGGAGTTTAACCCCTCTACGGGCCTGCTAATCTCGCTAGGGAAAAGACCCGACACAATGATAGAAACCAAAGAAAAAGATAGTTCAACTTATGTTGTAAAACTACTTATTAAAAAAGGTGTAAAGGTTGACGTAAAAATCAATTAAGGTATTACTTCTATGAAAACTGTATAATGATATCAGTCCAAAATCCAAACATTAAGCCTACAATACAAAAAATTGAGGCCTTAGATTTTGGAGGCCTAAAGCGATGCTTAGCGTGTAATAATATTATAGAGCCGGCTATGGTGTATGTAATGTATACAAAATTATGAGGCCAAACGTATTAGTTTTAGCAATTTTATTTTGCCCGTTCTTAAAACAATAGTACTCCTTATGCCCAATAAAAGTGTCATGTTTTGAATTTTCAAAGTCTAACTATTTTATTTTTGACCTTATGTGTTAGATAATACTTGATACAAATTATATGAATTGATTGTGTCTTAGAAGTTGTTTTATTGATATAAGTTTTATCAAGTTTATATAACACACAAAAAAAAAATAATTAAAGTCAAAGTTTAAAAATAAAACTTTTATATTCAAAATAAGTACTTTCTAATGGACGGAGAGGGTAGTATATTTTAGAACTTATGATCAATCAACGTGCCATTTTGGTCCCAACTTATGAATCATCAATAGATAGATTAATATATGGTGAAGTCAGAGATTAAAAGGTTTTAAATTCAAATCTTAGTATGAATAAAATGATCTTAGAAATGGAGATAGTTGTTTTCCTATCATGAATTTCATCTTAAATTGAAGTATGGTATATGAAAGGGGGCCAAATTTTACCATTCAAAAGAAAAACAAAACAAAAGTATGACTTAAATATTAGTTTTTCAATATTATACTCAAGTTGGTAAGATGAAGATTAAATAGTCCACGCATAATCATTCAATAAATCCCCTTTTAAGATTATGCAACCAATATCGATAGCATTATTCAATTATGTTCATCAACTAAGATTTAGCAATAAACCAAATCCACATGATAGAAGCATACAGTGGTTCGCCAACCAAAATTCTTGATCTCATTTTTTTGTTTTTGAAAGGTGTGGATAATTTGCTCGCAACAGGGGACCTAGCTTACGTTGTCTTAACCGGGTCTGCGCTAGAGAACCCCCTCACCCTCAATACTAGTAGGAGGAGAAACTCTCAACTAAACCGTCCGAAGGCACGACATTTAATTGGGATAAAACCATGCCCCTTCTGCAGGACTCAAACCTGCTTCACTGGAGGACTTTATTGTGAAATTCCTTAAAATGTCTTTCCCATGTCTCGAACTCGAGACCCCCAGCATGTAAAGCTGGTGCTCAACCACTGAGCTATAATGAGAAGTACTACATATATACATATATACATCACATATATACATATGTTCATCATATATACATCACATTTTTTAATATGTATCATATCCACAAATGACACAAAAAAAAATGCATGGACATAAAAAGTTAAGGATGTTTGGCCTGCAAAATATTCTAAAAATGCATAATCTTGTAAGCATACAAACTAATAACAAAATCCTAATGCATACGGATCATGTATAAGTTGTGAAATCAATGATATATACACCATTAACAACATCAACGAAAAAACTTCAAGAGATTACAAGAGGAAATCTTTGAAGATTATTCGAGTAAATTATTTATATGAAATCGATGACAAAGATACAAATGTGTATAAAAAATTATATGACTTAACTTGAAGAATATGTAGATATGATCAGATGGTGCTTTCAATCTTCTAGTCTGCCAAAACAAATCGGCTATTGTGTGTATTTTAGCTCTCTTCTCTCCATTCTTTGCAGAGATATTAGAGTTAAATTCACATAAAAAGAACGATAAATCATATTAAAAAGAGGTTTAGAAAGTAACCAAATTTGTGTAATCAAGCAACTAGTTGCTCCTGATCCATAAGTATCTGCTCTTCCAACCAAAGTGAAAACTTTTGTTCGTCATCATATGTAGCATTAGTCCCTGGTGACCCGTAGCTTGTGCCACTGCTACGTACTCCAAAAGACGCAGATTTCCTCAGCTCGTCTTTTTGGACACCCCAGTTCAACTTACCATCAGGAGAACTCCAGTCTGAAAGCTTGGACGGTGCCATAGTTGACTGATGGTTGACTGAACCTCGGTCAATGAAACTCTGACTCCTCTTTGCAAAAGCAGCTGATCTTGAGTTCATGATTTGATTGGGTCCAAACGAGGACGATGAAGACATCCTCAATGGTGAAGTTGGAAGCCTTGCAGAAGAATAATTCATGTTTTGATGCAACGGGCTAGTTCTGGGTCCGGTGAGCATACCATATTCTTCAATAGAAAAAGGTGGAGATAGACGTGCAAAGTCGTCTAATAGCTGTTGCTGACGATATTGATCCATTTTTATCAGTTCAGCTTCAAAGTCCAAATCTTGAACACTTGGTGTTGTCCTAAACCTGTTATTGAACACTTTCATGGTTGGTGATGACCAAAGGGGTTGTTGTGTTGAACTAGAGGGTATCATAACGGACGGTGAGCCAAGAATCGACGAAATATCAGCTAAAGATCTTGGAGAAAGTACTGCAGAGCCAGTTGAAGGGTGTAACGGGCGAAGCTCTTGATGTTTATGAGCAAAAAAACATACTTTTCTATTACAACCAACCTCATCTTTACACAAACGAGTTCGGTATTGTGCAGGATGAAGCCAACACTCAAAAATCCCATGAGCATATTCACAATTATCTCCTTGCCTACAAGATCCTTTTCTAAACTCAGGACAAGGTACACAACTATAATGAAACTTTCGTGGGTCGCGTCTTCTAGCATTCTCACCGGGATGAACAAATGGGCATTCAGTCCAATCATGAGAATAAGCTCTTGAACACGGCTTAATCTTAAAAGTATACATCCTAAACTCATCCGTATTATATATCCCATTTTTCATATCGGGTAAAGAAAGATCAACCGGATACTCTTTCTTAACCAAAATCGGCTCGTTATGACTCTCATTCAACACACATAACTCCTCATAGCCATTTAACATAAGTTCCAAAAACTTCTTTCTCGAATTAAAACTACTACCAAAAACATAAGGAACCAAGTCAACCGCACGATTCCCATTTACATCTAGACTATTAACATCACCACCAGCATCAATCAAAAGTTTGACAACATCAACACACGAATTAGAACCACCAGCAACAGCCAAATGTAAAGCGGTCGCCTTATCAGAACCACAACATCTATTAACATCAACACATCCAATTCCTAAAATATATTTCAAAACATTTTTGCTACCAAACATAGAAGCAATCATAAGAGGTGTTCTTTCTTCAAGTCTTATCTTTCTCGAACCTATCGTTCGACCATACCATAAACCACAACTATCTACAACATCAAAACCATCTTTTTCGACTATTGACTTAAACCCTTCTAGATCGTCAAATGCAGATAACTCAACCAAATTTGAAATATTACTAACAACTTGTTTATGTTCCATAACCATATCACTAGTACACATTTTTTCTTCAATTCCTACCTACAAACACAACAAAATATCAATCATTAAACGTTTATGTTAATAACATATATCATTTTTGTACAAAAATATATATTTAGTACATACAAACTAGTAATGGAACACAAACATATTTATTAAGTTTGTAACAAAATGAGATAAATCATACCTTAGAGTACTTTTCTAGTATAAGGTTGAATATGATGAATAATTTGCGGGAAGGGCGGTTATAGAGAGAATATAAGTTGTCAAAAAGGACTAACACAAAGGCGTGTTTAATGCCATGTTTTTCTATCTACTATGTTTATTTGTCAAATTGTGTTTCCCTTCTAAATGAAACTCAAATGCAAATGAAAATGAAATTTAAGTTTAAAAGTTAGTTGGAAAAGTCTAGAAGCTAAAGTTATATTCGCTAACCGGCTTTTGCATTTCTTCTTGTTGTGACATGTGTTGAATTGGCATTTTGAAAATATCTTACTCCCGCAACCGGCTGGATGACTAATATTATCGGCTATCTGGATATTTTGGCCTAGTGTTGATCATCTTGTTTAAACCTCATGTAATTGATGCAAATAATTAGACAATTTAGGATGAGTGTTTTAAAACCGGTTCGGACCAGTTGGTTTAACCGATGCTCGGTTGGTCGACTCGTTTAGCTAGGCACATTTTATTAGGAGTGAGGAAAAACCGAACCGAAAACCAAAAAAACTATAAAAACCGAAAAATCCGATCCGAAAAAACCAATGGTTTTGGTTTTGTTTTCTAAAAACCGAAGTTATGGTTCGGTTTTGGTTTCATATGAAAAACCGAACCAAAAATATATATTGTTTACTTTATTATATATTTATATCATTTTATTACTCATTTTTGGTAAATATGTTAATATATTGTCATTTTAAGTGTTTAAAATAATGTCTTTTATATATTTTAGGTGAATATACACAACAAAATTGATTCGGTTTAATAATCGCATAATTAAATAACACGTAAACGATATAAATAGTTATATATAGAGTTTGTTTAAAATAAATATTTGAAGTTTGTACAACTTGTTTTGATGAATTTGTCATTGTTGTAGTGTTTTGTTACTAATATTGTTTGGAAGAGTTGTTAAAATTATAGTGTAATCATAGGATATAAACTTATAAACTTTTCTAGTCAAGTTGGCCCAAACCCACAAGTGGTTAAAAACCAATTAAACCGAAAAGCCGAACCGAAATAGACTCAAACCGAAAACCAGAAACCGAAAAAACCAAAACCCAATGATTTTCATTTTCAAAAACCGATTTATAACGGTTCGGTTTTCGGTTTTAGTTAAAAACCGAACCGTACTCACCCCTACATTTTATAGTTGTCCTAACAAACGGTTGAATTGTCCAACTTTTCCGATTAGTAGAAAAGCGAGTTTTGATTATTTTTTGGTAAAAGCAAACATTCTATAAAAGATTGGGGATGACAATGACCGACGTCTATAATAGTTGTGTAAGAGAAAGAATTATTGTAATATAAATTTTTATTTATAATAATAATACATTAAATTTCTGTTTTAGTTAATTTGTATTTGTTTTGACTAATTAATTTTGTATCAACTATTATTACATAGTTGAAGATTTTACCCAAAGTCTTGAGTTCGATTCTTAAGGATGACAAGTCTTGAAGTTTTTTCTCCGCATACTTGTAACGGCCTATAGTCAACATCTCGTTGTCTAGGGTACGTGCAAGGTTTCAACATTATAAGATGAGGTTTCCCTGATGTCTTGGGCTGAATGTTCCAAAAAATATATAGATACATTACATATGCAAATGTAATCAACATGATATTTTTGTATAATTAATTGTAGAAACTATAGAAAAAAAATCAAAACATTAAAACTTTATACAAATAATTTTAGAAAATAAAGGAAAATAAAAACGTAATCACATTATGTAAAAGTATGGACAAAAAGCTGCTGAAAGTAAAAAAGAAAAAAAAAACACTAAACAGTCATTTTTTTATGAAAAGGAAAAGTTGATACGATGATGAATTGGTGATGGTTGTGAGATGAGCATTTGTAAAAAAGGGATATATGGGATCCTCGTCGTCATGACATTACCTTTCATTAATTTACTGACCTCATTGCTACTTGACGTGTATACACAATGCCTTTAAATAAACTTTGTTGTCCACTAATATCAAACGTGACATCCGAAAATCGAAATAAAATACAAACCGGTAACTAGCAATGTATATTGGTTGTAGATAATGTTATTGGCGGATCCACATTGTTATTATGGGGTTCAATGGACCACCATTCCAAATTTATATTTTTTTACAAAGTCCACATAAAAATCATATGGAACCGCCTTACAAGTTTCGTGTGAACCTCATAAGTTTAAAAACAATAATAAACAAAGCCCAAATAATGAACTGTTGAAAAAGACAAAAGTCACAATTACTTTCTATGTAACATTCTAACAATTCCAAACACAAGCTCCACTGATCGAGTTTATGGGTGATGAATAATGAATATAGATAGCGAAATGGAAAAAACACACGCACACACTTACAGACACTCTACGGTAGGCAATTTGTTTTCTTATTAATTACAGTATGAGAAACAGATAGTAAGTAAGAAGCTGGGTAGTTTCAAAAAAAATAAAAATAAATGATAATTGGGTTTATACGTTATTGTTGTAATGTGAATATGTGAAGTAGTCGTGGAATTAAAAATAGTGAAGTATTTAACTTGGTTAATAGTTGAAATGTAGAATTGGACAGTGACAATTCCAGCACCTTCAATCTAATATTTAATGGTTTTATGGTTGTAGATAATGACATATAAAGATATTTTATGTATATTATATTATTAAAATTACATTCAGACGACCTTTTTTGGACACGACATCTAAATTTGGTTATCGATCAGCATATCACATAGGATTTCATGTATACATGAAATAAAACACCCGAAAAAAAAACCTACGCTTTTTTGTTCATTTATGTCGATTATATTTTAATATTAGTATAAAATTTAAAACCATCGCTGACATTATTAAACTTTAAACCCAAAATATGTCTAAAGAAAGTGTCACTAAAAGTTGTACCAATACCAGTGGCGGAGCCATGATTTTTGTTCTGGGATCGCCGAACGGTTTTCACAATACTAACAAGTGTAAAATTAAACTACAAAATTTAATTACATTAGTCTGGGGTTGCCAATTACCTTAAAACTAAATAAATTCATAGAAATAGTACTAAAAATATAGAATTTTATAAATATTGTGGGGTTGTCATGGCCACTTTTGGCTACCACATAACTCCTCCACTGACCAATACATTATGCATTTATAAATTTTGCAAACTTAAAAAATCTTAATTGAAGTATAATGTATATTTTATTGATATTTAAAATTACATATTAAGAAAAAATAGATGTGGGTATATAGGAGAGTGTATAAATCTTGTCAAAAGATTGACATTATTTCTCTTTTTGGTGAATTTTGATGTGGCATGTATTTTAAGTTGTTAACCAAATTATTCTTAATTTAAGAGGTACATCATTTGCGTGATATTTATATTTATATTTATATTTATTTATATATATAACATTTAAGGTTTGGCTTATGAATAGTAAGCCAAACCTTAAATAGTAACCGGCTTCGGCTCGGCTCAGCGGCTCGAGCCATGAACAGTACCAGTTTATTTTGTTTTTTTCCTATTTTGTCTTTTTCTTCTTTTTTTTTCCTCTTTTTTTTCCTTTTTTTTTCACTAATTTTTTTCCCCTTTTCTACAAAAAATATTTAAAATTTTTTTTTTATACTTTTTGCATCGGTGATTAGACAGCTAACTAAAAGTCCAAAACTTTTGCCGCCAGAGTTTAATCTTAGCTACTTTTTTTCGCATAACTTCGAGTTTTTTAACTTTATCCACCAAAGTTTCATAACTTTTGCCACGAAAATTTGGTTTTCAACTTAATGTCTTTTAACTTTTGGCTCGAGCCATGAACAGTACCGGCTTATTTTGTCTTTTTCTTCTTTTTTTTTGCTCTTTTTTTTTCTTTTTTTTGTTTTTTTCCTCTTTTTTTTTTGCTCTTTTTTTTGCACTAATTTTTTCCCCTTTTCTACAAAAAATATTTATATAAAAAAAAAATTATACTTTTTGCATCGGTGATTAGACAGCTAACTAAAAGTCCAAAACTTTTGCCGCCAGAGTTTAATCTTAGCTACTTTTTTTCGCATAACTTCGAGTTTTTTAACTTATCCACCAAAGTTTCATAACTTTTGCCACGAAAATTTGGTTTTCAACTTAATGTCTTTTAACTTTTGGCTCGAGCCATGAACAGTACCGGCTTATTTTGTGTTTTTCCTATTTTGTCTTTTTCTTCTTTTTTTTTTTCCTCTCTTTTTTTTGCTCTTTTTTTTTCACTAATTTTTTCCCCTTTTCTACAAAAAATATTTATATAAAAAAAAATTTATATTTTTTGCATCGGTGATTAGACAGCTAACTAAAAGTCCAAAACTTTTGCCGCCAGAGTTTAATCTTAGCTACTTTTTTTTCGCATAACTTCGAGTTTTTTAACTTTATCCACCAAAGTTTCATAACTTTTGCCACGAAAATTTGGTTTTCAACTTAATGTCTTTTAACTTTTGGCTCGAGCCATGAACAGTACCGGCTTATTTTGTCTTTTTCCTATTTTGTCTTTTTCTTCTTTTTTTTTTCCTCTTTTTTTTTTTGCTCTTTTTTTTGCACTAATTTTTCCCCCTTTTCTACAAAAAATATTTATATAAAAAAAAATTATACTTTTTTGCATCGGTGATTAGACAGCTAACTAAAAGTCCAAAACTTTTGCCGCCAGAGTTTAATCTTAGCTACTTTTTTTCGCATAACTTCGAGTTTTTTAACTTTATCCACCAAAGTTTCATAACTTTTGCCACGAAAATTTGGTTTTCAACTTAATGTCTTTTAACTTTTATCACGAGAGTTTTGTTTTTCTTCTTTTTTTTTTCCTCTTTTTTTTTTTTTTTTTTTTTTTTTCCCTTCTCTTTTTTTTTCCTCTTTTTTTTTTTGCTCTTTTTTTTTGCACTAATTTTTTCCCCCCTTTTCTACAAAAAATATTTATATAAAAAAAAAATTATACTTTTTGCATCGGTGATTAGACAGCTAACTAAAAGTCCAAAACTTTTGCCGCCAGAGTTTAATCTTAGCTACTTTTTTTCGCATAACTTCGAGTTTTTTAACTTTATCCACCAAAGTTTCATAACTTTTGCCACGAAAATTTGGTTTTCAACTTAATGTCTTTTAACTTTTATCACGAGAGTTTTGTTTTTCTTAGCTACTTTTTTTCGCATAACTTCGAGTTTTTTAACTTTATCCACCAAAGTTTCATAACTTTTGCCACGAAAATTTGGTTTTCAACTTAATGTCTTTTAACTTTTGGCTCGAGCCATGAACAGTACCGGCTTATTTTGTCTTTTTCCTATTTTGTCTTTTTCTATTTTGTCTTTTTCTTCTTTTTTTTTTCCTCTTTTTTTTTTGCTCTTTTTTTTGCACTAATTTTTTCCCCTTTTCTACAAAAAATATTTATATAAAAAAAAATTTATATTTTTTGCATCGGTGATTAGACAGCTAACTAAAAGTCCAAAACTTTTGCCGCCAGAGTTTAATCTTAGCTACTTTTTTTCGCATAACTTCGAGTTTTTTAACTTTATCCACCAAAGTTTCATAACTTTTGCCACGAAAATTTGGTTTTCAACTTAATGTCTTTTAACTTTTATCACGAGAGTTTTGTTTTTCTCCCGGGGCAACACCCGGGTAGAAATGTTTGTTAATAACATAATTTAATCTATATTTTCCTCCAAAACCTATTTATCAATGCAAATTTTCCTTAAATTTGTCAAATTGTATACTGTCTTTGTCTACTCCTAATAAAAAGAGCACATAAAAAAAAAAAATGATGGTATAGGGTGGAGATTAGATATTTATGTCCATGTGTCATTATCAATGACCACATTTTTTTTCTTTTAATTGGGTCCCACTACGATGACGTGGAGGTATCAGGACAATTGAAAACGTTGTTTTTGCCAAGTCTAAATGCCTGTGACTTTTATTGGGTCACAAGCAAGTTAAATGAAGAAAATGGATGACGTGGAAGGAATTTACTGGACTGTGGTTTAAGTTTGAAGCAATGGTCGTTTTAGAGAGTTATTAGGTAGAAAAACACTCCCAAACAAAGTTGAAAATCCGGCCACGCCTACTCGAAAAACAATATCCAAAATTCCATTAAAGTTAGCTCCATTTTAATTTCCATATTTCACAAAATAAATATAAGTTTATGTATGCTGGTCCATTATTGGCGACAAACGTTTACTAATACATCGTGCATGTAAAAGATTTTATCTTTCAAACTAGAGTGAAGACCCGTGCGATGCACGGCTTGATCATCGGGGAAAAAAAAACCACTATTACCATAGTTTAAAATCGAAAACACAAGGAAGTGCTTCTACATATGATAGAATATAAAAGAGGGAGGAAAATGAAAATGGCTTTCATAAATGAAAAAATAGAGAAATTCCACCGTTTTGCCAAAAAGGGAGTAGTTTAGACTTTAGACTTGCCAATTTGTCATATGTCTTATACATTACCAACTACACAACACGTGTAGTGTTTGTACACCGAACCGGGGTCCTAGAACGGAGAGGATGAGGGGTTTGAGATTGTATGTTGGCGATTCCCTTGCGGTAAGGTGTGAGAACCTTTTGTACGCCAACTATGTGTAGTATGTGTATTATGAGTGTAGAGAATGATCTCTATGTTGTAGATTATGCCCCTTTTTATAGGGTAAATGTATCTTGTCCTCCAAATAGGGTTTTCCCCTATTGGAGTAGATTTGTTGCCTTCTTTTGAGGAGATCCGTAGTTATCCTCGGTGTAACCAACTGCATTGGAGATAAGTGTAAATCTCCTTATTGATAGAATGTGTATCCTTTCCTTAATAATCGGATCAGAGGTAGTCTGCGTGTAGGCTTCGTAGTGAGGCTGGGTGGGTAACACCAACAAGCCCCCAGTTTAATATAAGGAGCTGCGAAGATCGTTGTATTAAACTCGAAAAAGCTTCCATAGTGATTGCTCGCTAGAGTATCATGTTGTCGATATAATTCCTAACCATGCTCTCTTACACCTCAACAACCTCGTATGTTAAGCCTATCACGAAGTTTGATCGAGCCTTGTCATTTAAGCCATTACAAGGTTTGATCAGATGTCGGGATGCAAGCGAACAAAGGTGTCGGAAAGTATATCATATTTCGTGAAATCCAGGGGCTACTTTGTAAAATATCTCCCACTATGTGTTGAAATAGCAACTTTCGGAAGTGGTGGGGTAAAATTTGTAAATTTGTGGTAGGTTTGGGTTTAATGGGGCGCGTATCTCGAAGTGTTTCAAAACCTTCTACACCGATTGATATATCACTTCATTTTCCCTTCATTTCTTCTTAAATAATTGTTCTTTTTTCTTCCTTGCTTTTTTAATTTTTTTTTTTTTCGCATAACTTCGAGTTTTTTAACTTTATCCACCAAAGTTTCATAACTTTTGCCACGAAAATTTGGTTTTCAACTTAATGTCTTTTAACTTTTATCACGAGAGTTTTGTTTTTCTTAGCTTTTTTTTTTTCGCATAACTTCGAGTTTTTTAACTTTATCCACCAAAGTTTCATAACTTTTGCCACGAAAATTTGGTTTTCAACTTAATGTCTTTTAACTTTTATCACGAGAGTTTTGTTTTTCTCTTTCTTTTTTTTTTCGCATAACTTCGAGTTTTTTAACTTTATCCACCAAAGTTTCTTAACTTTGGGTCCCACTACGATGACGTGGAGGTATCAGGACAATTGAAAACGTTGTTTTTGCCAAGTCTAAATGCCTGTGACTTTTATTGGGTCACAAGCAAGTTAAATGAAGAAAATGGATGACGTGGAAGGAATTTACTGGACTGTGGTTTAAGTTTGAAGCAATGGAGGTCGTTTTAGAGAGTTATTAGGTAGAAAAACACTCCCAAACAAAGTTGAAAATCCGGCCACGCCTACTCGAAAAACAATATCCAAAATTCCATTAAAGTTAGCTCCATTTTAATTTCCATATTTCACAAAATAAATATAAGTTTATGTATGCTGGTCCATTATTGGCGACAAACGTTTACTAATACATCGTGCATGTAAAAGATTTTATCTTTCAAACTAGAGTGAAGACCCGTGCGATGCACGGCTTGATCATCGGGGAAAAAAAAACCACTATTACCATAGTTTAAAATCGAAAACACAAGGGAAAGTGCTTCTACATATGATAGAATATAAAAGAGGGAGGAAAATGAAAATGGCTTTCATAAATGAAAAAATAGAGAAATTCCACCGTTTTGCCAAAAAGGGAGTAGTTTAGACTTTAGACTTGCCAATTTGTCATATGTCTTATACATTACCAACTACACAACACGTGTAGTGTTTGTACACCGAACCGGGGTCCTAGAACGGAGAGGATGAGGGGTTTGAGATTGTATGTTGGCGATTCCTTTGCGGTAAGGTGTGAGAACCTTTTGTACGCAAACTATGTGTAGTATGTGTATTATGAGTGTAGAGAATGATCTCTATGTTGTAGATTATGCCCCTTTTTATAGGGTAAATGTATCTTGTCCTCCAAATAGGGTTTTCCCCTATTGGAGTAGATTTGTTGCCTTCTTTTGAGGAGATCCGTAGTTATCCTCGGTGTAACCAACTGCATTGGAGATAAGTGTAAATCTCCTTATTGATAGAATGTGTATCCTTTCCTTAATAATCGGATCAGAGGTAGTCTGCGTGTAGGCTTCGTAGTGAGGCTGGGTGGGTAACACCAACAAGCCCCCAGTTTAATATAAGGAGCTGCGAAGATCGTTGTATTAAACTCGAAAAAGCTTCCATAGTGATTGCTCGCTAGAGTATCATGTTGTCGATATAATTCCTAACCATGCTCTCTTACACCTCAACAACCTCGTATGTTAAGCCTATCACGAAGTTTGATCGAGCCTTGTCATTTAAGCCATTACAAGGTTTGATCAGATGTCGGGATGCAAGCGAACAAAGGTGTCGGAAAGTATATCATATTTCGTGAAATCCAGGGGCTACTTTGTAAAATATCTCCCACTATGTGTTGAAATAGCAACTTTCGGAAGTGGTGGGGTAAAATTTGTAAATTTGTGGTAGGTTTGGGTTTAATGGGCGCGTATCTCGAAGTGTTTCAAAACCTTCTACACCGATTGATATATCACTTCATTTTCCCTTCATTTCTTCTTAAATAATTGTTCTTTTTTCTTCCTTGCTTGTGGCGGCGATTTCATATCATTCAAGGAGATTTCACCCGTGTAATTGCAAACGAGGTAATAATCTTTTTCCCCTTCAAATATTATTTTGATCTTCCTTTAAAAATGTCGAAGAGGGGTATTCGTAATACCTTCTCTCTTGTTGATGAGGATGTTTTAGATGAGTTTGTTGCTCAGTTTTTTCCCGGCCGCCGTCAGTCATTCCGATTGCCAGATCGGAATCAGACAATGATGGATCCCCCTGTTGGCTATGTAGGTGTATATGTTAAGATGTTCACCCATGGGAGTGTTAGATACCCATTTTCGAAATTTTTCCTTGATGTTTTGAAATACTATGGCTGTCATATATCTATGATGCATCCACTCGGGTGTGCTCGTATTATGGCTTTTGAAAGATTACAGTGGTTACCCACCCAGCCTCGTAACATGTAGTATGGTAAGAAAGATTTCAAAACAATTATTTATTGTTTGTACTATTATATATACATTCAGTTAATTGTTCGTAGTACCGTCGTACGCATGTTATATCGCTCGTAAATGAACTTAAGTAATATTCACTCACAACACACGGCGGGCAATTTGTAGTGTCTGCCATGGCCATAGGTTATTACAGTGGTTGTTTATATGTTAACAAAGGAATCGTGAAGCCAAGGTTAATACTTAATAGTAAGAAATGTCCTGGCATGGCTTTGTTCAAGTTAAAAATACATATATAACAAATCAATAACAACACTATTACACCGCAATGTTGGCTAAATGCTAAACTCTAAACAAAGGGTTTATCATTAATACAATTTCTAGCTATGAGTTTCCTACGGTTCGTTTTGTCAATCAATTATTTGATCTATACAATAAACAGGTTATTTGCTACCATATTAGCTTAGTTCACACAGGACTATCATAACAACTAAGGGCTTTCAGCTATGTAAGAAAATCCTACTGTAAATTCTAGGGTAAATTACACAAATGATACCTGAGGTTTGTTCGAAATTACACTGGTCATACCTACAATTTAAAAATTACGCGAGACATACCCATCGTTGTCAAAAACTTACATTGACCATACCTATCGCTGACGGTCGTCTATTTGGCCGTTAATTCAAGTCACGTGCCGTGCATGTGAGGTATCAAAACCGTAATTTCGTGCATACTTCAGGTATTATTCTTGTAATTCACCCTAAAAATAATTATTAACAATTTAAAGTTTTATTATACTTGAGTTATTAAGTTGGATAGATATGAAATTTATTATGAGAAAATAGTTTTCTTTTTTTCAATGAAAATTATATCAAGAAAAATGGTTGATACAATAATGCATTTATAATAATATATATTATTATTTTGTTATATGTGTATAGTGAATTAAACAAGGATTAGAACCATGAAAACCACTATAATTTTTACTTTAATTATTATTTTATTTTATTTATTTAATAATTTATTCTTGTTAATAGAAACCTATTTAAAAAAATACAAAAAAAATAATTAAAAAAACAATATAATTTTTTCGTATGGTTTGATGACATCCCCCTCAGATTAGAGGGGTAAAGCAAAGTCGAAGACTCATCCCGGTTTTAGAATATAATTTCACCTCAGATTAGCAATCTGTAGCATTTTGGATTTGAAGTTCCAGGGTTAGTCGTTAGTCTGAGCTTAGAATTTCCAAGCCTTAACCTGTATCATTTGATCACGTTTTTTCATAAATTTTTTATTTTTTTATTTTGAAATAGGTTTTTAAAATAAATATATATATATGTGAATTTTAATATAGAATATCTACCCATTTTAATAAATGAAATATAAATATCTTAAAAAAAAATTATTAGGGTAAATTACACGGATGATACCTGAAGTTTACACGAAATTACGGTTTCGATACCTCACATGCACGGCACATGACTTGACTTAACGGCCAAATAGACGACCGTCAGCGATAGGTATGGTCAGTGTAAGTTTTTGACAACGATGGGTATGTCTCGCGTAATTTTTAAATTATAGGTATGACCAGTGTAGTTTCGAACAAACCTCAGGTATCATTTGTGTAATTTACCCTAAATTCTATTAACAAAGTTAGTAGTTAAATATAAATCACCAAATTCTATAGACAAACTCTACATTAATAGCCATTTTCGTTCACTTACACACAATATCACCTTCTTATTAATTCCAAAACCAGCAAAAATATAACATTGATGTGGAGGTAGACGATAAGAGGTTAAGTTTTCCTTTCCCGAACTTGAACCTCTCCTAACTCCAACATCTAAAATGACATGATAAATACGTAAAATATTAGCAGGCGCTGTTTCTTGAATACATAAATGCTATAAAATTGAAACACATGTAAATCTGTAGGCTAACAATAATATATGAAATGTAAAGTGGTACTCACCCATACTTGGTCTGGACCAATTTCACAAACCAAACAACACAAATAGAGAAACGGAAAAACAAAACGGTGGCAACTAAGGCTAAATCTGCCGATAACATAAGTTCAGAAAGCAAGAGGGGAAAAGTCATTTAAATTTTGTTCAAACATAACACATCAAAATTGGAAAAACTCGTGCCTCTCACAACGCCTCTTCCCAATTCCATTTTAGCAATGCATGTTACCTGTTTTGCTGCCCATTTTCCTTTTCTGCCAGATCGTTGCCAGTCTCAGCCTCTGAATCAGAGCTTTCGATCCGCCTGTTACATCATGACACATTTACTTTAGGACCGGACACATACAAGTTTCTAATAAGAGAGTGTTGTATTTCACAAACCTTTTTCTCCCTCTCTTCATCTGCTAATGCTTCTGATTCTTAATCATCAGCATACCTGCAATGTTTGACCAGGAACAAAAAATGTAATCGCGTGCTTATATAATACATATATAGGTCAAGTAATCATTGAAGAGTAGCTATTTAGAAGATTAGTCGATATGTATCAATGTGCCCAGGTTATTGCACATATATTATGAAATATCATAGTACCAGTAAACACACATTGACATTTAATATCGTTTTTAAACAGACTCCATGGCTTAAAAGATTAATTAATAGGGAAAAAAGAATACTTGATGCATACATGAAAAACCTCTTTAATGGTGTCTAATTGCCGAATCTTCAAATGGTGGTGTTGAATGCAAATCCTGACATGTCAACATGAAAATTTTGAAGTCTTTTACTCGTTTCATTTGTATGCGACCCAATTACTTGAGCTCCATTGCATACATGACCTTCTAAGTTGCCTTGTTTTTGCTTTGTGCGAGCACTCCAACTGGCCAAGTGTCAAAACCACTGAAATCAGCAAAGTTAACTAAAGAACTGCATGATTGTATTAATTGAATAACTCTAAAGCATATACATACACCTTATTATAGCTTAGATAGATAGATACAAATTGAATATAGTTGACTCTCTAATTGGCTGAGCGATCACTTTCACTCAATGAATGTTTAACACTATTAAAGATTTAATGCTCTCTTAGACATCACACCATAAGCCACATGGGTAAATTAAAAAGAAAACATTTACTGCCTCTCCCCTGTGTAATCTACATTGTTCGACTAATTGTTGGATGTCTAAAATCTCTTAAACAAAGTCAAATAAAGGAAATTCAAGACCAAAAATTATATTTGTATGAACATACTATAAGTGGTGACATTTTCCACAGGCGAGTTGCCAAACAACACTCAGAACACAAAATCACTCAACAAAATCTTAGAAACACACTAAAGAATATCTTGATTATATCAACAAAATATCTGACTTTTTTCAATACTCAAGCTATTTATCAATGAAGTTTAATTAAATCTTATATTTTTTTCAAACACTTGGGAGTGAACACTAAGATCATTTTTCCTGCCCATCCTGAACCCGATTACTTTATCGGTGAACTATAAGATCACTTGAGCAACTTTGTTTTGTATGGTTTGATGAAAAATAAAATATCTGTCCCGCAAATAGAAATAAATATAATCATTTGTAACCTACCTTCGCTTTCAGGTCGTCTTCATCCTGAGCCTGTTGCTCCACCCTCATTAGTAATTTTTCAGCAGCAAGTTTTTGCCTTTCCATGGCCAAACACCACTTTTCACTGTTAGCTTCCTTGTGAGCCCATTGCTTAGCCTCCATTTGGGCCTTTTCTCCATCATGTTTCTGCTTCTCCATGTCCAAACGCACCTTTTCTCTCTTCTCAGCTTCCTTTTAAAACCGTTGCTCAGGATGCATTTGAGCCTTTTCAACATCATGTTTCCGCCTCCCATTGATGACCCGGAGAAGAACAGGTTTAGCGGGTCAGTCCCATAAATGCATCGTTGCCACTTTTTCTTCCAAGATATTACGTCACTGTCACCGCCTATCAAAATGATGGTTACAATCTTTAAAATTAAAAAGTCATGAGTTATTACATAAATCACCATATCCCCGACATGGAACTACAAATTCACTCTAGTTGGTTATGTAATTTGGTTCAATCCCAAATAGTTTAATCTCAAAGTGCTGAATTAACCAAATATGGGCTACTACAAACCAAAATTAATCTGGATACATCAAACTAATGCTAGAAGTGTAATCCCCACCTTAGTTTTTGTTTCCCACAAAGATCCAATGAAGGTCCCAGTTCCATCAACTGTTTTTACTTCAATCTGAAGCAACCAAAACCAAATATTCTTAGCAAATGAACTGGTAATTTATAAACAAAGAGACTAAAATGTAATGGCACAATGTCAACCCATTTATTTACAAATAGATCAATTTGAATGTTTTCAATGGGTCACATTCACTCAAAGTATACTATTAATAATGTATAGCCCTGTAAATCATTTGCTTGGTTTTTTTGTTTCCAATACATGAACAGTGGGCTGAATAATGCAACATAAAACGGTTGTTGATTAAAATGCAAAAATACACCGTCTCAAGAGAATGAGACAAAAACAGGTTCAGCTTCCTTTAAATTGTGTTACTAATAAAGCCATGTTTATAAATTTCTAAGTACAAATATTAACTGATGTAGCCGATGCAATTGTAAATTTGAAAAATAACATGTTAAAAACTTTGAGTTCTAAACACATTATAGAAGTTCCTATGATGAAACAAAAAGTATTTGAAATAATAAATCTTTAATATGCAAATTTAAAATGGTTGCTATTGACCCGAATTAGTCAATTTTATATCAAGGCACCGTCACCTATATCATAAACAAAGACCTATACCTTAATATGAACATGAAATAGGCGATCAGATGGTACTCAAATCCATTTACGGGAAAAATTTAGAAGCAAACTATAGGTATTTGTAAGAAATGTAGTACCAAAATCAATGTACTCGGTAACTAATAATTGTAGAATAAGAAGACAGGGACAACCCAGAAAATTTACCTACTATAACTTCCAACATATATTTTTCATTAAATATTGGTTTACAATCCGGAAATCATATCATATTCAATTTCAAAATCGTTAATTTCCCCAAATATAATGATTTTAATCAAAAATTACTATATCAGCAAACAAAAACCAAAATCAGAAAAGAATCATTATAACAGTAAACCAAAGCGATGATGATTACCTTGTTGACATACGGGCATACGGCTGTCGTTTGAGACATAGCATCAAACCTGGAAGGCAACTATTTATCCTACAATATATCAAAACCAAAATCAAAGGAAAAAGAAAAAAGAGAAGAATCCACAATCACATCTTATTGATGAATCCTACTGTACATAAATAAACATATATTATTAATACTATTAGTTATATATATATACACGTATACAGAATGAAGCTATGAATAATGGAAAATATATATATATTTTGCGTGAATATAAACACTCGTATTTGGTTACAATAGTGAAACGGCTCTTGATGTGTGAAATCGAGTATATATATATATATATATATATATATATATATATATATATATATATATATATATATATATATATATATATATATATATATATATATATATATATATATATATATATATATATATATATATATATATATATATATATATATATATATATATATATATATATATATATATATATATATATATATATATATATATATATATATATATATATATATATATATATATATATATATATATATATATATATATATATATATATATATATATATATATATATATATATATATATATATATATATATATATATATATATATATATATATATATATATATATATATATATATATATATATATATATATATATATATATATATATATATATATATATATATATATATATATATATATATATATATATATATATATATATATATATATATATATATATATATATATATATATATATATATATATATATATATATATATATATATATATATATATATATATATATATATATATATATATATATATATATATATATATATATATATATATATATATATATATATATATATATATATATATATATATATATATATATATATATATATATATATATATATATATATATATATATATATATATATATATATATATATATATATATATATATATATATATATATATATATATATATATATATATATATATATATATATATATATATATATATATATATATATATATATATATATATATATATATATATATATATATATATATATATATATATATATATATATATATATATATATATATATATATATATATATATATATATATATATATATATATATATATATATATATATATATATATATATATATATATATATATATATATATATATATATATATATATATATAAAAACCGGTATTTGTATAGGATTATATATTATTATATCAAAGCCTCTTTTTACAAATGAGGTGGAAGGGGTATATATACATTTAGCCTATTTTCACTAATACCCCTTCCACACTTAGATAATTACAATTAAACACCACAATATTATATTAACAGTAAATGATTCAACGAATGCTAAATAAGATAAACATTCAAACAAACAAACAAACGAGAAAAATAACAAAAAGGTTATAAACTAATGACAAACCCAAATAGCAGAACATTAAGTCCAGCCCAGCCCAACCCAACACATTCAAGCCCAGACCAGCGCAGCCCAGAACTTGTACTAATTGTCTAGTACTGTGCATAAAATCTCTTGAATGTTGATTTCTCTCTTCGTCTGCTACCGGATTCTCCCCAGAAAAAAAAGCATTCACAGCTCAACGTAAATCGGTAATAACAATTTACTATTATTATTTTCCCCTTTTTATTATCTGTATTTCGAATTTATTCACACTATATTTGTATTATTAGACATGTGTATGTTAGGGTTTTGCATTTCTTAAATCTATGATTAATTACTTTATGTATATATACACAAAGAGAGAGATATATGTGCTTATATATATGTATATCTGATGCGAAGTTGAGATATAAATAGTATTCTAGCAGTAGTTATTTATCATTGGCATTTCAACAAACAGTTGGTATATATATATATATATATATAATTAATATTATTGTTGAACATGTTTTTCGGATATCGGGAATAGTATTAGAAATACTAGAATGACTAATTGAACATCAGGCGTAAGTGTGTTCAGCTTAATCGACATATACCTAAAATATATTTTGTAGTGTGTTATGAGGTTAATATAGTAACCTGAAATATCAAGGTGCTTAATTTGAACCATCGATAGAGAATTAGTATGTAGGAGTATTAGGCATTGCCTCTTTTAGCTAAAAAAATAATAATAAAAAAAATTAATTAAGAATATTGCATATCTGGAACTGAACATAGGGAAATGCTAGCATATCTAGACGATGAACTGAATGATGTTTTAGCATCTCTGAGTACGAAAATAGCCTAAGATGAGCTCTCGGGGGCTCTTATATGTGGAGTTCTTAATATCCACAGTTCCACACCATTAGTGTAACAAAAGATCCGCAAATCCGTGAACTGGAAGTAGATACCGGTGTACTTCAGTTATGCATTAGGATATATTTTGATCCCTGACAAAACATAACCGCTGTAAGTACTAATTATCAGCAGCAAGTTTATTTTTAACAACTAACTATGGTCCTTTATTTTATCTTTTTGTATATACTCGGACACAATTTCCGTAACTATCTTGTTTAAGCATTTTTCTTTGAATTTCCAACTAGCGATATTGGATGAGTTCTAGACGTATAGAGCAGAAATTTGACTTTGGAGCTCAGTACTTGTGTGTATTATAAAGTAGAAAATTTTTATCAAAAATATGACATCGGCTGACATATTCCTTCAATATAAACTTATAAGTAGACTAGTAATGAGAATGAAGTTCTATTTTGAAACTCAAAAACTGCTCTATGTTTGAATGTAATTATATTTGTTCGATTTTATAGTTATTGAGATTAGACAATATATCCCCTCTTTTTAAATTATCTGATCTGTCATTGCGACTGTATTTTTATCAATGCATCATAAGATATGTACCTATTGACCAACATGTATGGCTGGCAGTTACAGGAGAGATGAAACTTGTTCAGGGTGTTCTACGGTCCCTTGCAACTGGTATTTCACCTAGCTGCCGGCGGTTTTCAGTTGCCAGGACTTTTGCTACAAACAGTGCTTCAGGTACATGTGTGGCTTTGTTTTTGTTATAATTTTGTTACCAGCATTATAATTTTTGATACGTCATAACACCTTTTTCTTTTGGGAAGCTGAATGGGAACCTCATGTATCATGATGGTGGTAGGTCTATTTTAAAATTCAGATTCGTAACCATCCACAAATACGTTACCTAATATTTTTATGATAGCATATTAATCTTACTTGTTTGAATTGATATTTAAAAGAGCTTATTTCCCACATGTTTCTTTTGCACCCTTACCTATTGTGTTCCTCGACACTTTTCCCTCTCTTTTTTGTGCTTCATAAATATTCTGCAAAACTTTTCACGTAAAAAGCTGCTTCCAAGTTCTTTGCGATTCTCAAAGTGGATACTAAAGATTGCATATCGACATGTAGTTGACATTACATTTTAATTTCCTGCTTTCCAGATGGCTAAGCATTCAATGTATTAGTCTTGAAATTCACTGTTGTGAGATCATGGATTCCCAACTCACACTCACCCTGTCTTGTTTATTCCGATTTTTCTTTCCATCCAAAGAGTTTATCAGGCATACTATTTCGCTTACTAACCAGTCTAGAGGTGCACAAATACCGGTCTGAACCAATTTCTGGAGGTGTGCTTAGCAGGCATAAAAATGGCCTGGACCTTGACCCAAAGTTTTAGGCCTAATTTGGGTTTTTGTGTGGTGGTGGATTTGAACCTCATAGACTAGTGGGTCAACTGGTCCTATCAAGGCCGATCACTTATATGTCACCTTTATAATAGTTATTTAGTAAAAGTTCAATCTAGTATGAAACATTTATGTATATGGATTATAAATATATTTAATCCGAATCCGATAACTAAAATTCCTAAAATAAATTAAAAAAAAAAAAGAGGAAGCAAGCTTTAGTTTTTGTTTCCTGTATTATCATTGAAAAGGAGTAATGGTGAAAGAGAATATTTTACACATCCACATTCTTCATAAACTAATATCAAACATATGAATTGAAAACTTTATCGTTGATTTGATGTGGTGAAGTCAAAGTTGTACTAATTTGTAGGACAGTGTGGTCCTTGGAGGACCAATTGTGCATCGTTTACCAGTCTGTAGGACGACTCTTTTGCATATATGCTATAGTCTAACCCTTTAGCTTATGGGCAAATTCTTGGAAAAAGGTTAACGTATTTACATAAAATTTCCAATTCAGGGAACGTAAAATAGTTTAGAACAAAAAAGGTGCATACATTTATATATTAACAAAAACGATAATATTTATAATTTTGAAATCTAAATTTGGTTAGTAAATTAGGAACTTTTTGATTATTTGTTATCTTTTTATAAAAACATGTTGGGTGTTATGTGACCTTGTTTTAAAAACTACTGACATCATGTTCCCTTTTTTCTGACAAAAATTGAACTTCTAATTCTTTTTCTGTTGAAAAACATTTTACGTTCTTCTAATTGTAATTTTTTTGTAAATATACCACCCTTCTTCGGAATTCGCCCTTTGTGAATATGTACTTTGTATAAGCAACACTTTATCTGTAATGAGAGTAATTTTCCTTTCAAACCACATATTGACTAATAACTCCAGAAGTGCCATTCATTTCAGGCTAATGCATAACTCATAATGTGGAAAAAATCTAATAATCATGTACATTATGCATGGTACCTTTGCACAGACATAACGTGACATTGATCACTTGATCCATATTTCTGTTTTATTGTTTTTTATTTTTTTATTTTCTGTATAGCTTTCGACAATTATGAGAATACAAACTTGTCAGAGACCATGGAGGAGTTTGAGAAAAAACATTTATGGTGATCCTCCAGACGGCAGTCAGGGTTCAAGTTCCTTCTATCAGAAGTTAGATCAGCAGAAGAAAGCTCTTGAAAGATATGCAATGAACTCCAAGTCAAATGGTCCTAGAAGATCAGGATTTGTGGATGGTCTAGATGAGAGTTTCACAACTTTGACTGATGGTATCGAGGGAAAATTGAAGGATGCCGCTACTTACTTTGAATATGATGCGAACGAAGTACAGAAAGATGATTATAAGTACAGATCTGATGTCACATTTTGGCCTGGTAATACTTATGATAGTAAGGTATGAACTTTGACCCATTAATATCGTTTCTCCGTGTTGATGTATTATGTACGATCCTTGATTTTACATGCTTACATTTGTTTGTGATGTTTATCTGAATTTTTTTTTTTTTTTTGGGGGGGGGGGGGGGGGGGGTTTTTTTTTTTTTTTTTTTTTTTTTTTTTTTTTTTTTTGATGGATGTATTATGTACGATCCTTGATTTTACATGCTTACATTTGTTTGTGATGTTTATCTGAATGAGAGAAACAATTATCTCAGTCAAATATGGGTTTCTGTAGGATCTTGATCTTACAAAACCAGGTGTTCGTAAACCATCTAAAAGACCAGAGTTTGAAGTAACAACAGCTGAAGTTCTACAAAAAGCTGATTTCAGGGTGAGTGTCATAGCAGTTTCTATAAAAATGAGATAGTGTGTATATTGCATTCTGCTAATTAGAATATTGTGTATGTTTGATGCAGAACGTTCAGTTTCTTGCTAACTTTATAACTGAGGCTGGAGTGATCATCAAGAGAAGCAAGGTACACATAAAGTATATTTCTGTTGATTATATAAAATACTAGGGCAAATTATTTTAACTTGTATTGAACTTTATTCATTTTCCTATTGTATGTATTGAACAAAAAATGTCCTACTATATGTACTAGAATTTCAAATATTGATGCTATATGTATTGATACCTATAACATGTAACTTGTGATGTGGCACTTGTTATGGTGATGTGCATATGGTCGCTACTTCATTAATAAAACCGCTGACCCAATGAAGGGGTCATGGGTACTCACAACAGCAAGCTTTGACATACAATAAGAAAAAGTTATTTCTAAAAAATTTGCCCAAAATTATATTGCATTTTGAATTTCCTGTTAACTTTTTTTTTAATGGATCATGTAGACCAAAATCAGTGCTAAAGCCCAGAGAAAGGTCGCTAGAGAGATAAAGACGGCCCGTGCCTTTGGATTAATGCCTTTTACAACTATGGGAACAAAACACTTCGTTTATGGCAGGGCTATGGAGGATCTTGACAAGGATTATGAGTATGAAGTTTATGATCACAATTTTATTGACACGGATGCTTAAACTCTTTTGCTTGAAATATTTCACAATGAAATAAGCCTAGAAACAGGGTGAAGTTTCTTTTTGTGCCTATGTAACTTTTGTTCTTTTTGTGCCTAGAAACAGGATTATGATGGCCCTTGTTGGGCACAAGTAATTTTTTTGTAGTACAACAGGGATACTTTTTGATTAAGGATTTCAGTCTGTAGAACTATTCTTTTTTTCTCTTTATGAGTATGAAAGGCTGTATTTATATTTTTTGTGGGTTTTTGTTTTGGACAGTGATAAATTACAACAATTTTTAGCCATCCACAATATGTATATTTCCACTGCTTATCTATAGTCTTCCATTCCACGGCTTAGCCATAGGAAAGAAGAGGTTATGCATACGAAAGTACTCTTTAGGGAAAGGGCTTAGCCTAGCACAGTATAATATATATATAGTGAAAAGTTATTTTAGGAACCAAAAAATTACAGGAACTTTTAGAAACTTTTTAAATCAAGCTTAATAATTGATTATTCTTTACATGTGTTGTTATGTATACAACATGTGTTGTTGTGGATGTTTAAAAATCATTGTAAATATATTTCTATCCTATGTTTTGGGGTTGTCTGATATTCTTATATAAGCTACTGTTGAAGTGATTCCCTTGTTCACATAAAAGTGTGGGTTTTATTTCAACTTCCCATCAGCTTAGCCGATACAAAGTTATTCCCTTTGCTCAAACAACCCTCCACTTCAATTTGTCTTATTCCACAAATAGAACAAAAACAAGAATTGGATAGTTACAAGAAGCCCTGGGTTCAAAACTCGCTAGAACAATATTGGGGTATGAATCATGCTAGAACAATCTTGGGTGTTTGGCACCATAGAGTGGATTTGACACCATGGACATTCGCCACCTTGGCTGCCCAAGGTACGACAATCGTGTTGTCAAACGGTTGGTCTCCTGCAACAGCAGATATGAGGATTTCTGAAATTGCAGAAGCACAATTTGTTGAAAAATCAGAGAAGTTTGCTGCCTGGTGGTAATTTGTTGTACGTCGTTGTCATGGCCATCAGAGAAATTTAAGGAGCCAAAATTAGGCCATGAGGGACGTTTTCTTTGCTTACCACTGCTGGAATATGCTGGTGGAAAAGGTGCACCCATGTCTTGGTGTAGTATGTCACAATCAGGATTTTCCGGGGGCTTGTCTTTGCGCCCGAGGGTGGTGGTGATGATGATTGGGGGGAGTACGTGTTTATGACTTGAGTACAAAATCAAATGCTAGCGTGTAACATCTGACTTGTTGCATATGAAAGAAAGATGCTTTCAAAAGTCAAAACATGTAATTGTGATTCTTTTATAGGCCATAGTGAAACAAGATGAAGATGGAAATTCACTTTCAAAATGTCTCTGTTTAAGGGGGTGTTGAAACAAACCTCGTTCTTTGATCACGTAAGTCGTTTGTTTTCAACTTAATTGACTTAACGGATTATATGAGTTAAAGAGTTTACTCATTTTGTTAAGAGATGTTGTTTTATCATTAAGTTGTCAACTTTACATTCATTGTCATCCCTAGACCTGGCCCATTAGATTGGTCTAATTCAGTGGCGGTACTAAAGGGGGGCAAGGGGGTCCAATGCCCCCCTCAAAATTTAAATTTTGTCATGTATTTTTAAATTTTTCATTAATTTTTAAAATTTTCCTATAGGTATTTTATATTTTGCCCTATTTTAAAAAAAAATTTCATGAATTTTCTAATTTTGCCCCTCTCGGAGATTTTTTCCTGGTACCGCATCTGGGAGGGGGGGAAGGGGAAAAAAGGGTGACAATAGAGAGGTAGGGGATATAAGGGGAAAAGGAGGAGGGTTGGTGGGGAGTTTAGTAGATGAGGGAATAGGCACGACCCTCTCTTAGTCTTTTTTCCTTTTTGCCCCTCTCGGAGATTTTTTCCTGGTACCGCATCTGGTCTGATTCAAATCCAATGCATTAGACCCAGTTATAATAAATCTGTATGATGTTATCTTAGAAGTAATCTAATGAGGTTATAAACCAATAACAGGGGTTCATGTATATAATGTGAACTGTGAAGTACAATTTAACCTGTTCATATGTGAACGAATTTGTTTCCAATTCAAATCATACTCATGTGAACTTTTTTCCTCAACAGTCAAATATTTATAATGCTCAAGACCAAATGCGACGGCGAACCTATTTTGAATTATATGGCGAGTTTGTGACAATTACATGAATGAAACTGATATAGTTTTTTCTAGTAGGCAACCACTCCAAAATAAAACAATAGAGAAACAAGAGTTGGGGATTTTCTGTCGTATATTCCTTCAATGCAATATATTACATAACTTAAATATGCAATAAGACTTGGCTTTATCGCCCATGTCTTTTTTATTTCATGCAACATAGATATTACTAAATGCAACATGGAGAAAGTAACGGGATTTATTCTAATATATAATTAAAACATGTGAAAACTTGTAGCTGGACATATCAAAACCAAAACAAAACCCAAACCAAGTAAAAATAAGGTCTACAAATCCCAGTATAGATTTGTTATTCTTATATATATATATAATTTCAAGCATCATTCAAGAAAGCTTGAAGGTTTGTAGCAGAAGATCCACCATCTTTGAGAGCTTCTCTTGCCAAATCTTTCCATTTCTCCGCGTTTCTTCTCATTTCTCCATCTCCCGCCATCACCAACTCTACACACCTCTCAATCTCCTTCCCTTCCACAATTCCATCCCCCTCCCTCGCCTCCACTCTAACTCCTGTTTTCCACACATCTTTAATCAATTTTGCGTTTGTTCCTTGGTCCGACCACTGAGGAAAAACCACCTTTGGAACACCAGCAACCAAAGCCTCCAACGTTGAATTCCATCCACCATGCGTCAAGAAACACCCAGTCGCTTCATGGCTCAACACCGCCACTTGACTACACCAATCCACTATCATCCCTTGTTTTTTCAGCTCATCTATCTTGCTTAATTTTCTAGCTTGCTCGCCATCTCTTATCACCCATAGAAAAGGCCGGCCACTTTTTAACAACCCGCTTCCAATCTCCTCCACTTGTTCCATTGATAACACTGCTAGTGTTCCAAATGAAACATACACCACTGATGATTTTGGTTTTGTGTTTAACCATTGGCCGACGGAATTGTCTAATGTGTCTCTTCTGTCTAAAGGAACCAAGGGTCCAATAGGAAGATACTCAAATTTATCTATTGATTTGATGGATTCGATTTCTAGTTCATTAAAGATATTAACTAGTATTTTTGGAAATATTTTGAGTACCTCAATATGGTCTTTTGCTATTTGTAGAAAAAAATCGTGTTCTTCTGGTCTAGATGGAGATAAAAACGATGGCAAATCAGCCGCTGTTAATGATGGGAGCCCAGGTAAGTTGATTTGAAGCGTTGGGTTGTCCTTGCACCCGTTTATCAAGTCTTCATAGCCATTGAAATAGTAATAGTAGATTTGTAATATAATAGCTGGTTGGCCCCAGAAAAGAGCTGATTTGACACCATGAGAATTCGCTACTTTAGCCACCCAAGCTAGTAAGACGGTGTATACCACATAGTCAAAAGGTTGACCTGCAGCCGTGGCAGAACTCAAAAGCTCTGCCACGGCACAAGCACCATTTGACCCAAAATCTAAGACGACTTGTTGTAGGGTGGTAGTTGGTTGTTTGCCGTTGTCGTGTCCATCAAAGAATGGAGCAATGGTTAAGCCTTGAGGGATGGTTTCTTTCTTAATGTTTTTTACCCCATAAACGCTTGTGCAAATGGTGACTTCAACGCCGATTTTAAGAAGACAGTTGGCAAAGCGGAGAGATGGGTTGATATTTCCTTGGCCTGGATCGGAGACGATCAGGATCTTTCGGCAGCTTACCATTGCAACAAAGTTTGAGGGTGGTGGTAAAGGGATGATTGGTTTTTAGATCTAAGAAAATACTTTAAGTTGCATAATGAATATTGATAGTCATTAAATAATTCCAAATCTGTGTCGATGGATCTGTCTTTTGGTAAATGTATCAATAATTCAAGTTGCATTTTAATAGTGATTAATCTCAAACGAGATTCATATGAGGTCAATATAATGTATCTGCCCTAAAATAATAATAAATTTGATACGAATCAGGAAGTGGCTAGAAGATGGGGACGTGTTTACCTTCTGTTAACACAAGGGTGGCCAATTTTATTTATTTTTTTCCTACAAAAAGAGGCAGTACCTTCTTTTATTTTATTGATCACAAAAAACCACATATTACAAACATTTAAATATCATCCATAGTGGCATTCCCACCATTTACAAACCAAACACTAACTTTAAGCAATCTCATTTTTCACAGTTGCTCACTTTTCAATTTAAGCAATCTCATTTTAATGCCTTCAAGGATATGCTCCTTTAACTTCTCCTTCAGAACATTAACTTTATTGAATATATCCTATAGTATATATTTCTTTCCATCCATATTCAATATATATACACTACTGCCAAAACAATCAAAAATAAAAATAAAAGATCTCTCACATTGTCCTCCTTATTCTTGCAGAATGCACATTCGAATTTATTCATAGGATACCAATTAGACGATGCCCCAAACCTACACTTTGGTGCCAAAGTTGCCGCTTAACTGACACCTCACTGGTTGAAACCGACGCTAACGTTTGGGCTTGCTAACTTAAATTGAAAAATCTTCAACTTTTCATGTATATATTTCCCTTTTAATCATATAAAAACAGCAATTGTAAGGAGATTATTTATATGAAAACTGATAAACTTACTACTTAAATTGATATATTTACCCAAAACTGACACAACTTGGAATTAATCACTTTTAAAATGCAACTTGAATTGATACATTTACCAAAGACAGACACTCGTTTGGAATTGAAATAATCACTTTTCAAATACAAATTAAAGTATCTTTCATGTGCTAGCTAATAAGTGTTAATGAATGAAGCTCACAATTCAAAATACTCGATTCATCCAGGAGCAGATAAGATGTACCAAGGTCTAAAAAGGGACTTTTGGTGGCCTGGGATGAAAGGTGATGTAGCTCTATATGTGAGCCGATGCATGACTTGTGCGATGGTTAAAGCTGAGCACCAAAAGCCAGCTGGACTTTTAAAGCAGCCGGAAATACCCGAGTGGAAGTGGGAGCAAATAGCAATGGACCTAGTAACGAAATTGCCTCGACAAAGAAAGGTCATGATGCTATATGGGTGATTGTTGATCGTCTTACGAAATCAGCCCATTTCATCCCCATCAAAGAAGATTGGAACACTGAACGTTTAGCACATTTGTACGTTGAAAAGATTGTGACATTGCATGGTGTACCTCTGTCCATAATATCCGATAGGGATGGTAGGTTTACCTCATGTTTCTGGGGTCTTGTGCAAGAAGCAATGGGCACTACGTTAGCATTAAGCACGGCTTACCACCCACAAACGGATGGGCAAAGTGAGCGTACTATACAAACATTGGAGGATATGCTAAGAGCTTGCGCATTAGAATTTAGTGGAAGTTGGGATGAACACTTGCCTTACGCAGAATTTACTTACAACAACAGTTATCACTCTAGCATACAATGTGCGCCGTTTGAAGCTCTCTACGGGCGTAAATGTAGATCACCCATGTGTTGGATAGAGGCGGGTGAGAGAAGCCTAGCTACCGTTGATTTTGT
>CM067173.1:54896855-54910818 GCA_034093135.1 Erigeron breviscapus
TCTATACGTACACCTTGTCTACCTATGCTTAACGAAGGTGTATTCCTGGTCGGATGTACTCAAACGCCCACACTATGGCCCGAGCCTCTGATTTGTTCGCTAAGTGCTCTTTCAGGCCATCTTGTTCGCGTCGTCCAGAGTAGATCTTATCCTCTAAAGAGTCACACAAGTCATTTTCTACCTGTGTCACCCAGTTTGTGCCTGACTCTGGAATAAAAGCCTGTGTTTTTTGACACCCAACAACCGTCTAGTCCTAGACTTGCGTCCCTTCGTACATGATGTTAGAGATCCTGCAAGTTTAGGATCAAGAAGAGCACTGATGTAGACAGCTTGCTAATGATTCGGCCTCGAACATAACAGCTAGAGCCCTTCGGCAGGCGTGTTCTGCTACTCTCTCTTCAATCTACCATATGAACCGAATTAAATTCCTGTTGGCTGTCGAAGCTATCTCCCACGCTGATCTGCCAGGGCCACCACTAACTACCCACGAACCGGATCGAGCCATAGTTAGGTTTGAAGCGGCTCTGGTGTCTCTGCATACTTCGCGATAGATGATCGCCTTGGCTGCGCCGTATGACCAGATCGGGCCGGAATTTGACTTCGATCAGCTGGACTGGAGCAAGATCTCGCGGAGAAATTTCATGAATCAGACGTTTATGATTTCGCATCGAAGAGAGCCTCATCAAATTGTTGTTGCGCAGTGTGACTGGCGGTCGCCATGATGCCAGTGATGATCACCGCGTATTGCGACGAACTCCATCGTCATATGGGTGGATCACGTTCCTCTTTACTCCTACAACTCGATGACTGCTGTGAGAAGCGAGTACCGACTTTGCCGTTTGAGGCGCGGCGATTCAGAACTGCCTGGTCCGCCTCGCTGACGAAGAACAGATGGTCCATGATTCAATCACATCAATCACGGTTGTTCGCCCATATTGACGTTGATACCTTTACCATATGATCTACCAACCATCCTACCATCCTTTATGTTGGTGCTAACGACAGAAGTCTGCACAATCGCTTATGCACCACCAGGTGTCGACTCTCCACAGGAAGATCAATCCATCTCGACTACTAGACTCAGGATCTCTCGTCTAAGCAGCGCTACAGACTGGTAGTGCTAAAGTCACGAGATATCAAAGACCTCAGCGACAAAGGGCTAGTGCATCATCTTCCTATCACGCGTAATGAGCGCCCTGTCGAAACCTTGCCTATCTGTCGGTCGTGGCATTTGTCTAATTGTGCCTCATCATGACCACCAGCTGCTGCCCTCCATTTACCCTCGAATTGTCATCGCCGCCTTTCGCCATCCGCCGGAGAAGCAACGCTCCCAGCAGCAACTCGACTACTACATCGAATAATGGCACTGTTCGAAGCTCAGTCAAATCCCATAATGTGTCACAACAAGCTGTCGAACTGTGCGCACGTAGCAGAGCCAGAAGATCACAGCTAGCCATATCAAGGTCTCTACCCAGGCCTGCAGCATATAGACTTGAGGCTTACTTTGACCGCCAGGCATCCGAGCCAATACTAACTCACTCCTCCGGCTGGTCTACATTTTTCACCCGGAACTCTCTCTTCTACATCCGGTAGCACTCGCGCAGACGCTGCGCTGTCACTTGGCAAAGCACCCTATTCACAGATTCCGTGTGGCTATGGGGTCATCCATGAACTTCCATCTGCCCAGCAACCTACTTCTTTGGACTTTTCTCGCCGTGCTCAACAGGTCGACTTATACGATGAATATACTTGTCATCGAGGTCAACAGATGAGGAGGCTGCCAACGCCGTGCATTAAGACCCCTTACCCTCACGCCTCTCAAAACCGCCGCGGACTGACTAAATCGATGCTCTATGGGGGGGGTTAGATGATGAGATGACAAACTATGGCCTCACGATACCCCAATAAAATGCCCCGCCCTTACTAGGAGGGCCACTCTTGTAGTCAATCACAGTACGACGTTAGACATTGCCCTTCCAACCTACCGTCGCTCGATGCTCGACACGTGTACGCGAAGACGGTGCGTCGAGCCCGGCGGGGGGAGACCATAGGTCCATGGGTAAATCGCAAGCAGAGACTATCTTGAAACATCTGGGATCCAGCGCTGATACCTGAAACAAGGCACCTATCTTCCTTTTGTACATTCTCACTTCCTTCATGTACATCCGCTACCAAAGATCTCTATCGCTCAATTGCGCCAAATCGCTTTGGTAATCTCATCAACATCCGGGATCTTGCCTCCGTCCCCTTGATTTCCTCGTTGCCTTCTTAACTAGCGTCTTGCATCTTCGTAGGCGGCTTCAACTCCGGCTGCCGCTGATTTTGGGTCTGATGTTATCCGTGCTGGGCGCAAGGAGCATGACGAAACTGGGCTCTGGGTGCCCATGTCACGCGGCGGTGTCCTTGGTGAAGATCTTCGTGCGCCGCAGCGGGCGCTTCCAGTTGACGCCTCTTTCGATCCGCCTCATCGTCGATCCTCGCCTCGCTTCTGCCTCAGCCTCCCCTGACCCTGGCGAAAGTTCCAGGGCCAGTCGATCCCTTAATGCTCCGCGATAGCTGACAGATATGCCTCAACCGAGCTCCTTTGAGGCGGCTCTACCTTTGTGCGCTCCAAAACTCTTTGCTACACCTTGCCATCGCTGTTTTTTCTCCACAGCGCCAGTGTGAACTCTTCCCGTACTTTTCATCCCATAATGTCGCCCGTTGCTCAGTTCCTTGACGCCCTCGATTCTCGGCGCAAGCGTAACATGAGGCTCTTTAACTGCGTCCTCAGTCCAGGTCGGCACTTCCTTGCCTCCCGTAGTCCCGCGCGTGCGCTCAGCAGCTCCGCAGTATAGCTCGATGATGTCGAGCAGTTTCGGTGTTCATGTCGGAGCGGATAATGTTCTCCACGCGATACGCGCTGATCCTCCTTGCCTGTTCGATATCTGTGCCCTGGAACGCCTGACGGCTTTGGCGACTGCGGTGTCCTTTTGTTGCACCAGACGTAGTCGCGATATGCTGAGCTTCAGCTGGCTTGATCTTGTTTGACGAGGTGGGAGGAGGGCGACCATGTGGAATCTTGGCGGAGATAGTCCAATCTGGTCCCCTCGTTCGCTAATGTTTTTTTTATTGTGTATGAGTGTATATATGTACGGGGGGGGGAGGGGGGGGGGGGGGGGGGGGGGGGGGGGGGGTGGGGGGGGGGGGGGGGGGGGAGGGGGGGGGGGGGGGGGGGGGGAGGGGGAGAGGGGGGGGAGGGGGGGGGGGGAGGGGGGGGGGGGGGGGGTGGTTTTATAGGAGCTGCCTGACCAATTGCCTGCCCATCGGCTCCAGATGACGCTGGTGGGGCATGGCAGCTGTGGAGAGGTGGAGTGGAATGGAGAGCCAGACCAAGTACCTTCTCCTCCGCCTTCGTCTTCTCTTCCTTCATCCCAATATCTAATATTCCTAACTCTCCTCCCATCGCATTGCTTCTCTCGCTTTCGAAGCGAGATTGTTTCCCAACCTAGAAAGCAGAGGATGCTCTGACGTCTCAAACACGCGAACGCCAAACCCTAGTGCAATGCCCATAAACTGCTGCAGGCCACTGCGAGTAAATACGCTCCCCACGTTCACGACTAGCCAGCATATAACTCCAGCCTGGCAGTCCTCTGTGATGCAGCTGTAAAAACTCATATAGGTCATAAGATGACCTGCATGAGATTTTGGCCTATATACGTGCTCGCCAACTGCCACCCGAAAGACGACCCTTCAGCACATCGATCATTTCTTCCAATCTACAACATGCGGCTGCACGCCTTCCTTATCATCGGCCCGCGCCTCTGCTTTGCAAGCGCCTTCAATGCATCGTCTCAAATTACGATGGCTGGGCCCGAGCAAATGGTCCGACCGCTTCGGTTAAGACACTGACCACGGCTGGTTTTGCTGCCGTCTTGTCTTCACCCGCCGAGAACCATCTGGTCTTCATCTTCGGACACGCCCTCCCAAGACGTTGGCAGCAGTGTGCTGCCAGTCTTTGGCTCGTGCCGGCTGTTTCGCCTGCCACTGGCTTCATGCTTCGGATACCAGCTTAACGTAGTCCGGTTCAATTGCCGAATGGTCAGCAATGATTGCATATAGTCAAATGTAGTACTTCAACTCGTACCCTGTGACGGCCATTTCTTTATGGAATCACACGCTTGCGCCCAAGTCTTCGGTGGGCGAGGCCCCCCCCTGAATTGCCGTGACCGGTCCTAACGTTGGCTCGAACCTTGGCGTCGCGGTTTTGGTCTCCGGAACCCGTCGTGCTGCTACAAAGCAGTGAAGCAAGGGGTAAGTAATGAATTCGTGTCCGACATTATACAAAGGCTCACTTATCTCTCGACAGGCATTCCTGCCATCGACCTTCTCAGAGCTCCGTTCACCAACTGCCTGGGCGCCCGTACTCCAACTTACAGCACTGTCTACCCCATCTCGCAACCCAATCACCTCATCTGTGCTCAGCCGTTGTCCTGAGCCTTAGCTTGCCTTCCAACATCTACCCAATTCAACTTCCCTTCTTCGAGCAGCTCGTCTTGCTCTTCCGCTGCATACTTCCGCTTCGTGCTTTCGAGGAGCTACCGCTGTGCCGGTTATTGACACCTAAGACGTGGTGACATTTGGCAATGGCGGACGTTTTGGCCCCCTGTAGAGCAGTTGTTGGGAAGAGTGTTTTGTTACGTAGTGTCAGCGTTGGCAAGGCAGCTCGAAGGTTACGCTCAGCGCGGCTGAGCACAAGCTGTTTGAACAAGCTGCGTGGCGTGTTGACTTGGTGTTACCCTGATGGCACCTTGCTGATCCGAACCGGCGATAAGTTCACTTTGTCCCAGTCGCAGCTCGAGTCCTCCCGAACCAGCACAAGTATATTTGGCATCACCTCGGAATCTTTGCACACACAGCCAGTAATAACCAAAGTTGTCAAGTAATGAGCTAACTACGTCGCAATGGCCGCGAGTTTCGGTGCGCATAGCTTGTTACCGAGGCAATATTGCCCCTGCATACGCGCGCGTGCTGTATTTCCAAGCACCGTTCCCAAGCGTCATGCGAACATTTGACAGCCGCTCGAGCTTCGCTGAGTATGCCGTAACTATTCATTCTACTCCTACTGTCCGCCAAAGCTTCCTTGTTCTTGTGATTAACATTAGCATATATAAACGCACAATTCTTCCGGTCCCCGGCAACAGCACACCAATTTATGGAAGAACGAGGACCTATTCTGCTCGTAATCCGGCTGCTCTTCATCAGCACATGGGGGGCGTAGGTATCTTCAATGCTCTCCTAGCAGTGCCCCGATCAGTCTCTAATAGGGTTTTTGGCACTACTAGTGTATTCGCTACATGTCTTGCTGTCGCGAAATCCTTCTAGCCACTGTCTGCAGTCGGCTCTTCTGTCCTAAGACCTTCTTGCGTCTTGCGCAGTGTGTGCATCGGTGGAGCGCCCGATCCATGAAACGGAGAGCACTCATCACCGAGGGGACCCCAGATTCAGACTGATATCCCACTTTCTTCACGTTTGGTGCTATTGTCAGGAGTGGAGAGAAACCCTTGGGCTGAATGCTACAAGAGCACGCACATGCCGACATCGTTGCTCGGAGTCGATGGAGCACATACCCGTGTTGCTGCTCTGTTGTTTTGTGTCTTTGTCCGTGCCTCATCACAGACAACATCTGGGACAAAAGACTTGAGGTTTGACTGTTCTGATCTAGTACGTGTCTATTAACCAGAGTTTATTGAGCACGAACTACTGCCGCTATAAGATCTCTGCGCGATTAGCTTTTACTTGAGCTTGGCCATTGTCAGACAACGCTTCACACCTACGGATTACTTGCTGTCGTCTCATGATTGACGCGCAGTGGTGCTGCGTTGTCTGCCACCTTTCTTCGAAAGATGCTCTTGGCGTCCGATGGTACGTCGGCTTACGCTTCCTTGCCAGGTTTTTCGCTTGGTCGATCGTTTGTGTGGGCGCACCCCCGCTGCCGATATACGTCGCCGCCCGCCAAAAATGTCTATCGATGTTCTGGATGTGCACCTTATGGCGAGGACAGGGCATTGGTTTCCGTTTTGGGCTTCAAAGTGTAACTGGTATATGCCTCGTTTGACCTCACTTCTGCGACCTGGCTAGCGACATGCCACACATATCAGTTCGACAGCTTGAGAAGATTGACCGCGACAACGGGGTAGCTACACCGGCCAAGTCGATGGCCACTGAGACGGCTTTGGTCGCTACGCGGCCACCTTTCAGTAAACTGGCTCGCTTCTCCGGCAACCCGATATTCGGTTGTCGTGCTTGAAAATCACATAAGGGTATTGAGACCCTCTGCATGGGGAGACTGGGGCCAGGTGATGCCACTCACATGCTTGTACCTCGAGTCGGACACTGGTTTTACTTGAATCTTACGCAGCGTACCTATACACCCAAAGCCGTACCAGGTCCCAGAGGACCCCCTCGGCATTCTTTGGACGCGTCACGATGATAGCAATGGGTCCGTACCTCTGAACGGGGAGTTGTTTACAAGCTCCTGAACGCTACGTGATTTGTTTGGCGATTAATCCCCAAATGTGTGTCCAAGTCGATTAACATTACTTTTTTAGTTTGCTGCAGGATCTGCTTTGTCACATGAGCTTAGTCCAAACTAATAGTCTGTATACCAAAAATAGACCATGATCTGCGATTGACTTTGAACTTGAATTTGAACCGACTCTGCTTTTTGATTCCATGCACAATTATTTGCTAGAAGAACGTGTCAAATACCTCTCCGCCACAGATCGTTGGAAAGCCGCCGAGAACCAATATCCACCATCCTTCCCCTTCCAACAATTCCGAACTGTCTTCCCATTCCATCCCGGAACAGGCAACGGCTTCATCAGGTCAAGCAGCGGCTCCAAATGCCGGCTTCGCGCTCATGGTGCGCTTCACTCCCCAACTGCAGCTGTGAAGCGGAGAGTGGGACCAGGAAATAGGATGAGCAGCGCCGGCGTTCGGTTCCAAAGCCATTGGGCTTGAACCTTGTCGTTCGACGGCATTTCCATGAGTTGCGCGTAAGTCGTCCTTGTACCTGGCTCGCGTACCGCGTTGATGCTTTTGCGGCATGTTGACGCTCGGCTTAACAACTGCCTTTCTGAGAGTCTTCGGTTTTGGGGGAAGTCTAGGCTAATGCGACCTCAAGGTTCCAGAATTCCTTCGATGCCTTGTTTCGGGTTGGCGAAAACTCTTTTACTTAATCAGGAAGGCGATCTTCGCTGGGTTTGTTGGGGTCGATTGGTCCGCTGTGTCATCCAAGTGCTATCACCCATGTGCAGTGCTCGTAAAAGTGGTAGAATCGTCCAAATCTTTTTGAAGACCACTCAAGTGTTCAACTTAGTGACGCGCATGAACACTTACCATATGTAAACCACGAAGAGAACAGGTCATAGTCGATACCCTTGAGGGCTCATCTTCATCATCATGTTTCCATCATCAAACGTGCTGAGGAAGTAAATAATCTGCAAGAGCGGGTGGTGCGACGCAGTCCCGCCACTTTCTTATGATGGTTGAATGGGAAAGAATATTGTGCCATTGCACCAGTCAAATAGCGCGAGCGTGTGGAGTGTTGATGGCCTCGCTCAACGTCCAGTCATCCTTTGCCTTTGGCTTTGGTGCCTGGGTCTCAATCAATGGTAGTCCGACGTCAGATCTGGAGGATCGTTGTTGGGACTCCCGTGGCGACCTTCACAGAACGCGTGGTCGGCAAAAATATAGTAGAGGCCGTTAACATAATAGTACAGCATCCGCAGACCTGCAAGAAACAAGGTCCTGCCCGATGTGCTACCTGTTGCATCACCTCATCGTGCTGGATTGTGAACTTAATACAGTGGCCTTCAAGATCGCGGCCCTGGAATTACCCAGGATTCTCGGTCGGAAGAACTCGGTCCATGTCTTGCGCCGTGGCCTAAAACAGGGCGGACAACTTTTGAGTCATAGATTTCGATGTCGGCCGTCTTCGTCTGCACTCATTCAGCACAACGGCAAGAGACATCGATCAATAGTCTTGACATCAAGAGCCGTCATGAATCGATGTGGCCGGGGTTTCGTCGGCATCGGTTCGCTGTAACCAACCCTCAGTCTGTGACATTCCGTATAGACATCTTGCGAGCCTTACCAAGGTGTTCACGCGGAATGACAGCTAGGCCATTGCCGCCAAAAGTCGAGTGCCGCTTGCCCAAGAACTCTCCGGAGAAATGTTCTTGAAATGAAGTGGCATTCACTTCGCACTGCCCGGCACGAGATCGGGCCTGAGAAATTCATGATGCTTATTTCCATGTCTAGTTTTTGTTGATTCGAAGGCTGCAGTGGCGACGTGAATGAGCCATCTCTATATCTACGTGCGACGACTGATACTTAACAGCAAGAAGAATGCGCACTACCTCCTAATGCTGGTCTGCAAGTCGTAGAGCAACTCCTACCTTCGGTTGAGCCCGGCATGTCTTGTGGACTTATGGCCGCGCGCCTCGCACTAAATCCCAGATTTGCGACAAGGATCAAGATAATGTCCTGCACAAAGCGCACGAATACTTCACACACCGATTAGCGAGAGTGGACCGAGACGCCGGACAACGATCATGGGTAGACGTTCACTAGCATCAACATTAGCAAGCATCGTGAAACTCGCATTTATGTCCTGGTCGGACACCGCAAACCTGCTGGGTGATCAAAACCTCGCGAGTCCACTTGCGCATTACACAGTTCGACTGCATGGTTGCGCCACATCTGTTTAAGTCTTGTGCTGATATCGGAAGACATGTGCACATAGAGCCATAAGCTTTCTGAGGATGCGCAATTCCAGCCAGAGTAGTAAAGGTTGGCAGCGTGTCAGGGTCAAGGGACAGGTATTAGACCCACTACCGGGGAGGAAGATGAAAACAAAAGAGGGGGGGGGGGGGGAGGAAGTGGGATTAGAGAGAGAGGAAAGTTCGCTAACCTTAAGCGATCGCTATTTAGTGGATTGAAGGAGGGACTCTGGGTTTTCTCTTCAGGGGTTGAGGAACAGGGCTCATGCGGGATAATAATATTATTGGCTGAGCTTCACTGTTTACGCGAGGTAAGAAGATAGAGGGGCCACTAAAGGGTCGAATATTTGTTCTGGTCCGCGAAGGCCGTATGTACTCGAGCCAGGTCGCATCCATCGTTTGTTTCCGGGTGTTGCTCGGGCCTAGCGAGTGTCTGCTCAAATTGATGAGAGTCAGTCTCGAATTTACACGGTCAAGGTGCCCCTGCATTACTGTGCAGAGGTGCACATCCCGTGGCGTTATGCTTTCTACTTGACGCCTGAGATCTAATGCGGCTCGTAACGGCCGTCACGTCACTTCTCACGATTAATGAAGTCAGCACCTGCATTACAAATCGAGACACCGCGACGGCAACATCTGAATAAAAGGTAGAGTCAGCGTTGTCACACTAACGCATAATCGCAGCATAAGTCTGCTTCAAACATCCTCATGCACCCGCAATCACTTTACTACAGCCATGGCAAACACCGACCGTCCCCGAACGCCACCGCGCGCACCAGCGAACATCACCCATCACACCTGAACAAGTGACGTCGCATGGAAGAATCTCGCCTACGAGCCAAGCCTTCGCCCTCAACACCACAACAGCTCGCCTCAACACGCCCCAAACAGCCACCCGGGCCTCTCGCCGCAAAAGCCGCCCAGCACCACACCGCAGTCCCATCCACCAACCGCGATGCTCGCGACTCTCGGATCACCGGCAGTCAACATGGCCTCTCATTTTCACAGACACAGATATTCGTCCGGCGCGGCAGTTCCAGAATTACGTCTGTAAATGACGTTAGCCAGATGACGTATACACGGGTCGGCTGCATACGCCGAAGATGACCCGTGAACCGCACGCTGAAAAAACTGGCGGACGACAGCGGCAAGCCGGCGAACATGTCGCTTGAAGAGTGGAGTCCGCAGCATTGCGCAGAGGCTCGAGACGTCGCGAAGGGACCTTTTGAGCCCTGGACTTTCGGTGTGAACGGCGACAAGAAGAAGTGCAAGAAATGTGGCAGTCTGGAAATCGACTGGCGTTCATGAGCATCTGCAGCGCAAGTGTGTACACTTTCAAGGACAAACTACGTAGAAGTCCGTCCTCTTGACAAAGACAGAGGCGAAGGAGGCTTACTTGCTACAGACCGAGCTGACAGACGAGAATCTTTTGCCACGCATTCTGAGCCGATCCACACAAGCACGTGCTGACATGTGTTTTGTTCATGCGCTACATCAGGTGGAAGAGGAATGCTTTCAGCGAATAAAACATGGGGCAGTGCAGAGAAGTTGGACGAGGAGTTCGAAGGAGACTGAAGGCAGAACGAAAAGCGCGGAAGAGAGAAGTTCAAGAACAAACTGAATGAAACTCAAGAGAGAACGAGATGGACGCAATAAGAAGGCCGTGCTGGGCGGGGAGAGTTTGGAGACATCATATCGGCAAAAGCACAACACGGCAACGAATGGGGAAGAGCTGTAGAGGAATCCGGAGACCGGCATGACGACATAAGCTGCATCGAATGCGGGATGAAGTCGAGAGCTTGAATTTTAGTTTATGATACCCCAAATGCTAGTTGGAACCCCTCGCAGAATAGTTTCCACACATACCACTGTACACTGTTTAAAACTCCTGCATGACCTGCATTACAAAATCCCCCAGAACCATCACACTAATGGCCGTTTATGCATCGCGCAACGCTTACTCCCTCCTTGGCACGGCGCACGGCCGGAACTTCTCGCGCGATTTTTCTCGTGCTCTTCTTGTCGGTCTTGATGTCGCGGGGGTGTTGGCAACCGGCCCATCATGCCACCGAGCCACCATCGTCCTCCGGGACGCTTGAGCTCGCCAACACGGAGTGCCTAGCGTTGGACCCTTACGAGGTTGCCCTCGAGAGCGCCCTTGAAGGGGTGATTGACTGGATGAGGAGGGTTGGTGTATTGAAGTAAAGTGCATGACACCCATCATGCCCACCCATGAGCTGGGACTTAGTGGCCGCTCAGCTGCTTCTGGTCGTAGGACGTGGACGGTGTGGTGACTACCTTGGGCCTCGGTGCTGCCCATGGGTGGCGGGCTCGACGTCTTCATGACGGTCATGTCTGTGGAAGGAGAAACCATGTTCGCTACACAGATTCGTGGCGCAAAAAAGTTATCGCGTGTCCTCGTACCCTTCTTCTTGTCGATCTGCAACTTAGACGGTAGAAGTAGGATGCCGGCGAGAGCACGTGTGCTTGACGACGTAGAGAGCGCGCACGGCGTTTAAGGCGGAGGGTCGTCGAAGGGGAATCTTCTGCTGACCTGCATCATCACAAGATGATCACGAGGTTGTGTGCTTGCCCCATGGTGTCCAGTACTTGGGGGTGGTTGCTCCATCTCGTTGGGGGGTGTGATAGCATACATTTGAGGGTTCATGATGGCGGTAGTGATGCTGTATGGCGTGATTGCCCTGGGTGTTGTTGCGCGGAGGTGATGCAAGGAGAGAGAGGGTTGTGTTTCGCTAAGAAAATGTTTCTATACAATCGCGACGGAGGGAGACGTGGTACTTGGTGGATGTTGAACCGCCGAGAGTTTCCGCCTTCGCCGCACCCTTCACGCCAGCCAGGGAATGACGGAAACTTCGATCGCCTTCACTGGGGCGCCACAATCTCCAGCGAATGATAAGACAGGTTTGCTGATAAACGATTATTGTTCTGCACTGTACCAATTGGTATTTCGGAATTTAATGAACTTTACAGCAGCCAGTTACTATGTAGAATACGGGGAGAAGAGACTCTTCTGTCCTCTGCTTGGGCACTCTGTTCCGTCCTCCATGGTGCATGCGATCTCATGCTACCGGCCGTATATGCAATTCAAGTCGCCATGGCTGGTATTTTGCGCCCACATATATCAATGCATCACAGACTCACCTATTCCATACGCCCTCGAAATACCGCAGTGAGCATGATCCCACTGCGAGCCAAACGCTCTCCTATCCCCCCCCCCCCCCCCCCCCCCCCCAGCTTCGCCCGACGCTCAACGCCCGCGGAGCAGGCAATAAATCTTCTTCGCACGGCGATCAATTCGACGTCGCTCCAGATCGCTTGTAAGTCGGTTGGTGTTCTGCTGACCGGCAGCAAGCTGGTCGAGCCAGTGCGCAAGCCTGTAGGCCACCCTTCAATTTTGGATCTGACGGTCTCGGCTGCTTGCGCGACAGTAGTCGCCTCCCGATCGACCTTCGAGACCGTCCTCAACGGAGTCGGGGAACCGCTCGAGGCAGACATACAGTTCGTGTCTCTGGCCCCGCGAGAGCTGATCTCTTCGCGTCGGCGATATCGCGCCCGGAACCAATGTTTGCGCAGCATGCCTTGTACTTGCCATCATGATGTCCGGGACCAAATCCGCGGCCCCCGACTTGGCGTCTGCGAGGCGCATATTGTCGATGTCGCGGATCTTGTGGGAATCGCAGTATCCCGAGCGCGTGAAGTTCCAGGGCTCGCATCGAAGTCACGTTGATGGTGTTGCACCAATCGCGATAGCTCGTTGTGCAAGGCTGAGCGATATCGCCCAAGAATGGAGATCGCGAAGAGCGTAGTGACTTCCTTGGCTGGTCGGACTGAGGCTTCTGCCCACGCTGGTGTAGTTTGCCATGGCGGATCACGAGCATCCTTTTTCGGCATTCAGTCGCGCTCGTAGTCACGTGGCAGCGTTCGGTGGGTCTCCTCGTCGCAATGTAGTGGAATCTGTGGCGAGAGGACCAGAAAAATTACCGAACTGACTTGGTCTCATACTTCCTATTTTTGAGCGCTTCACTACTCACTCTGCCGAAAAGCGCCTCATCATTTTACGGTATAGAATCGGCCCATGTGCGATGTTTTGTCGAGGTAGAAGGCGATTTGTCGCCGAGGACACGCTGCGCCCAAGCTGGTGTCGTTCTTCACGCAACTCAGTAGCTATGTAGGCAACAGTGTTTTTGTCGAGGCACCCCAGGCGTACGCCCTGGTGCCCAAAAGAGACAATAGAGTCAAAGAAGTGTACATATTGGCACAACCCCGGTATCGGAAGCAAGTGACAAGGCGTGACCGATGGGAATGATAGGTCCCCCATTCTGTTTATATATACCACCACTCCGATCCTCCAGGCCATGACTCTGGCGTGTATCATTCTCAGACGAGCATTTTTCATACTGAAGTATGCCATCGACAAGGCGAAGTCTGTTCCATCTCCACTCCACTAATCAGCCGCCACTGGCCCTGATCGACCTTGCTGTTACAGAGGCATGTGTAGATACTAGTTGGAGTTCCAAGAGCCATCAATCCAATGTCGCTATTTGAGATTTGCGCACATAAGGTGTACAGGCTTGACCCTTTTGAAGCGCGAAGGAAAAGGAATGGCACAGGCGATAGCAAGGAGAGCGATGAAGAAGATGATGAGTGATTCATCATCAAAGCTGTTTGGGAAAACATTCATGTCAAATTCTGCTTCTTCAACATTTGGGAGAATTCCCCAAAACCAAAAATCAACAAAAATCATCTCATCTTTCTCACCATTAACCAACAAAAATCAATTCCCCTTTCTTCATCCTTCTTCTTCATCTTTCTTTCCTGCCGCTAGACACATGTCCTCTGAAAGTGGTTTGAAGCTGGGCTTTTTGTGGCATCCAACGACATGAAGCTAGGCTAAATGCTGATAACATGATGCCAAAATCTAAGAGCCGCAACCTTGGAGGCACTCCGGGTATACTATCCTTCTTCATTCCCTTTTTTTTTTTTCTTTACTATTTATTACGCTTTTTGTTTACAATTGTCCATTTCGTTTTATTTTTAATAAAGTTTTACCTGGAATATATATACATATGGCACATGATTACTCCGCCTAAACATTAAGCCAAAAATCTTCATCTCTTTCTAATCTTATTCCGTTGATTTTTTTGTTTACAAATATCATCATCTTATTTGTTAGGGGA
>CM067173.1:54911818-54996299 GCA_034093135.1 Erigeron breviscapus
TTCTACAATTCGGCTCAAACTAGTTACTTTGAAGTTTAAGAAAACTACTCAAGTTGATCGCTTTGTGCAAGCTTGGAACTTACCACAAGATATGATGGTGTTTGATTATACTCGGCGCAACTAGAAAATACCTTCTTAATTTGTCACTCATATTAGTTGTTTTAGGCTGATATGTAGTACGATTGATTATTTGTTTGCAGTTGCTTGATCTACGTATGTATGGCATGTCATACATATGAATTAGTATGGTAGTTCAGCCATACTACTTGGTTTGTATTGTTTTTGGTGATGGTATAAAATTTACAGGGGTATCCCATTAACCAAAAAGATACAGGCATACGGGAAACATGTAAGTACAGCTGCTTTATCTCTCAAGTGGAACCCAAAAATGTGCAAATGGCACTAAGGGAGCCTTCTTGGGTGGATGCCATGCAGGAAGAGTTAGACCAATTCAGAAAACTGAAGGTTTGGGAATTGGTGGATGTGCCTACTGATATCAATCCTTTTGGAACAAGATGGGCGTTCAGGTGTAAAAGGGATGATAAAGGGATTGTTACTAGGAACAAGGTTCGGCTAGTTGTTCAAGGATCTGCACAACAAGATGGATTAGACTATACCGAAGTTTTTGCACCAGTAGCTAGGATTGAGGCAATTAGGCTTTTACAAGCTTTTGCTTTTTATAAGGGTATTAAAGTATACCAATTGGATGTAAAGAGTGCATTTCTCTACAGTAAAGTACATGATTTGGTTTATGTGTCTCAACCTCCTGGGTTTACTGATCCTGACTATCCTGATAGAGCATATAAATTGGATAAAGCTCTATATGGTCTTCATAAAGCACCCAGAGCCTGGTACGATTCATTATCTGCACATTTGGTGGAGAATGGGTTCGTAAGAGGTCAGATTGATAGCACATTGTTTACAAAATGGAAAGGTGATGATTTCTTACTAGTACAAGTTTACGTAGATGACATCATATTTGGAGCATCAGACGAGAACATGTGCAAAGAATTTGAAGAAATCATGAAGAGCAAATTTGAAATGAGTGCAATGGGTGAAATGAATTTCTTTCTTGGTTTGCAAGTTGAGCAGAGAAAGGAAGGAATTTTTATTCATTAGACCAAATATGTCTATGACATTCTTAAAAATTTTTGTATGGATGACTCTTCACCCATAGGGACTCCAATACAAGTGAATCACTTGTTGGGAGCTGTAAACAACATGGATCAAGATGTTGATCCAGCATTATATAGGTCAATGATAGGATCACTAATCTATCTTACTTCATCAAGACCGGATATTATGTTTGCCGTTTGCTTATGTGCTCGATTTCAATCCTGTCCGAAAGAGTCACACTTGAAAGGAGTAAAAAGGATTCTTCGATACCTCAAAGGACAACCATCACTTGGATTATGGTACCCAAGAGGAGGAGAGTTTGATCTGTATGCATATACAGACTCTGACTATGGTGGATGTAACTTCGATAGAAAATCTACTTCGGGAGGATGTCAATTTTTAGGAGACAGACTGGTGTCGTGGCAGTGTAAAAAGCAAACATCTGTTGCCAATTCTACATGTGAAGTAGAGTACATGGCTGCTGGAAGCTGCTGCTCAGAAGTACTTTGGATTCAGCAACAACTGCGTGACTATGGTTTGAATTTCTCTAACACTCCTATTAGAATTGATAATAAATCTGCTATTTCCATTACCAATAATCCCTGTTAAGCACAGTAAGACGAAGCATATTGATATTAGATATCATTTTATTCGTGATTGTGCTGAAAAGAAACTAATTCATCTTGAAAAAGTGTTGCCCGATGATAACTTAGCTGATTTTACACTAAGGCCTTTGATCGATCACGTTTTGAGTTTCTAGTCCAGTTGACTGGAATGAGAAACCCTTAGTTTCTATCTCTCAAGAACCATCATATATTTAGAAAATGCAACACAAAAATAGAATAATGGTTAAAGGGGGAGTCGTTACTACAAGAGAAATGACTACTAAATATGGCATTTAAGTTTACTCATTTGCTATATCCGATCTCTTCTGTAGTAATTATTCTTTCTAGAACCTATTGCATATGTCGGACTAAGCATGACTATTCTAAGATTGATTAGAGTAATTTTGATCCTAAAATTACTGTGATTGATTTTTAAATTTTATGCTCCGTAAGGCATATCGCAAGGACAGTATTAAGCATGACTGTTACAAGATTTGTTAGAGTAAATTTGATATAAAATTACTGTGATCGATTTTGTAACTGTATGCTCCGTAAGGATCATGCTCATAATAAAAGGGTTCTATTGCACGAGAGACAATAATAATTAGGGTTTTCGGTTTCCAGAGGGACTTGGTCGTGTTCTTTTTTTTCGGTAAAAGGTCGTCACCCCTGGTTATAAATTATATATCAATGAAGAATAGGCAATCTAGTTGTATACTAGATTGGCTTTACAAACCATGCAGAAACTCCCTATATCTATACAGTTACAAATGAATAAAATTATCGAACATGAGTAACATAGGAAGGTAAATCCCAAGCTATCCTAAGCTCATCCAATCGTCTAGAATTCTTGAAGCAAAAAGTGAACAACTTCAATCGAATCGTGTAGATAATGGAAGCAGCTACCTCATCAGGTGGTTTTTTCTTTTGAGCGAAGAGTCTTGAATTTCTTTCCCGTCAAATAAAGTACACCGAAGCAGCAAAAAGAAGCTTGGAAACAACACTCTTAATAGAACTTTTATGTGCAAAGGTAATGATCTCCAAAACAATGGCATCCCAGCAAACCGAAAGAGTCAACAATTGTGCCTTTTGACGCACCAGATTCCAAACCTGTGTAGAATAAGGGCATTCAAAAAATAAGTGATTATGAGAATCTGGAATAGATTCACATAAAGGGCATAGAAAATCATTTTGACTTGATCCATCAGCTACATCCCATGACCGCAACATATCTTGAGTTTTGAGCTTCCAAATAACCGCTAACCATAAAACAAAAGCATGTTTCAGTATACATAGATTAAACCAAACCATACGAAACCAAGTAACCTTAGCAGATCTTGGACGTAAGTCTTCCCAAGCAAAAGAGAAAAAATGGTTGTGTTCTTGATAAACACAAGAAAAAATGTGCATCGGAATGAGAAAGAAGTGTAAAGTAAAGACATGAATTTAGGTGTGTTTGGTACACCTTAAATTGGGTCTTGTTTGTAAATTGTACGAAAGATTAAGTTTTGATACTTAAGGTTTCGGTCAAAATAGGTAAAACGGAGTCATTCATTTGATGTATTTGACAGATATTTTGATTTGCAATTTACCGTAAATAATTGAATTGAATATGCTTATTGAATGGGATAACTTGATAAGTGCTTAGATTCTAATCTTAATTGTGAGAATCTATTGTTTTTTTATCAGTTAAATCTGTTTACGTATCTTTGGAATTCGATTATTTACAGTTGAGATGAATACAATGTGTATGGATCTCATGAGTTCGCTGATGTGGTTGCAGAATTATTTATCTTATCTGGATGTGTGTCAACCGACAAGATAAAAGATCTCCAAAGTGTATGAAAATTGAGTCTATCCAGTCCGGAATAGAGAAAACTCAAGCTTAAAATGGAAGCAGAGTACACTTACCCGTCAACAACTCAATTAAATTCAAATGGAGACAAAGATAATGACGGAGAGATTGTTAGAGGGTGTCCAATGCTGCATCATTTAATTTTTGTTGTATTTGAATTTATCTAGCAGCATTGTGTGTGTCTTCAAACACTTAAAGTATGGTGCGTTGTAGTTCAATAATTAATGACATAGTGGATCTTAATTTAATGTTCTTACTTTGCAAGATAGTTTAAGTGGTATAGTGCGTTGTAGTTCAATAATTAATGACATAGTGGATCTTAATTTAATGTTCTTACTTTGCAAGATAGTTTAAGTGGTGACAATTTTGAAGAATTTCTTTATCGAGAAAAATACGGATAATTATGATATGAAAAAGTGGTTTATATATTGGTGTAAGGTGTTGGTGTGTGTATGTGTAGTCCAAATTTAAGTCTAACACACAACCCTTTGCTCTCTCTCCCTATGACGACTTTCATCACTTTCTATCCTAATTTCGATTAAAGCTACCTGATTAAGGTTTGATTATGGATCATTGTGATTCTTTTCTGAATTCGGTGATTTCCTTTTCTTTTCTTGATCTGTTTGTAGTTTTTAATTCTTTCTAGGGTTTCTTTTCTCTTCGTTTTTTCGCTGAAACTTCTTTTTTTTGGTTCTGATCTTCCTGTTTGGTTAGTATCTTGGGTTCTTTTGGTGCTCTGAGTAGTATCCTTGAATTAACCTGGGCTCCTAATCATTCAAGGGTTTCGAACTGATTTAGGGTTTCGTGGGAATAGGGTTTTCCTTAGTTTCATACTGTTTGATCAATTTTTCATCGGTTTCTTTGCATGTTAGTATGGTTACTTGATTTTCATGAAGAGAGCTGTTTCTTTTGATTTTTTTTGCTATTGCTGATCGTATTAATAGATTAAAACAAAGTGATATGTCTTCTAATGCTGCACCTATGAAACCGATCAGGGTTCTTCAAAACCCTAATCGTGAATCGCCTTCTGCTGATGTTATGGGTGGTTTGGATTCTGAAGGTAAGGATATGCATTCTGATGGTATTAATACTAGTGATTCCTGATGTGTCATTTATGTATAATTAAAAGCAGCCAAGTTTTAAATTTATAAATTCAAGGAAATACCAAACTAAACACACACTCACGGACAGTGGATCCGTTCGTTTGTATTATAGCTATAGGTAAGACCAGGGTCGTTCGCTATGTTTTTGAGGGTTTTAGGTCGGTATTTATAGGTTTCAGATGAAAACCCTAGTTGGCGGCACTCCAGCGATGCTGTCAAAAATCCCAGCGGCGCTGGCTAGGTTCCAGAGGCGCTCATGCACTCCCAGCGGCGCTGGTGAGGTCCCCAGCGGTGCTGGTAAGGTCCCAGCGGCGCTGGTAAGCTTCAGGATCACTTCCAGCGGCGCTAGAGAGAAATCATCGGCACTGGAGGCTTCAGGTTCAACACAGAAGTTGTAGATCTTTCTCTTGCCTTTCGGTGGATAGCTTACTCGTCAAAAACGAAGTCCGTATGAATAAGTTATGCCCAAAATACTAACACATAGTCATAGGATTCATGTCTACACAAGTTTTTTCGTCTTGAGTCTTGAATCTCGACCCGAATCTTCATCGAACCATCATTTATCTTCCTTTAAGTCCTTGATCACCATTTCTTGACGTTTTACTTCATGCCACGAGCAATGAACCTGAAATCACATATATATGTCAGTAAGTATCATAAGTTCATTCAAATAACTATAAAATGGCCAAAACAAGTGCGGTAAAAGTCTATATATTTATCGCTCATCAAACAACCCCACACTTAAGCTTTTGCTTGTCCTCAAGCAAAGTATCCAATAGAAAAATAAAAACATTAAATGATGAGCGGACAACTTAAGTGACATAACTTTTCTACTTTTCAAAACATTCAAAGGGTGGTTGTTAGTGCATGATTCTCAGTGACATGAGCATTCTAGATATGTGAAGTATATTTGCTTATATATCCAAGTCCTGTAATTTTCTTGTAATTACCGTTTGTCAATAATATTACCTTGGCATATATTGTTGATCCAATTGGGATCCATTTATGTTTATATGTTTGTTTATTATTTGTATTGTGCAGGTTTTAGACATTACATGTAAAGAGTCATTAAGTTAATATTGTTTCTGCGTTTAACAGCAGTTGAGATATTAACTTAATGTACTTCCAAAGGGAAATTAAGATAATTGTGTTTCTGCGTATTAACAGCAGGTTAAACATTATCTTAAATATATACTTCCAATAGGTAATATAGACGACGTTGTTTCTGCGTATTCACAGCAGTAAAAATGTTGTCGAAAGCTAATGATTGGTTCTGCGTATATTTACAGCAGTTGAAACATTAGTTGAGTTAATGTCGGTTTTGCGTCTTGACAGCAGTAAAGACATTAACTCTGAGTGTAATGTCGGTTCTGCGTCTTGACAGCAGTAAAGACATTAACTCAATATATCCTAAGTGTTATTTGAGGGTTCTTAGGAAACAAGCAAAAGTTTGCTTGTTCAAATAAGAACACTCAAATGGTCATTTGAGAGTTTCTAAGAAACAAGCAAAAGTTTGCTTGTTCATGAGAACTCTCAAATGGTTTGAGAGTTTCTGTGGAAACAAGCAAAAGTATGCTTGATCACAAGAACTCTCAAACAGTTTATGTGTTCAGGGAAACACGCAAACCGGCCAAAACCCTAATGTGCTTGGGCCTAAAAAAACACGCAAAACCCACCAAGGTTTGCGTGTTCCTGGCCGCGCCTATATATATGGGTGTGTGTTCATGCGTGTTTCAACAAGAGTGTAGAGAGAGAAACGAGCAAATCCTAGAGAGAGAAAACTAAGAACACGCATAGTTTGACTTGTGGGTAATACTCGTCTCGTGCACGAACCGCAAACACACACCCGGCCCCCGAACTGCTCGTAGACTTAGATTACCACGTGTTTGGTAAAGTGAGTCCGGAGAGCCATTCCCCCGAGTGTTTATATATATCATCTAAAGGTTGATATAAAAACCGTGGGTTATCTCGAGGAATTTCCACACCTCAACATATCCTTAAGTCAATCTCGGTTCGATAGAAGTACAAGACCCGAGGGACTTACAACTGGTATTCAGAGCCACAGGTTTTTTTATAACCTTGGTTAGAGATTGACAACGGTTTTGGGTATCCCTTTTTGCGTGATTTTAGGTGAAGATTACTCTTTGGGCCCGTTTTTGAAATAAAGGTTCAATCTTGTTGCCAAAAATAGATTAATCTAAGTCCTAGTAACACTTTCTCATAGTTTCGTCGATCCTTGAACAATATTAGGTTCGGGATCTAAGAAATTGTGTAAAAGTGGTGTTTTGTGTGTTCTTGAAAAGTGTACTTTGCGTGTTCTTGAGCATAGTACATTTTTGCGCGTTTCGTTATTACCAAGGCATTTGAGTGTTTTTGTGTTTTGCTTGTTCTTGAAATTTTGAGAGTTCTTGAGATTTTGTGTGTTTCTTGAACTTTGTGTGTTTCTTGAACTTTGCGTGTTTCCTGGAGTTTGCGTGTTCTCAACACTTTTGCGTGTTTCATTTTGCGTGTTCCTTTTGCGTATTCTTGTATTTGCGTGTTTTGTTCTTGAACATTATATACAATGGCCGCAAACTATCTTAATCAATTAATATTAATGGATCATGAGACCGGTAAGGGTAATTCACCACCTAAACTGATGATCATTGACCAATACTTTTCTTGGAAAGGTCGATTCGAATCCTTTATGCAATTCACCGATATTAGAATGTGGACTTGTATGAAAGCAGGATATAAAGCCCCAACATATGAGGACAGTTGTGTTACCAAAGTATATGCTTATCAAGATATGACTGAATCTGATAAAAAATTATATGAGGCAGAGAAAAAGGCACTATCATGTTTAAAAATGTCATTGCCACGACAAATATTAAATTTATTTAACGGATTCAATACATCAAAAGAACTTTGGTTAGCATTAAAAAATCATTGTGAATGGGATGAAACACTTAAAAAGAATAGAAGAGACCTTCCAAAGCATCAGTATAATGTATTTAATGGGTTAAGAAGTGAAAACTTAGATCAACTAGTTACACGATATTATCATTTGCTAGCAGAGTTGCAAGCATTTGAGGTTACGTATTCTGAGGAAGAGAAGGTCGAGAAATTTTTGAGCTCTTTGCCAGAAAAGTGGAACCATTACATTACCACTTTGCAAGAGAAAGCAGATTATGACGGCATGTCTTTAACTCAGTTAGTTGCTAAGTTCAGGGGACAAGAAGTGAAACTAAAATGGAGGGAAGCAGGATATAATAATGCTCAGATTCCCGACCTTTATTACGGTAGGCCTACGATCAATGTAAGTCCAAGTTCCCTAGAAGGAAGCACAAAGGCATTCCTGAGTGAAGATGTTGACTTACAAAAGATCTCGTTTGACTCTGAAGGGAACATGTGTCTTGTTTCAAGTCAGATCGACAATTCAGGCAATCGTGGATATCCTACCTCCAGTGCTAGTTCCACCGTGCCTATAAGTGTCAAATGTGCGGAAAGTCACTTATTCGTTCTTGCATCATTTGTGACATCATATGAACAGTTTATTCAAGGAAAGGTTCAAGACCCTAGTCTTATAGATCAAAACTATGAGCAAATTGATCCTTTGGACTTAGAAGAGATGGATCTGCAATGGGAAATGGCTATGCTGACTCTTCGAGCTAAACGGTTCCAATCAAGAACAGGGCGAAAGGTTGTGGGTTCCAAGCTTGGTTTTGATAAGTAAAAAATGAAGTGTTACAATTGCGATGGTTTTGGACACTTTGCTAGGGAATGCCAAAGACCTAAGAAGAATGATAGGTCTTTTGTGACTCGTCAAAACTTTAATGAAGGTGGAACAGTACACTCATCTTCAAACACCTCAAGACAGAAATCATATAATGATGGATCGAGTGGAAACCAAAGCTTAGTTGATCATAGTGACTCAAGAGCTTTGGTGATTCAACAGCAAGATGGATCATATGACTGGAGTCTTATAGTCAATGAAGAAGACGATGCATATCTTGCAGAGATTTACTCAGACACTGCTATAACCGATGATCTCAATGATTCTTTTCAAGATATGAATATGCAGAAAATGTTGATTATTCAATGATGAACGAAGATGTTGAACTCCCAGAGGAAGACTACACTATGACAATCGAAAATGATCATTACCATCAAGAAGATAATGAGGAAGATATGAGTGCAATTGAATTTACTATGCTATCTGAAGACTCAAACATTCCTATCCGACAAGAGCAAAATGATCATACAGAGACAGAACAAGGTAAAGAGAAAATTCTTGACACAAGTATTCTTTCAGAAGATGATGAAATATTGGAGTTAGAAGAAGATAAAGGTTGTCAGAAAGTGGATATTCCTTAAGGACTCAGTACAGAAGATCTTATCAAGTTTATCTCCAATTTAAATGTACATGAGCAAGTGGTGGAGATCTCACTTCATGCTTTGGTGAAAGTATGTAAGTTCGTCAACATGCTATCATCAGAAGTTACTAATCTTCAGAGTGGTGCAAAGGACATAAAGGCTTTGCTTGATGATTCAGTCAATGATAGATCATCTCTGAGGCAACAAGTTGCTATGTTGACCCATAAAGAAGGTGAGTTGAAGAAGCAAGTTAAAGAAGATCAAGGAAGACTAACTGCCATGAAAGACGAACTCAGAGAAGTGATTCTTAGAAAAGAGTTGTGTCAAGAAAATTCCGGAAAGATATCTAAGAAACTTACAGAGAAACAAATGGAATTGGTAGATGCAAAATTGAAAATAACTCACCTAAATGGGAAACTCAACAAAATGAGAGATATGAGATGCATGATAAATTATCTGTCACAATCGCAAAGAACAAACAATCATCAAGATTTTGAGCACTATTTTGAAGATTATTCACAAGAAAAATGGACATCATCCTTGATTAAAGAATCAACTAAGCATTATGAAGAAAAGGAGTCAGACTCAAAGTTTACCGAGGAAGTATCAAGTGCTAAACCCATGACAAGAAAAAGGAGTGTTCCTCAGTTTTTAACTCCTGAACAAGAGAATCTTGTTAAGAGAACACACTTTGATGATGCACGAGGTCCAGTAAAGTGTAGATCAAAGAAGTCTATTAACAGAATCTCGTGCTTCATTTGTAGAGAAAGGGGACATGTGGCAAGCAAGTGTCCACAGAAGGGTAGACTCAGCAAATCAAGGCATTCTAATGATTCAAGTGACAGAGATGTTGAAGATATAGATGTTCAATTGAGAAAAAAAAGGGTAAACAGGTTCAAGAAAGGTCAACAAGTGTTTCACCCAAAAGGATTTCTCAAGGGAACTCACCCGCACGGAGTGGATCTCCTAGAAATTCCTCAAGGTACATTGCTAAGGAGCAAGGAAAGCCAAGAAGTGTATCTTTTAAGAAACTTTTGAATGGCAGTCAAGCTCGGAGCAAGACACCAAAGAGGAATCCCACTCCAAAATGAGAAGTCTTTAATCGTGTTGGTGATGATGATACATATTTTTATGATCGGTTCACAAGAACAGTTAAGAATTCTATATCTTAAACTAATTAATTAGCTTATTATTTGAATTCCATCAAAAACAATTTTAAAGAATTCTATAAAGATAAATGAGAAATCATTTATATATATTTCAAAAATAAATTACAAAGTTTATTAAAAAGAATCCAAAGTTTCTTACGTTGACAAGCGTATTAATAAATAACATTATAAATAAACTAAGTTTAAAAACGAGAATATAAATCAAATCGTATTTTCTATTAGGAATAAATTGCTCGATCATCATCATCATCATCATCAATCTTTTTACGTTACTAATCATATCACCGATCTAAGGTGAGTTTCATTATTCCCCCTTTTCAATTATTTAATCCATTTATTCGGGGACTGAGATACATGCATAAAAATTATTTTATGTTATATATATACGAAACTTTGAAGATAAACAATTGTAAAAACTATGTTATGTTATATATATACTAAGTGAGCTTCATGGATCCCTATTTACTATTTTTCTTTGGGACTGAGAATACACAAAACTGTTTTATATTTTTATGGACACAATTGTTTAAAATAAATCACGATACTGGTTTGTACCACATTGTATCGAAATATTGGTTTGTACCACATGATCGAAATATTGGTTTGTACCACATGATCACGATACTGGTTTGTACCACATTGTATCGAAATATTGGTTTGTACCACATGATAACGATATTGGTTTGTACCACATGATAACGATACTGGTTTGTACCACATTGTATCGAAATATTGGTCTGTACCACATGCTAACGATATTGGTTTGTACCACATGATAACGATACTGGTTTGTACCACATTGTATCGAAATATTAGTTTGTACCACATGATAACGATACTGGTTTGTACCACATTGTATCGAAATATTGGTTTGTACCACATTGTATCAAAATATTGGTTTGTACCACATGATAACGATATTGGTTTGTACCACATGATAACGATACTGGTTTGTACCACATTGTATCGAAATATTGGTCTGTACCACATGCTAACGATATTGGTTTGTACCACATGATAACGATACTGGTTTGTACCACATTGTATCGAAATATTAGTTTGTACCACATGATAACGATACTGGTTTGTACCACATTGTATCGAAATATTGGTTTGTACCACATTATAAAAATATTGGTTTGTACCACATGATAACGATATTGGTTTGTACCACATGATAACGATACTGGTTTGTACCACATTGTATCGAAATATTGGTTTGTACCACATTGTATCAAAATATTGGTTTGTACCACATGATAACGATATTGGTTTGTACCACATGATAACGATACTGGTTTGTACCACATTGTATCGAAATATTGGTCTGTACCACATGCTAACGATATTGGTTTGTACCACATGATAACGATACTGGTTTGTACCACATTGTATCGAAATATTAGTTTGTACCACATGATAACGATACTGGTTTGTACCACATTGTATCGAAATATTGGTTTGTACCACATTATAAAAATATTGGTTTGTACCACGTTACCTTGATATTCGTAATGTATTACGATATCTTTTATAAAACTTGTGATCCAAAGGTAAACTCTTTTTATCAAAAACTATGAACTCACCAACTTTATGTTGACGAAATTTAAACGTGTATTCTCAGGTACTTGAGCTATATGATGCATATACGTGATGCATATTTTGGAGTCACTACACACTATGGAATAAAAGTATTTTGAGATATCTTCAGTTATTATATTTCCGCATTTAAAAGAATCTCAATCTAAATAAATTTGTATTTGTATTTTCTTTTGTAACAACAATAGTTATTTTGTATAAAAGCTTTCCAAAATGTCTCATTTAGAGGTCGTTTATTGTAATTTATGTGTTGTGATTTCCTTTATTGTTCACACCTTCGATTCCGCATTTTGGGGGTGTGACAGATTGGTATCAGAGCCACAAGTTATAGTGAACTAGGTTGCATTAGTGAGCCTGATATATGAACTATTAGGTTGCATTAATAAACTTAGTCTATAACTATTTTGTGACAATGTGCTCATACATGCTTAAAATATATACTATCATGTCTTAGATTTATCATGCCTTAGATTTATCATGCCTTAGATTTTTCATGCCTTTAGCATGTTTATGGATACAGAAATAGCTGATAATCACTACGATTCAAACTCCAGTGAGAGTATAAATATAGAGCTCAATCATAATGGGTGGATTTCAGACTCTGACGATAGCGTCGACCAAACATTCCCTTATGTGGAAACCGATTCTGATAATGAAATTGAGATTGGTAATCCCCAAGATGAAATTAGTGACCTAGAATACCTATTTATTAAGATCCCAGATGCTTATAAGCTATAGTTATAAACCAAGCACTCATTATGAACTACAGATTTAGTTCAAACTTATAATTACGATTGACTGATAGAATGAGCCAAGATTTTGGAGACTATGATATTCAAGAAAATTTAGACACTATGAAATATTATGTGATTTAGGGTGATAAGAGGCATTTGTAGGAACGTTGAGCTTGAATTAGTAATTTAACGAACGTGTTTAAGGGAATGGCTAGAAAGGAGCAAACAGGATGGTAGTAGAAGATTATAAACTTAAGTGATTTCACCTTATATCGGCCTTGTACCTAGAGTAAAAATACATGATTTTACAGAGAGGTAATATTCGCTATATAACGTAAGCAATGACGTCAAATGAAAATCATTTTCAAAATGGCCGACAACAAATAAGATATTTGGATCTTGATGGAACAAGATAAAGTAGGATAGCTTTTTCAGACTATTTTGATATAAGCAATAATATAAGTATTAAAGATGCCCTTTGAGATCACGACGTCTGGACTAATATGATTCTATAAATAGAGAGTCATATCTCTTCGTTCAATATAACAAGAAAAGAGTAACACATACTTACACACACACGACTGAGAGAAAATAAATAGTCTTGTTCAGTTAACTCAAAACCTGTTGAAGGATTTTTAAGCTGTGAAACTCGAAAGTTTTCCTTTATTGTGATCGCTTCCTAGACCGATAATTTAACATCATATCAATCTCTTTCGTTTCCACTGTTAGTATTCGAGTACGTTTCAAATATTTTACACATACCTTCAAGTATAATGTCGGGATTCAATGAGGAAAATATTACTTCACTTATACCTGAAACCCCTGACTCCCCTCGACCTGTACAAGATCTACGTATGGAGGAAACCGATCATTCCTGAGAAGAACATAATAACGCACTTATCCCTATCACTTTCACTACTGTCGTTACCAATATTCTTGCTGACACTACGCCTATTGTTACTATTCCAAACTCATCAGGGGAAGGTTCCTCAATGCCACCCCGATCTTTGCTACGAAGGCTCCGAACTCCTAGATACCCGGTGTTTAACCTCCCTCAGTCACGACGCCTCCGACCTATCCATCCTGAACCACCTGCTCAACGGATGCGGCGATCCAGCAACTTAAACGAAATACCAAGATTCCTGGCATAATGGAGATTTGAGGAAGGACTCCTTAACCCCAACCGGTTCAGAAAAACCAACGGTCCAACCAATATTCCTGCACTAACTATGGAACCCCTACCTGACACTGTCCCTACTTTAGTCTTACGCACACTCTGAGCAGAAAGGTGTATTGCAGAGTTGAGAGAAAGAACCAACATATTGCGGACACATGTGGAAGACCAGGGTAGTACGATAGTCGTACTGGAAAGTGAGATGGCGGGAGCGCATTTCAAGATTCATGATCTTGAAGACACAGTGTTAAAGCTGCAGGAAAAGATAACACAGTTTGAAGCTATGTTTGAGGCGATATCTAGAGCTGTCACTATAACCCCACCTACTACATCATAATAAATATTATCTGGTTATGTACTATTTACGACGGAGGTGTCAGGAAATGTAAATTTTGATAAAATAATGGATTTCTGAGATGTTAATATATATCATCCAATGAATCTATTATCTTTAACTTAAGTTTAATGAATAGATTGTGTTGTGTCGATTAAATGGATTACAGGAAGACATGTATCCATAACCGTCCTCCCTACATCACCATTTTTCTTCAATACTTTTTTTTTTCAAGAATCATATCAATTGCCAATTCACCTTTTTGAACCTTATATGAACCTTTAATCCAAACTTTTATTTCAAAGTAATCTTTACTTCTTTAAACCATGGATCGCCTTTAATGAGTGAATTTAAGAATATAGAACGAATACCATCATTCAAAAATATGTGTCGTCTTCTATAACTGGATGACAGTACTATTTAGGCACAATAATAATTATGATGATTAAATTTTAATTATTTAACAAAATAAGTTAATTAACTTTAACTAAAAAGAAAATAAAATTATAACAAATAGGTTGTAGAAGAGAAAAAAGGTTGTATTTCATTATTGGTACAACACACTTACGAAAAACTCGTTACATTATTCGAATAGGAAATACAACATCAACAATTACAACATCTAAAAACCATACAAGTTAACCCGAGTTGCCACAAACAAAAGGGGTAAAGCAATGAACATGAACCCGATCAAGAGCGGGAAAGCTTCATCTAGTGGAAGTTGGAACACGCCATATAACCAGGGGATGATACCCAAGTAAACCAAAATTATAAGAGGGTTCAACATTTCTAAGTAAATTTTTGGTTTTATGGAATAGGTAATGAGTAAAGTAATAAGAGTTTAGAGAGTGTAAGGAAGTAGTAAGAGTTGTGAAGAATATGTGTGTGTAAAATGATTATGGTAAATGAAAGATATATGTAGTGTAAAGGGCCCCACACCTAACGGCCGAAAAAGGGAAAGAGGGGGAAAAGAGAGATTTTAATTTTGTATATTTTATATAAATGGTTCTAACATATATATATATATAAGTATGTAATTTTTTTTTTATTACGGATTTATGTATACGTATAACCAAATAAATCGTAATACATGTATTAATATATGTTAGATTTACACAAATATGTTACAACATTTATGTGAGTAACTTTTGTGGACTATAGACATGCCCGACTATTAGATACCTTTATGTATCTCTCAGTAGATGTATCGATGGTAACACGAACTAAATTTCGGGACGAAATTCCATTTAACAGGTAGGTACTGTGACAATCGTCAAATTTCCATTTAACTAGTTAAACCTTATTTTGAACAAACGTGTTATATATTGCTAGTTTAGGGCATTTTAAGCTAAGATAGGGCATGATTAAGTATATAAGTATGTGTTAAGCTTTTCTTATTGATTATATTATTAATCAAACTACTAAATGAACTATCTTAACAAGTTTAAAAATCCTGATGATGAGCAATTAGAAAATAAAACGTTTAAATTACCCGGTAAGTCGTAAAACGTTTATTTTTCGTATAAACCTTTCTCGTATGAACTTGAGACTTTGGGAAACATAATTACTAGTATTTCTACACTCGATTATGATTTTTAATTTATAAAAATAACACACTCGAAAAATTGTAAAATTTAATTAAACCATGAATTTAAACTAATAATAACTAGATATTTTCTTTAACCATTCCAAAAATTTATATAAAATCATTTTCCTTTAACACCACCACATCTTCAACACCTAGCTACTTAAACAAAAATGATGAAATCATCTTCCACCACCATTTAAAAATCACGCCACCCCCCCATATACCATTCATTTTCCAAAACTTTTACTGTAAATACAACCTTAAGTCTTCACAAATAAACACACCTCCCATAATTCTTTCTCCCTCAATTTGGCATTTCACAACTCTATACTCATTCCCCTCCCATAATCATAATAATAATCTTGAACTTTTGAAAGTTCCAAGTAAAGAAAAGTCAGTTTGATCTCAAAGTGCAAGGAAATTCACAAGTAAAGTTATTATCAAGAATTCTTTCAAGATCATCAAAAAGCCTAGTTATAATGGCCAACTGAAGCTAGGAATTATCCACATTCTTCAAGTAAACAAGTCCAAACTATAGTCAATTCTATCAAGATCTTCTTTGGAGCTCATTCCTATATCGTTACTTTGATCTTAGAATTCATAATTCTCCGAACTTGTAAGTGTTTTTATAAAACCTTACTATACTTTTGCTCTATAATTTTTGAACTATATGTTATATGTTAAAATGCTTGTCAACTAAATTCTATACTCATTTAATAATCAAATGAATAATCATATAATTATATATATCCTATCCTTATATATATCATATCTCAATCGATATATTACGTATTTTGTATCTTGAATATATATACCAAACTATATATATGGTATCCTTTCTATATATTAAGTACTTCATGATCGCAGGCCTTTTGTTATATAGATAGGGGGAGAAAGTGATTTGTAAGTCGGTAATGGGTTGGATAAAACGAATGGCTAAAATGCTCAAGATCCTAACCCCCCGTGCTTCATCTCCATTTGATCCCTCCGTATAATTATCCGGGCATGAAGTCGTATTAGTTTTTGAATACTATCAAAGTATCTCTTCAATTGTAATTTATACATTTCCTTGGTATAAATTATAATGCTTACCATTCAAAGTATCTTTTCATAATATAATTAATACATTCTTGTATTAATTATAATCCTACTATTTAAAGTATCTTCTTATTCTCATTCATATCTTAAACTAAATAATTAGCTTATTATTTGAATTCCCACAAAAACAATTTTAAAGAATTCTATAAAGATAAATGAGAAATCATTTATATATATTTCAAAAATAAATTACAAAGTTTATTAAAAAGAATCCAAAGTTTCTTACGTTGACAAGCGTATTAATAAATAACATTATAAATAAACTAAGTTTAAAAACGAGAATATAAATCAAATCGTATTTTCTATTAGGAATAAATTGCTCGATCATCATCATCATCATCATCAATCTTTTTACGTTACTAATCATATCACCGATCTAAGGTGAGTTTCATTATTCCCCCTTTTCAATTATTTAATCCATTTATTCGGGGACTGAGATACATGCATAAAAATTATTTTATGTTATATATATACGAAACTTTGAAGATAAACAATTGTAAAAACTATGTTATGTTATATATATACTAAGTGAGCTTCATGGATCCCTATTTACTATTTTTCTTTGGGACTGAGAATACACAAAACTGTTTTATATTTTTATGGACACAATTGTTTAAAATAAATCACGATACTGGTTTGTACCACATTGTATCGAAATATTGGTTTGTACCACATGATCACGATACTGGTTTGTACCACATTGTATCGAAATATTGGTTTGTACCACATGATAACGATATTGGTTTGTACCACATGATAACGATACTGGTTTGTACCACATTGTATCAAAATATTGGTTTGTACCACATGATAACGATATTGGTTTGTACCACATGATAACGATACTGGTTTGTACCACATTGTATCGAAATATTGGTTTGTACCACATTATAAAAATATTGGTTTGTACCACGTTACCTTGATATTCGTAATGTATTACGATATCTTTTATAAAACTTGTGATCCAAAGGTAAACTCTTTTTATCAAAAACTATGAACTCACCAACTTTATGTTGACGAAATTTAAACGTGTATTCTCAGGTACTTGAGCTATATGATGCATATACGTGATGCATATTTTGGAGTCATTACACACTATGGAATAAAAGTATTTTGAGATATCTTCAGTTATTATATTTCCGCATTTAAAAGAACCTCAATCTAAATAAATTTGTATTTGTATTTTCTTTTGTAACAACAATAGTTATTTTGTATAAAAGCTTTCCAAAACGTCTCATTTAGAGGTCGTTTATTGTAATTTGTGTGTTGTGATTTCCTTTATTGTTCACACCTTCGATTCTGCATTTTGGGGGTGTGACATGATGGTTACACTAAGGCCTTTGATCGATCATGTTTTGAGTTTCTAGTCCAGTTGATTGGAATGAGAAACCCTTAGTTTCTACCTCTCAATAACCATCTTATATTCAGAAAATGCAACACAAAAATATAATAATGGTTAAAGGGGGAGTCGTTACTGTAAGAGAAATGACGAAAATATATGGCATTTAAGTTTACTCATTTGCTATATCCGATCTCTTCTATAGTAATTGTTCATTTTAGAACCCTCTCAATGTAGAAAATCAGAAAAGACAACACAAAAATATAATAATGGTTAAAGGGGGAGTCGTTACTGTAAGAGAAATGACGAAAATATATGGCATTTAAGTTTACTCATTTGCTATACCCGATCTCTTCTGTAGTAAATTCCTTCTAGAACCTATTGCATGTACCGGACTAAGCATGACTATTCTAAGGTTGGTTAGAGTAATTTTGTTCCTTAAAATTACTGTGATTGACTTTTAAATTTTATGCTCCATAAGGTATATTGCATCTGTCGGACTAAGCATGACTATTCTAAGATTGATTAGAGTAATTTTCTTTAAAATTACTGTGATTGATTTTTAAATTTTATGCTCCGTAAGGCATATCGCAAGGATAGTATTAAGCATGACTATTACAAGATTTGTTAGAGTAATTTTGATATAAAATTACTGTGATCGATTTTATAACTTTATGCTCCGTAAGGTTCTTGCTCATAATAAAAGGGTTCTATCGTACGAGAGATAACAATAATTAAGGTTTTTCGGTTTCCAGAGGGACTTACTTGTGTTCTTGGTGAACACAAGATAAATGTGCATCGGTATAAGGAAGAAGTGTAAGTAAAGACATGAATTTAAGTGTGTTTGGTACACCTTAAATTGGGTCTTTTATGTAAATTCCATGGAAGATTAAGTTTTGATACTTAAGGTTTCGGTCAAAATAGGTCAAACGGAGTCATTCAATTGATGTATTTGACAGATATTTTGATTTGCAATTTGTCGTGAATAATTGAATTGAATATGCTTATTGTACGAGATAACTTGATAAGTGCTTGGATTCTAATCTTAATTGGGAGAATCTATTGTTTGTTATCAGTTAAATCTCTTTAAGTATCTTAGAAATTCAATTATTTACTATTGAGGTGAATGCATAAATTGCATGGATCTCATGAGTTTGCTTATGTGGTTGCAGAATTATTTATCTTATCTGGATGTGTGTCAACCGACAAGATAAAAGATCTCCAAAGTGTATGAAAATTGAGTCTATCCAGTCCGGAATGGAGAAAACTCAAGCTTATAAAGGAAGCAGAATGCACTTACACATCAACAACTCAGCTAAATTCAAACGGAGACGAAAATAATGACAGAGAGATTGTTAGATGTTATACAATCTCGTATCATTTAATTTTTGTTGTATTTGAATTTATCTAACAGCATTGTGTGTGTCCAATGGCTGTTATCGTCAAACACTTAAAGAATGGTACGACGTAATTCACTAATTAATGACATAGTGGGTCTTAATGTAATATCTTTACGTTGTAAGATGGTTTGAGTGGTGACAACTATCAAGAATTTCTTTATCGAGAAAAATACGGATAGTTATGATACAAAAAAGTGGTTTCTATCTGTCTCATCGTATTCTCTAAAGAATTCTTTTCGTTAATCATATTAGGTTCTAGAAAATTCTTTGTGAATTTTCAAAGTGTTAATCAAGTTATTGAAGGTTGACTTATAACTAGTCAAGGTTCACTTGAATCGAAAATTAGGCTAAGTGTAATATGCGTGTTTTGTCAATTGGGCTAACATATGCGTATTACACTGATGGGCCTCATATGCGTGTTTTGCCAATTGGGCCACATATGCGTGTTTCTGTGTCAGACTAGGGTTTTGCGTGTTTGTGTGGATATAAAAAGAAACTCGTACGCATTTATTGATTTTATTTAAAATCATATTTTGCGTGTTCTTTTGAAAACTCTCAAACGTTTGCGTGTTCCCTGTCTGCACACTGTTCACACATTTTCGATTCACAAGACTTGATCTTTCGTGTTTCTATACAAAAGAAACTCGTAAATTAACACTTATTGAACAAAGGTATATGATTAACAACATTTCTGGATCCAGATTTCGTGATTAAATGGCCAAATATTTAGGGTTTTATTTTTGGTTAATAAATCTCAAAATGGGTCTATGAACACGTTATGGATGATGAAATGGAACCTAAAAACTGCTAAATCGGACCTATACGAATTTAATCGTACCTTTTTATAGGTTTTTAGTGTTCAAAATCACTGGATAAGTTTTGGGGGTTGAAATTTCTGGATATGCGTGTTCTTAATGAAATTTGCGTTTTCTTGATGAACTTTACGTGTTCTCGTGACCAGATCCTTCCCAATCAAACTTTCCATAGTTTGCGTGTTTGTAATGACGTCATCACAAACAAACACGCAAATGAATGCTTTGCATGTTTATAACCATTTTGCGTGTTTGTCACCATTTGCGTGTTTTAGGACCATATGCGTGTTTCGTGACTTATAAAATTTTTAAATTGGAAAAATTTTGATAAGTAAAATATGAAACATAAACACACATTGACTAGTCAAAACCCGAAACCATATGTGTGTAATGTCACCATATGTGTGTGTATAAGGATATTGTCGATTCTAGGACTTGTAAAATTTTCAAAACGGGAAAATTTTTAATTGGTCAAAATAGAAGGGATGTTTGGCTTATAAAGTTGAACTTTAGAAAATTTGAGAAAAACAATGGTTTTGGTTAAATTTAGTAAAGTTCAATGTGTCGATTGTTAAAACTTATAAAATGTTTTAAAATATTTTTGAGACAAATGGTTTCACTTCTTGGAAAATAGTTAAAGTTTTAATTTCGACGTGTTGTTTTGATAAAATTAATAATATTTTGGAGGAATATGTAGACAAATGGTTTCTATATCCTGGAAAATATAACTGTTTTATCATTCAACTTATATATCAATAATTAAAGTTTGTAACATTCTCGGAGCCAGTGAAACTAAGAGTTTCAAGGGCTTAGAAAATGATTAAGAACTTTAAGCTTTGACATCGCTTGTCGATGGTTAAAGTTGATAACATTTCCGGAGCCGATGAAACAAGATGTTTCAGGGGCTTAGAAAATGATTAAGAACTTTAAGCTTTGACATCGCTTGTCGATGGTTAAAGTTGATAACATTTCCGGAGCCGATGAAACAAGATGTTTCAGGGGTTTAGGAAATGATTAGAACTTTAAAGTTCGACCTTATTTGTTGTTGCTAACTATTTTGTTTGTTGTTGTGTATATCTTTTTGCAGATGGCTGAGAGACACTTCCACAATAATCATAATTACTTGATTAACCTGGATGTCAACCAGGCGAATGCAGCAGAGTTTGTTCCTATTCTAGATTTCTTTCAACGATTTAGAGTTCGAAGGGTTCTCACTGCCGACCCGGTGATCAGATTGACGTATCTTCGTCAATTCTGGGCTTCTGCTAGATATATTGCTGGGAATAATCAAAGGATTGAAGCTACAGTGAATAATCAAGTCATCCAGTTCACTCCTCAGGATTTGATCCAGATACTTGGATTGGGTACTGAAGCCTAAGAGGGAGGAGCAGTTGGACCAATCACATACCCACTGGCACTAAGATATGGAGTCTACAGAAGAATGGGTTATGTTGGTGATCCTAATCAGAACACCTTCACGAAGAACTGTATTCATGGGAAATGGAAGTTCTCCAGTCACGTGATTTTGGTTGCTCTTACCAACAGAAAGACATGATATGACAAGCTGAATGTCGAGACCCAGTCTCAAGTTGTCTCCCTTGTGCTGAACAAGCCATACAGCTTTTCTCGTTATTTCTTCAACGAGATTAGAAGGCAAATTGGTGCAACTCCCAACGAGCGTTTCTTGATGTATCCTCGGTTCGTCATGATGATCATCAACGCTCATTTGCCCAATCTACCACAGGTGGGTCCTGTCGAGCATGTAACTATTATGCCGAATCGTATATTTAGCGATAGTTACAAGTATAGAGGCTCACTCCCACCTCCAGCTCGACTGACAGACAGACATCTCTTCGGTGCAGTCATCAATCCGGCATACATTGCACCGGATAATGATGGATTTGCCCATGAAGGGTCTGATGTTGAAGGAAATGTTGCTGCAGCTCCACAGCAAGTTCCCCAACCACCACCTGCAGCACACCAAGTACAACAACAACAACAACAGCAACAACCTCCAGTGCAACAACCCCCAATAAATGCTGAAGCAGTCAATGACTTGTTCTTCCAAGTAGAGCAAGGTCGAGCTAATGTTGAAGAGGCTGCGGAGGTTGCACAACAAATGTTGGAACCTAATGATGATATTAATCAGGTTCAACATTTTGATGCTCGTGCTGATCTAGAGGCAAAGATCAACGAGATGTTCGAGGATCACGAGGTCGATGATGAGGCAAGTAGTGATCCTCATGCCACTGAGAGCAGTCATGAGGATAACTCTAGTGATGATGATGGTCAAGAGGACCCTCAAGAAAGAGCACACAGGCTTTTACAAGAAAAGCGTACTGCTCAGTCTGAAAGGGAACTGTAGGCTGATGCAGATTTCCAGCCTGAGAAGGAGGATGAAGAAGATAGTTCACCTCTACCGCCCAGAAGGAGAAAAAGGACTGATGAAGGCACATCTGGCACTCAGAAGTCTCCAAGACTTAGTGCAATGATGAGTGTGGCAGTTGAAGAGGGACCGAGACATATGTCTGAGCATATGCAGAGTAATACTGATGAAGGAACTGTTAGACCTAGGGGAGCAGGTAAGGGGTTGATGATGAGACCACCGGTTGAGCAAACAAGTACAAGAATCAGACTTTCAGCTACAGGGTCTGCATTCACATCCTTCACCAGTGCGGCAACAACATCAGTTTCTTATACTACAGATACTCTTCCGGTTGTTGGACCTTCTGCAATCCAACAACCACATGCATCCACATTCAGACCGTCAGTGTCAAGACCGACTGCACCACCAAATACCCCTGCTCGACCATCGGTGATGTCTTCCTAACCAAGTAGCTATAGAACTGACGATGATGTTATATCAGGGTTGGTAAAGCAAGTGGCTGACATGAGAGCCTTGGTTGCTGGCTTGACAAAAAAATCTGTCTAAGCAGGAAGAATCACATCGTCAGGAGCTTGAAGAGCTGAAGGCTAAGAATGCTCAGCTTCGAACAAGGCAAGAGGCTCTACAATCAATTCAATCTGAGACATCTAAGCACCTGAAACAGATTGCCGAAAGATTGGAAAATCATAATGAAGTTATAAAGAGACAGACTGCAGGTTTGACAAGCTTCGATGATGACTATGACCAGCTGAATGAGATTATTGAAAATCTTAAGTCTCAAGGGGAGATACAGCCAACCTGCAAGGATTATGCCCTTAGGAGGGAAAGTAAAGAGGACGAGGAAGATGATCCTAGCAGACATAGAGAGACTTCAAGATTTTCAATGGGCACGAGGACTGCCATATCTCAAGGGGAGCAAAGCCAGCCTGGTGCTGCTGGTACCTCTCGATCCCTTACAGCTGAAGACAAAGGGAAAGCACCTGTCGATGCAGGTCCCACACCAACTGGAGATGTAGGAGTTGGTGTCCAGGAACGATCAACTGGAGTTATAGGAGTTGGTCATCAGAATTTTCTATGTTCTTCTGGAAATGATGTTATATCATCTGACTCTTCTGATACCTTGAATCTGAAGAACGAGATCTATATCAAGTTCGGACATGATGACGTGGCATATCAAAAGGCAATGGCCGACATGATCAAGCCAAAGGATCCTGGATCTTGGGCAGATCAAGATAGAGCTTGTATACTTGCTGTCAAAAGGAAGAAGAGCACACAATCACTGACAGAATCCGACTCAGACTTTGAGAAAGAGACTCATGTCAAAAGGAAGAAGAAGAGCAGAAGAAAGTAGAGAACTTCTGAAGTTCCTGAAGAGGGTTTTTTGGCCACCACTTATGATGACAAACGAAGACTTGAAGGCCATATCTAGATGCTGATGTCAAGGGGGAGACTGTTAGTGCATGATTCTCAGTGACATGAGCATTCTAGATATGTGAAGTATATTTGCTTATATATTCAAGTCTTGTAATTTTCTTGTAATTACCGTTTGTCAATAATATTACCTTGGCATATATAGTTGATCCACCTGGGATCCATTTATGTTTATATGTTTGTTTATTATTTGTATTGTGCAGGTTTTAGACATTACATGTAAAGAGTCATTAAGTTAATATTGTTTCTGCGTTTAACAGCAGTTGAGATATTAACTTAATGTACTTCCAAAGGGAAGTTAAGATAATTGTGTTTCTGCGTATTAACAGCAGGTTAAACATTATCTTAAATATATACTTCCAATAGGTAACATAGACGACGTTGTTTCTGCGTATTCACAGCAGTAAAAATGTTGCCGAAAGCTAATGATTGGTTCTGCATATATTTACAGCAGTTAAAAACATTAGTTGAGTTAATGTCGGTTATGCGTCTTGACAGCAGTAAAGAGACATTAACTCTGAGTGTAATGTCGGTTCTGCGTCTTGACAGCAGTAAAGACATTAACTCAATATATGTTATTTGAGGGTTCTTAGGAACAAGCAAAAGTTTGCTTGTTCAAATAAGAACACTCAAATGGTCATTTGAGAGTTTCTAAGAAACAAGCAAAGGTTTGCATGTTCATGAGAACTCTCAAATGGTTTGAGAGTTTCTGTGGAAACAAGCAAAAGTATGCTTGACCACAAGAACTCTCAAACAGTTTGTGTGTTCAGGGAAACACGCAAACCGGCCAAAATCCTAATGGGCTTGGGCCTAAACACGCAAAACCCACCAAGGTTTGCGTGATCCTGGCCGCGCCTACATATATGGGTGTGTGTTCATGCGTGTTTCAACAAGAGTGTAGAGAGAGAAACGAGCAAATCCTAGAGAGAGAAAACTAAGAACACGCATAGTTTGTCTTGTGGCTAGCTCTATTGGGTTGGTGTTGGGTTAGCCCGTAGTTTCCTTCCTCTCCTTCTCTTTCTGGGCTCGCTTCTCTCATCTCTAGTTTTTCATCTATCTCGTGCACGAACCGCAAACACACACCCGGCCCCCGAACGGCTCGGCGTATTATATATATCATATAAAGGTTGATATAAAAACCGTGGGTTATCTTAAGGAATTTCCGCACCTCGACATATCCTTAAGTCAATCTCGGTTCGATAGAAGTACAAGACCCGAGAGACTTACAGTGGTCATGCAATTTGTTTATGAGAAAGCTTTAAGACAAAATCAGTAAGCTATAGCTAGAGGTAAAGATAATCAGTCAATCAAAACTAAAGGTTAACCTTATATTTGTGTTAATACCTCTAAAACCGTTCTATAATTCCACATGTCCTACAGCTCAATCTTACTTCCTTCTGCTGACTAGTTAAGCACTTAATTAAAGTTTGTATAGCAATCAGAACTACTAGCTACTAGCAAGGCATCTATATTTCATCGTTTGTGTACTTGTGAGTCACTACTTAGATATACCCCCACACTACAGTCATGCTCACTAGATAAATACTAAAGCAGTTGTACGATATTATCATCTTTAATAGTTGAGACAGCGGTGACAGGTCGGTGGTTCCCCACTCACAGAGCGACATAACTCAACTAAAAGTTCACATCAAGACAGCGGTGACAGGTCGGTGGTTCCCCACGCGCAGAGCGACATAACTTGATGCGTTTAGATTTTACTCGTTATTAGTTCTTTGAACTTTATTAATCTACAGATTGCCTTTCTTAAAGATACTACATTATTCATGCATAGACATTATCAGAAACCCCAGATGACTCATACACTTACTCCGCATGCAACTAGTTTACAGTCAATAGTGTAAGAATAAAGCGGACCATACGTCTACACTAGTTCCTATACAAGCACTAGTCCAGTTGATTAGATACGCCTATACTAATGACTAGATAGCTCTAATTGCTAGGCATATTAAAGTCCGGTTAAATGTGCTATGGTAAACATAATCGCATACAGTTTCAGTCTAAGCTCTAGTCCAGTTGGAAGCATGAACAGCCACAAATCTATAGTTGAACTAAAAGTCCTAACTAAATGTTCATCTACCAAAGCTAACATTGCTTAGTTATCGTCATCTTTTGTCTACTTGCAAAGCTTATTTCTCAACATGATTTTCCCACACAAAAAATTTTAAATTTTACATGAATTTCGTAGAAAACTTGAAATTTGAACACATTAAACACCGGGTTTTTCCTATTCCATCCCCCCACACTTAATTTGTACAACGCCCTCGTTGTACTAGGCATTACCAACATAAGGGAAAATAGGAAAAACAAAAATAAAAATATAAGGAATAACGAAACCTCCCGGGTTTATGCAGTTGGAGATGGCAAATGTGGAGTCACTGTGAATGATGATCTTCAAATCTCGAGTCGACTCCATTTGATGGCGATCCATTGAAGTTCCTCCATGTCCTTTTCTTTTTGGTATTTTTGATTATTTTTTTTGATTTTGGATTTTTGAGTTTTTCTGGTTTTTTTGGTTTTTTTGGTGATCTCGATGTGCTAACGGAGGTTTGAGCGGCTCTTGATAAGTGTTGGGTGACTGAGAGGGGTTAGGAATGTTTACAAGGTTTAAATTGAAGTTCGAACTGCTGTTGGACCTCCCAGTAGCGCTGGCAAAGCTCCTAGCGGCGCTGGGAATTCTTCTGTAGCTACTGGACTAGCCAGCGGCGCTGGTAAATGGCCCATCGGCACTGGTGGGTCCTGAATGACGAAATCTGCTCGAAAACGTACATCGGATAAGAAAGTTATAGCCAAAATACCATGACAATGCCAAACTCTTCATATCAATCATTTCTCCTCCGTCTTGAGTGTTGAATCTCGAACCAAACCATCACTAAACCTCATTGAGCTCATGTAACCTTGTTCCTTGATGTTCTCCTCCTCGCCACTTGCATTGATCTAAAGTGCTCATGATTAACCACTAGTCTGCACATCTAAATCAAAATATCAAAACGGAAAATACAAAACAAAAATGAAAATCACGATTACTTGCTTGTTCAACCGAAATAGAACAAGAAGTAATATTATTATTAAACAATATAACCTAATGCATGAAAAATAGAACAAGAAGCGCTATATTTACCGAGTCTTCAGTCGGACTCATTCTCCAAACTTACCATGGCGGGTCTTAAACGCCCCCACACTTAAAGTGTCGGGCGGTTTACGCGAATATGGTAAATAGAATGTAAATGTTAACTTAACCATTACCCAATCCATTTCCTTCACCTTAACGGAATTCATTTTTAAGATGTAAAAATTATTCATCTTCTTTACAAAACTCATCTTAAAAATCCAGCCTTTCATCCTAACATACTTAATTTCAAGAATACCCTTATGACACGAAGCCTTCAAGTATTTCATGTTAAGGCCTATATCCATCCATTCTAATGGGTCGGTAGCTAGGGGGTCCGTGGCTAGTTTAAAGAATAAACAATAATGCATAAAATTACTACTAGCCCTAATCTTAACCAATTCAATGCATTCTGAACTATTTAAAGCATAAAAGGTTAGAAAGCTCCCTGAATAACCCGACTTGGGTTGCAAATCATCTTGTCTTGTCTCCTCGACTTCAGCTATCTTTAGAGCCGTGTCCCATTTATCCGGCTCCTTCTTTCGTGCCATGATCTTCATGAAAAGATTGAGCGGCTTTGGCACTTCTGCAAGCATTTCATTAGATAATAAATCAAATAAGTTAGAATGCTTACCTGTATCACTTTCCGTTTGTTGTAGAAAAATGATCCGGATCTGATTGGAAGTCCATTCCGGGGTTAAAACAAACTCAATGCACGAATTTGTCTGAAACGAGCTGCCAGCGGCACTGGCAGGGCTGCCCAGCGGCGCTGGCTGCTGATCTGTAGCCTCCAGGGGCGCTGATGGCCTCCCAGTAGCGCTGGTTTCTGTATGGGTCTGGTTCCTATTCTTCGATCTTCTCCTTGATTTTTAATCCTTCAATCTCCGGGACCTGCCATTTATTCTCAGGTAAAAATGGAAAATCAAAGAATGGTTTAAAGAACTTACCTAAATAAGTGAACATATGATTCACTTTGTCTCGAGTTGGTGGGATTATAGGCTCCCCCACACTTAAAGTGTCGGGTGGTCTACTTTTGAAAGGTGAGAAGTCCTCACATTCGACATGACATGTGACCCGATCTGCAACTTTTTTTATCTCCTACGGGTGGTTGGGTAGCACACGTCATTGTCGTCCATGATGAGGCGAAGGAATGGCAAGTTTCTCATTCGTGGTCGGAGTTTCTTAACCTTTTGCATCATTTTTGGAAACTCCCTTGCTCGATTCAGCCTCAAGTAGATTGATTTCTCGATTATAAGCGTGTTGGGCGTCATCGGCATTCAACGGTTGAGCTAGAGAGGAATCTTCGCGCGAACTGGGGCTGCACGGGGCACCAGCGGCGCTGGGAATCTCCCAGCGGCGCTGGATATTCCCAGCGGCGCTGGAGGTGGTCACCAGCGATGCTGGCTCTTCCAAAACAGCTTTCGATTTATCGATTTTGTTCGTTTCTTCTGCGTTAAGCTCCTTTTCGCATCTGGTTTGCTCTTCATCTTCCATTGCACCAGTTGGAACAGACTCTTGGGTTTCTTGTACCTTCTCTTCAGTTGTCTGAACTTCTTGAATCGGGCTCTCAACTTGTGAACTTCCTTCCAAGAAAGCGAAAGCTATTCTTGGTGAGTACTCCATAAAGTAGTGACCGCAAGCGTTATCCAAGATCTTCTTAGTGTCGCGATTCAAGCCATCATAAAACCAAGGAATATATTCATATATTTGAGGTTTGTCATGGTGATAGTCTTGAACTAGCTGCTTCATTCTCATCCAAGCTTCTTCCCAAGATTCCCAATTGTACTGCTTAAACAGACTCATATCACAGTACATAACATGAGAGTAGACTCGAGTTGAGGTTCCCATAGGTAGTACCTAGCCTGTAAAACAAACACTAGCTATACCCGTGAAAAGCAACAGTTTATAGATAAAAAAAAAAAGGAAAAAGACAAAAATTAATACTAAGCTAATCTAAGAAAATAAAAATATTTTTGTATTTTTTGAAATTTTTCAATTTTTTTTTTTGGGTTTTTATGATAATGAAAACAAAATTTAAACTAGACATAAAATAGACGACAGAAAAGTAACTTTCTCGTGAGTAAACACGAAAAAGGGTCGAATTACAAAATCTTACTAAATTCCTAGATAAATAGTCCCCGACAACGGCGACAAAAACTTGATGTGTCGTTTGTGTATAATTAAAAGCAGTCAAGTTTTAAATTTATAAATTCAAGGAAATACCAAACTAAACACACACTCACGGACAGTGGGTCCGCTCGTTTGTAATATAGCTATAGGTAAGACCAGGTTCGTTCATTATGTTTTTTAGGGTTTTAGGTCGGTATTTATAGGTTTCAGATGAAAACCCTAGCTGGCGGCACTCCAGCGACGCTGGCAAAAATCCCAGCGGCGCTGGCTAGGTTCCAGAGGCGCTCATGCACTCCCAGCGGCGCTGGTGAGGTCCCAGCGGCGCTGTTAAGCTTCAGGATCACTTCCAGCGGCGCGAGAGAAATCAGCGGTGCTGGAGGCTTCAGGTTCAACACGGAAGTTTTTTCAGTAAAAGGCCGTCACCCCTGGTTAGCTTTATAAATAATCAAATGAGTAGCAGGCATACTGACTGAATGCCAGTACGACTTAATACAAAACAAGTAAAACTACTAAACTAGCTCATGAACCAGTGACATACCACTTTCATGAACAATCACAAAACCTACGCATAAAAGCTAGACACAAACTGAATCGAAAACAAAGTCACAGTGACTCTAAACAAATCGACTTAGGTAACTTCCAGGTACTCAAAATTCCCTCCATACTAGTCTTCTTCTTAAATTTGAAAGAAGTTGTAGCTCTTTCTCTTGCCTTTCCGTGGATAGCTTACTCGTCAGAAACGGAGTCCGTATGAAGAAGTTATGCCCAAAATACTAACACGTGGTCATAGGCTTCATGTCTACACAAGTTTCTTTGTCTTAAGTTTTGAATCTCGACCCGAATCTTCATCGAACCATCATTTATCTTCCTTTAAGTCCTTGATCACCATTTCTTGATTTTCCTTCATGCCACGAGCAATGGACCTGAAATCACATATACATGCCATTAAGTATCATAAGTTCATTCAAATGACTATAAAATGGCCAAAACAAGTGCGATAAAAGTATATATATTTATCGCTCATCAATTCCCAACCTGCTTTTACTGCTGCTCAAACTCAGCCGCCACCCATTGTTGATGAGACTGTGTTTTCAGATTTTGGAAAACCTAATCTTGAGAATGATGGGAAAGAGACTGTTGATGATACTGTTCCTAAACTAGTTTCGTATGCTGATAAATTGAAAAACGCTAGTGCGAGTAATGATGTTTCGAGTAAGAAAGCTAATTTTCGGTTTATTCCAATGGAGCCAAATGCTGATGGTATTGATGTTTTTTTATTCCGATAGAAACTGTGAAACAGGTTACGAACAGATTTTCTAATTCGCTTTATGGTTATTTCCTTGGGGAAAGGCTCGCCTGTAGTGGAAAATTATGTTAATAACACTTAGGCTAAATTTGGTTTGAAACGACTTATGATGAATGATGCAGGTTTCTTTTTCTTTCAGTTTAGCTCAAAACAGGGAATGGAACAGGTTCTGGAAAAGGGGCCATGGATGATCCGATCAACTCCTATTTTATTAAATGTGTGGACTCCGGATACATGTTTATCGAAAAAGGAAATTACTTCTATACCTGTGTGGGTCGATCTTTATGATGTCCCATTGGTTGCATTTACAGAAGATGGGCTTAGTATGATTGCTTCTAAAATTGGAAAACCGATGATGTTGGATTCTTATACAACTCAGATGTGTGCTTCTTCGTGGGGGAGACATAGTTTTGCAAGGGCACTTATTGAAATAGATGCAAAAACTAAACTTCGTGATGAATTGGTTATTGCAATTCCTAATCTTTCAGGTGAGGGGATATCGAAAGAGGTTGTTAAATTTGTATATGAATGGCAGCCTCCTCATTGCCTCCATTGCAAGGTGTTCGGTCATGAAAATAAAAATTGTCCAATGACTATGAAGGCAAAGAAAAACGTAAAAGGGAAGGGGAAAGCTGATGATGATGGTTTTATTGATGTGGTTCGTAAGAGATCCAAAGGTAAAATTGAGCAACAAAAGACCAAACAGGCTGAAGGATTTCGTATGAATAAACCAAAGCAAACTTCCTATTATCGGCCAAAGCAAAATTCTGGAAATATTAATAAAGATAAGGCAGAAACATCAATGGCTGGTGCAAAGAGCAAGGAAAAGAGTACTATTGACAATGACAAGAATCCTTCTGTTATTCCTCCACCATCTGCTTCAACGGATAAATCGGTATCTACTTCCAATCCGTTTAATGCATTAACAGATTTGCATGATGACGACTTCAAGAGAACAAAATATGCTACGGATTCGGATGATGATGAGGTTGTGTTTGATGAATTCAAATGTAAGTCCCTATTGTTATGGATCGTAAATAAGATGATTCGTTATGTCAAGAGTGCGGAATCCTCTTAAGATAACTAGATTGCTATTGCCTTTTGTCAATTAATGAGTAATTAATCAACCTAAGGAGACACACGAAGTACAAATTCGTGTAGGAGTATTCACGAGCAACAATTCGATGTAATTGTTAAGGTTCGATCAAAACGTTATCTAATTTCGTGATTTAGGTGTGTATTTATACTATTAGGGTATTGGTTCGTGTGGGCTTAGGCTTAATCGACATAATCAAGCCCAAATGACAATTAACCAATCGACCTCGTGCTGACATCAACACGAGGGCAATCCTATGTACTGCTTACGTCAGCACGAGGATCATCCTTTGGTTTTTTGTTTGACTTTTTTTGACCTGTACATAACATCCAACCACCGTTTAAGTGTTCTACGACACTTATAAACCTTGGCTCTATGTTCTTGTACCTGCAAAACAATATATAACACACAAACACAATAATAACCATAAACAGATATAATATTTGAAGTTCAAACGTAATCTTTAAATACAAACTTAAGTCCAAATGACTTATTATTTAAACGATTACAAACATATTCCTAAAACCAAAACGTTAATCTAATCTATGTTGCTATTGTCACACAAATCTGCATCTACAGACTCCCCCTTGACATTAGCGACTAGATTTCTTTAAAGCGTCTTTAACTTGAACTTCAAAGTCATCCATTAAACAAAAGTCTTGTTCTATTCGCATGAATTCTCTCTTGTACACAATGTGTGAGAATGTTGTGATAGCGCCTTTCTTCAACTCTCCAAAATCTCACTGCTGAACAAGGTGTCTCTAAGAGTCTTCTCTGATCACCTCTTGACAAATTGACAACTTGCATTGGATCATACATGCGTAGCAACATCTGTTTCTTTGAGTCATCAACAAACATCTGTGCTTCGCCTGACTTGATATCTATCTGCCAATATGTCATAGTTGTCAGCATATCTTGATCCCATTTGATAGCGGGAACCTCTTCAACACATTTAATCTTTCTCTTGACAAACCGAAATGTGCCATCTGGATTCTTAATCTTCTTCTTTGGCGTAGGTTTGATCAACCGATCTTCATGCTTCATACCTCTATCACTAAAATTCCAAATTCTTTCTGTTCGGAACCTTTGCCAATAGAAATTTGCCATTCCATTTCTCTGAAGATTAACAAACCATCTTCTTCCCAAATCTATCATATCAGAATCATTGAAAGAGTGAAAATGTCTTTGAGTGATCGGCATGTACTGGCATCCTTCTTTTCTCTTGATAACAAACAAATTAATTCTATGATCGTAAAACCTACTTTGTATCACTGAGAAATACCTTGGTGCATCCTTGTCTGAGATAAATTCCCAAAACATCGATGGTTTATACGAATCACCTATCGGCATACCAGTAGGTCCTCTATAAGCTGGAATCAATCTGTTAATAACAAACTGATTATCTTGCTCCGCCGGTGGTATATTAAACCTTCCAATATCAAACCTGCGTGTAGCATCAACCTTCCAACCTATATTCATAATATATTCATGTTCTTCAAAAGTCAAATTTGCATAAACCCTGAACATTAACCTTGCAGTATTCCTTGGATCATCTGGACTATGTCTGATCGGATTAAGTCGAGATGTTCTTCTTCAGCTATAGGTTCAACTTGAAAGACTTCATCTTCATTGAAGACACGATCAAAGTCATAAGGTACTTCAAGCAACCTTTGTCTATCAGCTTCAGAAACAAATTCTCCTTCTTCCAGATCTTCATCAATGATACTATCAATGTCATCATCAATATCGTCCAATGCACCTATTTGAAGCTTATCTGCAATTTAATAGTTCAAATATACAAAACAAAGAACATAAAATATAAGTCAAGACATAAATAAGTATAAGTATAAATACATAAAACAAAATATTTAAAATAAATAATACTATACCATAAATATAATGTAATAATTACATCAATATTTATCTTATAATCTTTATAAAACTAAAATAAATTATATCATAAATATAATGTAACAATTAAGTACACCAATATTTATCTTATAATTTTTATCTTATTTACATCTAAAGTACACAAATCATTAAGCTCTTAAGGTAAAATCCGAATCTTCAGGATCATCAGAATCATCTTTTTCAGAGCCAGACGACATGCGATTTAAAACCCTTAGTCGTCTTCTCTCTCTCCAATGACGATCTGAATCTGACCATTGAACACTATCAAGGTCAATATTCGCTTGATTAACCTCTATGCTAAGATTTTCCCATACTTTCGATTCTGCTTCAACACGATTATGAGGATCATTCGCGAACTTTTCTGCAATCTCCCTTTCTATTCTATTTTGTTCTGAATTCACTTTCCGTGGATTGTGATAAACAGGACTCTTAGAATCAGAATCGGATTTACCTGAATTGGAATCTTCCTCATCTTCTGTTGATTCTGGACCATCATCAAGATCTGCATCTGGAGCAACCACCACAGTTTTTCCTTTATCAATCTGAGTCCCAGATGTACTAGCACCAGTCGTACCAGCAATCTTTGACTCTCTCTGTCTTGGAGACTCCCCCTGAATATCTGCAGTCTCTGAAGTAATCACAGCAGCATCATCAGCATTAGCATCTTGACCTTGACCTTGATTCTCTGGCTCACCATCTGTTGGTTGAACTTGGTTTGGATCTTGAGCTGGATCTTGATCTTCATGATCATCATATCTTGTCTTCTTAGCAAGCTCATCATCCTTACAACCTTTTACTCCCCCTTGAGCCAAGAATTGGTCAAGTCTAGAACCAAGAGAATGAACAAGAGCTGTCATTAAGTCCATCTCTTCTTGATGCTTGGCAGCTTGGAGCTTTAGCTGACTCTCCAAAGCTGTAACCCTCATCTCTAACATATTTTTCTCAGAAAATATACGACTCAGCTGCACTTGAACAGGCAAAACTGGACGTGAAGTTGAAGCAACATCAGATGTAGAGGCAGGTGGTGGCAACGTAGCTTCAAACGAAGGCATACAAGCACTTAAAGTTCCTGAAGGAGGCATCTGAGGTCTTTCCAAAGGCATTCTCAGACGTCCCATAACAGTAGAAACAGGAACTGTGGCCTGAACTGGAGTAGAAGAAGGCCTAGGAGCTTGAACTGTCCGCTCTGGCTCTTAACGAACTGTAGATTCCGGAGCAGTAGGAATCGAAATAGTTGTAGCCTCAGTGACAATTTGAGGTTGAGAACCAATTCCTCTTATTACAAACCTGGTTCTCGGCCTTTTCTCTCCAACAGAAACAATAGCAGAAGTAGCAGACACCGAAACTGGAATCTCAGAAACAGAAGCTCGTAGAGCAGAAACTAATGGAGTAGCATCCGAAGTAGATGCATGAGACCTCTCCATAGCTTCATTATAAGCATCAAACTCTCTATCAACTTCAGCCTGAGATCGCTGAGTAGTTTGTAATCTCTCCACAACGTCAATCCCTTTCCCTTATCTTCTTCTTCTTTTTGGCAATCTTTCTTCGTCGTCTTCATCTTTTGAATCATCACCAGCATTAACAGTAACTGGCAATCCAGAAGGACCAGAAATATCACCAACTGGAGCAGAGGTAGAAGTAGAAACTCCAGAAGTTGGTGGCACAAGATTTGCGGGATCATCAATATCCTGCATAAGAGCATCCATATCTGGATCATTCTCCAGATTCCTAGCATAAAGAGGAACTTCATTCAATCCCTCAAACTGATCAGCTTGCTCTTACCGAGGATCTTCTTGATCTTGAGCATCATCAGTAGCAGCAGCAACGGGTACATCATCTTCCCAACCTTGTCCAGGTGCAACATAGTCAGGATTGATCAAGTGTCCGAACAATGGTGGATTATCAACATTAGCAGGAACACCATCACCCGATATGTGTTTCATACTTTCAACAAACACTTTATTAGTAAGACGGCCTAAATTAAAAGTAGGACCATCAAACGGTAAATCAGCTGCAAAATGCCGAATGATTATCATCACAAATCTTGGAAACAAAAAGAATTTCTTGTCGCTTCCAAACCCTCTCAACTGCTTAATGAAATTATCATATATGTACTGAGAAAAGCTGTAAGGCTTGTTCAGCACAAGAGCAACCATCTGTGAAGCAGTAAAGATATTCATTTGATCATGACCTGCACTCCGATGACTGATGGACCTCAGCAAATAGTAGGCAAGCAATCTCCATTTGCCTCTGATACGATTCTTATGATACGGATGTGTGAAATCACCAACATAACCCATACGTCTGAGAGCACCGTCACAAAACGACTCTGCAAAGTCTGTCGGACCTTGCTCCATATCAATATCACCTAAATGCAATATAGTCCGTAAGTCTCCAGCAGAAAACTGAAACGTACGATCAGCAACAGTGGTACGAATAACAGTATGAGCACCCATCTCTGCTGGTCGTATGTTTCAGTTTTCTGCTGGAGACTTACGGACTATATTGCATTTAGGTGATATTGATATGGAGCAAGGTCCGACAGACTGGTCTGGCTGAGTTCCATAACTGACGAATGAGACTAATAACCAACAGAGGGTTTTCCGTCAATGCGAAGCGAATACGAGAGCGTGTCAGATACTGAAGGACACCGTGAAACTCTAGTGTGCATCCCGGCTGAGTAATGCTGAGATCAATAGCAGCATTATGTTCCTTGACGAACACGCGAGCACCTGCACCTTGTCCTGCCATACCTGCACAAAAACAAACGAAAAACGACAAGAAAAGCACAAGTTAAAAAATTAAAAATTTAAAAATTTGCTAAGTCCACGATCGTCTTCGTGGTGACGTCAGCACGAGGAGAATCCTCTTCGTGTGACGTCAGCACGAGCTAACCTTCGTGTACCCAGAAATCGTCTCCATATGATGTTGAAATCGATCGAAATCAATCATAAACATCATCTTGGACTTGTTTATCATGAGTTTTATGCCCAGAAAATCAATTATCGAAACAAATTCGATGAACACGAAGTGGTTCGTGTTCGTAGGGTTCTTCGTGTGAATAGTGTCCGAAAAACAAAATCTTCAATTAATCTTGATTTTAGACTTGTTAATTCAAACTTTTGTTAGATTTAAGTCGTATAAACATTACTTAATCCAATTTTAAGTCCAATTTTAGTCCAAATCACCAGAAATCAAAGATTCAATTCGTAGTTCGTCCTTGTTACTGTTTACGCGAAGAACAAGTCAAAATTTGGGCATTATAACGACTTGTAATGAGCGATTATCATAGTCAAAACATCAATAAACTATCCTAGATTGGAATTATACCAACAAAACTGGATAATTAACACGAAAAGTAGATGAAAAGATCGAAAAGTGGATCAGATGAACAGTGCGCGCGAAGGAAATTAGTTCGTGTGGTAATTATTAGGGTTTAATAACGATTAAAGGTAATTAATTAAAAGTAAAACCCGTATTTATATTCGAATCCTCGTGGGCCGGGCCGAAGACTAACTTCGTGGGCTTCACGCTGACGTCAGCGCGAGGCATGCTGACGTCAGCACGGACGAATTAGAATTTAAAATGCACACGATCTGCACACTTAGCTAAATTTCGTAAATTTTCCAGAAATCTTAATAAAGAAAAATTACGACTTTTCAGAAAACATAAACCTGTAGATACTCGTTACCAAAAGTTGTATCTGCTCGAATATGCAATCGTACTATAAATCATCCGTACTAACATGTCATCAAAATAATGTATCAAATGAATCTTACATTATAATCTTGACATAAAATCGATCATTTCTCCATTGATGCTTAACTTAACAAATGCAAACTTACATCGAAACACATTCAATGTATAATGCATTACAAATTCATCAAAATATCATATCAACAACCTATCACAATAAGTCTTAGGTTGTGATCTTGAGAATACAAACTTATCCTATTACACTAAGTCTTAGGATAGACGGTAGTCTGTTGGTGCAGTTTCTGAGCACATTTTGTTGTCCGTCGCAATACAATTTTAAAATAATGTTGTTCTTAACTGCGATCTGAATTTTTGATGTCATTATTCTTTAAATGAAATTCATTATCTCTAACCTGCACACTTAACAAACTTCATCAATGCATCAAAATCAACAAAAATAATACAAGCATGCTAAACTAATCGAAATCTTAACCTAGCAACTTAAAATCTAAGTCAAGTCCAATCTTTGTCAAACATACTTATCAACCAAAAACAATTGAAATTTCAAACATATACTGAAACACATTCAAAATATTTTGAACTTTTCAATTTTCACAAATCATTTTCTTAATTAAACAACTCATGTATTAATTAGAAAATCCATCTTTTAAACACATATATCATAAGCAACAAGACTTATACAATCCACTAAAGATCATATAATTTCCCATGGAATAATTAGATGCTTATCAAATCTCTCGTGCAATAAGAACTAGTTTGACACAACAACCTAACTAAAAAGCAAAATAAAAATAAAAATACAAAAATAAAAATCTCTTATATTAATAAAACAAACTTGTTTCTGTAAGTTTTTTTAAGAAAAAAAATGAAGTGTCAAGCCTTTAATTTTGCTAGCTCAATTTTTAAAAGAAAGTGACATCATAATTATTATTTTTTTCATTCTCTCTTTCTTGTATAATTTTATTGTTTACTATTTTTTTCTCAAATTTAAATCTCTCTTTCTATCCTCATATGTGTCATCTTTTGTAAATACGAGATAGGTACCCGCGCAATGCGGCGGCGGTGGCGGCAACGGGTGGTGCTGGTGGGGTGATGGTAACGATGTGGTTATTAATCTAAAAGTGATTGATATAAATGGCAGTGTAGTTATTTTATGGTTAGGGGATGTATCATTTGTAAATAACTTTATTAAGAGTATTATAGAGATATTAGGTGGAAATATTTAAATTAATGAATAAAGAAGATAGATAGTTTGGATATATATGAGTTGAAAATATTTTAGGGATATATTAGGTAGATTTAGTGTGTGAGTTAAGAATGTGTTGAAAATTATGGATATTTTGGATATTTTAAAGGTAGAAAGTTAAAAAGAGGGGAGGATAGTTTGTTTATTAATATAGTATAGATATATAGAAAGATGAATGAATACTCATCAAAAAAAAATTGAACAACTGTATAGATTTTATATTTTGTTTAACTTGAATATTTTTGGTAAACTTGAATATTTGTTACCAAATACCGTATAAAAGCGTTAGATCTAAGGCTTACAACAATACTTTGTAAACTATTCCAATATATCTACAGCTTAACCGTCTTGGCTCGATATTAACATTTTTTTAACAACCACACAAATATTATAATATGTTTAACTTGAATATTTTTGGTAAACGTGAATGTTTTTTGTAAACTTTAATTAAAATATGCCACCAAATATCTTATGAAAACGTTACAAGTAAAGCTTAATTAACGATACTTGGTAAATTATTTTAACATATCTACATCTTAACTCTCCTGATTAGAAACCAATTATTAACGAAAACCAGTACGGGTTAAAAAGCAACTTAATTTCAAATGCCCAGGTTGAAACCGGGTTGATTAGCTATTATAACCCGGGTATTTTAATACAACTTTTGCTAATCAATAATGTTTACTAAAGGAATATTTGCATGTTTGTTTTATTCTTACATATGAAAAAAATAATATGTAAAAAATACTGAATCAAATAATACAATAATAATTGAACATGATGCAATAAAGTATTTTAACATTGACTATATATCACATACATGAACAAAACTGATAAAATATACACGAGAATGGGGAAAAAAGTTATAATCATACTAATGTATTTACAGGTTTCAATGGATATGAGACAATTAGCTTTTCATTTGCTCTACACCTTCAAGTTTAAGAGTATGAAATCTTTATGAAAATTATTACTTTGTATCAACTATTAAGTGATACTATTTAAGAATAAAAATCTTTATTAAAAATCTAATAAAATACACACAAACTAATAATTATTTTCTTTTAGTTAAGCTACAATTTTGCATGAAATTTATTAGGCGATGGTTTTCTATTTATAAGAGATATGGTTTGCTATTTATAAAAGATATGTTTATAAAAGATATATTAGCCCAATATTTCATTTCACAATAGCTATTATAAGGAATCGAAAACGTCATTTAGATAAAGTTGGAGGCTAAAATAAAACATGCTACAAACATTTTGCAATTTAAGATCAGTTGACACTCTATAGTGATAACCTTGTAATTATTTATAACGGTTCACAGTCTATAATTTGCGGTTTATAATATGATTTTTCCATGATAACTTTCACTAAAATTAAAAAAAAAAACACCCTTTCCAATTTATAACTATTCCTTAGAAGACTTATTTTTCTTATAATTTTTTAAATATTACTTAAAAATATAATGAAAACATCATGTTTTTTAATCTTGTAACTAAACTTGGTTTGAAAAGTTTTTTAGAGAAAAAAAAAACTAGCTATAAATAATATATGTTAAAAGAAATTTTTTTGTATCCAAACACAACCTTAAATATTCTATAAGAATAAGTTTTCCAAGTATAAAGAGTTTTGATAACTTTGACATTTTATCTTCTTAAAAAGTTGTAACAAAAGGTATATTTAGTTATCGAAAATTGTGTTTTTTGAAAATTTTTAAGGGAAAACTGAAAAGCAAAAAATGTGTTAAGTTTGTTATTTTCTAAATGTGTTCAAGTTTGTTATTTTTTTTAAAATAATATAATATGAAAACATAATATTTCGTTTTCTAACTTAGAAATATCTCTTGACAAACTCATTTTTATACTTTTATAGATGTTTCTTATTTTAAAAATATAAAACGTGCCTGTTTATAAACTTTCAATTATTGTAGGCTAATTAGATCATTGCTTCAAAAACTCGAGGGAAGTTTCTGAAAAGTACAAGTATAGAAGCACACCAAAAGGTAGCTTTTGGTATATGAGTAAAATTGACTCTCTCATAAAATTGACATGTCAATATACCTGAGTCATGTTAACAAGATGTATTTGTATATTGATGAAAAATTGGAAGCGGTGGGGAGCAACTTACAAGAGCTAAACAGTTGGAATGTATCATTGGTTATGAATTTGTGATAAGTTTTAAACAAACTAATAATTAAGTATTTTATTAGGACATATACTAAAGCTATACTTATAAACCACTGGGTTGGATCAGTGGTTGGAGCCCTTGCCTCTGGAATCAGAGGTCATGGGTTCGATCCTCATGCCCAGCAAGGCTGGAGGTCCTTTTCTACCTTTGGTAGAACCTGGAAGCAGCCTCTCTACCTTTGGTAGGGGTAAGGCTGTCTACATATCAACATCCCCCATACATCGTCGAAGACGGTATTGGGACCCAAAACCCGTGAAAGACGGCACTGGGAGTTATTTTTACTAAAGCTATACTTAAATAAACCATGTAAAGAGGTATTTTGTACCATCATTTAAACAATTTAACTTACATATAATACCTTCATTATAGATGTATAGTGGTTCTTTTAAAACTAATGGCAGATGCAGTGATGGGTGATACTATAACATACATAATCCTACTAATATGTATGTGTATATATATTGAATTTGATGCTAATATCTGTATTTTACAAAAGAGTTTCTTTTTATTTTTATCATCAACTTGAATACTTCATAACCTATTAAATGTTTTCTTTTCATATTGCTAACTTGCTACCAAAAATAGAGCTATTTTTATACTACCGTTACTTTTATGATTCACTAATAATAAAGGATATGACCATCTCCATCTAATTGAAGTTTTGATATGCAATATGAAAACTTATTCATATGGCTACATAATCTTACGCAGTTGATCCGTTGATATCTTGAATTCAACTATTGCCTTTGGCTATTTGCAAGAAGATATATCGACACACAGATTAAACCTTCTTAGTAGTGTAATAACGATCCGAGACAACGACGATTTACGATGCCATAGGCTGAAATTGACGATTTACAGGCCTACTCTTTAGGATGAAATATCACTTAGAGAGACTACTTAACTACGAGCAAAACCTCTTTGATATTCTATCGTTTTAGTACATCATATACACTATTACTGTTGTCATGTTTAGTCGTTTAGACAAACTACAATGGATTGTTTTTGAAGGAATGATCTGATTAGCCTACGGTAATGGTTGTTCTTCCCACAAGTACTTCTCATAACCATAACTCTCATGTTTCATATTTTCATGTTGATGTTTTTTTCTAAGTGTTTTAGTTTTTACATTATTGTTTGGCTACTGTTTCGGTTTCCATTGTGTTGATGAATATTCAAGTCACACATAAAACTATTGTATCTTCATTACATTTGAATTGAATAAATGTTATAGTTGGTTGAATAATAGAGTTACAATTTTTAAGTTATTAGCATGGGGTAATGATTTTAGTGGGAGTAACTATTTATTACCGGATGGACCAATCCGAGTATGAAAATGTGCGACATAAAAATTATACGTGTAATTGGTTTAAGAGTATTCAAATATAGAATTTTTATTTTTATTTTGCTATTTATACCCGGGTAGTCACCAGGGTTGATTAGCTAGTAAAAATAAAACTAAAACTGAACTACTTTATTTATTTACAAGAACTTCTAAGTTTCTGCGGATTAGATCAGATTAGCAATTACATAAGCCTGCGAGTGAGAAATAATTCTCTTATTATTAGTTATGAACAGTGACCCAACCACGATTACCGGTATATTTGTCCTCTTAAACACTCGGTACTTCCAGTTTCCTTTGGGTTGTGACACTTTCGTATTACTTGAGCCAAGGACAGTCACCATGTAACCTAGTAAGTTACTCATGCCACATTTTAGTTTGCGAACTTATGTGACCTATACTCAGATATACTCCCATTATCGACACAAGCACTAAGATAACAAAAATTCAATATATATTCAAAAACATCCTTAAACAAATCATGAAACATTTTTTAGATAAGAACATTTAATTATTTTGTGATTTAACTTTATTTGCTTTTGCATTTCATTATTTATAAGGAACCCGTGATTTTCTATGAGACCCATGTAGCGAACTTTCTGACAACCTATCCCAATTTGGAAGCTTTAGGTAGGCTAGGTATACAAAAGACACCCGAGGACATACTTGTCCGAATCTCAAAGACCATGTAACATTTGTGATTTTTACCCGTTTGACCGTGCATGTAATTTGAATAACTATTTCAATAAATAAAAACTTTGGACATAGTTGGGTACATTTATCTATATATTGGGCCAATTATAGTGAGATAATGAATTTTATGTGTCATATTTGGATTTCTGGAATTTGGCCCATGTTACCAGACCATGATATTGGCCCATACGGGTTATGGAAATATAGACGATAATTGAGTAACTGTAGTAACAGGGAAAACGTATATACAAAACCTTAAGTATAATGTACGGTTTAAATAGTGTCGGTGGCACAGTGTCGGTGGTTATCTAATAATTCCATTAATGGGACAAAGACCGACATAGCTTTACGTAAAGAATAATATTTGTGAAATCTCCGTTGTTTGTTATTTATCATGAACCTAATCCCTTAGCTGGATAAATACCCCATCGATCTACTTAACCTATTATACACCCAATTATTTCATTCATTCCTTTCATCAGGAACACACACATACACACAAACTTCTTCACTTATTTTCTTCTCCTTGATTCTGGTTTCTTTCATCAAAATTTGTAAGGAACTTAACTAGTTTATAACAATAATCATCATCATCCTTAAGAGAATTAAAGAAATTTGGGTATAATCTAGTGTTCTTCATCTATAAAGCTTCAATTCCGAATTTTTGCATCAAGGAGCTTTTGGTAAGTTAAATTCATCCCATAATCACCATTTTATGTTCATTAACTTGTTTCTAGTTAATTTCAAGTAAATTCGGGTCATGAATCGGGTCAAAATGCAAATAGAGTTTCATTAGGGTTGATATGATTTGGAAGTGATTTTGAGGTTTTGGATTGAATTCATGAAGTGGGTTGGGTTTGATTATATGTATATATGTATATTTAGGTCCAAAAACGAGTTGGAAAGGTTTCTTGGTCGATTTTGGGTGTCAAAAATGAGTTATGGGTTGATTTGGGGGTGTTTGGGTCGTGTTTGGTTTAGTTTGTTCTTGCTGATGTGCCCAGGTATTGGACCACCGTCCCGCACTCCCAAGACCACCGTCCCGCACTGTGGTCTGGAAATGATGGTTTCACCGTCTGGCACACCGTAACACAGAAGTGCCCACCGTCTGGCCACCGTAAAGCTTTTCCAGCTTTTCTAGGCCACCGTCCCACACTGTGGAAGCCACCGTCTGACACTGTGGCTTAGATTTTCAGTTTTTCAAACGTCAATAACTTTTGAACCGTAATTCCGTTTTAGACGTATGACCTATCGTTGGAATCGTGAGAGAGTCTACTTTCTCATAGTATAATCCTTATAGCTTGAGTCCACTGCCATTTCCAAAAATGACGTGATAAAGTGTCTTTGTTTACATCCGGTTGAATAATTAAGACACTTGAAGGTTGTGACGTAACCGAGTCGAGTCCCAATTGTACTCTAAGGTTGATTTACTCTTCTAAAACCTAGATAGGGTTTGACACGTGAATTGTAATGTATATGTTTATAGGTGGTGAACGCTAAGCGATTGTTGGACGTTTATAATTCGACTATAACTTGTACTTAGCTTGCATATCCAATCAAGGTGAGTTTCGTAAACCCTCCCTACTCGATTGAGATTCGGGCTGAAAAGTGTACATGCTTGTTGATTGATTGTTTGTTAAATGTGTTGATTTGTTGCTCGGTTAATTATGACTTCGTTTATGAATACTTGTTATACTTTGGATAGTTGTACATACATGGAAGACAATTATACTTTTTATGAGTAGTAGATGTGGTGGGAAGGCTGCGGGTGACCCTATATATAAGCATCGATGATTCCTTTAAAGTAGAATTGTAAGAAGTGTATGTGCATCGTATTTGTTGGTTGATTTACTTGTTATGATATGGACTGAGATGTCAATTGCTTAATTGATTGATTGTTGATGTGAATGCTTATGATGAATGTCGCTTTGATTATCATGCAAATGATATATCATGTTAGGCGTATTGATTAATGATAAATGTCGCTTTGATTATCATGTCAATGATATATCATGTTAGGCGTATTGGTTAATGTTGAATGTCGCTTTGATTATCATGAAAATGATATATCATGTTAGGCGTATTGGTTAATGATGATTGTCGCTTTGATTATCATGTTAATGGTATATCATGTTAGGTGTATTGATTAATGTTTAATGGTGTATTGTATAATGATATTGATATTGAAACGTTGATTGTATTGAACTGTGCTAATGTGAAACCTTTTAGGGTTTCTTTGGACATGATTAGGTATCCTAATCCTTGCTTATTGTTAACGGTTGTTATCCCGACACGGTTATTCCTTGTTACTTGTCCCTACGAACTCACCAACTTTATGTTGACGCATTTTAGTACACTTTTCAGGTAATCAAGTTAATCAGAGACAGAATGGATGATTATATGCTTGCAATGCTAGGATTGGACTTGCTTTGGACTGTCTGGATCCATGATCCTTATTTCCCTTTAATGGGTTATGCTTAGGATCAACTACTATCGTTTGAACTATTTCTTTTAAATATGGATTTAGTGTGTATCTTTGATGAATGTTGAGTATTGTAATACATTTGAATAAGCTTGTGGATTGTTGCCATGATAATATCCCTATAGAGATAACTATATTCATGCAATGATTTATAAGGACTTGATGTGGAAATTGTGTATTACTTGAAGGTCAATTTTGATATTCGAGTGTGAATTGCGAGACTTAACTTGTTAATCTAACACGTGTGTTCAGGAAAGATGGTTAGACCAAGAAGAGCTAACACTAACTATAGGCGTCAAAACGAACAAGAGGAGCCGATTGAACAAGAGGTAGTTGGTCGTAGAGGTGGTCGTGGAGGTAGAGGTGGCCGAGGAGGTCGTAGAGGTAGAGGTGGCGGAGGAGGTCGTGGTGGCCGAGGTGGCCGGGGTGGTGTTAATCGCCCGGTAAGAGCCGAAGTCATTACACAAGCTCTCAATGAACTTATGCCGGATCTTGTGGCCCGAATTCAGGCAGCCATGGATGGAAATGAACAAGAAGAACCGGAAATTGAAGCATAAACTGAAAATGAAAATGAAATTGAAAATGAAAATGTGCGTGTGAATGGTGAGGCTCTTGTTCACCCAAGAAACAACAATGGTTACCGCCAAGGTTGTATTTTCAAAGATTTCAAGGCTTGTGGAGCTCCAGAATGGAAGGGTGAAGGTGGAGCCACCGGTTGTTTAGAGTGGCTAGAGAAGATTGAATCCGTAATCCCTAGAAGCGGATGCGCTTATGATCAAAGAGCTTCTCATACTACCGGTATGTTAGCAGGTGATCCTCTAGAATGGTGGAATGTAGAAGTGGATACTTTGGGGATTGACCTCGCAAATTCCATATCTTGGGAAAATTTCAAAGAAATGATCATTGTTAAGTATTGCCCACCATATGAAATGAGAAGTTTAGAAGAAGAATTCACTAAGCTCACCATGAAGGGAGCCGATCATGTGGGGTACACTCGCCGTTTTGGCCAACTTTCTAGACTTATACCCCACTTAGTGAGACCCGAAGACCGTAAGGTAGCAAAATATGTTGTCGGGTTGCCTCATAAGGTGAAAATGCTTGTCTCTCATCCCACCATGCCCTTGACTATCAATGAGGCCATTACCCGTACTGCTAGTGTCACCATGGATCTTGTGAAGGGTGGTAAAATAGCCAAGAGTGATAACAAGAGAAAGGATACGCGCGAGTCGAGTGGCACAAAGAAAGATGATAGGCGTGATAATAAGCGCCATGGTCGGGGTGGAAAGGTATATGCGGTGGTTGAACCGAGGGTTGAGCCGCCAAAGGGTGGTTATGCTGGGACAAGTCCTTTGTGTACCAAGTGTAACCGTCATCATCGAGCTGGTGTGAGATGTGATGCTTGCTTTATTTGTAACAATCAGGGTCACACTTCAAGATTTTGTCCTACCCGTCGAACTGCTCCATTGAATGTTGCTCCACTAAATGTTAGATACCCTCAAACGGCCCGGGGCAATTGTTATGAATGTGGTAGCCAAGACCACTATCGTAACCGATGCCCAAATCTTATTGGCCAACAGGTTCAAGTGACCGTGCATCCTAATCAGTTGCAAATTGCTGGCCCAAATCAGAACCGGGGAAATCAAGGTCAACCACAACAACAAGCTCAACAACAACTCGTTCCCCGTGGGAGAGCTTTTGCCGTGAATGCGGTCGAGGCTCGTGGTGATCCTAATGTCGTAGCAGGTACCTTTCTTCTCAACCACCAATATGCTACTGTGTTATTTGATTCTGGAGCCGATTATAGTCTCATCTCCAATGATTTCATTCCGTTGATCGATGCTAATCTTAGCCCACTGTCTTATTGTTTTGAACTTGAAATGGTAAATGGTGGATTGTCTAGAATTAGTCAAGTTGTTCATGATTGTGTGTTAGAATTATGTGATCACCCATTTTACATAGACTTAATGCCTTTTGACATTGGTAGTTTTGACGTGATCGTGGGTATGGATTGGTTATCGGCCATGAACGCGGTGATTGATTGTGGTAGTCGAGCAGTGAGAATTCCGTTGGAAAATGGAGAAGAATTAGTGGTTCAAGGCGAAACAACCGAACTATGGGATGGGAAAATATATAGTTTTAAGGCCACAAAGGTTGAATTGAAAACCGTGCCCGTAGTTAAAGACTTTGCAGATGTATTTCCGGATGACCTACCGGGTTTACCTCCATCTCGTGAACTCGATTTTCGTATTGATCTTATTCCAAATGCTTCTCCCGTGGCCAAAGCACCCTATCGCTTAGCCATGACCGAATTGCATGAGTTGGCCACCTAACTCAAAGAACTTCAAGACAAGGGTTTCATTCGCCCTAGTCAATCTCCTTGGGGTGCACCGATTTTGTTCGTTAAAAAGAAAGATGGATCGTTTAGGATGTGTATTGACTATAGAGAATTGAACAAACTAACGATAAAGAATCGTTATCCTCTTCCTAGGATTGACGATTTATTCGACCAACTCCAAGGTGCTCGTTTCTTTTCCAAAATTGATTTGAGGTCGGGTTATCATCAATTGAGGGTTCATGAAGACGACATTCCAAAAACCGCCTTTCGAACGAGATACGGACATTTTGAATTTACGGCCTTTTGGGTTGACTAAAGCACCAGCTATGTTCATGGACTTGATGAACCGAGTGTGTCAGCCTTACTTGGACCAATTTGTCATTGTCTTCATCGATGACATTCTCATCTATTCCAAGACCAAAGAAGATCATTTGGAACATTTGAAACAAGTCTTAGAGTTACTCCGGAAAGAAAAGCTTTATGCCAAGTTCTCCAAATGTGAATTTCGGCTTGAAGAGGTCCACTTTCTTGGTCACGTAGTGAGCAAAGAAGGAATTCATGTGGACCCAAGTAAAGTTGAAGAAGTAAAGAATTGGAGACGACCCGAAACACCAACCGAAATTCGCCAATTTCTTGGTTTGGCGGGTTACTATAGACGATTTATTGAAGGCTTTTCAAAAATCGCCCAACCTTTGACTCTGTTGACTCAACGGGAAAGAAGGTTTGATTGGGGTGAAAAGCAAGAACAAGCATTCCAATTGTTGAAAGACAAATTGTGTGATGCACCCATCTTGAGCTTGCCCGGTGGAGCCGATGATTTCGTTGTATATTGTGATGCGTCCGGGCAAGGATTGGGTTGTGTCTTAATGCAACGGGATAAGGTGATAGCATATGCATCAAGACAATTAAAGGTGCATGAGAAGAATTATCCGACTCATGACTTAGAATTGGGAGCAGTGGTATTTGCTTTGAAATGTTGGAGGTATTACTTGTATGGCACCAAGAGCGTGATCTATACCGATCACAAAAGCCTTCAACATATCTTCAATCAAAGCGATCTGAACATGAGGCAAAGAAGATGGCTTGAACTGTTAAGTGATTATGATTGTGTTATCCGGTATCATCCGGGTAAAGCAAATGTAGTAGCCGATGCCTTGAGTCGAAAAGAACGAATAAAACCAAGAAGAGTTAAAGCTATGAGCTTTACCGTACTAAGGAGTGTTCGTGACTCCATTATTGAAGCACAAGAGTTGGCAACTAGACCGGAAAACTTCATCAATGAAACCTTATACGGTCTAGAAGAACAATTTGATAGGAAAAATGACAATGGCTTGTATTTTGTTGATAGATTGTGGATTCCCCTTCTTGGAGGATGGGGATTGAAATTGATGGATGAAGCGCATAAGTCGGCCTACTCGGTTCATCCGGGTTCTGACAAGATGTATTTTGGATTAAGAGACTTGTATTGGTGGCCGGGAATGAAGAAAGACATTGCTAGGTATGTTAGTGAATGTCTCACTTGCTTACAAGTGAAAGCCGATCACAAGAAACCACCAGGTTTACTAGTTCAACCGGCGATGCCGGTGTGGAAATGGGAAGAAATTGCTATGGACTTCATCATGAAGTTACCTAGAACGAGTAGTGGTCGGGACACAATTTGGGTGATAATTGACCGGTTGACTAAGTCGGCTCACTTCTTAGCCATCCGGGAGGACGATAAATTTGACACCATGGCACGTTTGTACATCAAAGAGGTGATATCCAAGCATGGAGTGCCGATTTCTGTGATATCCGATCGGGATGCCCGATTTACTTCAAAATTTTGGAAGGCGTTCCAGAAATCTATGGGTACTCGTCTCGGTTTGAGTACGACGTTCCACCCACAAACTGATGGTCAAAGTGAAAGAACGATTCAAACATTGGAAGATATGTTAAGAGCTTGTGCTATTGATTTTGGTGGTAATTGGGATGTGCACCTTCCTTTGGTTGAATTCTCCTATAATAATAGTTATCATGCTACTATTGGAATGGCTCCATTTAGAGCGTTATATGGGAGAGATTGTAGGTCACCGCTAGCTTGGGCGGAAGTTGGTGAAAGCCAACTCGTTGGGCCCGAAATTGTTATTGAAACGACGAAAGTGATCTCACAAATCAAAGAAAAGTTAAGAGTAGCCCGAGAACGACAATTGAAATATGCTAATGTTAGACGACGACCCCTCGAATTTGAAGTTGGTGATTATGTTTTATTGAAAGTGTCCCCGTGGAAAGGTGTGGTTCGTTTTGTGAAACGTGGCAAATTAGGGCCACGGTACATTGGCCCGTTCAAAATCTTGGAGCGTATTGGTCCGGTAGCCTATCGATTAGAACTTCCTCAAAACTTGAGTGGAGTTCATAATGTTTTCCATGTTTGTAATCTTAGGAAATGTTTGGCCGATCCAACACTCCACGTGCCTCTCGAAGAAATCCGTGTTGATAAAGCGTTGAAGTTTGTGGAAGAACCAATAGAAATCCTAGATCGACAAACTAGAAAGCTAAAGAATACCCGATATACGATTGTCAAAGTGAGATGGCAAGCTAGACGTGGACCTGAGTTTACTTGGGAACGCGAGGACCACATGAAGTCTAAGTACCCACATTTGTTTGGCAATTAGGGTTTTGTTGAATTTCGGGACGAAATACCTTTAACGGGGGAATAATGTAACATTTGTGATTTTTACCCGTTTGACCGTGCATGTAATTTGAATAACTATTTCAATAAATAAAAACTTTGGACATAGTTGGGTACATTTATCTATATATTGGGCCAATTATAGTGAGATAATGAATTTTACGTGTCATATTTGGATTTCTGGAATTTGGCCCATGTTACCAGACCATGATATTGGCCCATACGGGTTATGGAAATATAGACGATAATTGAGTAACTGTAGTAACAGGGAAAACGTATATACAAAACCTTAAGTATAATGTACGGTTTAAATAGTGTCGGTGGAACAGTGCCGGTGGCACAGTGTCGGTGGTTATCTAATAATTCCATTAATGGGACAAAGACCGACATAGCTTTACGTAAAGAATAATATTTGTGAAATCTCCGTTGTTTGTTATTGATCATGAACCTAATCCCTTAGCTGGATAAATACCCCATCTATCTACTTAACCTATTATACACCCAATTATTTCATTCATTCCTTTCATCAGGAACACACACATACACACAAACTTCTTCTCTTATTTTCTTCTCCTTGATTCTGGTTTCTTTCATCAAAATTTGTAAGGAACTTAACTAGTTTATAACAATAATCATCATCATCCTTAAGAGAATTAAAGAAATTTGGGTATAATCTAGTGTTCTTCATCTATAAAGCTTCAATTCCGAATTTTTGCATCAAGGAGCTTTTGGTAAGTTAAATTCATCCCATAATCACCATTTTATGTTCATTAACTTGTTTCTAGTTAATTTCAAGTAAATTCGGGTCATGAATCGGGTCAAAATGCAAATAGAGTTTCATTAGGGTTGATATGATTTGGAAGTGATTTTGAGGTTTTGGATTGAATTCATGAAGTGGGTTGGGTTTGATTATATGTATATATGTATATTTAGGTCCAAAAACGAGTTGGAAAGGTTTCTTGGTCGATTTAATGGTGTATTGTATAATGATATTGATATTGAAACGTTGATTGTATTGAATTGTGCTAATGTGAAACCTTTTAGGCTTTCTTTGGACATGATTAGGTATCCTAATCCTCGCTTATTGTTAACGGTTGTTATCCCGACACGGTTATTCCTTGTTACTTGTCCCTACGAACTCACCAACTTTATGTTGACGCATTTTAGTACACTTTTCAGGTAATCAAGTTAATCAGAGACAGAATGGATGATTATATGCTTGCAATGCTAGGATTGGACTTGCTTTGGACTGTCTGGATCCATGATCCTTATTTCCCTTTAATGGGTTATGCTTAGGATCAACTACTATCGTTTGAACTATTTCTTTTAAATATGGATTTAGTGTGTATCTTTGATGAATGTTGAGTATTGTAATACATTTGAATAAGCTTGTGGATTGTTTCAATCTTATGAATGCATATAGTTTGACTCTACATAATTTTCATGTCGTGGTGTGCTTTTCTAAGTGATACCCCATGATTCCGCCATGTTGGGGTGTTACAGACCACATTAGCCCCTTAATTACATTCATTTCATTTGCATGAATAATATCACATTTAACTTTCATGCTCATGATTTGTAGAGGTTTTTTCCTATACATTGAACAAATCCTATAATAATGCTAGATCTTTCACAGAATTTAAGGACTAGATCAATTCATTACTGAAAAGTAAGCATTCTCAGCCATATATCTGAATATGTTTCCCACAAGAACATTGTATAAATCAAGTTCAGATTAAGGAAACCTTGCTACTTTATGCCTACCAATATATCCCAAATTGTAATAACTGAACTAAACAGTTATATTACGATTAAGCAGGCTTAAAAGCTAAAGTATCCTCACTTCTAATTAACTTAAAACATCAACTTAAATTTCTATCTTATTCATTTTGATTTTCTGATTTTTCAAATTTTTTATGGTTTTTTAATGACACTAATTATATACAGACTTTAACTAGACACTCTTTTTGTATTTTTATGACTCTAGCTATTTACATACACAGACCAATACATAAACATACAAAATTAGTTCTTTGAGAGATTTAATACGAATCAGCATTCTTCATACCATTGAGAAGAATCAGCTTCTCAAAGCGAGTCTTATCAAATGCTTTAGTATACAAATCAGCTAAATTATCATCAGTTATAACCTTTTCCAAATGAATTAACTTCTTTTGGGCACAGTCACGTAAGAAATTATGACGAATATCAATATGCTTTATGACCTTATGCATGACAGGATTATTTGTAATATCTATAGCTGACTTATTATCTATTCTAATAGGTGTGTCAAGAAAATCCATACCGTAATCACGCAGTTGTTGCTGAATCCACAATACCTGGGAACAACAGCTACCAGCAGCCATATACTCTGCCTCACATGAAGACTGAGCAACACATGTCTGCTTCTTGCACTGCCATGATACTAATCTTCCACCTAAAAACTGACAACCTCTAGTAGTAGACTTCCTGTCGTTGTTACAACCGCCAAAGTCCGAATCAGTATATCCAACAAAATCAAACGTTCCTCCCATAGGATACCATAGACCAAGCCCATGGTTTCCTTTTAAATAACGTAGGATACGTTTTGCTGCAACTAAATGTGACTCTTTCGGACTAGCTTGAAATCTAGCACAGAGACAGACAGCAAACATAATGTCTGGACGCGAAGCAGTCATGTAACAACTATCATCTGAGCGTATTTTCCCGATGTACTTTTCCGACCGTCTTTAGTTCTTTCCGTTCATGTACGCGACTTTATAACTAGAATATGTATTTTTAGGGCGTGAAAGTCATTAGTCAGTAAGACATTATTAATGGAATGAGGGGACTTATGTTTCTATTCGGACTTTATGAGCATTTATAAATTAGAAAAATTGTGCGTGGACTCGAAAATAGGAGGAATACTAGTTGTCTTGTGGAAATGCCAAATTAAGTAAAATACTTAAAATTCAATCAATTAAAGATTTAATAAAAAAATATATACATGTTTATATCCGTTAGAAAGCTATTGAAAAATTACATTTAAATATGTCGACGGAATGTTTTAACGAGTCTCGGGTTTTCTTAAATTATCGGGTCAAACCATGTTGAAAGAAAGTCAAAAGGGAGCAAGGGTGCAAGAATGGAAGAACAAAACCTAGGAAACCCTAATCCTCCCTCATTTCTCCCAAACATTATTTCTCACACACACACAACTCTCTCTCCCTCCTTCCCCTCTTCTTTGGCCGCCCCTCCCTCTCCAAATCCGCCCCTCATCTTCTTTTTCTTCTTTTTCTTTTAGTTTTGGGTAAGATTTACATAGATCCATGTTTTAAATCTGTTGTTCTTCATCAAAAACCTTATTTTTCTTACATATACATATATGTTTCGGCTATATATATATATATAGATCCGAAATTTTCTTAGTTATATTTGTTTAGATCCGAAAAGTTTTGCAAAGCTATAATAAAAATCGGTTATATTTATGTACATATATGTTTAAATCCGATTTTTGTACTTATATATATATATTTTCGGTTGTATATGTATGTATGTATATATATATATATCCGAATTCTTGACAAAAATACATATATTTTCGGTTGTATAGTGTTTTTGGCATATGAACATACCCGGAAACTTATAGATCCGAATATATTGGTCCGAAATCCTTTCAAATCCGACTTGTTTTAACCGAAATCATAGAAATCGGTGAACTCTTGGTCCAAAATCTTTATTCTTGGTAAGATTTGAGGTTGTAATGTGATTTTTGGTTCTTGTTCATGTTGTTATAAACCGAAAAATGTGTAAATCCTCTAATTCCGGAAACAATGGACCGAAAACCTTCTTGTTGGTTGAGTTTGATGTTTGCTTTGTCTTTTCGGTTTACATATTATCATATAAACCGAAATCTATCATCTTGGTATGTTTTGATTTTTGTTCTTGTCTTATGAGATCCGAAAATATATATATATATATATATAAATTCGAAATTAATTAAATCCGTGATTAAAAGGGATATTTGGTTGATTCTTGGTTAGATCTAACATAGATCTGAATTGTATTAGTGATTTTTGGTCTTGGAATTGTGTTATGGTTCATTCTTGTGACCGGATCTACTTGAATTCGTGAGTTTCGATTCGGTCAACCGTCGGTCAAACTGTCGGTCAACGCCGGTCAAACCGGCCAGAAAATGTTTTGGTTCAAAAATTTATAAGTTTTTGTTGGTCAAAATTAGGGTTTGGTTATATTTGGACTTTTGGTGGTCAAAATTTATTGAGGATTCTAAAAAGTCAAAATTTAGGGTTGTAAAGTTAAAATCAAAGTTTTTGTTACTTTTAGTCAAAATTAGACTTTTGTTAAAGTCAAAATTAGGACTTTTTGGTCAAAATCAGATTTGAGTCTTGTCAATTAGGCCATGTTTATAATCCATTCCAAATTGATATTAATATATATATATATGGATATATATATATATAAGAATTAATTTAATATATACATATACAAAGATTAAATTGAAATGAAAGATATTATAAAAAGGACTTTGGAAATACTATATAAATCATACATTACATTGTATAATAATAATCAATGACTATTCGGATTTAACATATTTTATTATGATGTTTTATACGAAGACTTGACGGGATATAAACAACAAAATGTGGCATTATTAAACGAACAGTTTTACTTGGACAATTTACAAAGACAACGAGACTATTATATATATTATGACATATGACGAGACATAATGGCATTTCCTAAGACACTAGTATAGGACTTGGACGTGTGTTATTAAGTAAGTACTTATTGGATGATTTGTGGACATGTAGGATTGTTGGACAGATAGTGAGCTTATTTCAGGTGTATCTGACTGCTCGTGTTCTTGACATTGATCTAGAATACTTATACTTGTGCTGCTTTCAGGTGAGTTTCGTAGCCCCTCTTTTTACTAGTTTTGGGGTGGAAAGTATACTTATTTTTCAAACAGTTTTGTCGATTTCTGTTTACGTTCAATATTGAGCCTGTACGTATAGAGTTACTTGTGCCATTTGACGTGCTCTGATCTTGTGTTGTATGTGTGTGATTATGTGTTTGGTAGCTGTGCTTTATGATGTGATTGTTGGACGTGCTTATTGTATGTGTGGAGACTTGGACTAAGGCAGGTACCGTAAGACTGGACTTTGAGACTTTGGGTCTCGTGACTTTGAGACTTGTGACATTGAGACTTGTGACTTTGGGACTTGAGACTTGATACTTGAGACTGTTGACTTGATATGGCGTAACTCTGCTCATTTTATATTGAACAAATAATTGTTTTGACTTAAAAGAATCGACAAAAGACTTATTTCTTGACTAGACTTTTTGACTAAAACCTACGAACTCACCAACCTTTGTGTTGACACGTTTTAGTATACTTTTCAGGTACTCAGGCTAATCAGGGATAAAGACTTTTATGCTAGGATTGGACTTCGGAGATTTATACTCCATTGCTTATTGTCAGACTTTAAGGCTACATGTCTTGGACTACACCATTTATGGACTTATTGTATTAAGCTGTTCTTGCATTATTATGACTTTGAACTCATGTTTTGGGAATATATTTATTATATTCTATTTCATTTAGTAGTATCTATGTAATTCCATGTCGTGCTGTACTTTTCATGCCACCTCATGTTTATGCCAACGGTGGGGTGTTACAAGTCAGATACATCAATGAGACAATGATAGCACGATAATAAGTAGCATCAACAGGCGTATCTTTAGGATCCATTACTCCTAATCCATGATTAATCTGAATTGGAGTACCATATGTCTTGGATTCTAATACTTGAAACCTCTCCAAGATGTCATCGACATACTTAGACCGGTGAATGAACAATCCATTTTTCCTTTGATCAACCTGTAGTCCAAGAAAGAATTGTAGTTCTCCCATAGCACTCATTTCAAACTGCTTTTTTATGCTCATTTCAAATTCTTTGCACATCTTCACATTAGATGAACCAAAAATGATATCATCTAAGTAAACTTGTACAAGCAAATAATCTCGCTTCCGCCATTTGATAAACCTTGTGCTGTCTATCGAACCTCTTGTAAAACCATTTGTCAACAAATGTGTCGACAACTTTTCATACCACACTCTGGGTGCTTGATGCAATCCATAAAGAGCCTTATCAAGTCGATATGCTCGTCTTGGATAGTTAGGATCTTCAAACCCCGGTGGTTGATGAACATAAACTTCTTCTATAACTTCGCCATACAAGAAGGCACTCTTAACGTCTAACTGATACACCTTTATACCTTTGAAACTAGCGTAGGCTAATAATAACCTTATAGCTTCAATTCTAGCAACTGGTGCAAAAGTTTCGTTATAGTCATATCCTTCTCGTTGAGCAAACCCCTGAACAACCAAACGTGCTTTATTTCTGGTAACGATCCCTTTGTTATCTCGTTTGCATTTGAATACCCAACGAGTTCCAATTGGTTCTTTACCTCTAGGCACATCTACTAACTCCCATACTCCAAGTTTTTCAAATTGAGCTAATTCTTCTTGCATAGCCGCAACCCAAAAAGGATCTGGAAGTGCTGCCTTAACATTCTTAGGTTCTTCTTGCGATATGAAACACGAATACAAACACTCAGTTATAATTCCTGTATCCTTCACTTCACAAAATAAACTAGTCATCTCCTTATTTAACTTATTTACTCGGTATTGAGGAACCGAATCAACATTTAGATTTTCTCCTAAATTCGATTGAATCTGAAATTCAGGAGAGCTAAAATCATCTTCCGATTCTTCAGAAATAGGATCATTATCAGGCAATGGAATCCTAGAAGGAGTAGTCGGAGTAATGTTCTCGGGTTCAGAAACATCTGAATCTGATGTCTTATCATTGTCCTTACCACTTTCACCAATAACAGTAGGAGACTGAACTTTGGTTGGAGTAGTATCGACATTCCGAGTAGGAGGAGATGTAGGAGTAGAACCATTTTCCATATGATCTCTTAAAATGATCACATCATCAACTACATCAGAATCTGAATAAGAAGCAGGACCGTGTAATGAACGAAACACACTGTCATAATCAAAGTTCTTGCGAGTTCCAGAATGTATAGCGGGCTTATGACTGACAATCTTGACATTTGTACCCAAGTCAACTTTGCCTGTCTGTTTGTTGTAAACCCGTCGAATTGATGTGCCCGGTTTATAACCCATGAAAAATCCCTCTTCAGTTTTTGGATCAAACTTTGACTGAGGTAGATATTTCAAGAAAATACACGGTACACCAAATGGTTCAACATTCTATAGATTCGGTTTCTTCTTATGTAGAAGCTCATAGCATGTCTTATTATGACGCTTAACTACAGAAACCCTATTCAAAATATGACAAGCTGTATTCACTGCCTCCCCCCAAAACATAGTAGGGAGCCCTGAATCAGCAAGCATTGTTCTGGCCGTTTCGATTAGAGTCCTATTCTTTCTTTCAGCAACTCCATTTTGTTGTGGTTCATACGGTGCACTGAATTGATGTTGGATTCCTTTGGACAAACAAAAGACTTCCAATGTTTTATTTTTAAATTCAGTTCCATTATCACTCCTGATTCTCTTAACACGAACTCCATAGACATTTTCAGTTTCAACAAAGAAATTTATCAAAACCTGAGGAGTTTCATCTTTCGAATGTAGAAAGAATACCCATGAGAATCTCGAGTAGTCATCAGTAACCACCAAACAGTAATACATCCCACCGATACTTCGCACATTCACTGGACCAAATAAATTCATGTGAAGTAGCTCAAATGGGTTGGCAATAGAATTTTCTTGCTTCGGTTAATGAGAAGACTTTTGCTGCTTACCTTTCAAACAAGGTACACATTAGGGGTGTAAACGAGCCGAGTCGAGCCGATACAGTGTCAGGTTTGAGCTCGACTCGACTCAAGAACTCGAAGCTCGAAACTCGACTCGAGCTCGATCGAGTTTTTATTTCCAAGCTCGAACTCGAGCTCGATCGAGTAAACGACACTATCGAGCTTGCTCGACTCGACTCGATAAGATATATATTTATAATAATTATATAAATAATGATAATAATAGTTATATTTATAATTAAATATTTACATATAAAGGGTAAAATTGTAATATTAAAGAAGCTCGATAAGGCTCGCGAGCTTCACGAGCTCGTTATTTTGATACTCGAGCTCGGCTCGAAAACATACTCGAGTAGCTCGAGCTCGAGCTCGACTCGACTCAAACCGAGTCGATTTCGAATAATTTACGAGTCGATTTCGGGTATTTCACGAGCTGTATCGTCTCGTTTACACCCCTAGTACACATTTATCTTCCATTTCAAACCTTTTCATTGGAACACCTTCAACCAAACCATGTTTGACAATATCATTCATCTTTCGGAAATGAATATGTCCCATTCTTCTATGCCATAACAATGATTCAGATTCACTTGCTTTAGATAGCAAACAAACTGGCTCCTTCGAATTATCAACACCTAATATAAGGCCATAGATGTCTTTCTTCCTAGGAGCTTTCAGTAGGATCCAGTCTTCAGGAATAACATATCCCGACTTCAAAATAAGTGCTTCTTTCTCAGTAAAACGGACATGATTACCCTTGTCACAGATCTGAGAAACACTCATAAGATTATGGGATAACTGTTCCACATAATTGACTTTCTCCAATGTAATTTTCCCATTGACAACATCACCTTGGCCTGAGATATTGCCGCCCTTGGGACCTGCGAAACTAACATAAGAACCATTTATATCTTCATAGTTGGACAACAATTTCTTGTCCCCTGTCATGTGCCGAGAGCATCCACTGTCAACATACCAAAGACTGATAGGCTTACTTGGTTCTCCCTGCACATATGACAATAAGATAGTTAGTTTCTGAAGGGAACCCAAACCTTCTAAGGTTTAGGTTTGCCGAATTCATCTCTAATGATTAATTTGGTCCAATATCCATCGCTCTCTAATGGAGCCTTGGATGTAGATGGTGCCTTAGACTGTTTCTTAGGTGAAGTGAAACGAGCCTTAGGAGGAGAATTCCTTGGCGAATGTGCACCAAACCTAGGTTGACTCCCTAATCGATCAAATTTTTTTAAAGAACTTTCATTTCTAGGAGGGGGTGATCGATTCCTTTGAATGTGTTTATTCCTAGGTGAATTACTCCTTTGAGGTGTACGAGATCAACTCGGACTTCCACTACTAGTGATAGTATTCTGTGAATGTCCCTGTCGCTTGGGTGTCTTAGATCGATTGAGCTTATTCATTTGATCTAACACATTAGACTCACCATATGATAATGATTTAAGTAACTTAACATAGTTCTGTGCATTTGCATTATCTGGATGCCTTTTTGCATAATCCTCATAATACTTTTTTCTACATGCACTCATAGACTGTGGTGAAGTTACTTGTTCAACTAGTTTACCCTTCCCTTTAGCATTAGGAATTTCATCAACATCCTTTGACTTGACTTGACTGTCATTCTTAGGATTCTTGACCTTCCTGTTTGAACACTCATTAGCTATATGACCTCTTTCACGACAAATGTAACACTTTTTAGCCTGTTGTCTTTTAGAATGATCATATTCTATTTCAGGGATTGGTATTCCATAATCCATCATTTCATCTGTCACACCCCGTTGTAGCGGAAATACAGGGTTAACAAGTAATTGCGTACTAATCAGAAGGTAATAGAGATTACATCCATAAATCCAAATACAAGTTTATTACAAGTATAATCGTTCGGAAGTGGACCCCAATACACGGATACAAACTATCCTCAATTGGAAATGGGCCCACTAATTACAAATATAACATATGGACAGCTAAGTACAATTAGGACTAAATAAAGCTATAGTCCTCAGAGGTCTGACGCTAACTGTACGTCCAATGTTCAAAAGATGGCTTCAAATGCCATATACGCTTCCAAATACTTACTGTTGGTTCCCTGAAAAGCATGAAATTTGAGAGGATCAACTATCGAAATAGTTGGTGAGTTTACAGTATGTTTGACCAAATGTTTATTCGTCATTGATACAACACAATGACCCATATTTATAAAAGACCAGGTAGTTAGAATACAACATCTAACAATACTTTTATTTCAAAACAGTCGGTATATCTAGATCCGACCTTTTATACAAGACTGTCAGTATATCTAGATCTGACACCTCTTATATCACAATTTACAACAAGATAGTCAGTATATCAAATCCGACTCATCTCTTTTATTTCATAACAAGACTGCCAGTATATCTAGATCTGGACACGTCATATATTCACTTTTTAAAATAAGATAGAAGGTATATCAAATCCAAACTCATCTTATATCACGTCAATCAGTATATCTAGATCTGATGACAGCATATGAAAATCAATATGCCTCGCACAGGTTTCCGTTCTAAATGGGTGCGGACCGTAACCAAGACAGTCGAGATATCTAGATCCGACAATACAACCAATAGGGAAACATTTTAGTTTGTCAAACACAAGAAACCATTTAATACGCCATCACACGGCAATTCAACGTCATTTCATTCAACATTTAATAAATGACACGTATACACATTTTCGACAGCCCAACATGGCAAATTTAAGTCAAATGATTTAAGCATCCATATCACATGGCATACACAAAAACAATCATTTATTTAATAAATAGTGTATACAACAGTACATGCTTTTCAGGCCCAAAGTAAAAGGAAAAGGGCGCCATAAACTCACCTTAGCGATCTAAATGCTAAAAGGTATAATGTAGCTCGAGAAGATCCACAGTCAATTCTCCTGGTTATCCAAAACCTATGATATCATCACCAATAATGAGAATCAAATCTCACGACGACAAGTATCCTACGTACGACTACTTAGCTATCAAATCCTAGAATGCCTCAACCAAGTGTGATTTAATGTTCAAAGTATACATGACTCAATTTCGTCTTTTATTACTAAATTCGGATGGAAAGTCAAAAGTTACGACCTTTCAAAATAATTCAAGTTTTGTTGTACTGGAGAAAAGATGCGGCGCACTAATGAGGAGGTGCGGCGCACTAAGCGGCGCCAGGTGCGGCGCACCAAGGAGGAGGTGCGGCGCACAAATTGATCAGGGAACCAGTCCAGGTTCATGGTGCGGCGCACCAAAGGGGAGGTGCGGCGCACAAAGAGGTGCGGCGCACCAAGAGGAGGTGCGGCGCACCAAGAGGAGGTGCGGCGCACTAATGAAGGTGCGGCGCACCAAGGTGCATGGTGCGGCGCACCAAAGGGGAGGTGCGGCGCACCTGCGCCCAGATCAGTTCTTAAGTGCATTTTTGACCATTTGTCGTAACCAAAACGTTTCCAACACAATTTCTTTCATTAAAACAAGTTTCCACAAGTGCAATAGACCTGGAAACATTACATTTCGCCAACCATTTCACCATTTCAAACATTTAGACCTCAAAACCTAATTCTAAGTCAAAAACCTAATTAGGTTAACCAAACCAAAAACTCATTTCTTTCCATAGCTATCTAATTCATGTAGAAATACTGAAATTAAACTTGAAATGGAAATTAAATCAAATTAACAGTTTGAGAAATGGTTTACTTACCAAAAATTGATGTTCTTGTAGATGGTATAAAATGGTGAAGATGATGATGATGATGATAATAACCTTTAAAATTTCCAAATGATTCCTTCTCTTGTAAGACTAATTTAGAAAGGGAGATAGAAGAGATTGAGATTTTGAGAGATGAATGTGTGTGTTTGTTGTGTTTGTGTGGTGTATGTGTGTGTGTGTTTGTGTGGATCATAAAGGAACCAGGGAAAGAGGGGGGGGGGTTTTGGTGGTTCCCTCCCTGCCTTTCAAATTCATTTCGGCCCATGTGGCCTAAAATAGATAAAATCCTTACCTCTAATTTGGTAAAATGCTTACGATTAAATACCGTTTGACTAAAAGGTTAAAATGTAAAGTAAAGGTATTTTCCCTCGTCTCATTTTAATTAAGACAAGCCAATAAAATTAAATAAACTAAACTTTTAGAAATCTTAAGTTTAGACAGTCTAATTACTGTGTTCAATTATAACATTTAAATCTTTATTTAACGTCATTTTAAGACTCGGCATTCGTCTAAATAGCTAATAGCCTACGTCATAATGATACGTCTAATTGAACCATATCAAATGTTCAATTAATTAATAATTTCCACGTCATAATCTCTAAATTAGACAAAATTATAAATAATGATCGAGATTAGGACTAACCCTTTGTTAATTAATCACGAGTTGTCACATCATCTATGGTATCTAGTGTTTGTATTGCTTCTTCCATAGTCCTTGCTGGCTTAAAAGGAGCATAATGTCTATCCTTATATGGAATTTGTTCTGCTAACCATTCTTCTTTATTTTCTACACACCAAACTTTATCAATTCTAGATTTAGGTTGAATCCTAGTTATAGATACTTCTCTATCATAAAAAACTGTATCACAGTCTTTCAGGGTGTAGTATACTACTTCATTAGGATCAAAATCTAATTCAACTTGTTGTAGAAGTAAATCAGAATCTTTAGTCAATTTAGTTTCCTTTTTAAGAATAACATTTTCAGCTGTTACATTAGTTACACTTTCTTTAAGTGTTGACACCTCAAGTTTCAAATCAGACACCATTTTACAAACATCAACGATAGAAAGTAAAGAACATGATACCTTCTGATCTGCAGCCTTGCAATCTGCCATGTATGCAACGAAATCTTCAGCTGTCATACCTTCAGGTATCACAAATTCCTTCATCTGATCTTCCATGCTCTTCTTTGAAATGTCATCAATTGGCTTAGATAACTCAGCACTTTCTTTCGATGCTTTCACAGCTGACACAGATTCACTCTCAGACCTTACAATCTTAGCAACTTTCTTCACATTCTGCTTAACGACTTCAGATGCGTTCTCTTCACTTGTATACACCGCATAATCAATTGTCTCAGCTACTTCATTTGCATAGCTGTCAAAGACCTCAACCATATAAGCATGATTTGAAGTATCTTCTGATTGTGTATCCCATTGATAAGTACCATCTGGATTCTGAACAACAACAGCCTTGGACTCCATGAATTGATGAGAACCTGATTGTTGTGGAGAAGCAGGTAATGTAATCATAGCTTGAGTCTTTTGATTATTTGGTGGAGTAATACCACCTTGATTGTAGTTTTGTCTACCCACCACGGTATTATCAGTCCTCTTGGGACGTTGACACTCTCTTGCAAAGTGACCAAATCCATCGCAATTATAACATTTCACCTTGGATTTGTCAAAGCCTTTGGTGCCATTACCCAAAAACCTTCCAGTTCTCTGAGAGAATCTTCTGACTTTAATTGTCAACATTGCTAGCTGCCATTGTAGATCCATTTCTTCTAAATCATCAGGATCTACTTGGTTGTAATCCTCATCAATCAGTGGAGGGTCAGTAACTTTTCCATTTGTATAAGCTTCATGAGCTGAACAAAAGGCCGAATATACACATGCATTCTTCCTTCTGCGGAACTCATACTCATTGGCATGGAATTGAATGACTGAGAATTGCTTTTGACAGTAGAAGCAGTATTGTCGTAAGCAACATATCCTGCAAGTCCATCAGCATCCACTATTGGCGAAGCTTCAACACCACTTAGAAATGCATTTGTTCCTGAGCTAGTACTTGCTAAATGAGCAGGATTAGCATGATACAATGATGGATCTTGAGTAAAATCCGAGTGAGTATCCTTGATCCTTCTCTTCATTTCTCTATTCTTTAATTTGGAAACTACCTTCTCAAAGTCCCATGAACTGTAATCCTTGTCATCTTGAAGATGATGAACATATTCAGTCCATACTTTTGGTAGTGCATCCAAAAATTTGTCTACTAACTCAGTTTGAGGGTATGCAACACCAAAATATGATAACTCAGTAGTTAAATGGCTGAATCGAGTAATTATCTCATCAAGAGATTCTCCTTTCAGTCCATTAAAGGCTTCATACTGACGCTTAAAAAGTTTAATACGATTTCTCTTCAAAGTAGCATCGCCCTCATAGTATTTTTCAAGGGCATCCCATAACTCCTTTGAAGTAGTGTACTTTTTAAACAGATGTACACTATCTTGAGGTAAGGCCATAGTAAGAGTTGAGAGAGCCTTTCCTTCAATCACATACTTGTTCTTTTCAGCATCTGGCATATCATTGTAAGTATACGTACTGATTACACCATTTTTCTCAAATGTTGGCCAGTCAAAACCTTCAGTAATCATAGCCCACATGTCAAAATCATTCAGACGAATATAGTCTTCAAATCTTCTTTTCCACATCCAATAATTTTCCATACGGAAGAGTTTTGGAGGTGTGTTACCACGACCAACTTCATGATCATGCAGAATCATTTGACTGATAAGCAGGGCATTTGGTGAATTAGCAGCAGTTGGTACAGTAGTCATTTTGAATCTTTTAAGATTAAATCAGACGAAATAACAGTGTAAAACACGAAGAACAGTTCGTGCGGCACGAAGTCACACGACTAGCACGTGACACGAAGTCACACGAGATCACACGAAGAGCACGTGACACGGAGTGACACACGAAGGACACTTGTCACGATCTGGAACGCGAAGAGCAGTTCGTGCTGATGTAAGCACACGAACGAAGATCACCTCGTGCTGACGTAAGCACGAGGTCGCACGAAGCAAAACACGAACTTTAACAAGAACACGAATTTCGAGTTGATTTTGCAATCAATAGCAAATCAAACGATCTTAAACCTTCTGGTAATCAACCTTAGGGCTCTGATACCACTTGTAAGGTACGCTATTGTTGTATGGATCGTAATAAGACGTGATTCGTTATGTCAAGAGTGCGGAATCCTCTTGAGATAACTAGATTGCTATTGCCTTTTGTCAATTAGTGAGTAATTAATCGACCTAAGGAGACACACGAAGTACAAATTCGTGTAGGAGTATTCACGAGCAACAATTCGATGTAATTGTTAAAGTTCGATCAAAACGTTATCTAATTTCTTGATTTAGGTATGTATTTATACTATTAGGGTATTGGTTCGTGTGGGCTTAGGCTTAATCGACATAATCAAGCCCAAATGACAATTAACCAATTGACCTCGTGCTGACATCAGCACGAGGGCAATCCTATGTACTGCTTACGTCAGCACGAGGATCGTCCTTTGGTTCTTTGTTTGACTTTGTTTGACCTGTACATAACATCCAACCACCGTTTAAGTGTTCTACGACACTTATAAACCTTGGCTCTATGTTCTTGTACCTGCAAAACAATATATAACACACAAACACAATAATAACCATAAACAAATATAATATTTAAAGTTCAAATGTAATCTTTAAATACAAACTTAAGTCCAAATGACTTATTATTTAAACGATTACAAACATATTCCTAAAACCAAAACGTTAATCAAATCTATGTTGCTATTGTCACACAAATCTGCACCTACAAAAATCTATGGTCGATTCTATTTTATCTGAGGGGGCAAGCACTCCCGGTCATGTGGTTTCCAATGGTTAACATCGCATCATGGAATATAAGAGGTTTGAACCATGCCTCTAAACAAAAGCTGGTTCGCCAGGTTATTTCTGAAAATTCTATTTCTGTGTGTGCTATATTAGAATCTCACCTTTCTAAAGCTAATATAGTGAAAGTGAGTTCGTTTGTTTTCTCTAATTGGCATTGGATTTCGAATTGTGACTTGTGTAACAAAGGAACCCGTATACTTGTGGGTTGGGATCCGAGAAATGTAGATTTAATGGTACTCTCACAATCTGATCAGGTTATTCATACTCAGATTTTTCTTAAAGAAGAGCAAAAAATGTTGCTTGTCTCTTTTGTTTATGCTCATAATTATTATATTAATCGGCGGGCTTTATGGAGTAATCTGTCTCGGCACAAGATTTTTGCTTTGGGTAAACCTTGGTGTGTACTTGGTGATTTCAATGCTACTCTCAGCCTTAATGATACTGCTGTCGGCTCTTCGGTGATAAATATTTCTATGAGAGAATTCAGTGAATGTATTGAAGATATTGGCTTTATGGATGTTAAAAGGATTGGGCTGGAGTTTACTTGGAACCAGAAACCTCGTGGTTCTGATGGAGTGTTGCAAAAAATAGACAGAATTATGGCTGAGCTGGAATTTCATAAGAATTATATTGGTGCCACGGCTGTTTATAAACCTTACCTTACATCTGACCACTCTCCTGCAATTCTAAAACTTCCTGCTAAAGCAAAGTTTAAGCCAAAACCTTTTAAATTTGCAAATCTACTTGTGTTTGATAAAAAGTTTCAGGAGGTGGTGCGACAAGCCTGGGAGGAACATGTTGATGGTTTTAAAATGTATAAAGTGGTTCAAAAGCTAAAGTTATTGAAGAAGCCTCTTCGGAAATTGCTTATTGATAAAGGTAATATTCATAATAATGTCACTAAACTCTGAACTGAGCTTGAGGCTGTCCAATCGGCTTTGGATAACGATCCCCATAATCCGATTCTGCGAGAGGAAGAAGCTATTTATCTCCAAGCTTACAATGATGCTGTCATTACTGAAGAAAGATTTTTGAAACAGAAAGCTAAGATAGAATGGCTTCGAGTTGGTGATTTTAATTCTGCATACTTTCATCGGGTTGTGAAAACTAGAGTAGCTCGTAACCATATTAGCTATATTCACGACTTGGATGGCAGATTGGTTGAAGGTAATGATGTTTATGATGCCTTTGTAAATCATTATATGCACTTTCTTGGTAAACCGGGTACTACTGCCACTTTAGATGTATCTGGCTTAATTCCTAAATCTCTTTCTTAACAACATGCGTCTGCAATGGTTTGTGAGGTTTCTAATGAGGAGGTTAAGCATGCTATGTTTTCTATGGGTGATGACAAATCTCCTGGCCCGGATGGTTATTCTGCTGCATTTTTCAAAAGTGCTTGGGACATAATCGGTAAGGATGTGATTGAAGCAGTTCGAGACTTTTTTGTTTCAGGGAAATTGCTAAAGGAGTTAAATCATACGGCCATTGCTTTAATTCGTAAGGTTTCTTCTCCTTCTAGCGTTTCTGATTTTCGGCCTATATCTTTATGTAATATTCTGTTTAAATGCATCAGTAAGATTATTGAAAACAGAATAAAGGCTTGTCTCTCTGATATAGTTAGCATTAATCAGTCTGCTTTTATCCCGGGTAGAAGCATTTCGGATAATATTCTTCTTACTCAAGATATAATGCATAACTATCACTTAGATAGAGGACCCCTCGATGTGCTCTAAAAGTAGATATCAGAAAGCTTATGATACAGTTGACTGGGATTTCCTCAAATCAATTCTTCTTGCTTTCCGTTTTCCTCAGCAAATGGTTGAATGGATTATGATATGTGTTACATCGGTTACTTATTCGTTGAGTATTAATGGGCATCTGCATGGGTATTTTAGAGGTAAACGTGGTCTTAGACAAGGAGACCCTTTATCTCCGTACCTATTTACTCTTGTTATGGAGATTCTTACTCTTATCCTTCAGCGAAATGTTAGGCGCTCTGATCTGTTTTCGTTTCATCATCATTGCCAAGAACTTCAGGTGATACATCTTTGCCTTGCTGACGATTTATTTATTTTCATGCGAGGCAATGTGGAATCTGCTACAGTTATTATGGAATCTATTGAAGAGTTTAAAACTGTCTTTGGTTTGGCTCCTAGTCTACCGAAGAGAACGACTTACTTTTGTAATGTTCATAATAATGTTAAGCTAGCTATCTTAAATGTTATTCCTTTTGAAGAAGGAACACTTCCTGTGAAATATCTTGGAGTTCCTTTGGTATCGTCTAGATTGGTGCTTCGGGATTGTAAACCTTTAGTTGAACAGGTACAAAAGAGGATTAATGATTGGCGCAACAAATTCTTATCTTTTGCTGGAAGAGTTCAACTTATTAATTCAGTTCTTTCATCTATCCATGTGTATTGGTCCTCTGTTTTCATTCTGCCTATGAGTGTTATTTTGGATACTGAGCAAATTATGCACGGTTTTCTGTGGTGTCAAGGTGATATGCAAAGAGGTAAAGCTAAGGTGGCTTGGGATGATGTTTCTCTGCCGAAAGAAGAGGGAGGACTTGGTATTCGTAAGCTTCGTCCATTTTATGTTGCCTTATTTTCGGTACAAATTTGGAACATAAGCACTCTTAAGGAGTCATTATGGGTTCAATGGGTTCATACTCATAAATTACGGCGAACTAGCTTCTGGAACATTCCATCTCGAGGTAATATGTCGTGGAGTTGGAGGAAGATGCTTCAAATTCGGCCTCTAATCCGTAATTTCTTTTGGGTTCGAATCGGTAATGGTCAGAATACTTTTGCTTGGTTTAATAATTGGTGTAATGATAGCCCTTTGTTTAAACGAGTATCTCCAAGAGAAATAAACAATGCTGAATTGTCTATCAATTCTAAGGTCTCTGACCTGATTATCAATGGTGAATGGCGGTTTCCTAGCGAATGGCGTACCAGGTTTCCTAACCCCAATTATTCTCCTATACTTACTAATGATCCTGATCTTTGGCTATGGAAAGATAGAAATGGTGATGTTCAAAATTATTCGGTTCATATGGTATGGGAAGATCTTCGTCCAAGATCAGATTGTGTGACTTGGTGCAACATTGTTTGGTTTAGTTAATGTATACCAAAGCATGCTTTCATTCTTTGGTTGGTTTTCAGAGGAAGACTCAAGACACAAGACACGTTGATGCAATGGGACAAGAATCCTGATTTCGACCTGTTGTGTCCGTTTTGTAACCTACAGCCGGACTCACACTCTCACCTTTTCTTTGAATGTCGGTTTTGTAAGCAGGTTTGGAAACGAGTTGTTATGAAGGCTGGTCTTCAGCCTAGGCCATATCATTGGGATCATATTGTGAATTACTTGTTACCGAGAGCAAATAAGAAGTCCATGCAAAATGTTATTGATAATTTTAAATCATTTGCGTGTTTCTTAGAAAAACCCTCTCCATTTGTGCGTTTCCTGACCGAGCACTGTTCACATTCTCGATTCATATAGCTTGATCTATACGTCTTTTTGACACACAAAACACTATCATTAACACTTATTGAACAAAGGTAATGGATTAACAACGTTTCTAGATCCAGATTTCATGCTTAATGGCCAAATATTTAGGGTTTTATTTTCGTTAATAAAATCTTTAAATGGGACAATAAACACGTTATGGATGGAGAAATGGAACCTAAAAGTTCATAAACCGGACATATACCTTGCTATTTGTACCTTTTTAGGAGTTTTTGGTGTTCAAATCGACTGGCTAAGGTTTTGATTGGGTAAAACTGCATATGCGTGTTTTTGCGCATATGCGTGTTCTTATGAAACCCAGATCTTCAAGCATTCCCAGTTTTTGCGTGTTGTGATGACGTCATCACAAACAAACACGAATTTGACCGGTCAATGACCTTTGCGAGTTCTTGTTGCCAAACACACCCATTTGCGCGTTTGTCACCATTTGCGTGTTGTGGCACTGAATGCGTGTTTCATGACTTGTAAATTTTTATGATAAAATTTAATAAAGTGAAATATGAAACACAACTCGCATTGACCAGTCAAACCCGACACTATACGTGTGTAATGTCACCGTATGAGTGTGTATAAGGAAGTTGTTGATTCTGTGACTTGTAAAATTTTCAAAACGGAAAAAATTTTAATTAGTCAAAATAGAAGGGACATTTGCCTTATATTTTCGAACTTTTAGAAAATTTAAGAAAAACAATTGTTTTGGTTAAATTTGGTAAAGTTCAAATTATCGATTATTAAAACTTATAAAATGTTTTTAAAGACTTTGAGACAAATGGTCTCATTACTTGGAAAATAGGAAAAGTTTTAATTTCAATGTGTTGATTCGATGAAACTGGTAACATTCTGCAGGAATATGAGACAAATGTTTTCTATGTCCTGGAAAATGATCACAATTTTATCATTCAACGTTATTGTCAATGATTAAAGTTGATAACATTTTCAGAGCCGATGAAACTAGAAGTTTCAAGGGCTTAGAAAATGATTAAGAACTTTAAGCTTTGACATTGCTTGTCAATAATTAAAGTTGATAACATTTTCAGAGCCGATGAAACTAGGAGTTATAAGGGCTTAGAAAATGATTAAGAACTTTAAGCTTTGACATCGCTTGTCGATGGTTAAAGTTGATAACATTTCTAGAGCCGATAAAACAAGATGTTTCAGGGGCTTAGGAAATGATTAGGAACTTTAACGTTCGACCGTTATTATCTATGGTAACGTTTATAACACTCTTAATGTTTATGAATTACAGAAATTCAAGAGCTTAAGATGTCAGGAGCTTCCAGAGATAATGAAGATAGTTCATCTCAACAGCATAAAAGGAGGAGATTTGCTGAAGGAGGTGAACCATCTGTGACTTCTTCTCAACCAAGCAGCTCAAGATCCAATGAAGACATTGTGTCAGGATTAGAGAAAGAACTGGAAGATTTGAGAGTCTTGATTGTGAGCTTGACGGAAAGATTTTCCAAGCAAGAAGAGTCACACCATCAAATGCTTGAAGAGTTGAAGACAGAAAATATTCAACTTCAGACAAGTCTTGAGACTCTACAGAAGATTCAGTCTGAGACAACTTTGCATCCAAAAAGAGTTGTCAAGAAGCTGAAGAAGCACAAAGAGGCAATAAAGAGGCAAACTGAAGGTCTAGCAAGCTTTGATGTAGATTATGTCAAGCTAACTAATATATATGATAATCTTGGATCTCAGGGGGAGAAAGATCCAACCTGCAAAGATGGTGATCTCAGGAAGCAAAGGAGAGAGGGTGAGATCAATATTCCTAGCAGACAAGAAGAAGAGATCTCAAGAGTATCAAAGGGAATACGAATTGGCACTCCAATTGCCACATCTCAGGGGGAGAAAAGCCAACATGACTCTGTTGGTACCTCTCAGGCTCCCACAGCTCAAGACAAAGGGAAAAGTATTGCTGAAGATACTTTCCCATTACCGACTGGAGATGTAGATGTCGGTTTCCAGACTAATGCCTATGATTCCGAGAGTGATGAGGAGCTCATTGCCATTGATGCTATCAGAGACTTGGATGACTTGGATGAAGAGGATTCGGAAGGCTCAGAGGAGGGGGAATGGATACCTCGCTCAGATTGGCAAGGAGTGATGGTATCGCCTGAGCATAGGTTTGAGTATGAAGATGCTCTAATCACAAACCCGAATCTCTTCGAGTCTGATGGTCAGAAGGTACATAAGATCAAATCCTATTATGAGCTTCCCACTCAGGATTTGACCTTCTCAGTCTATCACCAGAAGGATACAGGAAGGGATGCTACGTTGGTTGTTAGCAGCTTCACGGATAATTCGGGCAAAGAGATCAATGATACTTTTTGATCTGATGATGAAGATGAGTATTATCATGTTCTGCCAAATGTTTATCGTGGAGATCCAAACCATCCATACCGCAATGTGGATGTGCCCCTTCCACATAGATACTTCGAGTCAGTTAAAGATCCTCGTGCATCGAGTCTGAAAGAGCTTATCCTCAGCTGGACATTTGACGAGGAAAAGAAGCTCTACCTGATGAAAAGACTTGATGGATGTCAGTACCTTGAACCTAACTTTGAAGCTTTTAATTCAATGCCAAAGGCAGACTTCTACGGTCTCGCAGGGCTTAGACTCATAGGTAATCACAAGCGTGCGAAGTTGTTTGAGAGTTGGATCAAGAATGACAATAATCTCAAACAGAGTGGAGAGTCAGATCCGAGAAAGTTCAAGTTCAAGCCAACTCCGCGAAAGAAGCATGTCACCCAAGGAACAAATGGCGAAGAGATCACTGTTAGATTCATTAACAAGATCAAGAATGTTCGCAGGGTTCCTTTGAAGAAGTGGCCGCATAACATGCTTGTTGACATGGATTATTAGAGAGTAGATGACTACAGTGTTGCCGCTGTTGTTATCTCAACAAAAGCTACTGGACACAAAGAGTTGTTGAGAGTCTACGATCCACATGAGTTTGTTAATCTCTCAAGAAAGGACTTGAAGAGATTACACAGACATCAGCTGATAAGTTCACAACTCCTGACAGGGATAAAAAGTGTCTATGAAAGAATGGTGAAGTTTTGTTTAGCTGAGTATATCCATGCTAACAGTCGAAGATTCTTTAATGAAGTATCTATAAAGGTGCGAGCTAGGGTTCCATCTGGAAGGAAACAAAAGAGGGTTCCTCCAGTTGTAGAAGAGCAAAATGCAGAAGCAGGGGCTCCAACTAAAGTTGAACAAAATGTGGATCCTCCAGCTGTTAAAAGAGCCAGACGCAAAAGCAGGGGCTCCAACCAAGAATGATCAAATTGTGATCTCTTTAGTTGTCGAAAAGCCAAATACTTTAGCACCAGTATCCTAGACTGACGTTCCTGATGACAGGGTTTTTGGCCAGCACTTAGGAGGACAAACGAAGACTTGAAGGCCATATCTAGATGCTGATGTCAAGGGGGAGACTGTTAGTGCATGATTCTCAGTGACATGAGCATTCTAGATATGTGAAGTATATTTATTTATATATTCAAGTCTTGTAATTTTCTTGTAATTACCTGTTAGGACCAGTTTCACCTGGAAACTGGCCAGTCTCCAGTTGCACCTGGAGACTAGAAGATTTGTCCAGAAATATATTGAAGTCCAGTTGCATCGTACAGTTAACGCAACTGAAGACTTCCTCCAGTTACATCTGACCAAGACACCTGAAGACATTCCAACTGAAGTCGAAGACATCAAGTGGAAGAAAGAGAATAACAATGGCAGCGAAGCCTAGTTGTTATTCTATCTCAGATGGAACTGGAGAACATCAGTGCAAAGCACTTACAAAGCTTTACACTGATTACGAGGAAAAGACCTTTATGCTTTATATGCTTTCACACGGATAAAAGTATTTATCTATGTATAAAGTACAAAAGTATATAAAGCAGGTTGAATAAAGGTGACTTTATGTCATACCTTTATGCAGCATTTTAAGGAATTAAATGCTATTCCTTAAATGCTCTCAACCATATTTGTACGGCCAAAGTTGACATCCCAATGTCAACTTTGCCTATAAATAGAGGTCATTGCACAACAAGAATATTACTTCTTCGAATACACTTCGATAGAATTCTAACTTTGCAAACCTGCAATATTCTTGGTGAACTTGTGCAACATTCTCGCAATCTTAAAAGGAACACTTCACAACTTTAAGTGCTTTCGATTGTGTAGAGAATTTCCAAGTATTAGATCAATTGTAATTCATAGGTTGTTAGGATATTTACATTATTGTATTATCTTGGTTCCGCAACAACCTTGTAATTTGTTTATAATCAATAAATAAATTACACTTGAAAATTATATATTGTCTCACCAATTTACTTTACAAGTATTTATATTATTGCATTGTTCTTTACTTATTGTCATTTAAATAAGTAATCTATCTAGAACTTGGTATATACTCACTGCAACTGGTCGTCTCCAGTTCAGTGCTTATATTGCAAAGTAACTCCACCATCGACATGGAGGTGTCTTCAGGTAGTGCCATCTATTGAGTTGGGACTAACAAGTGGTATCAGAGCAGAAGGCTAATAAACTTGCCTAGATCTTCTAAGATGAACACTACTGAAGGTGGAGATGGTTCTGGTTCAGGTGAAACCCCCTTGAATAATAATGCCCAACCTTTTCAAAATGTTAATACAAACCCTCCTCCTCCTACTGCCCCCAACCACGTCCATGTACACTATTCTAACACTCCTGTTCCAAAATTTGATGGAAACAGTGAGACTTTTGGTACATGGAAGGCTAGAATGCTTTTGCATTTTGGTGGGATTGAAAGGTATATGTTGAAAATCCTTAAGGATGGACCATATATACCCATGTCTCTTGGGGTAAGTCCTCTTCTAGATCCAACTGGAAGAAGAGGTTCTAGAGAAAAGCTCGAAGACCATTGGTCTAATGAGGATCGTAGACTTATTGATCTGGACACCAGACTCAAGAACATGATCCTTGGAGCTGTTCCTGAAGACTTAATTCCAACACTTGTGTTGTTCCCCAGTGCCAAGGCCATGTGGGATGAATTAGTCATTCAGTTTGAGGGAGGAGATGACACCATTGTCACTCGTAAAGTTGCCTTGAACAAGAAGTATGAATCCTTCTTTGCTCTACCCAACGAAAGTTTAACTGGTACTTATACCAGATTTTCTAGCCTCATTAATCAATTGAGAGGCTTGGGTGTAGAGAAGGATAAGGATATTCTTCTTGAGAAGTTTTGTGATATTCTTCCTTCCAAATGGGAAAACATGGTTCTTGTCTTGAGACAAGGTAAAACCTTGCACAACCATACTCTTGCATCGCTCTATGGAGCATTCAGATTCACTGAAGATAATAATGCAGCGAGATTGGTGGCTGAGCAAGATGCCATGAACCATGCCCAGAGTCCCAAGGTTGCCAGTGTAACTGAGCGACCTTGTGCTGCTTTAATATCTTCAGAGAGTGTCCAGGTACACTCAATGAAGGAGATGTTAAACAGTTTCTTGAACTCTGGACTGACCACTGAAATCAGTGATGGTTGTGAGGAAACTGACGATGATGATCTGGTCGCCATGATTGCTAAAACCTTCAACAGGTTTAAGCATAAATCTAAAAGATTTAATGGCCCAAACAATGCTTCCAGCTCCAGCTCTCTGGATAAAACCAATCTTACCTGCTATAAGTGTGGTAAGAAAGGTCACTTTATGAAGGAATGCAGATCTAGTCAGTTGAACAACCAAACTGGCCCCCCTGTCCCTAATTTCAATCGGCCTGATGATAGCTACAAAGCTAAATACAAAAAGCTTAAGGCCCAGATTGCCCTCTTGTCCATAGAAAAAGGAAAAGATCAGTGCTTAATGGCACAAACTGAGGGAAAATAGGAGTACTCTGATGACTCATCAGCTGATGAAGAAGAGGAAAGGGACATGTGTTTCATGGCCTTGGAAGAGCAGCAGCAACACGTGGGAAAAGAAGATGTCATCACTGGAAGATGGGTGGACATCATTCTGAAAAAGGTATGTGACTATGATAATCAGGTTGACCCTAAACTGAAACTGGACCTGGCTGAATCATTAAGTGGTGATTTAGCTTTTGTGGAAACTGTAAGAGCTGATAGTGAAAGATATCTTGACACTATCTTAATTGAACTAAACAATGTAAAGCCACAACTTAATGATTTACAAAGTGTCCAGTTGGCTCTCAAGGAGTCAGTTTTAAAGATTGAGGCTTTAGAACTTGATAATCAAAAACTATTTTCTGATCTTGAAAAAGAACAAAAGATTATCAAGTCATGGGTAAAAGCATCTGGCAAAAACTATGATGCATTTTCAAGAACTATTGATGCCCAAAAGAATGCATGGAAATCTTGAGATCTGGAGATGGCAGCTCTCATACCAGATCTTCATGCATTGCCTCCAGCTCTCAAGGTTGAAACACCTTATGATCAACCTGAAGCTGTTGAAACTTAGACCAATGAGACCACCCCCATTGAGGTTAAAACTGGAGCCGAACAGGCTAAAGCTCCAGTCAAAAAGACCACTGGTGACAAGCCTTTACCTCATAAGTCTAAGGTGCCCAAGACCCGACAGACTAAAACTCCAGTTGAACCAAGGTCCAAGGTTCAGCTGCCTGAAGAAAATAATATTTTGGTTAAACTGGAAAGTCAACTCCAACTTTTGTCTCGACAGGTTCAGAGTTGTACTGCCCGGATTAACAATCTGGAAGGAGGTTTATTACCTCTAGTTTTCAAACAAAATATTAAACCACTCCCTTCAAAACCTAATCAAAAGAATGTTCCATCTGGAACAAAATCGTTTTTACTCCTGCACCTGGAGCTGGTGAACAAGCTCCAGATACACCCTCAAGTTCAACACCTCAACAATCTACTGTGACTTCTGTAGAGAAGTCCAGTGAACCCATCAAGAAAAGATGGGTTCACAAAAATAACTAATGATTTTTGTGAGTGTGCGGGGCGATCGAAAGAAGAATATCTGGTATCTGGACAGCGCTGCTGGCCGGACTATGACCAGATGTAAGCCCCTGCTTGAAGAGTTCACTGTCCAAGATGGACCGACAGTGACGTTTGGTAATGATCAATCTGGAAAGACTGAAGGATATGGTGTGCTTAATAATGGACAAGTCGAATTCAAAAGAGTTGCATTTGTGAATGGTTTGAAATACAACCTGATCAGTGTCAGCCAACTTTGTGATGATGGCTACAGAGTTTTGTTAGATATTGCTCAAGGCACCATATTTAACAAGGATTGGAAAGTGGTGATGGTTGCACCATGAAAGGGTAATGTGTACATCATGGATATGGAACCAGCTCCAAAAGAGCAGTGCTTCTATACCAAAGCTGATGAGGACACCAACTGGCTGTGGCATAAAAGATTATCCCATCTTAATTTCAAAAATATTAACAAGTTGTCTCGCAAGCAACTGGTTGATGGGATACCTCAAATTTCTTTCAATAAAGAAAAGCCATGTCCAGGGTGTGAGATGGGCAAGCAGAAAAGGGCCAGTTTCAAAACTAGGCAAAACTTTAGCATCACTGAACCTCTTCACATGCTTCATATGGATCTTTTTGGTCCAGTGAATGTTCAAACTAGAGCTGGAAAGAAGTACACTCTAGTTGTGGTCGATGAATTCACCAGATACTGTTGGGTGGTATTCCTCAGATCCAAAAGTGATGCACCTGCTGAAATCATCTCGCTCAAAATAAGGTACTTGAAGCATTTTGCAATGACACTGGCATCTCTCAAAACTTCTCATCAGCACACTCTTCAGAGCAGAATGGAGTTGTGGAAAGAAAGAATCGCACACTGATAGAAGCAGCCAGAAGTATGCTATCTGAATCAGGTCTTCCCACCAGTTTCTGGGCTGAAGCAGTTGCAACTGCTTGTCACACCCAAAACCGGTCAGTCTACATCAAGAGACATCAGAAGACTGCCTATGAAGTACTCAGGAATCGTAAACCAAATATTGGATATTTTCATGTATTTGTGTAACACCCCAACATGGCGGAATCATGGGGTATCACTTAGAAAAGCACAGCACGACATGGAAATTATGTAGAGTCAAACTATATGCATTCATAAGATTGAAACAATCCACAAGCTTATTCAAATGTTTTACAATAATCAACATACACACTCAATCAATATTTAAAAGAAATAGTTCAAACGATAGTAGTTGATCCTAAGCATAACCCATTAAAGGGGAAATAAGGATCATGGATCCAGACAGTCCAAAGCAAGTCCAATCCTAGCAATGCAAGCATATAATCATCCATTCTGTCTCTGATTAACTTGATTTCCTGAAAAGTGTACTAAAATGCGTCAACATAAAGTTGGTGAGTTCGTAGGGACAAGTAACAAGGAATAACCGTGTCAGGATAACAACCGTTAACAATAAGCGAGGATTAGGATACCTAATCATGTCCAAAGAAAACCCTAAAAGGTTTCACATTAGCACAGTTCAACGTTTCAATATCAATATCATTATACAATACACCATTAAATGTTAACCAATATGCCTAACATGATTTATCATTAACATGATAATCAAAGCGACAATCATCATTAACCAATACGCCTAACATGATATATCATTTACATGATAATCAAAGCGACAATCATCATTAACCAATACGCCTAACATGATATATCATTTACATGATAATCAAAGCGACATTAAATCACAAGTAATCATATCAACAATTAACAAATAAACAATTAGCATCTCGGTCCATATCATAACAAGTGAATCAACCAACAAATACGATGCACATACACTTCTTATAATTCTACTTTAAAGGAATCATCGATGCTTATGTATAGCGTCACCCGCAGCCTTCCCACCATATCTACTATTCATAAAAAGTATAATTGTCTTCCATGTATGTACAACTATCTAAAGCACAACAAGTATTCATAACGAAGTTAAAGTTAACCGAGCAACAAGTCAATACATTAAACAAACAATCAATCAACAAACATGTACACTTTTCAGCCCGAATCTCAATTGAGTAGGGAGGGTTTACGAAACTCACCTTATTCTTGATAGTTCAACAGCAAAGTAGAAGAGATTGATGTAGTCAACAATGACGAGTGAGTCAACTGGCCACGTTACGTATTCCCTAATTTCAATGTGAATTGAATTATATTCGTGCTAAATTCCAACTATAGATATACAACTATAAGGTTATCTTTTTAATACGCTTGTCAACGTAATTTACTTTCTGTGTTTTTATAAGTCTTTGAATTTATCTTTAAGAATCATTTCAAGTATTTTCTAAATGAAAACTCATTTATGTTATAAAAATTTAAAAGGACTAAATTGTCATTCTTGAAACTTGAGGGACTAAATTGTCATTCTTGAAACTTGAAGGGTTAAATTTGTCAAATGTCAAACTTATAAGGACTGAAAATGACAACTTTGAAACTGTAGGGTAAAAATGTAACTTTCCGTTTGTAATACGTATCCGTAGGATATATACAGTATTCCTCCGATATTTCTAAATCCTTTTGAAGTATTTTTAAATAGTATGTATTATAATGAAGAGATACCTTAAATGGTACGAAAAACCAGTATTTTATTTCAAGTTGTGTTAGGGTTGACGTGGGTCATGTAGTATCCAGACGGTGAACCAAGTTTGCGTTTAGAATGCGAATCGCAAACCGTTTGCGCACTACAATCCGCTCCGTTGGTATACCCCAGAGATGCCCAAGGTCAATGGCAATCACGTTTAGAAATATAATACGGTTAAAAGTGTATCAAGGATATATTCTATCCAAAACCAAAAATCTCGAGAATACGAAATAATTCATAGATGGTGAATACTATTAATAGGATATTTACTGTATTTAAATGCGGGTATGTACCAATTGAGTATAAAAGTAAGTTGACAAGCATTTCAATACATAACATATAGTCATATAATCATAAAGCAAAGTATAGTAAGGTTTTATAAAAACACTTACAAGTTTGGAGAATTATAAATTCTAAGATCAAAGTAACGATATAGGAATGAGCTCCAAAGAAGATCTTGAGAGAATCGACTATAACTTGGACTTGTAAACTTGATGAATATGAAATAATCCTAACTCCATGTGACCATTATAACTAGGCTTTGATAAGTTCTTGAAAGAATTCCCAATAACAACGTCGTGTTTACAATTTCGAAACCAACGAATTCAAAACAACTTTGGTTGAATCGAAAGCTTGGGATGATGAAAGGTTGTGTAAGATATACTTGAACTTTAACAAGTATTGATCTTGGAATGATAGAGATTGAAGAAAAAGAAGTTTGATGTTGTGAATTGGTAATTAGAAATGAAAACCTTAGCTTGTATTTATAGGTAATAATTTACCATGGTTACTAGTTTAGTTTGTTGGTAACTATGGTTAAGTTAAGGAATACCATGAGCTAGTTTGATGGTTTTGCAATACCATGGGCTAGTTAACTAACCTTGGTTAACTAACCTTAGTTAACTAACCTTAGTTAACTAACCTTGGTTAACTAACCTTAGTTAACTAATCTTAGTTAACTAATCCTAGTTAATTATGTCTTAACTTGGATTAATAACTGTTAACTAATCCTTAGGTTAATAACTTGGTTATAACTTGGTTAGATGTAAGGTTGGTTAACTAACCTTGGTTAACTAACCTTAGGTTAACTAACCTTGGTTAACTAACCTTAGGTTAACTAACCTTGGTTAACTAACCTTGGTTAACTAACCTTGGTTAACTAACCTTGGTTAACTAACCTTGGTTAACTAACTTAGGTTAACTAACTTGGTTAACTAACCTTGGTTAACTAACTTAGGTTAACTAACCTTGGTTAACTAACCTTAGGTTAACTAACTTAGGTTAACTAACCTTGGTTAACTAACTTGGTTAACTAACCTTGGTTAACTAACCTTGGTTAACTAACCTTAGTTAACTAACCTTGGTTAACTAACCTTAGGTTAACTAACCTTAGGTTAACTAACCTTAGGTTAACTAACCTTAGGTTAACTAACCTTAGGTTAACTAACCTTAGGTTAACTAACCTTAGGTTAACTAACCTTAGGTTAACTAACCTTAGGTTAACTAACCTTAGGTTAACTAACCTTAGGTTAACTAACCTTAGGTTAACTAACCTTAGGTTAACTAACCTTAGGTTAACTAACCTTAGGTTAACTAACCTTAGGTTAACTAACCTTAGGTTAACTAACCTTAGGTTAACTAACCTTAGGTTAACTAACCTTAGGTTAACTAACCTTAGGTTAACTAACCTTAGGTTAACTAACCTTAGGTTAACTAACCTTAGGTTAACTAACCTTAGGTTAACTAACCTTAGGTTAACTAACCTTAGGTTAACTAACCTTAGGTTAACTAACCTTAGGTTAACTAACCTTAGGTTAACTAACCTTAGGTTAACTAACCTTAGGTTAACTAACCTTAGGTTAACTAACCTTAGGTTAACTAACCTTAGGTTAACTAACCTTAGGTTAACTAACCTTAGGTTAACTAACCTTAGGTTAACTAACCTTAGGTTAACTAACCTTAGGTTAACTAACCTTAGGTTAACTAACCTTAGGTTAACTAACCTTAGGTTAACTAACCTTAGGTTAACTAACCTTAGGTTAACTAACCTTAGGTTAACTAACCTTAGGTTAACTAACCTTAGGTTAACTAACCTTAGGTTAACTAACCTTAGGTTAACTAACCTTAGGTTAACTAACCTTAGGTTAACTAACCTTAGGTTAACTAACCTTAGGTTAACTAACCTTAGGTTAACTAACCTTAGGTTAACTAACCTTAGGTTAACTAACCTTAGGTTAACTAACCTTAGGTTAACTAACCTTAGGTTAACTAACCTTAGGTTAACTAACCTTAGGTTAACTAACCTTAGGTTAACTAACCTTAGGTTAACTAACCTTAGGTTAACTAACCTTAGGTTAACTAACCTTAGGTTAACTAACCTTAGGTTAACTAACCTTAGGTTAACTAACCTTAGGTTAACTAACCTTAGGTTAACTAACCTTAGGTTAACTAACCTTAGGTTAACTAATTAGGTTAACTAATTAGGTTAACTAACCTTAGGTTACTAATGGTACCAACTTGCCACGTTAAAACGAACCACACCTTTCCACGGGGACACTTTCAATAAAACATAATCACCAACTTCAAATTCGAGGGGTCGTCGTCTAACATTAGCATATTTCAATTGTCATTCTCGGGCCACTCTTAATTTTTCTTTGATTTGTGAGATCACTTTCGTCGTTTCAATAACAATTTCAGGCCCAACGAGTTGGCTTTCACCAACTTCCGCCCAAGCTAGCGGTGACCTACAATCTCTCCCATATAATGCTCTAAATGGGGCCATTCCAATGCTAGCATGATAGCTATTGTTGTAGGAGAATTCAACCAAAGGAAGATGCACATCCCAATTACCACCAAAATCAATAGCACAAGCTCTTAACATATCTTCCAATGTTTGGATCGTTCTCTCGCTTTGACCATCAGTTTGTGGGTGGAACGCCGTACTCAAACCGAGACGAGTACCCAAAGATTTCTGGAACGCCTTCCAAAATTTTGAAGTATATCGGGCATCCCGATCGGATATCACAAAAATCGGCACTCCATGCTTGGATATCACCTCTTTGATGTACAAACGTGCCATGGTGTCAAATTTATCGTCTTCCCGGATGGCTAAGAAGTGAGCCGACTTAGTCAACCGGTCAATTATCACCCAAATAGTGTCCCGACCACTACTCGTTCTAGGTAACTTCGTGATGAAGTCCATAGCAATTTCTTCCCATTTCCACACTGGCGTCGCCGGTTGAACTAGTAAACCCGGTGGTTTCTTGTGATCGGCTTTCACTTGTAAGCAAGTGAGACATTCACTAACATATCTAGCAATGTCTTTCTTCATTCCCGGCCACCAATACAAGTCTCTTAATCCAAAATACATCTTGTCGGAACCCGGATGAACCGAGTAGGCCGACTTATGCGCTTCATCCATCAATTTCAACCGCCATCCTCCAAGAAGAGGAATCCACAATCTATCAACGAAATACAAGCCATTGTCATTTTTCCTATCAAAATGTTCTTCTAGACCGTATAAGGTTTCATTGATGAAGTTTTCTGGTCTAGTTGCTAATTCTTGTGCTTCAATAATGGAGTCACGGACACTTCTTAACACGGTAAAGCTCATGGCTTTAACTCGTCTTGGTTTTATACGTTCTTTTCGACTTAAGGCATCAGCTACCACATTTGCTTTACCCGGGTGATACCGGATAACACAATCATAATCACTCAACAGTTCAAGCCATCTTCTTTGCCTCATATTCAAATTACTTTGATTAAAAATATGTTGAAGGCTTTTGTGATCGGTATAGATTACGCTCTTGGTGCCATACAAGTAATGCCTCCAACATTTCAAAGCAAATACCACTGCTCCCAATTCTAAGTCATGAGTCGGATAATTCTTCTCATGCACCTTCAATTGTCTTGATGCATATGCTATCACCTTATCCCGTTGCATTAAGACACAACCCAATCCTTGCCCGGACGCATCACAGTATACAACAAAATCATCGTCTCCATCGGGCAAGCTCAAGATGGGTGCATCACACAATTTGTCCTTCAACAATTGGAATGCTTGTTCTTGCTTTTCACCCCAATCAAACCTTCTTTCCCGTTGAGTCAACAAGGTCAAAGGTTGGGCGATTTTTGAAAAGCCTTCAATAAATCGTCTATAGTAACCCGCCAAACCAAGAAATTGGCGAATTTCGGTCGGTGTTTCGGGTCGTCTCCAATTCTTTACTGCTTCAACTTTACTTGGGTCCACATGAATTCCTTCCTTGCTCACTACGTGACCAAGAAAATGGACCTCTTCAAGCCAAAATTCACATTTGGAGAACTTGGCATAAAGCTTTTCTTTCCGGAGTAACTCTAAGACTAGTTTCAAATGTTCCAAATGATCTTCTTTTGTCTTAGAGTAGATGAGAATGTCATCGATGAAAACAATGACAAATTGGTCCAAGTAAGGCTGACACACTCGATTCATCAAGTCCATGAACACAGCTGGTGCGTTAGTCAACCCAAAAGGCATCACCGTAAATTCAAAGTGCCCATATCTCGTTCGAAAGGCGGTTTTTGGAATGTCGTCTTCATGAATCCTCAATTGATGATAACCCGACCTCAAATCAATTTTGGAAAAGAAACGAGCACCTTGGAGTTGGTCGAATAAATCGTCAATCCTAGGAAGAGGATAACGATTCTTTACCGTTAGTTTGTTTAATTCTCTATAATCGATACACATTCGGAATGTGCCATATTTCTTTTTAACGAATAAAACCGGTGCGCCCCAAGGAGATTGACTAGGGCGAATGAAACCCTTCTCTTGAAGTTCTTTGAGTTGGGCGGCCAACTCTTGTAATTCGGTCATGGCTAAGCGATAAGGCGCTTTGGCCACGGGAGAAGCGTTAGGAATAAGTTCAATACGAAAATCGAGTTCACGAGAGGGAGGTAAACCCGGCAGGTCATCAACTTACACACATATATACTTTCTTCAGCAAGTTTCTTAATTGTGTACCTTCAGTACGTACACCATTCCATCTCCTAGTGCTGCAGACAAAATGAACTTGGTGTTTTAGTAACTAAAATCCGTTTATGACATCAAGGCAGTGAAGATGTGACTGAAACAATTAATACTAAAAATTTAGCTGTTGAAAAAAAAAATTACTAAAAATTTAGGCGAAAAAGGTGTTCATACAAGGTACATGAATGTGTTTTGATGGAGTACATCTCAAATACAATGGGCATGATCCTTCTAAAAAGAGGTTTACCTGATGACATCTCCCCCAACTGCCACATTGCATCGGCACCCTGCCAACATTTGGTCAGTAATGACATACATACGATAACGTGGTACTCATACAGTGTCAAGGAAATAAAATCTATACAAAGGAATGTTAATGGTTACGGGAAATCACCCTCTCAAGTTATGAAAAAACACCCTTTCAAATCACCAAAGGATACCCTTTCAAATCACCAAGAGGCACCCTTTTGAGTTATGAAAGGACACCCTT
>CM067173.1:54997299-55167299 GCA_034093135.1 Erigeron breviscapus
CTTAGCAATATTTCAGGAGAAATGGGGGGAATTTGTTAGGACTAGTTTCACCTGGAAACTGGCCAGTCTCCAGTTGCACCTGGAGACTAGAAGATTTGTCCAGAAATATATTGAAGTCCAGTTGCATCGTACAGTTAACGCAACTGAAGACTTCCTCCAGTTACATCTGACCAAGACACCTGAAGACATTCCAACTGAAGTCGAAGACATCAAGTGGAAGAAAGAGAATAACAATGGCAGCGAAGCCCAGTTGTTATTCTATCTCAGATGGAACTGGAGAACATCAGTGCAAAGCACTTACAAAGCTTTACACTGATTACGAGGAAAAGACCTTTATGCTTTATATGCTTTCACACGGATAAAAGTATTTATCTATGTATAAAGTACAAAAGTATATAAAGCAGGTTGAATAAAGGTGACTTTATGTCATACCTTTATGCAGCATTTTAAGGAATTAAATGCTATTCCTTAAATGCTCTCAACAATATTTGTACGGCCAAAGTTGACATCCCAATGTCAACTTTGCCTATAAATAGAGGTCATTGTACAACAAGAATATTACTTCTTCGAATACACTTCGATAGAATTCTAACTTTGCAAACCTGCAATATTCTTGGTGAACTTGTGCAACATTCTCTCAATCTTAAAAGGAACACTTCACAACTTTAAGTGCTTTCGATTGTGTAGAGAATTTCCAAGTATTAGATCAATTGTAATTCATAGGTTGTTAGGATATTTACATTATTGTATTATCTTGGTTCCGCAACAACCTTGTAATTTGTTTATAATCAATAAATAAATTACACTTGAAAATTACATATTGTCTCACCAATTTACTTTACAAGTATTTATATTATTGCATTGTTCTTTACTTATTGTCATTTAAATAAGTAATCTATCTAGAACTTGGTATATACTCACTGCAACTGGTCGTCTCCAGTTCAGTGCTTATATTGCAAAGTAACTCCACCATCGACATAGAGGTTTCTTCAGGTAGTGCCATCTATTGAGTTGGGACTAACATTACCGTTTGTCAATAATATTACCTTGGCATATATTGTTGATCCAATTGGGATCCATTTATGTTTATATGTTTGTTTATTATTTGTATTTTGCAGGTTTTAGACATTACATGTAAAGAGTCATTAAGTTAATATTGTTTCTGCGTTTAACAGCAGTTGAGATATTAACTTAATGTACTTCCAAAGGGAAGTTAAGATAATTGTGTTTCTGCATATTAACAGCAGGATAAACATTATCTTAAATATATACTTCCAATAGGTAATATAGACGACGTTGTTTCTGCGTATTCACAACAGTAAAAATATTGTCGAAAGCTAATGATTGGTTCTGCGTATATTTACAGCAGTTAAAACATTAGTTGAGTTAATGTAGGTTCTGCGTCTTGACAGCAGTAAAGAAGTTAACTAATGTCGGTTCTGCGTCTTGACAGCAGTAAAGACATTAACTCAATATATCCTAAGTGTTATTTGAGGGTTCTTAGGAACGAGCAAAAGTTTGCTTGTTCAAATAAGAACACTCAAATGGTCATTTGAGAGTTTCTGAGAAACAAGCAAAAGTTTGTTTGTTCATAAGAACTCTCAAATGGTTTGAGAGTTTCTGTAGAAACAAGCAAAAGTATGCTTGACCACAAGAACTCTCAAACAGTTTGTATGTTCAGGGAAACACACAAACCGGCCAAAACCCTAATGGGCTTGGGCCTAAAGAAACACGCAAACCCACAAGGGATATGCGTGTTCCTGGTCGCACCTATATATATGGGTGTGTGTCATGCGTGTTCTTCAAGAGTGTAGAGAGAGAAACGAGCAAATCCTAGAGAGAGAAAACCAAGAACACGCACGGTCTATCTTGTGGGTAGTATTCGTCTCACGCACGAACCGCAAACACACACCCGGCCCCCGAACGGCTCGTAGACTGCAGATTACCACGTGTTTGGTAAGGTGCGTCCGGAGAGCCGTTCCCCCGAGTGTTTATATTCACGCAAAAAGATATATATATATATATATATATATATATATATATATAAAATATATATAATATATATATATATATAGTGTTATATATATCATGTAAGGTTGATATAAAAACCGTGGGTTATCTCGAGGAATTTTCGCACCTCGACATATCCTTAAGTTGATCTCGGTTCGATAGAATTACAAGACCTGAGGGACTTACATGGTAACATGATGTGTATTGTTTGATTCTTGGACAAAGGGCTGATTCAGATTTGAAGGTCCAGCATGATCAGCTTGTGGAAATGACTGATCAGTATGGGTTGGAATTATAGGATCTGAGTCAGCTTGGGAGTCATTTGATGGATTTAGAGGTGTTACTTCAACAGGAGTTTGAACAACTTGTATATTATCAAAGATTGGCTCAGCTTCTTCTTCAATAACAGATTGCTCCCCCTGAGTTTGAGCACTATCAGCTTCAACCGGAGGATTAGTTGGTAGTTCATTATCAGGGATGGCCAGTTCTTCAAAATTGATATCATCATCTTCAAGAGGTATACTAACTGGTTCTGAGCAACCTTCTTCAATGCTTACATTCACAGAGTTTTCAATAACTTTAGTTTTTTTGTTGTAAACTCTGTAAGCCTTCATCATTGTAGCATAACCAAGTAGAATGCCTTCATCTACTTTCTCATCAAACTTTCCAAGATGGTCTTTTTGATTCAGAATGTAACAAGGACTACCAAACATTCTTAGGAAACCAATTTCTGGTTTTCTCCCCCTAAGAAGTTCATATGCAGTCTTTTGATGCCTTTTCACAATGAGAGATCTGTTTTGAGTGAAGCAGGTTGTGTGAATAGCTTCAGCCCAGAAGTATGGTTTCACATTGTTTTGTGCCATCATAGATCTTGCAGCTTCAATTAATGTTCTGTTTCTTCTTTCTGTAACACCATTTTGTTGAGGTGTTCTGGCAGCTGAGTAGACTTGTGAAATACCCTTCTCAGTACAGAATGAATTAAGAGTGACATTCTTAAATTCAGTGCCATTGTCACTTCTTAATTTCCTAACAGGCCTTTTGTATAGGACTTCAGCTTGCTTGATAAAATGAATGATGTTGTCAGCATCCTCACTTTTGTTTCAGAAAGAAAACCCAGGTGTATCTTGAATATTCATCAACTATGACTAAAGTATATCTCATTCCATTGAAGGAAGGAGTACTGATTGGTCCAAAGAGATCCATGTGAAGCAGATATAGGCAGTTGTTGATGGTTGAGCATGTTTTAGATTTGAAAGAAGCCTTGTGTTGTTTGCCTTTCTCACAAGCATCACACAACTTGTCCTTCTCATACTTGATTACTGAAAGACCAGACACCAACTCCTTTTTGCACAGCTTGTTGATGTCTTTAAAGTTCATATGAGACAGCCTATTATGCCACAACCAATTCAACTCATCTTGAGATTTTGACATGAAGCACACTTCTTTTGTAACAGTTGGATTCCTCATATCAAATGAATACAAGGAATCATCTCTATTTGCAACAAGAACCACATTGCCTTCTAAATCAAGAACAATTCCCTTATCAGCTCGAAATCTCACTTCATATCCAGCATCACATAACTGACTCACACTTATCAGGTTGTGTTTTAAGCCATTTACAAAGGAGGCCCTTCTGAATGTATGGGGACCATTTGAAAGTATACCAAATCCTTTAGTCATTCCTTGAGAGTCATCTCCAAAGTAACATTAGGACCAGCACTTGTCCTAAAGCTACATAGCAGGGACTTACATCCAGTCATATACTTGGAACACCCACTGTCCAAGTGCCAGGTATGTGCATCATGATAGCCCTGCATTTTCAATAAGAGATTAGTTCTTTTTGGGAACCCATCCAAGGATGGGTTCACCAGAGCTGACCATTTGGTCTGACTCAGATTGCAAAACAAAACATGGACTCTTATCAGATTTGGATACCCATTGTTGCTTGATCTGACCTTTACCAGATTTGAAATTCTTTTTAGCAACATCTAGAGTTTCCTTCTTTACAAAACCTTTGCCTATCCCAGATTTCTTGCATTCAGTTCTTAATTTACTTTGATCAATAATTTTAGGATCAGACACCTTGTTAAGTAAATTATCATTTGAAGAAATCCCACCAGTTCTGGACTCAACATATTTTGAAATTATTTTGTCAGAGTCAGACTTGGTGTTTTTTGAAATAGAGACAGATTTGGTTTGTGACAAGCTTCCTTTAGAACCAGACTTCTCATTTTTCAACACTTTTACTTTCTCTTTTGGAACACTGTGATCTCTAGTTTTTCTTTTGTTTCTCTTAGACACAACATTGTTAGTTTTAGGCTTGGAATCTGATTCAGATTAGGTAATAGTCAGTTTGGATAAGTCAAGACTTTCTTCAGGTTTTAATTCAACAATCTTATCAGACTCAGACACAGCTTCAGCAATGGTTTGACTCATTGTTTCAGGATCATTAAACCCAATACCAGATTTCTGAACCAACTTAATTGGTTTAGAGTTCTTTCCTTTGGTTTGGACTTTGGGTGGTAAAGGAGGCTGATAACAAGACTGTTGGAATTCGTCTGCCCAAGACACATATTAAATTGACGTGGCTAGTACGTGATGATCCAAGTCGGGTCATACCCAATAACAAGCTAGACAAACACTAATGATTTTATTTATAAGATATGATCTTTAAATAAATATAAATACTTGAAACATTTAGAAAGTGGTTTTCTAAATAATTGCACTTGAGATATGTAAATAAATTATATGGATGATTTATTTTGAGAGAGATGTCAATATGTCTCTGTGGCCGAAGACAGTAAGTTCCCACTGCGGCGCAGTGGGAGTGTGTCAAACCCACTGCGGCGCAGTGGGGGTTTTTGCACACGAAGGCCAGAGAGTTCCCACTGCGGCGCAGTGGGAGTGTATCAGACCCACTGCGGCGCAGTGGGTTAATACCCATGTGATGGACTAAAGGGGCCGGAATAAAAATAAAAAAAAAAAAAAAAAAAAAAAAAAAAAAAAAAAAAAAAAAAAAAAAAAAAAAAAAAAAAAACCAAAAAAAAAAAAAAAAAAAACAAAAAAAAAAAAAAAAAAAAAAAAAAAAAAAAAAAAAAAAAAAAAGAAAAAAAAAAAAAAAAAAAAAAAAAAAAAAAAAAAAAAAAAAAAAAAAAAAAAAAAAAAAAAAAAAATCCCGAACACCCTTTCTGTCGTTAAGTTCGTTCTCTTTACGAACTTAGCACAACGAAGTTAGAAAACGAATTCCCTTATCAGCTCGAAATCTCACTTCATATCCAGCATCACATAACTGACTCACACTTATCAGGTTGTGTTTTAAGCCATTTACAAAGGAGGCCCTTCTGAATGTATGGGGACCATTTGAAAGTATACCAAATCCTTTAGTCATTCCTTGAGAGTCATCTCCAAAGTAACATTAGGACCAGCACTTGTCCTAAAGCTACATAGCAGGGACTTACATCCAGTCATATACTTGGAACACCCACTGTCCAAGTGCCAGGTATGTGCATCATGATAGCCCTGCATTTTCAATAAGAGATTAGTTCTTTTTGGGAACCCATCCAAGGATGGGTTCACCAGAGCTGACCATTTGGTCTGACTCAGATTGCAAAACAAAACATGGACTCTTATCAGATTTGGATACCCATTGTTGCTTGATCTGACCTTTACCAGATTTGAAATTCTTTTTAGCAACATCTAGAGTTTCCTTCTTTACAAAACCTTTGCCTATCCCAGATTTCTTGCATTCAGTTCTTAATTTACTTTGATCAATAATTTTAGGATCAGACACCTTGTTAAGTAAATTATCATTTGAAGAAATCCCACCAGTTCTGGACTCAACATATTTTGAAATTATTTTGTCAGAGTCAGACTTGGTGTTTTTTGAAATAGAGACAGATTTGGTTTGTGACAAGCTTCCTTTAGAACCAGACTTCTCATTTTTCAACACTTTTACTTTCTCTTTTGGAACACTGTGATCTCTAGTTTTTCTTTTGTTTCTCTTAGACACAACATTGTTAGTTTTAGGCTTGGAATCTGATTCAGATTAGGTAATAGTCAGTTTGGATAAGTCAAGACTTTCTTCAGGTTTTAATTCAACAATCTTATCAGACTCAGACACAGCTTCAGCAATGGTTTGACTCATTGTTTCAGGATCATTAAACCCAATACCAGATTTCTGAACCAACTTAATTGGTTTAGAGTTCTTTCCTTTGGTTTGGACTTTGGGTGGTAAAGGAGGCTGATAACAAGACTGTTGGAATTCGTCTGCCCAAGACACATATTAAATTGACGTGGCTAGTACGTGATGATCCAAGTCGGGTCATACCCAATAACAAGCTAGACAAACACTAATGATTTTATTTATAAGATATGATCTTTAAATAAATATAAATACTTGAAACATTTAGAAAGTGGTTTTCTAAATAATTGCACTTGAGATATGTAAATAAATTATATGGATGATTTATTTTGAGAGAGATGTCAATATGTCTCTGTGGCCGAAGACAGTAAGTTCCCACTGCGGCGCAGTGGGAGTATGTCAAACCCACTGCGGCGCAGTGGGGTATGCACCCTGCGGCGCAGTGGGAGTATGTCAAACCCACTGCGGCGCAGTGGGAGTATGCAACCCACTGCGAGACCAGTGACTTACCACTGCGGCGCAGTCTGAGTGTATTAGACTCACTGCGGCGCAGTGGGTTATCAAAATGAAGAGAATCATTCAAATCACATCACAAAAGGGTTACTTGAAGCATTTGGATGCAAGATCAAGTGGGAGCTCAACTAACACAATATTTTGTGTTACTTTGTCCCTTAGGTTGAGACCTTTTGGCCCACTTGTTTCGGCTAACAAGTGTGGTCAAAATAGTTGGCTAATGTTGTGCACTTATTATATTTGTGTGGTTGTTTGTTTATTTTGTCATATGGATGCTCAAAACCAACAAACTTGATGACTACATAAAAGATTAAAATTGGTTTTAATATTGACATTAACTTGGTAAATTAAAATGGGTTTTATTAAAAGTTAATGGTCACAATTATAAAAATGGATTTTATAAAAGAACCTTGAAATTTGGATTTCAAGATTCATTATGGTACATAGTTTTTAACTAGAATATAAAAACTCAAACGACCCTTTAAAACAAGTTAAACGCCATCCTTTTATACAACACTTAATTATTTGGGAACTCTTTGTAGGATAAAGGTCACCTAACTACTTTGAGGGAACTTATAAGTTAAGGTAAATTTATTGTACTTATGGGATAAAGGTCACCTAACCACTAGTATAGATAAATTTACATGTGTGTATAAGTAGGACAACTTGATTTGGAAGCCATGTGATTAGGGTCACCGAAGCATGGTAACCAAAGGCGTTGATGGGATTAAACATGCCAACTTAATATAAGATATTAAACCGGTCCCATACCACTAGAAATTGCAAAGTGTTGCAATTGTCAAACGTTGACTACCTTGTTAATTTAGATCATGGGATAAAGGTCACCTAACCATCATTTAAATGTAACGTTGGATTCTAGGTTTTAATTATTAATTGTCTATGAGACATAAAAGGGTATTAACAATTAAAATTTATATTTGATATCGAAAATACTAATAAAGAACTTTGTTAATCTTGTAGATGGCCGCTAACAATGCAAATAACCCCAACCCAAACGTCCATAATTTTTCACTAAGATCCATCCTTGAAAAGGATCGTCTAAACCGAAACAACTTTGTGGATTGGTTTCGTAACTTAAGAATTGTTCTTAGGCACGAAAAGAAATCCTATATTTTAGACGATCCTATTCCTGATGAGCCCGAGGAAACTGATGTTGAAGCCTATAATGATTGGGTTAAATATGTCGAGGACTCCGTGCAAGTTAGTTGCATAATGCTTGCGAGTATGACTCCCGAACTCCAAAAGGAGTTCGAGCATCATGGGGCATACGACATGATTACCCAACTCAAGGAAATGTTCCAACAAAAGGCACGGGCTGAACGCTTCGAAACGGTTCGAGCGCTTCATGCATGTCGCATGGATGATTCACAACCCGTATCAACATATGTTCTTAAAATGAAAAGCTACATTGATCGCCTCGAAAGGCTTAATTGTCCCGTCTCAAATGAGTTAGCTACGGATATGATCCTTAACTCATTATCTAAGAGATTTGAGACTTTCGTGTTAAATTATAACATGAATGGATGGGACAAGACCGTTTCCGAGCTTCATGGGATGCTCAAAACGGCCGAGGCTAGTATGGGAGGAAAAGTTCAACCCGTTCTCATGATCAATGAAGGCGGAAAGAAAAGGGCTTACTCCGGACCCAAGGCAAATGTTGCTAAGGGAAAGGGTAATTTCAAAGGGAATTACAAAGGCAAAGGAAAGGGAAAAATGGATACCCAAAAGCGAAGAAGCAAAAGGTTGCTGTCAATGACCCATGCTTTGAGTGTGGGGAGGTAGGACATTGGAAACGTAATTGTCCAACCTACCTCAAAGAGTTAAAAGCTAAGAGGGATGCAGGGCAAACCTCAGGTACAATATTTATGATATATATTGAGCTTAATACAGTTTTTTCTTACATATGGGTATTGGATACCGGATGTGGAACTCATATTTGTAATATGTTACAGGGGTTCATAAGAAAAAGGAACATCAAGAAGGGGGACATTAGTCTCTTTATGGGCAATGGTGCATTGGTGCATGTTGAAGCCCAAGGAGACTATCTTTTGAAACTTCCAAATGGTTTGGAAATTGTATTGAACAATGTTTTGTATGCACCTAGTTTGACTAGGAGTATTATTTATGTTTCCCGTTTAAGACATGTTGGATATGATTTTAATTTTGTTAACAATGATATCCATGTTTCTTTGAATGATGTATTTTATTTTAAAGCTATGCCTTTAAATGGTATTTATGAATTGGTTCATGAAAACACCACATATGATAACTCAATGTACCAAGCTACCACCAAGAAACTTAAATTAGATTTAAGTGAAACCTATATTTGGCATTGTCGTCTTGGCCATATAAATAAGAATCGCATACTAACACTTCAAAAGAATGGTCTTTTGAAAACAAAATCGAATGATTCATTTAATGTATGTGAATCTTGTTTACAAGGCAAGATGACTAAAGCACCTTTCAAAGGCACAAATGAAAGGGCAAAAGATTTATTAGGTATCATACATTCGGATGTATGTGGTCCTTTTAAGCCAATGACTAGGAATGGTGAAAGATACTTCATTACATTCACCGATGACTATAGTCGTTACGGTTATGTATACTTATTAAGACATAAGAGTGAAGCTTTTGAAATGTTCAAAATTTTCAAGAATGAAGTAGAAAACCAACTCAGTAAGACAATAAAAATTCTTCGTTCTGATAGAGGAGGTGAATACCTAAGTGATGCTTTTCAAGATCATCTTAGAAGTTGTGGGATTGTCTCACAACTAACTCCACCTGGAACACCACAACATAATGGTGTGTCTGAAAGGAGGAATCGAACTCTATTAGATATGGTTCGTTCCATGATGAGCAGAAGCTCACTACCTCTATCATTTTGGGGATATGCCATAATCTCTGCTGCCCGAATTTTAAATATGGCTCCCACCAAGAAAGTGGAGAAAACACCTTTTGAAATATGGCATGGAAGAGTTCCATCTTTGTCATATTTAAAGGTATGGGGTTGTGAGGCTTATGTAAGACATGATGCCTCAAACAAATTAGAGCCCCGATCCACTAAGTGTATCTTTGTAGGGTATCCCAAAGATGATTTGGGATATTATTTCTACAATCCTAATGAGCAAAATGTATTTGTTGCTCGAAAGGCTGAGTTCTTGGAAACTAAATTCCTTATGGAAGGAACTAGTTCCAGAACAGTGGAACTTGAAGAAGATCAAGAACCACTGACAGATACACACTTGGGTGACACTAGCATTCAACAAAAGGTTGTTGAAGATGATCAAAGGGTTGATCAAGACACACAAAACGTTCGTAGGTCTGGTAGAGCTACTTATCCACCTGAGAGATATGGATTTCTCGTGGATGAATGCTACATGGTAGTTTCTGATGAACCTACCACCTACCATGATGCTATGTCCAAATCAGATTCGGACAAATGGCTAGAGGCCATGAACGCTGAGATGCAATCCATGTATGACAACCAAGTTTGGGAATTGGTTGTTGAACCTCCTAATTCCAAAGTAGTTGGAAGTAAGTGGGTGTTCAAATTGAAACACGATATGCATGGAAACTTGAGTACTTATAAAGCTAGACTTGTAGCAAAAGGTTTCACTCAAACTCGAGGGGTCGATTATGATGAAACTTTTTCGCCTGTGGCAATGCTAAAGTCTATTAGGATATTATTTGCCATAGCCGCATATTATGACTATGAGATATGGCAAATGGATGTCAAAACCGCTTTTCTAAATGGATATCTTGAGGAAGATGTCTATATGGACCAGCCTGAAGGTTTTGTCGATCCTAAGCATCCTAATAAAGTATGCAAGTTAAAGAAATCAATCTATGGATTGAAACAAGCATCAAGAAGCTGGAATCGTCGTTTTGATGAAGAAGTCAAGAAATTTGGCTTCATCAAAAATGCCGATGAAGCTTGTGTGTATAAGAAGGCTAGTGGGAGCATCATTACTTTTCTAGTATTATATGTCGATGACATTCTACTATTTGGAAATGACATTCCAACCTTGGAAGGTGTAAAAGCCTGGCTTGGAAGTTGCTTTTCCATTAAGGATCTTGGTGAAGCCGCCTATATTTTGGGAATAAGGATCTATAGGGATAGATCAAGGCGCTTAATAGGTTTGAATCAAAGTGCATACATAGACAAGATCTTGAAAAGGTTCAAGATGGAAAACTCCAAAAAGGGTTTGGTGCCTATTCAAAGAGGAACTATATTGAGTACTTCTCAATCTCCTAGCTCAAAAGTTGAGCAAGAGAGAATGAGTGGGATCCCATATGCATCTGCTATAGGATCCATCATGTATGCTATGATATGCACGAGACCGGACGTGTCATGCGCTTTAAGCATGACAAGTAGATACCAGCAAAATCCAGGAGATAGTCATTGGATGGCTGTCAAATATATATTGAAATATCTTAGAAACACTAAAGATATGTTCTTAATATATGGATCTGGTGAGGAGGAACTCGTTGTAAAGGGTTACACGGATGCGAGTTTCCAAACTGATCGAGATGATTCTCGATCACAATCGGGGTATATCTTCATTCTAAATGGAGGAGCTGTTTCTTGGAAAAGCTCAAAGCAAGATGTGGTTGCATTGTCCACTACAGAATCGGAATACATCGCCGCTTCTCTAGCAGCACAAGAAGCTGCATGGTTGAAGAAATTCATTGCCGATCTAGGGGTTGTTCCTTCCATTCAAGGACCCCTAGAAATTCTTTGTGATAACGAGGGTGCGATTGCTCAAATCAAGGAACCTCGTGCACATCAAAAGACTAGGCACATTGAGCGGAGATTCAACTACATAAGGGATGAAGTTGAAAAGGGAAAGATATGTATTCACAAAGTTCACACCGATCAAAATATTGCGGACCCACTCACGAAGCTCCTTGAAAGGCCTAAGCATGAGAGTCATACTTGTGCCATGGGACTTCGATATTCTAGTGATTGGATTTGATCTATCTTATGTATTTGGATATCGGAACACTTGTAGTTATTAACACATTTATATGAATATTGGTATTTTGCATTTAAATTGTGTTATGTTCCATTTTTGCATGTTTAAATCCATGAATAAGTTAATTATTCTAAATGTCCGTAGTCGATCATATTTGTGGGAACAAATATGAATGTAAGATTATTATGAACTTGGATTGGTAGATATTCAAAAGGGTTTGAATATAGAGCAAAGTGTTGCTACCAAGGTTCATAGATATTTGTGGGATACAAATATTGGACTGACCTGCAATCAAGCATTACTACATGGAATCTCTGTGATTGATCATAAGTAATCTTGAGTTAAAAGGCGAATATCATTGTGTCCTCAGACCTGAGATACATATTGGGTCTTGATATTCACTGAATATTATACTTTGACTTAGTTCTTCGCTGTTCTGAAACATGGCAGTACATAAGACTAAGCTCAGGTATGATATAAGGTGATTGTGAGAGACGTATGTAGTCGAGATGGAATTTGTCCCTCTTATTCGTTGAGAGTAAGATGTCTAAGGCCTACTACAAAGTTAAATCAATAGAGAATGATCACTCTATGTCTCTAGGATTTAACATGACATCTGTGACAAAAGGATAAATGATCGATTCACCTAAATCATATCAAGTAAGGGACTTGAAGAGGATGATGTTATTGAATGGCACTTCGTCATACGTATTAGGGGTAGCAAACCGTTGTTAGGCGGTATTTGCTGCTTGCGTCAATCTTCTATGAATCTTGTGCAAGTGGGAGATTGTTGGAATTCGTCTGCCCAAGACACATATTAAATTGACGTGGCTAGTACGTGATGATCCAAGTCGGGTCATACCCAATAACAAGCTAGACAAACACTAATGATTTTATTTATAAGATATGATCTTTAAATAAATATAAATACTTGAAACATTTAGAAAGTGGTTTTCTAAATAATTGCACTTGAGATATGTAAATAAATTATATGGATGATTTATTTTGAGAGAGATGTCAATATGTCTCTGTGGCCGAAGACAGTAAGTTCCCACTGCGGCGCAGTGGGAGTGTGTCAAACCCACTGCGGCGCAGTGGGGGTTTTTGCACACGAAGGCCAGAGAGTTCCCACTGCGGCGCAGTGGGAGTGTATCAGACCCACTGCGGCGCAGTGGGTTAATACCCATGTGATGGACTAAAGGGGCCGGCCCCCTCCCTCCCCATGTGGGTATACATGCAATGAGACACTTGTTGTCTTGCATGTCCTTACAAGACATAAGACATACACTCAACATAGACATCATAATACACACATGCAAGAGAAATAATTTTTTGCAAGAAAAATTCTCTAAGCATTCTCTCAACTTCTCAAGAGCAAAATACTCTCCTTGTTTTCTCTTGGGGTTCGGCTACAAGGAAGAAAAGGAGAAAGGGGTTTCAAGGTTGAATCCTAGCATATTTAGGGTGTTTGTTGGAAGCTTGGGGTATACTAGCTTGAGGTTCTTCTAGGTTGAAGACTTGCCATTTGAAGACATCATCTCCTTCATTCAACCTTCTCATTAGCTTGGAAGAAGGTAGTCTTCTAAACACCCTATGGTTGTTGTTTTGTATGTATGCTATTCATATACATGGATCCTTATTGTTTGGGTTTTATTTTAATAGTTAAAATTGGTTTTAACTACATATGTCACATTGAAATGGTTCAATTTTCCGCTGCGTTTTAATATTATAAGGATAATATTACTTTGATAAAAACCCAAAAATCCCAACAAAGACTCCATAGCACACACTTCAGCAATGGCTATGGCCCTATCATAATCACCATCAAAAATGGCTTGGATCTGATGAGGTATTTGGTCATTTACACACTTAGCAGTTCTTTTGGAACAAATACACCAAGATTTAGTAATTGGCTTTACTTTCAAAAACTTTTCTTCTGCAGTTTTAGCTTCCTTAACTAAAATGGAGTTTAATTGTTTTTAAGCTTTAACTTCAGACTCAAGTTTTTTAATGGTATGGTTCTTAGAACTGATATCAAGTTTCAAAGTTGAAATTTCTTTTTTGAGTTCTTGATTAAAGTGTTTTTGTAAAAGAACCTCATCACCCAATCTATTCAATCGAGAAAGTTTCTCATTATCAGACAGATTGGAAAAAGAAATTACCTCAGGTGAAGCAGTCTGAGTTGTAGATGCCTGGTGAGCTGACTCAGATTGCTGTTGCATCTTTACAATATCTTCAGCAAACTTTTGTACTGCTTCTTTGGTCATGAAACACTTGGCATCTTCATACAACTCATCATCAGATGATGTTGCACTTTTAGCCCAATCTTTGGCAACCAGACTCTTCTCATCTTTTTCAATCTTCTTACTCAGCTCAGCCACTTGTGCCTTCAAAGCTTTGTATTTGGTCTTGAGCTTTGAGTATTTTTCACTTCTTCCACCTTTGGTTGGCACAGCTTGCGAAGACTCTTTGGATCTACAATCATGAGCCATATGTCCAGACTTGCCACACTTGTAACAAGTGAATTTGGACATGTCAAATGGCTTCTTATGTAACTGTTGATGCATGTTGATGTGACAACAGCAACTTAGATTTGATTAGTCTTATTTATATATGTGTAATTGATAGATTATGGACTTGATGTTTTAGTAATGATCGATTACGTGTTTTGGTGTTATATATATGTTTATATATGATGTTTGTTATGTATGTTATACAAGTACAAACATAATATATGTTAGGTTCCTTGTACATGAAGTACTTGGAAAATAACAAGGCATAGATGTTGATGGTAAGTTGTACTAACGAAGATGATCTTCGTTAGGAACTAACGAAGATAATCTTCGTTATATGGGCTGGGCTGCTAAGTTCGTAAGAACAAAGCCCAGCAGGCCCAATATCGATCATAAACATATATAAATGAATGGAAACCCTAAATTGAGATATTCCGTTCATCTCTCACACACCTAAGGCGACTAAGTTCGTTTCTAGTTTATAGAAAACGAAGATAGATCTCATACGGTTGGTTATTTACATATAATTGGCAATATATTCGATAACTAATCAAACTAGTTATCTCGTGAGGATTCCGCACTCACGACATAACAATAGATGATCTCGAGAGCGATCAGTAGCTATCGAGGGACTCACAAGTGGTATCAGAGCCATTCGATATCTTATCGAAGGGTTGAGATCGTTTGTTTGATTGTTATTTTCTCAAAACCTCCCGAACACCCTTTCTGTCGTTAAGTTCGTTCTCTTTACGAACTTAGCACAACGAAGTTAGAAAACGAATTTAACTTAAATTCGTTCTAAAGTTCATCAAAAGAAGATAGAAAACAAAGTTATCTTCATTTTCGTTCTGAATCTTCTTCAAACGAATTTAGTCTACGAACTTAAGCTATCTTCGTTCAGATCCTTAGTCTACGAATTTAGCTATCTTCGTTCAGATCCTTAGTCTACGAATTTAGCTATCTTCGTTCAGATCCTTAGTCTACGAATTTAGCTATCTTCGTTCAGAACCTTCGTCTACGAACTTAAGCTATCTTCGTTCAGATCCTTAGTCTACGAATTTAGCTATCTTCGTTCAGATCCTTAGTCTACGAATTTAGCTATCTTCGTTCAGAACCTTCGTCTACGAACTTAAGCTATCTTCGTTCAGAACCTTCGTCTACGAACTTAAGCTATCTTCGTTCAGACCTTGTTCTTACGAATTTAACCTATTTTCGTTCAACTCTTATCTTCGTTTAATCAATTATTTTCACTTATGGCTTCCTCATCTTCAACTAACAATGCTGTTGCCCAATACCTCAATTCTCTGGTTTATCATGATCATCTTGTAGGACGTACTAACTCTCCACCAAAGTTAGTTTCATTAGCTGACTTCTGGGCGTGGAGAGGTCGATTTGAAGATTTTATTCAACGAGAAGATTTAAACATGTGGCTCATGATCATTGAAGGTTATGAGTGGCCCACTCTTACTGTGAATGGAGTTACTTCTACATACAAGGTGGGAGAATTAACAGGTGAAGAAAAGGCTAACTATGCCATTGAAGTAAAGACTCTTTCCACTCTTCGTATGTGCATTCCTCAAGAGTTGGTGCACCTGTTTCCTAAACAAGAATACAAGACTTCAAAGCAACTGTTCGATGCTATTGAAGCTCATTGTGAAGGTGATCCACTATTGAAGCAAAATAGAATTAAAATGCTCAAGAAACAATTTGACTGCTTCAATGCTACAAAGAATGAACTAGTTGAGGATCTTATACTGAGATATCAACATCTTCTTGCTGAATTAGCTTACTTTGATCTTAAATACACTCCTACTGAGATAGTGGATAAATTCCTGGATGGTTTGCCGAAAGCTTACAAAGAGTTTCGTCATGGATTGCAAGAAAGAGCTGATTATGCATCTCTTCGTATAGATGGAGTAATATCCACTCTAAGAAACAGAGAAATGAAGGATAAGGCAAAGGATCTTCAAGACAACTTCACACAAGATCCATCTCTCTATCATGCCACTATGAAAAATCCAACAGCTGATGTTAATGCTTTCTTTTCTGGAGTTGGTAATACTAGTGAGACAGACAATCGTGGTCCACTGATAGATGGAGATGATTCTTACGGATTCATGGCTGCTGATGCTGGTAACAAGGGTAAAAAGTCTAATGAAGGTGCAAAGACCGGAAATATGAAGTTCGGTAACATTACATCCTCTTCAGCTGGCTACAAGTCCATGCCAATGAATATGAAATCAGCTGAGGGTAGGATGAATGTATTTGCTGCAATGTGTGCTGCACATGAAGCTTTTGTTGCGGGAAGAATCACAGATCCAGCACTCATTGATGAAGATTATGACCAGATAGATCCAGATGATGTTGAAGAAATGGATCTGAAGTGGCAACTGGCAATGATCACCAGGAGAGTGCAAAAGTTTATGAATAGAACAGGCAGACAGCTTACTGGAGGTACTCAGGGTTTTGACAAGTCAAAGGTGAAGTGCTATAACTGCGAAGGTTTTGGACATTTTGCCAGAGAGTGTCAACGGCCTAAGAGAGAGGCTAATGTTACCCCTACACGTCAAAATAGAGGTGATAATCGTCCGGTCAATCAAAATTCAACTAGAGCTCTTTTGTTGATTGATGATCCTACTGAAAATGTCAATGGCAATGACAAGGCTATAGTGGCTGTTCAACTTGATGGTTCTTATGTTTGGAATCTTCCACATGATGAGAACAATAACACTTATTTGGCTGAAATTCTTGATGATATGGCTCAAATAGTTGATTCTCCTGATGACTTCTTGGACACCACAGTCTACCACAGTGAAGAGCAATTGTATGAAAATACTAAAAGTTCGAATGTGGAATTTGTTGCTGCTGGTGTATATGATACTGATTCCGAATCTGACAATGAGTTAGAAGATGTCAAGAACCTTGATGAAGTGAAAGCTACTGAAGAGGTGAAAGCTGCTGAGGTTAAAGATAATTCTGCCACAGAAAAGAGTGAAAAAACAATTGAAGAGCAGATGCAAGAGTTTGAGATTCCAGCTGGCATGACTGTGGATGACTTTGTTGCTTACATGGCAGATTGCAAAGAGGCAGACCAACAGGTATCTTATTCTTTACATACTATTGTTCATGTTTGCAAAATTGTTAATCGAATGTTTGATGAACTTGAACAAAAGAATGATCAAATTAAGAAATTAGAATCTGTTGTCAATGTTGCTCATGATGAAAGAGATAAGTTAATTAAAAAGGGTCTAACTGTAAATGATAAAGAAAAATTCTTCAAGGAAAAGATTAGATCCTTAGAGTCTGACATTAGAGCTATGATAGATAAAGTCAATCAGTCTGTGGCCATAGAAAGAGTAAGTAGTGAAGCTTATTCCTTGTTAGCTAGAAAGTGTGCTACCATTGAAAAGGAACTTGCTGATGCTAGGATAGAAATCTTGGAATTAAATGCTAAATCTGATTCTGCTAGACATGCTGAGCTTTTGATTCATATGACAAAGTTTGAGAATTCTTCCTCTAAGAGTCTTGACACTGCTAAGATCTCTTATAAAGACGTGCCTCCTCCTTTCAATAATAACTATACTTCTGTTGAACCTCATCTTCCTGAAATCCTACTTCAACCTAGTGTTGTAGATGGTAATCCAAAAGACTCAATTCCTGAGGCAAAGATGCATGAGGGAACAAAAGAGTCTAAAGGAGTTTCTTCTCAACCTAACAAGGAAGAGAAATTGAAAGGTGTTGTCTTAAATCAGTCTACTCCTTATGGTCAGAAAGACAGTATTGTACACTTTACACTTCACAAGAGTAATAGGGTCTATACTGAGTTACAATTTCCATTAGACACTATTGACCCTAAGAGGATTGATAAAGTTTGGGATGTAGCTATTGAGGATATGAAGAAATTAAGTCAGCAACGTCTCACTCCATTACCTAAACAGTCTAGGATTAGAAAATCTGAAGATAACTTAGCCGTTAATGAAGAAGCAACTAAGGTCTTAAAGCACATCTTAATGCCTGCACTTAAGAAATCTTCAAGTAAAGATAAACATGAGAAAGATGGTGCTAGAAAGTCTAGGATATCACCAACTAAACAAGACCCTGAAAAGGAAAATCAAAGGAAAACAAGTAAGTCAGTGGACACTAGTGCTAACAATGAATCTGTAGGTACTGATAAAAAGGTAGATACAAACAAAAAGTTCAAGGTCCTCTCCTGCTTTGCTTGTCATGAAAAGGGTCATGTTTATAGTGTATGTCCAAATAGACCTCGAAGATCAGGTTCTCCTTCAAAGGTTTCCACCTCAGAAGGAAAAAGGGGGTTGGGTAATGATAAACAGGTTGATGAGGCTAAAGTTCAATCTTCTCCAAAACCGTTTACTATACCTCAACGACGTGAATCTCCATTGAAAGGTTCATCAGGAAATGTTCATAGGAATTCAAATCGTTTTCAAACACCTCCACGACCTGATCGTTCTGCTTCTAGAAATCAAAATTCATTCTATGACCAAATTCATTCGAGTGTTCGACCTTCTTATGGCCCTCATTCTCCTAGACCTTCTCCGACGAGAGGTCAGAAGTCTCCTCCAGTGAGAAGACGAGACGAGAATCATGTCCCACCCACGGCTTCCAGCAATGGGTATTGGACTGAACTGATTCTAAGGGATGAGAAGGGTCGACCCAAACCTCAGAAGGTTTGGGTCCCCAATGAAAACTAATTTTTCTCATTTTATGTGCAGGGAGTTCCTAGGAAACCAATCCATTTATGGTACCTTGACAGTGGATGCTCCAGGCACATGACAGGGGACAGGAAACTCTTGTCCAATTATACTGGTATAAATGGGTCGTACGTTAGTTTTGCCGGGTCCAAGGGCGGCAACATCACCGGTCAGGGAGATGTCGTCAATGGACAACTTACTCTAGAAAGAGTAAACTATGTGGAACAACTTACTCTAGAAAGAGTAAACTATGTGGAACAACTTACTCATAATCTAATGAGTGTCTCACATATCTGTGACAAGGGCAACAATGTTCATTTCACAGAAAATGAGGCATTCATCTTGAAGCCGGGTTTCGTTATTCCAGCAGAATGGATAATGCTCAGAGCTCCTAGGAAGAGAGACATCTATGGCTTAGTTTTAGGTGTTAATAATCCAACGGAGCCCCTCTGTTTGTTGAGCAAAGCAAATGAGTCTGAATCTCTCCTCTGGCATCGTCGAATGTGACATATCAACTTTCGGAAGATGAATGAACTTGTAAGTCTTGGATTAGTTGAAGGTGTTCCAGTTAAGAAGTTTGGGATGGAAGATAAATGTGTACCGTGTTTGAAAGGAAAGCAACACAAGAATCCTCATAAACCAAAGGTGCACAACACTATATCCAAACCATTCGAACTACTTCATATGGATCTCTTTGGTCCTGTGAACGTAAGAAGCATTGGAGGGATGTCCTACTGTTTGGTGATCACTGATGATTACTCAAGGTACTCATGGGTATTTTTCTTGAAGACAAAGGACGAGACCGCAAACCGGTTTATGGATTTTGTTAGACAAGTTGAGAATGTCCATGAAGTTAAGGTTAAGAGAATCAGGAGTGACAATGGCACTGAGTTCAAGAATAATACTCTTACGGTTTTTTGCTTGACCAAGGGTATTCAACATCAATTTAGTGCACCGCATGAGCCACAGCAGAATGGATAATGCTCAGAGCTCCTAGGAAGAGAGACATCTATGGCTTAGTTTTAGGTGTTAATAATCCAACGGAGCCCCTCTGTTTGTTGAGCAAAGCAAATGAGTCTGAATCTCTCCTCTGGCATCGTCGAATGTGACATATCAACTTTCGGAAGATGAATGAACTTGTAAGTCTTGGATTAGTTGAAGGTGTTCCAGTTAAGAAGTTTGGGATGGAAGATAAATGTGTACCGTGTTTGAAAGGAAAGCAACACAAGAATCCTCATAAACCAAAGGTGCACAACACTATATCCAAACCATTCGAACTACTTCATATGGATCTCTTTGGTCCTGTGAACGTAAGAAGCATTGGAGGGATGTCCTACTGTTTGGTGATCACTGATGATTACTCAAGGTACTCATGGGTATTTTTCTTGAAGACAAAGGACGAGACCGCAAACCGGTTTATGGATTTTGTTAGACAAGTTGAGAATGTCCATGAAGTTAAGGTTAAGAGAATCAGGAGTGACAATGGCACTGAGTTCAAGAATAATACTCTTACGGTTTTTTGCTTGACCAAGGGTATTCAACATCAATTTAGTGCACCGCATGAGCCACAGCAGAATGGAGTAGCTGAAAGGAAAAACAGGACATTGATAGAAACGGCTAGGACGATGCTTGCTGATTCAGGGCTTCCTGCTACTTTCTGGGGGGAGGCAGTGAATACAGCTTGTCACATTTTAAATCGGGTTTTAACTGTTAAACGGTTCAAGAAAACTTGTTATGAACTTTTGCACAACACAAAGCCCAATTTACAAAATGTTGAGCCGTTTGGTGTTCCTTGTACTTTTCTTAAAGTACTTCCTCAGGGAAAATTTGATCCTAAATCTGAGGATGGTTTCTTTCTAGGTTATATACCTAGTACACCAATTCGGCGTGTGTACAATCAGAAAACTGGCAAAGTAAATTTTGGTACAAATGTGGTTATTGTCAGTCATAAACCTGCTGTACACATTGGTCCTGCTATTGACTTCGATTATGATGGTGTTTTTACCTCTTTTCGTGGTCCTGTTTCTTTTACGGGTGTTCCGATTGTGGAGGATGTAGTTACTCTTCATGATCCACTTGAAGGTGGGACGGTTCCTGTTACTTCTCTGTTTCCTCACCATCCATTAATCCTGCTTCTAAATCTGGAGAGTCAGGTGGGACCAAAGAAGCAGACTCTACTTTAGATACTGCTCCTAAAGATCTCACTGATCCTTTACATATACCTCTACCTGATGGTCCCTTCTATGATACTGACGACACGGAAGGTGAAAATCAGGAGGAGCCTAAAACTCCAGAGCAACATGTGCAGACTAACTTGGGAAATGATCTTACAGTCGACACGGTTCCTCAAACAAGAGTCAACAAGGATCATCCAGTAGAACAAATCATTGGTGATGCTTCTGCCTCTGTTCGCACGAGAAATCAGAATAGGAAAAATTTGTCAAGTATGTTTGCTGAAGTTAAGGATACTGGGGCAATTACTTGGTACTTGTACTTTTGCTTCATCTCTCAGGTTGAGCCTAAAAATGTTGGAATGGCTCTTAAAGATCCGTCATGGGTTGAGGCGATGCAAGAAGAATTGGCTCAGTTTAGGAAGCTTGATGTATGGAAGTTAGTTGACTTACCTCAGGGTGAATCTCCTTTATCAACGCGATGGGTGTTTCGTTTAAAAAGGATGACAAAGGTGTAGTCACTCGCAATAAGGCTCGGTTGGTGGTTAGAGGATTTGAGCAACAAGAAGGCTTTGATTACGATGAGACTTTTGCACCAGTAGCTAGACTAGAAGCTATTCGATTATTTCTGGCATTTGCTAGTTATAAAGGTATAAAGGTGTATCAACTTGACGTAAAGAGTGCCTTTTTGTATGGGGAAATTAGAGAAGAAGTGTATGTAGATCAACCTCAGGGGTTTGAGGATCCAGATTTCCCTAATAGAGTATATCATCTTGATAAGGCACTATATGGTTTACATCAGGCTCCTCGATCATGGTATGAAAAACTGTCTACTCATCTGCATGAAAATGGTTTTACTAGAGGTTCTATTGACAGCACGCTGTTTATCAAATGGAAAGGAATGGACTACTTACTTGTACAGGTTTACGTCGATGATATTATTTTTGGTTCATCTGATAAGAATATGTGCAAGGAGTTTGAGCAGAGCATGAAGGCTAAGTTCGAAATGAGTGCTATGGGGGAATTAACTTTCTTCCTTGGACTACAGGTGGATCAACTGAAGGATGGGTTCTTTATTCATCAGAGCAAATATGTTCAAGATCTTCTTACTAGATTTTGAATGACCGATGCTAAAGATGCAATTACTCCCATTCAGACTAATCATGGGCTGTGTCCTGATAAGACTAATGATCCAGATGTCGATGCAACTCAATATCGGGCTATCATTGGTTCCTTGATGTATCTGACGGCTTCACGTCCAGACATTACCTTTGCTGTTTGTATGTGTGCTAGATATCAGGCTAATCCGAAAGAGTCACATTTGAAAGCTGCAAAAAGGATTCTTCGTTATGTGAAGGCCAAGCCTCGTCTAGGGCTTTGGTATCCCATGCATGGTTCTTTTGAATTCAAAGCTTATACTGATTCGGATTATGGTGGCTGCAGTTCGGATAGGAAATCAACGTCAGGTGGATGTCAACTTTTAGGGGGGAGAATTATATCGTGGCAGTGCAAAAAGCAGACATCTGTTGCACAGTCTACCTGTGAAGCAGAATACATAGCTGCTGGTCAATGCTGTTCTCAGGTACTTTGGATACAGCAACAATTGCGCGACTATGGTATGGATATCTCAGACTCTCCTATTTGTATTGATAATAAGTCTGCCATAGATATTACTAAGAATCCGAAAAACTTTAAAGTCACCAAGCACATTGATATAAAGCATCACTTTTTACGTGACTGTTTTGAGAAAAAGCTTATTCATTTAGAAAAGGTTATTACTGATGATAACCTTGCTGATCTTTATACTAAAGCTTTTGATAGACCTCGTCATGAGTTGTTATATCAACTCAATGGTATGAAGAATGCCGAGTAGTTTCTCTCAAAGAACTTAAATTTTCTTTTCGTGTCTTAGTAGTTTAAGTCGTATATAGATAGTGTCAATAAAAAAAAAAAAAAAATAAAAAAATAAATAAAATATATAATAATATAAATAAAATAATAAAAAAAATAAAAATATATAATAAATGAAGTAAGGTTACTGCTCTACATGATTAGACGTGACGATACTTTAGCTTTTAAGCCTACCAAATTGTACTTTAAAAATGCTCAGTTCAGTGATACCATTATATGATGTATCGATAGGCACAAAGTACCAAAGTTTCCTTATAATCTGAATTTAAATGTATACAATGTTCTTATGGGAAACGTATTCAGATATATGGCTGAGAATGCTTGTTCTTAATATAGACAAGTCCTTTAAATCTTATGAAAGATCTTGCATTATAATTATGTATATTTGGTCTTTATAAAGAAGGTCTCGGGTACATATATGTGTATGTATTGTTTTTTTTGGATGTATATTTGTGACAAGATATACAAATATCAAATAAATCTGTTGAAAATATGAAGCTAATGTGGCCTTTGAGATTCGAACAAGTAAGTCCTTGGGGTGTCTTTGTATACCTAGCCTACCTAAAGTTTCCAACTTGGGATAGGTTGTCAGAAAGTTCGCTACACGGGTCTCATAGAAAGTCACGGGTTTTCATAAGTGCTTTAAAATAAAATTAATGTCACAAATATGCAAGTACTTGGCATTATGCAATGTTTAGTATATTTCCGTACGTGAGTCAAGTTAAGTCGCTTTGCGCGTGAGGAATCACCGACCTGTCACCGCTGACTTGATTCTTAAAGACTTTCTCACTTTACTCACCAAATGTCTTAATCTTAGTGCTTGTTTCGATTGTGAGAGTGTATCTGAATATGGGGCACATAAGTTCGCAAACTAAAAATTGTGGCATGAGTAACTTACTAGGTTACATGGTGACTGTCCTTGGCTCAAGTAATACGAAAGTGCCACAAACCAAAAAAAGAAACTGGAAGTACCGAGTGTTTAAGAGGACAAACATATTGGTAATCGTTTTTGGATCACTGTTCATAACTAATAATAAGAGAATTATTTCTCGCTAGTAGGCTTATGTAAATGCTAATCTGATCTGATCAGTAGTAACCATGTAACATGTGAATAATGAATAAATTAAGATAACTACTGTGTATAGATTAGTTTATTATTCTGTAAATTTTTATTCTGATTTATTTTTCATTTTATTGAGTCAAAATAGTATTTTCATAAGTTCTTATTGCACGAGAGATCCTACTTAAATTCTGTTGAGTATATGTTTTGCTGAATTCATTCATTTGAATTCTTGATGAGGTTATGTGATTTGTACAAAAGAAGATTTTCTGATATGGACATTAATTTGTTTAAGTTTAGAAAATGATCTTTTAAGTATTATGTGAAAAATCAAAGTTATTTGAAATCTCACAAGTTTAAGTTGTTACAAGTTACGAATTTAATTAATAACTTGGTGACATTTTAGGGTTTGACAATGGATTGACCTCCCTTGATATTTTTTTTTTTTTCATTTGATTCTCTGCTTGTTGTCTCGATTATTGTTGAAATAAGTGATTCAGGTATATTATTGAGCATCGTCATTCACAAATCCCCAATTCTCGATTCTTGTTTTTGTCCAATTTTTACATGAACTCAATCAGTTTTATAAATATTTTAGGTTCTAGGGTTTAATTTCGTTTTTGATTTTAACTCATTGGATCTTTAATTCGTTTGTAAAATCGAAGTGGGTTATGCTTCATTTAATTGATACAAATGTTTTGTAACTAATTTCGGGCAGAACAAGTGTTAATCATATTTATTAAAATCGATTTTTTTTTATTTGATTTTGAAATCAACATCCTGTTCAGAATGACTACGAACTTATCATTCGTTTATTGACTACGAATTTAGGTTCTCAAACAGAGCTTACGAACTTAGACTCTCCTTTCAACTAACGAATTTAGGAGTTTTTGTTGACAAACGAACTTAGTTATGCTTCAAAGCTATCTTCGTTTATTGTTAACTAACGAACTTAACATCTATTTTCGTTTATTGTTAACTAACGAACTTAACATCTATTTTCGTTTATTGTTACCTAACGAACTTAAAGTCTATCTTCGTACAATTTTAACTAACGAACTTAAAGAGTAATTTCGTACATTGTTACCTAACGAACTTAAAGCTATCTTCGTTTATTGTTAACTAACGAACTTAACATCTATTTTCGTTTATTGTTACCTAACGAACTTAAAGTCTATCTTCGTTTATTGTTAACTAACGAACTTAACATCTATTTTCGTTTATTGTTACCTAACGAACTTAAAGTCTATCTTCGTACAATTTTAACTAACGAACTTAACATCTATTTTCGTTTATTGTTACCTAACGAACTTAAAGTCTATCTTCGTACAATTTTAACTAACGAACTTAAATCTATTTCGTTTATTGTTAACTAACGAACTTAACATCTATTTTCGTTTATTGTTACCTAACGAACTTAAAGTCTATCTTCGTACAATTTTAACTAACGAACTTAAAGAGTAATTTCGTACAGTCTCAACTTGTGAAATTATTGATTAAGTTTATCTAAGCTGCAATTCATTTAATCCTATAATTGTTTTTACATTATGATTTGTTTTGCAGAAATGGCTCTTGCTCCACGTCAGTTCGTTAAGAAGCACAATCTGGCCTTAAATCTTGATCCAGATCAGCATAATTGTGAACGCTATCATGAGATGTTTGATTTTATTGCTCGTTCTAGGCTTTCTTTTGCATTTTGTGATTCACCTAGACTAATTAGGCAGTATATTGATGCCTTCTGGAGGACTGCTCATCAGGTCATGGTTAATGGTCGTAGTTTTGTTCGGGCAACTGTCGAAGGAATCACATTTGATTTTAATTCTGCGATGCTTCGTGAAATTCTGCATTTGGGTGAAGAATCAGACGAAGCAGTAGAATTAGCTTATGATTTTGACCTTATTCGTAGGTGTTTTCAAAGAATGGGATATGTTGGTCAAATATAGCTTCCTTTTGACAAAAGTGGATTTCAAGGACGTTGGAGATATCTTGCTTACGCTTTGTTGGTAAGTCTGAGCAATCGTAAGGCTGGATTTGATCAGCTTTCTGCTCAGATTTCTTCGCAGTTGGTTGCCTTGGTCTATAATCGACCTTATCCTTTTTCAACATACTTCTATCATGAGTTTATTGGTCAAATCAATGCCAAAGCGAAAAATAGGTTTCTCTTGTATCCTCGCTTTGTTATGGCAATCGTTAGACATTTTTGTCCTAACTTGATATTTGATCAAGGTCCTCGTTATGCACCACATGCTTGGCCTTTACGTCTATTTGCTGATCTAGAAGCCAACACTAGAAATGTGGCTGGTCTTAATGATCCACCACTGTTTGGTCATTTGATTAATCCAAATTATCGATCTCGTTTTGAGGATGATATGTTAGTGGATGTTGAAGACAATTCTGATCATGAGGATGAAGAGAGTTCAGATGATGGTTCTGATGGTGATTCTGATGACTCTGATAATGGGAATGATGGTGGTGATGATGTAGTTCAAGCAGACACAGATGAATATGATAGTGTCGCTGCTGATTCTAGTAATGAGCATCGCACTAAGATGGCTCATGATGTCAATGCTGAGTCAGGAAGTGATCATTCAAATCACTTTTCTCGAGAAGGTGTACTTGGTGCCTTACGCCGAGAGCGTCGGAGTAAGGCATGTCATTCTTCTCCTGTTCCTTCTGATACGGATCAATCCGTTCATAATGAACATGATTCTCAAGTTAATCAGGATGATGGTGCTGAACAAGAAGCTGTACTTGATTATCAAGAAGAAGTGGAACATAGAGATATGGCACCAAGTCCATTTCATGAAGGTACAAGTACTGTTGGATCTAAGAGGACACTGGATGCTCCTCTTACTTATCGCAGAGCTAAGCGTGCACGAATTTCTGAGGCTATTTCAGTATCTACAGTTGCTGCTGCTATTCCTGCTATCTCTACAGCACCAGTTGCTTCTGTTGCCGATAGTGTAACGTCGCGTCCACTGTTGCCTCCTGCCATACCAATATTGCCCAGATTGCCTACTTTTCCTCCTCTTCCTTCAGATTACTCCCTAGTTAGGCGTATCGATGTTCTTCAGGCTCGTGTTGATACATTAGAGTCTGATCTTACAAATGTTCGAGGTGCTTTGACCTTTTTAATAAACTGGGTCAAGAATCAAGGGGGAGATGTTCCTGAAGAAGTTTGCAGATTATCAGCAGTTCAGCCAAGACGTCAGAATGATGATGATGATGCTGATAATGCTGGTAATAGGTTTGATTCTCACCCAGTTTCTGACAAAGGAAAAGGTGTTGAGACTCAGGGGGAGACAGGAAAGGATACTACCCAGACTGGTACTTCTGGTGCGGGTGGATCAAGTGCTCCTCGTGATGCTGATGTTATTGAAGCACTTGACTCAGGTAATTCTTCGAAATCGATTGATTATTTAAGTGATGATCAGGTTGAAGCTGAAACTGAACGATTAAAGCGTGAAGTTAAGGCAAAATTTGGACATGACTGTAATACCGAAGAAAATGCTTTTCATTATGTATTTGATAACTTATTAGATAAACAGCAAGAAGCAGAAACTGAAAGAGGAAAAGAATTACAGATTCAAAGGCAAACAGCCTTGGAATCTGATTCTGATTCTGATTCAACTTATGATTTTGATAAAGATTGATAAAGTGTATATTAGGTTGCATGTAATAAGTTTACGACATGTGAATGTAATCTATCTTATTTCAATGCAATTATATTTCATCTTTATTATTATTATCATGATTATTCATTGTATTCTGGTGTTCATTTTGTGTAATCTTAATAGATGATACAGATGATGCAGAATTATTCTTTGATGGTGATGAACTTGAGGAAGGTGAGTTTGTTCCTGAACCGGATCTAAACATATTCAAGAAACCTTATGGGTTTGATGATGTTTGGGACTCAACTTCTGAAGATCCATCTTTAGAAGAAAGAAAAGAGTTAGAGATTAAGAGGAAAGAAGTTAAGGAAAGAATGCTTCAAGCTTCAATTAGTAACTCTGCTAAAGTTTTAAACTTTGTGGTATATGCTAAGATTGATGATGCATTGATTCCTTTCCACTGGGAAATCAACTTGACAAGACCTTTTGATCCAAATGATTATCCTGTACCTCTCAGAGAAGATGATCCACTACATGAGATTGATCGACTTGTGCCTGGGCAAAGAATTAATGAATATATAGTCACATGGGATACTATGAAACCCATCATGTATTGGACTCACATCTCAGATAAAGATGCTGCAAAATATAAGACAATAATCTGGAGTTGGTTCTATGATGAAGAACTGAAGCTGTTTGTTCTTAAAACACCAGAAGGTTGTCAGTATCTAGCATGGCGTGAGAGACATTTCAGAAGTTTGTGTGAAGAAGACTTACATGAACTCGGAAATAACTGGATTATCAATCCAAGTGGTTATGGTCTTGCTGATGTGGTTGGTAAGAATCTTCATGAAGATTTCAAGTTGAGATCGAATATGAAAGACTCTGAGAAACCAAAGTTTCATATTGAACCAAGACGGAAGAAGAAGGTGGTTAAGCCAGATAAAAGCGTTGAGTATATTCAACGTGATATCAAGTGTATGATCAAAGTCCCTGCCAAGAAATGGGCACAAGATGTCTTGGATAAGATGGATAATTGGGAGATTGATCGAAATTCTGGTGAAGCCAAAATGTATGCAGACTCGAAGAAGAAGATGTTGTTGAGAAGGATGTATGATCCAATGCAGTTGGTTAACTTCTCAAGAAATGATCAGAGGAAATTATACGATACTGAATGTTCATTTTTACCATTTTGGAAGAATGAAGAAGATCGATATCGTAAGATTCTCCAAGTCTGCTTACATGAAAATATTCATGCAAATAGCAAGCGATTGTTATTTGATGGATGATGAAGATATTTTTGAAGACTGAAGAAATCGAAGATGCTGCTGTCAAGGGGGAGTTTGTTGATGCATGTTGATGTGACAACAGCAACTTAGATTTGATTAGTCTTATTTATATATGTGTAATTGATAGATTATGGACTTGATGTTTTAGTAATGATCGATTACGTGTTTTGGTGTTATATATATGTTTATATATGATGTTTGTTATGTATGTTATACAAGTACAAACATAATATATGTTAGGTTCCTTGTACATGAAGTACTTGGAAAATAACAAGGCATAGATGTTGATGGTAAGTTGTACTAACGAAGATGATCTTCGTTAGGAACTAACGAAGATAATCTTCGTTATATGGGCTGGGCTGCTAAGTTCGTAAGAACAAAGCCCAGCAGGCCCAATATCGATCATAAACATATATAAATGAATGGAAACCCTAAATTGAGATATTCCGTTCATCTCTCACACACCTAAGGCGACTAAGTTCGTTTCTAGTTTATAGAAAACGAAGATAGATCTCATACGGCTGGTTATTTACATATAATTGGCAATATATTCGATAACTAATCAAACTAGTTATCTCGTGAGAGCGATCAGTAGCTATCGAGGGACTCACAGTAACAACCCTCAAAATTCCGACTAGGATAATTTACTTGGACTTATCTAGACATTTATCCTTAAAGGTTTATTGAGAGGATTTGCCTTCTAGACATTAAGGCATAGTGATACTTTCTCTCAAGTTCAATGGAATGCCCAAAGATAGCTAGTTATCTTAGAATTGTCAAAACATGAGACAATCTCAAAGTAAAGAAATAATGACAATCTTATAAGAATGTAACCATAATCAATCAAATCAACTTCAAGAATATGTAAAGTAACAACAAGTTTATAAGTATTTAATCCAACAAACAAGTCTCTATGCATCCAAAATATAATCAACAACTCAAATATAGAAGGTACATCAAGAAAATTTTATAAAGATTAGTGCCAATACATATATATATATATATACACGACATACATATATATGCATGTATAACACATACAACTAATAAAAGTGTAACAATAATTTATAACTAGCTAGCTTACATTTATAAAACTCTTAAAACTAATTCATTTATTCTTACACTCTCATATTTTACATGAATTAACCAAGAATGTATCAACTAATCCAAAACACACCCACATTTTGAACTTAGACACCATTTTGGACCAAATACACCTACACCACAACTCCACCACTTGAGCTAGCCAATGAGGAACACCATACCACTTCACTTGACCAATAAACACTCTCCCAACCCATTTCCCTGCCCTCCTTCACGTAATGAAGGCTTGGGAGAACCATCACTCTCTCATTTTACACTCAAACAACTCACACACACTCCTAAAGATGCTCTCAACTCTCTCTCTTTCTCTTTTGGGTTGCAGCAGAAAAATGGGGTAAAAACACCCCCAAATCTTAACAATAAATCATAAAACAACAACAATAACATAATAACATAGTAAGGGATCAAGCTATGGTGGATTGGAGCATGCATGGAGAAGCAAAACAGCCCCGAAGAGCTCTCAAAATCGTGATTTACCTGCTGTCCGAACAGCCCTCTTTCTTGCTTATTTTACCTCACCAAAGGTTGATTTCAATGCTTCTCTTGTTATCTCTTCCTTGTGCTTTCATCTAGTAACCTTCTTGCCCTATTTCTTTCCCATTTTCGTGTCAAAACAGCACCCAAGGAGCTTGAAATCTGCCATCAAGAACAAGACCCAACAACACTCTTGACCTTCTTGTTTTGATCTTCAAAGGTTGTTAGCTTGAACTCTCTTGAATCTCACTTTACTAATCTTTGATTTATTAAACTACAGAACTCTAGATCTACACATGGATGCATATTTAAAAGGTTGATTTCAATGCTTCTCTTGTTATCTCTTCCTTGTGCTTTCATCTAGTAACCTTCTTGCCCTATTTCTTTCCCATTTTCGTGTCAAAACAGCACCCAAGGAGCTTGAAATCTGCCATCAAGAACAAGACCCAACAACACTCTTGACCTTCTTGTTTTGATCTTCAAAGGTTGTTAGCTTGAACTCTCTTGAATCTCACTTTACTAATCTTTGATTTATTAAACTACAGAACTCTAGATCTACACATGGATGCATATTTAAAAGGTTGATTTCAATGCTTCTCTTGTTATCTCTTCCTTGTGCTTTCATCTAGTAACCTTCTTGCCCTATTTCTTTCCCATTTTCGTGTCAAAACAGCACCCAAGGAGCTTGAAATCTGCCATCAAGAACAAGACCCAACAACACTCTTGACCTTCTTGTTTTGATCTTCAAAGGTTGTTAGCTTGAACTCTCTTGAATCTCACTTTACTAATCTTTGATTTATTAAACTACAGAACTCTAGATCTACACATGGATGCATATTTAAAAGGTTGATTTCAATGCTTCTCTTGTTATCTCTTCCTTGTGCTTTCATCTAGTAACCTTCTTGCCCTATTTCTTTCCCATTTTCGTGTCAAAACAGCACCCAAGGAGCTTGAAATCTGCCATCAAGAACAAGACCCAACAACACTCTTGACCTTCTTGTTTTGATCTTCAAAGGTTGTTAGCTTGAACTCTCTTGAATCTCACTTTACTAATCTTTGATTTATTAAACTACAGAACTCTAGATCTACACATGGATGCATATTTAAAAGGTTGATTTCAATGCTTCTCTTGTTATCTCTTCCTTGTGCTTTCATCTAGTAACCTTCTTGCCCTATTTCTTTCCCATTTTCGTGTCAAAACAGCACCCAAGGAGCTTGAAATCTGCCATCAAGAACAAGACCCAACAACACTCTTGACCTTCTTGTTTTGATCTTCAAAGGTTGTTAGCTTGAACTCTCTTGAATCTCACTTTACTAATCTTTGATTTATTAAACTACAGAACTCTAGATCTACACATGGATGCATATTTAAAAGGTTGATTTCAATGCTTCTCTTGTTATCTCTTCCTTGTGCTTTCATCTAGTAACCTTCTTGCCCTATTTCTTTCCCATTTTCGTGTCAAAACAGCACCCAAGGAGCTTGAAATCTGCCATCAAGAACAAGACCCAACAACACTCTTGACCTTCTTGTTTTGATCTTCAAAGGTTGTTAGCTTGAACTCTCTTGAATCTCACTTTACTAATCTTTGATTTATTAAACTACAGAACTCTAGATCTACACATGGATGCATATTTAAAAGGTTGATTTCAATGCTTCTCTTGTTATCTCTTCCTTGTGCTTTCATCTAGTAACCTTCTTGCCCTATTTCTTTCCCATTTTCGTGTCAAAACAGCACCCAAGGAGCTTGAAATCTGCCATCAAGAACAAGACCCAACAACACTCTTGACCTTCTTGTTTTGATCTTCAAAGGTTGTTAGCTTGAACTCTCTTGAATCTCACTTTACTAATCTTTGATTTATCTTGGAGATTACTTTATCAAATACTTCCTTTTTCTTTTCATCCTGATCATCTTCTTTCAAACACAACAAAACATTCTTACAAAATTCAAGTGTTCCATCTGAATAAGAAGCAAGTTCATCCATACGAATAAAGATCTTCTTCTTTCTGCTGTTTAAAAAGACAACACCAAAGGATGGTTCTTCTATGATATGACCAATACTGAGCTGTTCAATGTCTCTGGTGTAAAGACTTTGATCTGGATATGGTACATTGATCTTTCTCTTAACCACTTCAAAACCAATTTGAAAGTCTTCCAATGAAGCGTATTGAATGCAGCTTGACATGTATCTTTTAACTGCTTCAAAGGCAATAACATCTTCCTTGTACCTTTGCATTGCATTCAAGAAATGGTTGTAGAGAAAGATAATGTCATCAACTGGTAGCAGCTTGAACTGAGCTTCTGTGAATCTGTACATCTTATTGTTATCTCTTTTCACATGAAAGCAAGGTACAGATATAGAAATCCTTTTAACCAAAATCACTCTGACGAGCACCAAAATCTTGTGGTTTCTTTGTTCTTCAAGAAGCTTTGGATTGTATTGCTTAGTGAGTTTAAGAAGTTCTTTGTATTCTTCGATTTGTCTTGCTTCCTTAAACTTATACATCGAATCCAATTCTGGTCTCTTTGTTTTGGTTACTTTTGTAGCTCCACAGAAGATCGGATAAGCTCTTTCTTCCAGAAATCTTGACTTCTTAGCTGCCTCCTTTGGCTTAACACCCAGAGCAACCATTCTTTCTTTATCCCTCAAGAAGTATCCCCGATTAATAAACCTCCTTTGTTCTTCAGTTAATTCTGTTGGAAAGTAATCAGGAAGGACTCCTTGGATATGATTGCTTCTTTCAACACTTGTTTATACGTTGATTTCTTGAAATTCTGGGATGCAGCTTCAGGAGTCTTTCTTAATTCATCAAAACTATTGAAGTCTTCAAAAGTATAGTGTTGAGGAGTTGTGAAACCCTGAGTAGAAGATTCTCCAGCTTCTTTTCTGCTTGAAGAACCTGTTTCAAAATAATCAAGATCTGGGAAGTCTTCAAACACAGGTTCCTCAACAGCTTCATCATTTGTTGGATTCTCAACTATTTCTGGCTCATCAAATGTTACATTATCTTTCAATGCTTCAATATCTGCATCATCTTCAGCATATTCCATAACTTCACTTTCAATCACAAATCCTTCTTCTTCATTAACCTCAATATTTCCAACATCTTCTTCACTTTCTACATCCGACTCAGCACCAAAAACATCAACTAACCTTCTTCTAATCACATCATCTAATGTTTCCTCAACATTCTCAGCATTTACATCCTCTGCTCTTTCTTCCATCACCACATCTCCAACATTTCCTTCAACTCTTGCCGAAGAATTATCAATGTTCGTTTGACCTTCTCCTTGATTCTCCCCCTCGGGGTGATCATCAGAATCAGGATCATCCCGTCGAGAAGCAACCGAGGCCGGTCGGCAAGATTCTAATGCTATCAATCTTAATTCAAAAGCTGCAAGCTTAGCATCATACTCAGCCTTTTCCTTCTCAATTTTATCTTGTAATATTTTGAGTTGTTTTGCTATTGCAAGTTCTCTTTCTCTAACTTCTAGAGCATTCAACACTCCTCTTTCCGTAACAGTCAACAAATCACCCTCCGATCTTAAGATATTCAATAAAACCTCACATGCAGAATCTTTCGTTGGTTGATTTGTTGATGTTGATGGAATTTCAGTTGGTGTTTGTGTTCTTTGTGTTGGTGTTTGATGTGGTGGAACCAACCCGGGGGTTGTTGGCACACTTGTGGTGTGACCTAAATTCAGCGATGCTGATTCAGGATTTCCTGCGGATCCTCGGGTTATACCCTCACCAGCAGTTTCAGATTCATGGGCTTTGCAACCCGAATCAATTGGTGTCCTAGACTGTGATAAATCACTGTCCTGGACTTGTTGTTGGGCAACACCACTAACAACACCGGGGTCACTGAGAATGCCCGTTAATACAGTCTCAGGTTGATCCTGAGGAACAGCAGTGTCACAACGGCGTTCATACTGCTCCTCAGTCTCGGTCTGAGGACTGTTACCTACGGCTAAAGCTGGCGTGATGTTAGCTAAGGCAGGATTTCCAAGCTGTCCTTGAGGGTCACACAAAGTGGGTCCCTCTCCACTTGTTCCGGCACCAGTACTCAACTGGGCTTGTGAATCCGTGTCCCTAGGAGATCTAGACTCAAGTGCACGAACTGAAGGCGAGAGGTGGGGCTGGTCCTCTCTAATTTCAACACTCTCATCCTCCAAATGAGGAGAGTGTGGTGAGCGTGGCTTATCCCCGTGCATTTCTGAGACTAACTCCTGTTGTGAGGAGTCAGAATGGCTAGGAGAGGTTGGTGCATACGAGAATGGGCAGTTCCCGATTTCTACCCTAGGGTAAACAACCCGGCTAGACACATTTGTTTGAACTAATGGAGGGCTAACGTTTTCTTTTTGCCCTTGTCCTAACCCGGACCGCACATCCTCTCTGGTATTTTCAACCCCTCACTCAGTCCTGCCTTGTTCCTCCAGCACATCGTCATCTCCAGTGCTAACATGTTCAGTCTCAAGCTCATTTACAACATCATCCACAATTCTTGTTGCTTGTTCAACATCAAACTCCACTGAGGCACCAGGTTGTTCAGTCACATCTGCTGAACTAGATTCAAGTCTTTTTCTTGCCGATTTAGACGACTTATGTTTTCTTTTTAATTTCTTCTTCTTTGAAGACTGCTTTAGGATACTTCTAGCAGACATTTTAAGTCGTCTACCTGGTGGTGGAGTTGGTTCATCAGGTAAAGCAGATGCAAGTGGTGTTGGATTAAGAATCGGTGAAGAGCGAGGTGGTGTAAAAGTTGGTGGGTTTGGTGAAACAACGGATGGTAAAGGTGTAGATTGCGAAGATGAAGATTGTGAAAAGCGAACGGTTGGTGTAGATGGTGTAGATTGTGAAATAGGTTCAGGTGAAGCAACGTCTTGCTCAAACATAACTCTTTTTGACTTTCTTTTCCTCTGCTCAGAGGCCCCTTCATCACTAACCCCTCTTTTTCTTTTAGACGAACTAGGACCCTCACTTGGCGACCTATGCTCAGCTTGGGAAGGAGTCTGTCGGCTTTCAGACCCCATCGCTGAGACTAACCACTCAAGATAAGACCTAAGGTGAGGACTCTGAGCAGGAACCAAATTTATCAGGAATGGCGGAATCGGAAAAGGTCTGACATTATCACTTCCAGTGCCTCTCATATTAGATTTATACATAGCAATGACACACTTGAAACTATCTTCCATCTTTGGAACATTGTCATTGTTGTCAAGAACATCATCTACAATCAATGTGAAGAATCTGATGTAAGGAATGTACTTCCTTTCTTGTATATCTTTCCCTTTGACAACTTGGGCCATCTTATCCCATATAACCTTGGCAAAATCACACTCAACATTGTGTGTGACTGCATAGAAGATGGACAATGAATGTTTTGTCATTGCATCAATCCCTTTTTGTGAAGGCATCAAACATGTCACCAGAACATTATACATAGTATGCCAGAGAGAAGCTATATTCTTTCTTTTAAAGTCTCTCATTGTTGCCAATTCTCCTTCATAACCCATAGCATGAACTGCAGCTAACATATCTTCAATAGAAGGCAGTTCTTCATATACTTCATGTTCAGGAAAGCCAATAACAGCTCTGAGTTCATTTAATGTAAATGTGCATTCAACTTCATGATCTTCAGATCTAAGAGTGAATCGGAAGAAGTCTTCAGTCTTTCTTCTCTTACTTGCTTTTACATATTCAATCGATTCCCATAAATCAAAGATATATTTCTCTGGAACTACAGCACCATTGGTTAATGCATCTCTCAGTGGGTGATGGCTTAGAATCTCAGTGATAATTGGAAATCTTGAATTGAAAGGAATGTGAAGAGCTTGGTTGGCTTGCATTTTCATTGTATCACCTTCTTGAAACATCACCATCTTATTTTATCTTTATGAATTTTCTGAAAATATAAACTGACCAAAAGAAATATTTTGACCAGACAATTATTTTAGAAAATAACAAAAACACACAATTACTTTATTAAAAATACAATGTCATATAGAATCTCATAAGTATTAAAAGATAAGACACCGAAGGTAGTACACAAAGGCGTTCGATACCTTGTTTCTTACCCTAACACTTATGAAAAACTATATAGACAACAAAAAAAATACATACAAACATACATACACTTAGACAATTTATAAACAAACAAGATTGAATACAAAGTAGAAAAGAAAGAAAAAGAAAAAAAACTTTAAAAAAAATGTGCATTTGCCGAGCTTAGATCTCGGCAAATGACATGTTCAGTCAAAAGTTTTGCCCAAACAAATGACAAGTATGAAAATTGGTTTGGGCACTTGGTTTGATAAAATAGTATGATTTGCCGAGCTACTAACTCGGCAAATGTGAGTAATGAGAGCAGCGACCAGCATGTAAGCAAATCATTGAGTATTTGAAGTCAATCCTCGTAAATGCCGAGCTTATATCTCGGCAAATAAGCATTTCAGACTGAACTTCAATTTGATATATGAAAAATCCTTTGATTTGAATAACAAGTATGTTATCAATGTATAAAGGATGTTTTTCAATGAAAATATGTGCATTTGCCGAGCTGGGAGCTCTGCAAATGACACAAAGACTTGGATTATAATAACTTTTTCAAAAGTCTTTCATTTGCCGAGCAGGGAGCTCTGCAAATGACACAAAGTTAACAATATTTTCAAAAATCTTTCATTTGCCGAGCTGGGAGCTCTGCAAATGGCCTTTTCAGTACTTAAAGAAATTTCTTGATGATCACATACAAGTAAACCATGCATTTGCTGAGCTGGGAGCTCTGCAAATGGCTATGTCAAACCTTAAAACAAAATCTTGTATAATGATGACCAAAAACACATGCATTTGCCGAGCTGAGAGCTCTGCAAATGATGGTTTCAGAAAAACACTTGTAAGTTTTTGGAAAAGATGAGATAAATCATGCATTTGCCGAGCTTGGAGCTCTGCAAATGGCATTATGAATGATAAACTTGTTGAGTTAAACATGTAAATCCAGTTAACATGAAGATTTGAAGGCCAAGATGAACAAACATGGTGTTTGCCGAGCTGGAAGCTCTGCAAACGGGCCAAATCTTCAAACATTCATAACAATACCCAGCCCTTTAAGTGATCCGCCCAGAAACATCAATCAAATGTAAACAAAGCAGTCATATCAATCAAAACAACATGTATTAATCCTAAGCATGCATATAAAATCATCAAAACATACATCATAACATCACAAAGTACAAAAATGATCATGACAGTTCATATTGGCATATCATCAAACACTTAGTATGCATAATGAAAACAAAAGATCATACCTTTAAACTAATGAACGAATGAAGATTGATGATGATTTAGGCTACAAATATGATCCCCAGTTTACACTTGCTTGGATTATTATGAAACAAATAAAATTTTGATTGATTGATGTGATGTTTTTGATCGGTTTGAGAGAAAGATTAAGATATTTTGATTTAAATTTTTTTTGAAAGTGATTAGATTGACCCGCCCATTTTCTATTTAACATTCAAATCCGGGTCGCGGGTCTGGGTGTGACCCGCGTCTCAACCCGGATTCAAACAAGTCATGGGCTTGACTTGGCAGTTGGGCTCAAATTGGATTTGGGCTTACACTTATTTTGGGCTCATAATGGTTTTGGGCTGAAACCTAACAAAAAAATTAAAATAAACATACAAAGAAAGAAAATAAAAAAAATTAACAATAAAATAAAAATAAAAATAACAATAAAATAGAAAGAAAAAGAAAAATAAAAAAATTAACAATAAAATAAAAATAAAAATAAACAATAAAACAGAATAAAAAAAATCTTTTTAGCATTTTTGAATTTTCTAATTTTGTATTTGATTTTTCAGGTTTTAACGACAAACACACATAAAAATAAAAAAATGTAAACAAATAAAATAAACAATTAACAAATAAGCAAACAAATATTTACATGCATTTGCACACTCCCCCTCAAATTAAGCATATTAGACTATACTAAATTTACAAACTCCCCCTAAAATCATGCATTCTACCCTTTTTCTCCCCCTCAAACATTGCATGTAGTAAAAAGTAAAACACATCAATGTTTGAATCAGAAAAGGAATATAGAATACATAGCATGAAAGTATTTAAGTTTGTAAATCAAGCATTCCCAACTTGGTTTTAAGAAAATTGAACCTGTTTTCATCCAAAGGTTTGGTGAAAAGATCAGCAAGTTGGTAGTCTGTTGGGACAAAATAGAGTTCGATGTTACCTTTCTCGACATGATCTTTAAGGAAATGGTACCGAACATCTATGTGCTTGGTCTTTGTGTGCTGTACAGGATTGCAAGAAATGGCAATAGCACTCTTTGAGTCACAGTAAATGGGAATTCTGTTGAATTGGAATCCATAATCAGTCAACTGAGTCTTCATCCAAAGAACTTGTGAACAACAGCTTGCTGCAGCAACGTATTCAGCTTCTGCAGTAGATGTTGATACACAGTTATGTTTCTTCGAAGACCAACTGACTAATCTATCCCCAAGAAACTGTACACTCCCGGAGGTACTCTTTCGATCAAGCTTACAACCTGCATGGTCAGCATCCGAATATGCAATCAACTGAAACCCGGTATCCCTTGGATACCAGAGACCAGGATTTACTGTGCCTTTCAGGTATCGGAAAATCCGTTTAACGGCCTGGAAATGACTTTCCTTGGGATTGGCCTGGTACCTGGCACACATGCATGTGGCGAACATAATATCCGGGCGACTTGCAGTCAAATACATGAGTGACCCTATCATACTGCGATATTTCTTTTGATCAAAAGATTTTCCATTTAAGTCAGCATTAATCTTAGTTCGAGCTTCCATGGGTGTCCCAATTGTTTGACAATCCATCATATCGAACTTTTTCAACATGTCTAAGATGTACTTAGATTGGCAGATAAAAGTACCATTTGACATCTGTTTTACTTGAAGACCAAGGAAAAAGTTTAATTCACCCATCATGCTTATTTCAAATTTCTTGATCATTAAAGCTGAAAAATTCTTGCAGTATTTAGGATTAGTTGACCCGAAAATTATGTCGTCAACATAAATCTGGATTAGAATGATATCACTCCCTTGTCGTTTGATAAAAAAGGTAGTGTCAATCGAACCTTTGCTAAAGCCAGATTTCACAAGATAAGAGGATAGAGCATCATACCATGCACGAGGCGCTTGTTTCAGACCATATAATGCCTTGTCTAACCTGTAAACGTAGTCTGGATGTTTGGAACTCACAAAACCTTCTGGTTGTTCAACGTACACTTCTTCTTTTAGAATTCCATTCAAGAAGGCAGTTTTAACATCCATCTGGTAGACTGTAAAGTTCTTGTAGGCAGCATAGGCAAGAAACATCCGAATAGCCTCAATTCGTGCAACTGGTGCGAATGTCTCATCGTAGTCAATCCCATCTTGTTGGCAATATCCCTTTGCAACCAATCGTGCTTTGTTGCGTACAACAACTCCAGTTTCATCCTTTTTATTCTTGAAGATCCACTTGGTTTTAATTGGTTCCTTGTTCTTGAAAGGATTGGGAACCAATTTCCACACTTCAAGTCGTTCAAATTGATTCAGTTCCTCCTGCATAGCTTTCACCCAATCTGGACAACGTAGAGCTTCATTCACTGTCTTTGGTTCAACAATGCTCAGAAAATTCACAAACAGACATTCATTCGCAGAAGTGGATCTTGTCCGAACTCCAGTTGTTGGATTACCAATGACTTGAGAAATCGGATGAGCTCTAGTCCATTTGGTTGTGTGAGGAATTGGGTCAATTGGATCACCAGGTTCTTCAGAATCAATAAAATCAGGAGTATGTTGTTCTGTCAATTGTTCAAGTGAAGTAGCAATTGGTTCAACAATGCTCAGAAAATTCACAAACAGACATTCATTCGCAGAAGTGGATCTTGTCTGAACTCCAGTTGTTGGATTACCAATGACTTGAGAAATCGGATGAGCTCTAGTCCATTTGGTTGTGTGAGGAATTGGGTCAATTGGATCACCAGGTTCTTCAGAATCAATAAAATCAGGAGTATGTTGTTCTGTCAATTGTTCAAGTGAAGTAGCAATTGGTTCAACAAAGTCATCTTGATCATAATTTTGTGGATTGGTTGATGAATTTGATACTTGAGAGATAACATGAGTTTGAGTATGCAATTCTGAATAATCAGTAGGTGGAGGAGAATCAGATGTTGCACTAACATCTGAAGATTGTGATGGTGAAGACTCAATGGGATCCATCTCTTTCGAAGTTGAACTTGTTGGTTCATTTGAATTCTCATCAGATTCAGAAACTTTCGTCGTTACTTGGAAAAATTCTTCGAACAAGATATCCAAATCTTGTGAAGTCGGAGTTGAGAATGATTTGACATTTGATGCAATCTTAGTTTCGGAAGCTTGTGGACGTTGAAGTTCGGGTCTTAAACTGTGTTGTTCAAGAACCATCCCTGAGAGTTCATCAAATTTGACATTCATACTCTCTTCGATTCTCTTGGTTCTTCGGTTATATACACGATATGCAATGGATTCTTTTGAATAATCGATGAAATATGCCTCATCGCCTTTTGGTTCAAATTTGCCCAGATTGTCTCGATCATTGAGAACATAACATACACATCCAAAAATGTGTAAAAAATTCACATTGGGCTTTCTTTTGTTGATCACCTCATACGGAGTTTTATCAAACCTCTTGTTTATTATGGATCTGTTTTGTGTAAAACAAGCAGTAGCAACAGCTTCAGCCCATAGATTCGGTGGCAACTTCGAATAGGCAAGCATTGTTCTAGCTGCTTCAACAAGAGTTCGATTTCGACGTTCAACTACTCCATTCTGTTGAGGTGTTCTGGCAGCGGAAAATTGATGTGAAATACCCATGGATTTGAAGAAAGAATCAATTGTTGAATTCTTGAATTCAGTGCCATTGTCTGAGCGAACAATTCTAACAGATGATTTGAGATTGACTTGGGTCTTCTTGATGAAATCAATAATCACTTGCGGAGTTTCACTCTTTGCATGAAGAAAGAATACCCAAGTGTAACGAGAATAATCATCTACAATCACTAGAATGTATCGCTTGCCATGGATACTTTGAACTTTCATTGGGCCACACAAATCCATATGAAGAAGGTGTAAAGGACCTTCAGTACTTAAGTGCTTTTTCGGTTTGTGTGAAGCTTTCTTCATCTTTCCAATTGCACAAGCTGGATAAACATGTTCACTTTCATACTTGTAGTCCGGAAGACCTTCAACAAGTTGTTTATCCACGAGTGTATTAATTGTTTGAAAGTTAAGATGAGAAAGACGGCGATGCCATAACCAAGAGTTTTGTGCAGTTGCTTTCGAAAGAAGACAAATTTCTGAAGAACTAGATGGGATGTTGTTGAGATCAATTGTGAACAAATTATTGTCTCTTGTTCCAGTCAGAATATCCACACCATCTTCAGTCTGCACTTTGCATTCATATCTCCTAAATAAAACTTGAAGATCATTGTCACAAAATTGGCCAACACTGAAAAGATTGTGTCCTAGTCCTTCAACATAGGAAACTCTCTTGATAGTGACACCATTTTTAACAATGTCTCCGTAACCAAGAATAGGAGCAATATGATTATTTCCGAATCTTACAGTTCCCATAAACTTTTCAACAAAGTTCGAAAGAATTGATTTGGTTCCAGTCATATGGCGAGAACATCCCGAGTCGACATACCATACACAAATCAGATATTCCTGCAAGGACAGGGAATATGGTTTAGGTACCCATGTAGATTGGGTCCTTGCAGGTTAGAGGGATAGCATGCAAGTACACATAAAAAATAAACATCAAGTAAAATAACACGCAAACCAACAATTTATTCAAATAACAAATAAACACATAAAATTGTTCAAAACACACAGACGAATTACAGACAAAGAAATGTAAAGGGTTATACACAATTTTTGATACAAGCAGGACTAGTCCTAGATGTAGTAACATTATCTAATGTATTTGATCTACGGACAATCCACACTTGTTTGACATGGGTAGTGTTTCCAACAAGTTTGAGTTTTCTAGTAGCATGCAAGAATCTATCTTTTGGAATCCATCTACTGCTACTTTTCATGCACAAGTCACCTGAAACACGAACATTCTTAGAATTAGAAACTAATTTAGCATTTACGTTCTGAACATGTTTCTTCTTGATGGGTTCTGTGGTCTTATTCACTTTCTTTATGTTATTAGGTGACAACCAACCATACTGGTCTTTGTATTTAGTCATTCCAGTGACAGTATCTCTAACCCTTTGTAAAGTGCACTTAGGATTCTTCTGAGAATATCTAGGAAAACTAGAATACCTAACCTGCTGAGGTTGTTTGTTACCTAATGAGAAAGTTTCAATCTTAACAATCTTCGGACCACTCCTTGTTTTGATTTCTTTCTGTGACTTAGGTTCAGATTTGACCTTGTACATCTGTGTTTGTCTAGAAGTCTTTGATTTCATTGAGACATTGAGACCTTTCTTTGGTTTTGGACTTGAAATAGTCTTAGGTGATTGGTTGGTCTTGAGTTTTGAAACAGTCTTTGGTAATGGGTTGGACTTTGATTGTTGGGTGATCTTTGGTCTTTGGAACTCATTGATTGATGAAGAGTGTGACTTTGAAATCTTCTTTAGATTAAAATCAAGGTTTTCGTCCTTTTTAACAAAATGTTTTTCAAATTCAGGATCAAAATCATTATTCTCTTCCAAAAATGTTGACATTTCATCAGTTTCCAACTTCACACTGACTTCACTTTTCTTAATTGGACATGGACTTTTCTTGAGTGAAATTGATGCTTTTTATTTTTCTTTATGAAATTGAAGTGCTATTTTCTGAAGTTGGAATTCAACTTTTAGATCATTGAGTTCTTTTAGCACATTTATTCTCTGTTCCCTTTCTTTTTCAAACTTTTGTTTGAAAGCATCAATTTCATTCAAGTACGATAGAGTTCCTTCAGAAAACTTGGTAAAAGTCTCAATTTCAGAAGTAATCGGGAAGAAGTAATCATCAACATCATGAACATCATCTAAATCACCATCAGTTTGAACAGAAACATGTACAACTTGACTCTCAGTTTGCACAGATGCATTCATGATTTCACATATTGAACATGTAGTTTGTGGAGTTGTCTCATTTTGACAAACAGACTGGTTTGGTAGACATGGTGTGGCCATAACTTCACAAACTGGACAATCAGGGTGATCACAATCATTTTCATGATTCTTGGGTGGGACAATGACATAGTGATTTTGAGGTTGTAGATTATCTATCAAAGATTGCTTTTCCTCAAGAGACTTTTGCAAATCCTCTATTACCTTTTCCAAAACTATTTGTGGGACATAAGGTCTCAAGTTTTCAGGTTTTGGAATTGGAAAATTTTCTTCTAAAGGTTTTTCATTAAAACACTCAAGAATTTCAGGGATTATAGCCTCATGAGTTTCTTTTTTGTCTTTTTCTTTCTCAATTTTCTGTGTAGGGTGACTGAAAATATCATATGAGTCGTCCATTAACTCATAGTTAAAATAGAATTTTGCACCCTTTTCTAGAAAATCATCAGCCTCATAATCACTTTCTGTTGGTCTCACAAATTGGTCTGTCAACCCACACCTCAAATAAGATTCCTTGTATATGGATGGGATCTCTTCTTGTGCTTTGAGCAAACATTTTGGATTGTTATAACCCAGCCCTGATGTGAATATTGTTTCAGAACTTCTTGGCCTATTTAAAAAGACTTGTTGATATGAACGATTGATCTTATACAATTTTTCTTGATAAGACTTAATTTCAGCTTTCAGCTCATCATTTTCTTTATCAAGTTTTTGTTTAAGAGAATCTTTTATACAACATTCATATTTTAGGTCAGAAGTTTTGTTTTCAAATTCTGTCACATCAGGGATAGATTCTTTGAATTTGACATTTAAAGATTCAATGTCTTCAGCCAAAGCATTTGCTCTAAACATCTCATTGGTCTTTTCAACCTGAAGTTGTCTGACAGTCTTGCTCAGTTCAAGACTTTGGTCTCAAGTTCTTGTTTCTCAAGATGCAGTTTGGAGGTCGGAGTAAACATGACTGCAGCTTTTTCAGTTTTCAAATTGTCAAAATCCTTTTGAAGTGATTCAAATTTACCTTTAGAATTTTGAAATTCGATCTCTTTGTCTTCCAAAAGCTTTGTTAATTGAGAAATCTGTTTACTCAACCCTTTCCCATACTTCATCGATTGAGCACTCTTATGCATTAAGAAATCTAATTCAGATTGAGTAATGTTAATTACCTCATCCTCGACCTCTGAAGAACTTTCATCAGCTTCCTCCAACTCCGTTGATCTCTTGATTTTTGTCATGAAACACACGTTTGCTGCAAGTTCATCTGTCTCCTCATCAGATAGATGCAACCACTTGTCATCTTCAGCGAGAAGAGCAATTCCACTTTCTTCTTGTCTTGCGAGCAACAGTTTGTACTTATAATACTCGGAGTTCTTTTGTCGAGGTCTGGTGCAGTTTATAGCAAAATGTACAGGAATTCCACAGTTGTAGCATTTCTTATCGTCATTCCTTTTATCCATAACCTTTTTCTCAAACCTCTTCTGATTGTCAAACTTCTTCTCACCACCAACAAATTCTTTCTTCGGATCAAACTTAGGAGCATTTGTATTCTTTGCATACGAAGAGACTGATGAAGTCCTAAGCTGATTGTTGGTTGGTTTTTTCTTGAAGAATTTCTTCTTTAAATCCTTCGTGAAATAAGCGAGTTCCTTATACATCTCTTTCTGTTTTTCATCAAGATCAGAATCACTCATATCACTCAAATCAGAATCAGTTTCAGACTCAACAAATCTTTGTTTTGATGCTCTTGAAGTCTTCTTCTCAGCTACCAAGGCTAATGGATCGGAATGAGAACACTCCCCTTTTTGCTTCTGAATTCTCTTGACATCCTCAACATTCAGTTGCAGCTTCTCAAATAAGGTGTGAATGGTGAGTTTTCCAAAATCTGATTGTTGGTTGAGTTGGGTTCCATACACCTGCCATTCCTCTTCCAGATTTTTGATGAATTTAATGTTGAGTTCCATATTGGTTCTCTTCACATCATTCTTTCTCAGCTCATTTATGACATTGCAGAATCTGATGTATACTTCATTCAGTGGTTCACCTTTCTGTTGTTTGAATGTTTCATACATGTTCAAAACAGTCGACAACCTAATGGTGTTTGATACATCTGATCCTTCCATCTGCTTCTCCACTTCATCCCAAATGTCTTTTCCTGTCTCATAAGAATCAACATTGCAGTAAATGTCATCAGGAAGTGCTTGGTATAGGTAGGCAATTGCACTTTGATCAGCCTCAACTCTGTTTTTCTGATCTGTATTCCAACTCTCTTCAGGTAAAACTTCTCCACTAACAGGGTTCTTTGGAATCTCAGGACCATCTTTGTATGATTTCCTTAACAGTTTTCCATTCTTTTGCCTGTCTATCCAATTCAGAAATCTTTTCTTCCATTGAGGATAAGATCCTCTAAACAAGACAGGTGGTCTCCCTTCAGAACCAAGAGCCAATGCTTCCCTTGAAGACATAATGTTCAAGTATAGTTGTATGAAAAAGACTTAAAAAAAATTTTGAAATTTTTTTTTTTCAATTGTGAAGAATGCCGAGCTTATATCTCGGCAAATGAAGGAAATTATTTTGAAAATTTCAAAACTTTGCACCAGGAAAGAATGTTGATCAAAAATGACTTTGAATCAACTTTCACAAAATTTGTTGATTTGCCGAGCTTAGATCTCGGCAAATGGCACTTTTACCAAACTTCAATTCCTACTAGATGCCGAGCTTAGATCTCGACAAATAGCACTAATTCCAACTTGATCTCCAACACTGAATTAAGCTGAACACTTTGTTTGCCGAGATAATATCTCTGCAAACGATATAAACCAGATCAACAACCAAAAATTCTCAAAACCACGTATTTGCCGAGCTTAGATCGCTGCAAACGATATAAACCAGATCAACAACCAAAAATTCTCAAAACCACGTATTTGCCGAGCTTAGATCGCTGCAAATGAACCAAATCAAAATGACTTAGTCACACCAGATTTGAACCTAGTGTTTGCCGAGCGTAGATCTCTGCAAATGAACCAAATCAATATGACTTAGTCACACCAGAGTTGAACTTAGTGTTTGCCGAGCTTAGATCTCTGCAAATGGAACAAATAGTCCAACACTTAGAAAAATTTTCTTGAAATGATGATTTGCCGAGCTTATATCTCTGCAAATCGCACTATTCGTCCAACACTTAGCCAACGACCTCTGCAAACACGAGAATACACTAAATGACAAAATAGTCGGTTTCCAGTTGTCTTCTTCGTTCAGCCAAACACTCAAACGCCGAGCTCACACAAAATCTTCAAATTCTCACTCATTTTTGCGAATTAAAACTTGAAAATTGTATCAAAATGTTCAGAAATTGATCGCGAACAAATCCTCAACACAATTACAACTAATTTCCACTCAAATCAAATCCCAATGAAACCTCTGTTTGCCGAGCTTATATCTCGGCAAATGAAGGAAATTATTTTGAAAATTTCAAAACTTTGCACCAGGAAAGAATGTTGATCAAAAATGACTTTGAATCAACTTTCACAAAATTTGTTGATTTGCCGAGCTTATATCTCTGCAAATCGCACTATTCGTCCAACACTTAGAAAAATTTTCTTGAAATGATGATTTGCCGAGCTTATATCTCTGCAAATCGAACAAATTTTTCAACACTTAGAAAAATTTTCTTGAAATGATGATTTGCCGAGCTTATATCTCGGCAAATGAAGGAAATTATTTTGAAAATTTCAAAACTTTGCACCAGGAAAGAATGTTGATCAAAAATGACTTTGAATCAACTTTCACAAAATTTGTTGATTTGCCGAGCTTAGATCTCGGCAAATGGAACAAATAGTCCAACACTTAGAAAAATTTTCTTGAAATGATGATTTGCCGAGCTTATATCTCTGCAAATCGCACTATTCGTCCAACACTTAGCCAACGACCTCTGCAAACACGAGAATACACTAAATGACAAAATAGTCGGTTTCCAGTTGTCTTCTTCGTTCAGCCAAACACTCAAACGCCGAGCTCACACAAAATCTTCAAATTCTCACTCATTTTTGCGAATTAAAACTTGAAAATTGTATCAAAATGTTCAGAAATTGATCGCGAACAAATCCTCAATCACAATTACAACTAATTTCCACTCAAATCAAATCCCAATGAAACCTCTGTTTGCCGAGCTTATATCTCTGCAAATCGCACTATTCGTCCAACACTTAGAAAAATTTTCTTGAAATGATGATTTGCCGAGCTTATATCTCTGCAAATCGCACTATTCGTCCAACACTTAGAAAAATTTTCTTGAAATGATGATTTGCCGAGCTTATATCTCTGCAAATCGCACTATTCGTCCAACACTTAGCCAACGACCTCTGCAAACACGAGAATACACTAAATGACAAAATAGTCGGTTTCCAGTTGTCTTCTTCGTTCAGCCAAACACTCAAACGCCGAGCTCACACAAAATCTTCAAATTCTCACTCATTTTTGCGAATTAAAACTTGAAAATTGTATCAAAATGTTCAGAAATTGATCGCGAACAAATCCTCGAACACAATTACAACTAATTTCCACTCAAATCAAATCCCAATGAAACCTCTGTTTGCCGAGCTTATATCTCTGCAAATCGCACTATTCGTCCAACACTTAGAAAAATTTTCTTGAAATGATGATTTGCCGAGCTTATATCTCTGCAAATCGCACTATTCGTCCAACACTTAGCCAACGACCTCTGCAAACACGAGAATACACTAAATGACAAAATAGTCGGTTTCCAGTTGTCTTCTTCGTTCAGCCAAACACTCAAACGCCGAGCTCACACAAAATCTTCAAATTCTCACTCATTTTTGCGAATTAAAACTTGAAAATTGTATCAAAATGTTCAGAAATTGATCGCGAACAAATCCTCGAACACAATTACAACTAATTTCCACTCAAATCAAATCCCAATGAAACCTCTGTTTGCCGAGCTTATATCTCTGCAAATCGCACTATTCGTCCAACACTTAGCCAACGACCTCTGCAAACACGAGAATACACTAAATGACAAAATAGTCGGTTTCCAGTTGTCTTCTTCGTTCAGCCAAACACTCAAACGCCGAGCTCACACAAAATCTTCAAATTCTCACTCATTTTTGCGAATTAAAACTTGAAAATTGTATCAAAATGTTCAGAAATTGATCGCGAACAAATCCTCAATCACAATTACAACTAATTTCCACTCAAATCAAATCCCAATGAAACCTCTGTTTGCCGAGCTTATATCTCTGCAAATCGCACTATTCGTCCAACACTTAGCCAACGACCTCTGCAAACACGAGAATACACTAAATGACAAAATAGTCGGTTTCCAGTTGTCTTCTTCGTTCAGCCAAACACTCAAACGCCGAGCTCACACAAAATCTTCAAATTCTCACTCATTTTTGCGAATTAAAACTTGAAAATTGTATCAAAATGTTCAGAAATTGATCGCGAACAAATCCTCAATCACAATTACAACTAATTTCCACTCAAATCAAATCCCAATGAAACCTCTGTTTGCCGAGCTCGCACAAAACATGATCAAAGGTTGAAATTGAAGTCTGAAATTGATACTGTATGTTGATTTACAATCAACGAATCTATCGGTGAACAAAATTTTAACGAAAACACACTCAAATTGGAGAAATAACTCGAACAGTTATCTCGGCATATAACAGTTTCAGGAAAACTCAAAAAATACCAAAATTAAGCACAAATCAAGCTTGTAATAAGCTTTTGGATCGTTCAGATATGCTGATTGTGCTCTGATACCAATTGTTAACTGTATAATTTGAGCTTAAGTGTGTGTTTTAGTGTGTGTTAATGGCGGTTGGAAGAGAGAGAAAGTAGAGAGAGAGTAGAAAGAGAGTCAGGGAAAGTTTGGATAGTATTATGGGGTTCAAAGGTTACAAATTACATTATGGAGGGGGTTTATATACATAAGAGCAATTTACACTATGCCCCCTTCCATATTAACATGTTTACATTCTAAGTATAAAACAATATAAAGTACACAAATCAACTACTACATTTATAATTCTAACAGATTGGCCATTTGTCAAAGCACAAATTTTTCTAAGTGTCCCCAAGCTGACTGCTAATCCCAAGCTGCCTTCCACTAACAACTTGGTCTTCTATCTTCAATCCTCCTCTTCGACTTGGACTGAATGCTATAACCATTTGATGCAGCTTGAACAACACTTGCTTCCATAAGATAAAACAATTACAAAGTATGAAGCATGATCTCGGTCAGTTACAGATCGCAAGCTATGTCAGCTTAGTCTGACCCAGATCAGATTACAAGAACCAAAAGATTTCTAAGTGTTTATACATCACATTTGTTATCACCAAATTTACAATTAACATTGGGACTCAACAATTCCCATATCACAATCATACTTTCAAATATTATTTCATAAAAGAAAGAAAATTTTATTTATCATGCTTTTCACCCCGAAAGTAAAACACATAAAAGAGTTTAAAAGGGGGCTATGACTCACCTTGTTATGCCGCACATTATATTCATTTATCCAAAAATGGGTACTTCCCATCAATCTCTTCATTGATCATATTATCCGTCATGTTTCTCAATCATATTTCAAGCCAAGACTGTCCCTACGATAGGACTAATATACATAAGTTCCTATCTCAAGCCATCACTTAGAAATGCCACCTTTGTTTATACGTTAAATTCTTGGTTTACAATTGTTATGGTTTTGATTGTATCTTTTGGATCACTCGATCATTATGGTGTTTATTACCTCCATATATTTGGTGTTTATAAGTATATAATATCTTGAATTCATTTATTTAATTTAATATTATTTAATTAATTATTTATCCATTTTCTTATATTATTAATTAAATAATTTTCTTAAAAATACTTTTAAGTACCGCATTTGCATTTATAACTTATGGATAATTATGTTTGGGTTGTATTCTGATTTTTATGCATTTTAACTTATAGTGTTATGATTTATACATTTATTTATGTAATTTATCCATTAATTTAATAATAGTAATTAATTAGTGGTACTTAGTTATTTACTTCTAAAAGTATAACATTTGTTCCTTGACTTATAATAACTTTATTCCAGTAGGTTTTAGTAATTCCCATCATTGGTTATGATGATTTAACCAATTTCATGATTTATATAATTTATTTATTTATTTATTTTCCTTTTTAATTATCATTAAATTCAATAATTAATAGAAATTCTTAGAAATCACCACATAACCTTTTGGCTAAGAATCCCAGACATTTTGGGTAATATTTACCATGGTAAATTCATATCAATTCAACCTCTCTTGTGTCTAGCTCATTTAGAGGTCTTTATGCTTAAAAATCGTTTACCGATATTATAACACCCCAACTAAGGCGGAACAATGAGATGTACAGAAAGTCGAGTATTCAAAACAAAGGATTATAAATAACATTCACCATAGCTTTATTTGATAAAAAGAATTTAGGAATGTACAAGCATGTGAACCAATTTCCAAGTACAAATGCGTCCACCATACTTGGATATTAAGTTCACGAAACAGATAACAAGCACATGAAATAGTATTCTACAATGATCAAGGCGGATTCCATTGCCCATCACAAGGTTTGATCTTTGACTCCAAAGTGCAATGCAAACAATCATGATGCATATAATTCCTCAAAGCTTATGCGATCTGGCAAGGTTGCTATTTTGTTGTGAAAGAAAAAATGGACCCTAATGCTCTCATCTCTTGGTGATTTCCGTTCCCCATTACTGCCCTTTTTTGATTCGATTTCTTCTTCCTTGTTAATGTGTCCCTCTCCCTAGTTCTTGAATCCTCTGGATTTTGAATTCGGTGATGTGCATGTTAGAGGTTTTAGTGTCGTTTTAATTTAGGGTTTTCTTTCGTTCTTGCTTTCAATCGCCGGAATTCTAGACATCCTCTTTTTCTGATCTTTTAGCAACCTTGCCAGATCGCGGCTAAGTATTTAGTTCAGCTAGATCGCCGGCCATCTTGCTAACGGATTAAGATTAAGCTGATGGTTTTAGGGTTTCCTAGGGGTAGGTTTTTTTTTTTTTTTTTTTTGCTGCCGATTTCTGTAACAACCCTCAATTTCTGACTAGGACAACTTACTTATAATTATCTAGGTATCTATCCTTAGAGGTTTATTAAGAGATTTGACCTTCTAGAGATTTAGGGCATGGTGATATTTGCCCTCTAGTTCAACAGAATGCCAAAAGGTAGTTAGTTGCCTTAGAAATGCCATAAACAATGACTATAATTATCCAAGACAATCTCCAAGTGAATAAATAATGACAATCTTATAAGAATGTGACTTAAACCATCAAGCATTTAAGAACCAATCAAATATCAACAACTAAATATGTATATAATCTATCATATAAGCATCTAAGTATCCCAATTAATCCAACAACTTGAATAATAAAATGTACATTAGTATTTCAAATAATATCATTTACAATATATCTAATGTAACAAAAATCAAGATGAATGCATATATATGCTTACATACACACGGCTACACATTCATATACATGAACATAACATACCTTATTATCATTTACTAAATACATAAACCCATTTGACTTAACCTTTATATGCACAACCATCAAATATTATGTACATAAAAATGTAACCTTAAACAAAGTGGTATTTCTCCCTTTCCTCTCTATACTCACGGCACACACACACACACCACACTAACACATTCAATTAATTATCTATCAACTAGCACATGGTATTCCAATTTCCCACATAAGCTTGATGATCAAAACACTCCACACTCACTTTTACTTTCACCACTCTCTCATTTCTCACACATTTTCACACACAAAAATCTGCACTTTCTCTCTCATGTTTTCTCACAAAAATCTGCACTTTCTCCTCTCATGTTTTTCTTTGATTTTATTCTTGAAATAAACTCAATGAGGGAAAAGTTGATAGATCCTTATCTCACAAGTTCATGCATGTTGAAATCAAGAGAAAGGATTCAAGGATTCAACACAAACAAGACCCAAGAGTTAGTAGTTGTAAGATTTGTTGCTAAATGGATTTAAGGATTTGATTAAATCTGATTTTTGTAATGAATAGAATTCGAGCTTTTGTGTGTATATGAGTGTGTGTTAATGGCAGTTACTAGAGAGAGAAAGTAGAGAGAGAGTAGAGAGATATCAGGGAAAGTTTGGTTTGTATTATGTGGTGAAAGGTTACAATTATCATAATGGAGGTGGTTTATATACATATGAGCTATTTACACTATGCCCCCTTCCATTGTAACAAGTTTACAATATAAGTACAAATTAACATAAGGTACACAAATCACCTACTACATTTATATTTCTAACAATCTCCCCCTTAGTAGTGATTTGTGAAAAATATCCAGTCTTTGTCTTTCTTTAAGCTCTTGTATTCGGTCTTCCTTTGTTTGGATGCCAGAACCAATTTTCTCCTTCGGGTCTATCATCAGGAACAACCATGTTGTCTGCAAAGTTTCTTGGAGGAATGTTCTGTGGACCTGGACGATGACCGGGCTCGTACTTGATCCAACAACCTCCTCTTCGACGTACGACGTACTTAGACTTCTGAGCATTCTTTGCTTCTCTCATCATTCTAATGCTGTCTCTGTACTCGAGTCTTTGATTAATCTTGGAGATTGCTTTATCAAACACTTCTCCTTTTTCTTTCACCACTCTCTCATTTCTCACACATTTTCACACACAAAAGTCTCCTTTCTCTCTCATGTTTTTCTTTGATTTTCTTCTTGAAATAAACTCAATGAGGGCAAAGTTGATAGATCCTTATCTCACAAGTTCATGCATGTTGAAATCAAGAGAAAGGATTCAAGGATTCAACACAAACAAGACCCAAGAGTTAGTAGTTGTAAGATTTGTTGCTAAATGGATTTAAGGATTTGATTAAATCTGATTTTTGTAATGAATAGAATTCGAGCTTTTGTGTGTATATGAGTGTGTGTTAATGGCAGTTACTAGAGAGAGAAAGTAGAGAGAGAGTAGAGAGATATCAGGGAAAGTTTGGTTTGTATTATGTGGTGAAAGGTTACAATTATCATAATGGAGGTGGTTTATATACATATGAGCTATTTACACTATGCCCCCTTCCATTGTAACAAGTTTACAATATAAGTACAAATTAACATAAGGTACACAAATCACCTACTACATTTATATTTCTAACAATCTCCCCCTTAGTAGTGATTTGTGAAAAATATCCAGTCTTTGTCTTTCTTTAAGCTCTTGTATTCGGTCTTCCTTTGTTTGGATGCCAGAACCAATTTTCTCCTTCGGGTCTATCATCAGGAACAACCATGTTGTCTGCAAAGTTTCTTGGAGGAATGTTCTGTGGACCTGGACGATGACCGGGCTCGTACTTGATCCAACAACCTCCTCTTCGACGTACGACGTACTTAGACTTCTGAGCATTCTTTGCTTCTCTCATCATTCTAATGCTGTCTCTGTACTCGAGTCTTTGATTAATCTTGGAGATTGCTTTATCAAACACTTCCTTTTTCTTTTTATCTTGCTCGTCTTCTTGCAGGCACAACAACACATTCTTACAAAACTCCAAAGTTCCATCAGAATAAGAAGCAAGTTCATCCATGCGAATGAAAATCTTCTTCTTTCTGCTATTCAAAAAGACAACACCGAAGGATGGTTCTTCTATGATATGACCAATACTTAGCTGTTCAATATTTGCAGTGTATAGACTTTGATCTGGATACGGCACATTAATCTTTCTCTTCACAACTTCAAATCCTATCTGAAAATCTTCCAATGAAGCATATTGAATGCAGCTTGACATATATCGTTTAACAGCTTCAAAGGCAATAACATCTTCACGATATCTCTGCATAGCATTCACGAAATGATTGTAGAGAAAGATAATGTCATCAACTGGCAGCAGCTTGAACTGTGTTTCAGTAAATCTGTAGCGCTTGCCATTATCTCTTTTGACATCAAAACTTGGGATTGAGATAGTATTCCTTTTAACCAAAATAACTCTGATCAGCACCAAGATCTTGTGATTTCTTTGTTCTTCAAGGAGTTTGGGATTATATTTCTTGGTGAGTTTAAGAAGCTCTTTGTATTCTTCTACTTGTCTTGCTTCCTTAAACTTGTACATTGACTCCAACTCAGGTCTTTTGGTTTTAGTAACTTTGGTAACTCCACAAAAGATTGGAAAAGCTCTTTCTTCCAAGAATCTAGACTTCTTAGCTGCCTCCTTTGGCTTAACACCCAGTGCAACCATTCTTTCTTTATCCCTCAAGAAGTATCCCCGATTAATGAATCTCCTTTGTTCTTCAGTTAATTCTGTTGGAAAATAATCAGGGAGAACTTCCTCGGATACGATTGCTTCTTTCAACACTTGTTTATATGTTGATTTCTTAAAGTTCTGAGATGCAGCCTCAGGAGTCTTTCTCAATTCATCAAAGCTATTGAAGTCTTTAAAGGTATAGTGTTGAGGAGTTGTGAAACCCTGAGTAGAAGATTCTCCAGCATCTTTTCTGCTTGATGAACCTGTTTCAAAATAATCAAGATCTGGGAAGTCTTCAAACACAGGTTCCTCAACAGCTTCTACATTTGCTGGATACTCAACTATCTCCGGCTCATCCAATGTTACATTATCTTTTAAGGCTTCAATATCTGCATCTCTCTCAGCATATTCAACTATCTCATTTTCAATCACATACCCTTCATCTTCATTTTCAACAACATTTTCATTATCTTCATCATCATCATCAGAACTAGTTCCAAAAACTTCCTTAAGTCTTCTTTGAATTTCTTCGTTTTCATCTTGGTTACCACCTTCAGCTCTTTCTTCCATCACCACATCTTCAACAATTCCTTCAACTCTTGCCGAAGTATTATCAATATTCGTTTGACCTTCTCCTTGGTTCTCCCCCTCGGGGTGATCATCAGAATCAGGATCATCCCGTCGAGAAGCAACCGAGGCCGGTCGGCAAGATTCTAATGCCAACAATCTAAGCTCAAAAGCAGCAAGCTTTGCATCATATTCAGCCTTTTGACGTTCAACTTGATCTTGTAAAGCTTTTACCCTTCTTTCAGTTGCAAGTTCCCTTTCTCTAACTTCCAAGGCATTCAACACTCCTCTTTCAGTAACAGTCAACAAATCACCCTCCGATCTTAAGATATTTAATAAAACTTCACATGCAGAGTCTTTTGTTGGTAGATTTGTTGATGTTGATGGAATTTGAGTTGGTGTTGGTGTTCTTTGTGTTGGTGTTTGAGGTGGAGGATCCAACCCGGAGGTTGTTGGCACATTTGTGGTGTGACCTAAATTCAGCGAAGCTGATTCAGGATTTCCTGCGGATCCTCGGGTTATACCCTCACCAGCAGTTTCAGATTCAAGGGCTTTGCAACCCGAATCAATTGGTGTCCTAGACTGTGATAAATCACTGTCCTGGACTTGTTGTTGGGCAACACCACTAACAACACCGGGGTCACTGAGAATGCCCGTTAATACAGTCTCAGGTTGATCCTGAGGAACAACAGTGTCACTACGGCGTTCATACTGCTCCCCAGTCTCGGTCTGAGGACTGTTACCTACGGCTAAAGCTGGCGTGATGTTAGCTAAGGCAGGATTTCCAAGCTGTCCTTGAGGGTCACACAAAGTGGGTCCCTCTCCGCTTATTCTGGCACCAGTACTCAACTGGGCTTGTGAATCAGTGTCCCTAGGAGATCTAGACTCTTGTGCATGAACTGAAGGCGAGAGGTGGGGCTGGTCCTCTCTAATTTCAACACTCTCATCCTCCAAATGAGGAGAGTGTGGTGAGCGTGGCTGTTCCCCGTGAATTTCTGAGACTAACTCCTGTTGTGAGGAGAAATATGGCTAGGAGAGGTTGGTGCATACGAGAATGGGCAGTTCCCGATTTTTACCCTAGGGTAAACAACCCGGCTAGACACATTGGTTTGAACTAATGGAGGGCCAACGTTTTCTTTATGCCCTTGTCCTAACCCGGACCGCACATCCTCTCTGGTATTTTCAACTCCTCCCTCATTCCTGCCTTGTTCCTCCAGCACATCATCATCTCCAGTACTAACATGCTCAGTTTCTAACTCAGATACAACATTATCCACAATTCTTGTTGCTTGTTCAACATCAAACTCCGCTGAGGCACCAGGTTGTTCATTCACATCTGCTGAAGTAGATTCAAGTCTTTGTCTTGCAGATTTAGACTACTTATGTTTTCTTTTTGATTTCTTCTTCTTTGAAGTCTTCTTTAGAACACTTCTAGCAGACATTTAAGTCGTCTACCTGGTGGTGGAGTTGGTTCATCAGGTAGAGCAGATGCAAGTGGTGTTGGATTAAGTACAGGTGAAGAGCGAGGTGGTGTAAAAGTTGGTGGATTCGGTGAAACAACGGATGGTAAAGGTGTAGATTGTGAAGGTGAAGATTGCGAAATGTGAACGGTTGGTGTAGATTGTGTAGATTGTGAAGGTGATGTTTGTGAGGTAATGTTTGGTGTAGATTGTGAAATAGGTGATGAAATCGGTTCAGGTGAAGCAACATCTTGCTCAAACATAACTCTCTTTGACTTTCTTTTCCTCTTCTCAGAGGCCCCTTCATCACTAACCCCTCTTTTTCTTTTTGACACACTAGGACCCTCACTTGGCGACCTATGCTCAGCTTGGGAAGGAGTCTGTCGGCTTTCAGACCCCATCGCTGAGACTAACCACTCGAGATAAGCCCTAAGGTGAGGACTCTGAGCAGGAACCAGATTTATCAGGAATGGTGGAATCGGAAAAGGTCTTACAGTTTCACAACTTGTGCCTCTCAAGTTGGATTTATACATCGCAATCACACACTTGAAGCTGTTCTCCAATTTTGGAATTTCCTATGCATTATCAAGAACATCTTCGATAATTAGTGTGAAGAATCTGATAAAGGGAATATATTTTCTGTCTTGTTTATCCTTTCCCTTGACAACTTGAATCATCTTTTTCCATATAATCGCCGCAAAGTCACACTGCACATTGTGAGTGACTGCATAGTATATTGCCAAAGAATCCTTTGTCAGAAGATCAATTCCTTTCTGTGATGGCATCAAGCAAGTTGTAAGAATATTGTACATCGTATGCCAGAGAGTTACTACATTACTTCTTCTAAAATCTCTCATCGTTGTCAACTCTCCTGCATAACCCAACGAATGAACCCCAACCAACATTTCTTCAACTGATGGGAGTTCTTCGTATTCTTCAAGTACAGGAAATCCAATTGTTATTCTAAACTCATCCAAAGTGAATCGACAATTAAACAGTTCATCTTCTGACTCTAGAGAAAATTTAAAGTAGTCTGCTGTGTTATGCCTTTTACTTCCTCGTACATATTCATTTATTGCCACAGCTCAAAGACATACTTTTCAGGTACAATTGCCCCTCCAGTCAAAGCATTATTCAATGGATGATAGCTAAGAATCTCTGGAATGATCGGGAATTTGCAAGCAAATGGAATGTGAAGTGCTTGATTAGCTTGCATTTTCATTGAATCTCCTTCTCTGAACATTGCCATCTTGGTTCTTTATTATTTTTCTGTTTAAGACAAACTGACCAAAGTTTTTGACCAGAAAATACATTTCAAACACAGAAAAATAACAAAATATAACAACTTTTAAGAAACACATTTATTACACAGACAATGTTTTGCATATATATTAAAAATGAGAGCACAAAGTAGTACACAAAGGCGTTCGATACCTTGCATCTCACTCAAATATATATACAAAACATCACAATATATAGGATCTGTAAGTCCCAACTTGTTAGATGGTACTACTGAAGACACCTCTATGTCGATGGTGGAGTTACTTTGCAATATACTTATAAACTGGAGACGACCAGTTAGATAAGTATATACCAAGTTCTAGATAGATTACTTATATAAAAGACAATAAGTAAAGAACAATGCAATAATACAAATAACTTGTAAACAATCTTGATGAGACAATATGTATTTTTCAAGTGTAATTTATTTATTGATATTAAACAAATTACAAGGTTGATGCGGAACCAAGATAATACACGAATGTAAATATCCTAACAACCTATGAAATACAATTGATCTATACTCGGAATTTCTCTTCAACAATCGAAACACTTAAAGTAGTGAAATGTTCCTTTTAGCGATTGAGAGAATATTGCACAAGTTCACCAAGAATATTGCAGGTTTGCAAAGTATGAAGTTATTCGTTTTGTGAAGTAACTTGTAATTCTTGGTTGTGCAATGACTTGTATTTATAGGCAAAGTTAACATTGGGATGTTAACTTTAGCCGTACAAATGTGGTTGGAAGCATTTAAGGAATAGCATTTAATTCCTTAAAAAGTGTTGTAAAGTCGCATGTTACAGTGACTTTACACAACCACCTTTATGTACCTTTTAATACTTAAATAATAAGACAAGGCTTATTATCCGGGTAAAGGTACATAAAGTATACAAGTCAATTCCTCGTAATCAGTGTAAAGCTTTGTAAGGGCTTTCCACTGATGGTCTCCAGTTTGTAACTGACTAGAATGTCAACTGGGCTTCGCTGCCATTGCCATTCTCTTTCTTCCATTTGTTGTCTTCGACTTCAACTGGAATGTTTCTTCAACTTGGTCAGTTCTCAACTGGAGGAAGTCTTCAGTTGCGTTAACTGTACGGTGCAACTGGACTTCAATATATTTCTCGACAAATCTTCTTGGTCACCAGTTTACTGGTCACCAGGTGCAACTGGTGAACTGATCAGTGTGAACTGGTGACTGGCCAGTTCCAGGTGAACTGGTCCTAACAAATTCCCCCTATTTGTCTAGAAATATAGTCTAAGTCTTTTTCTAGTTCTTGTATCTATACAAGTGTGAACTATAGAAGACTTGTTCGATTTAAATCTTTTTAAGTTATCTAAGGCATTTTTATAGATCAATAAATGCCTTAGGTTTTTCTTTTATGTTTGTTAGATTTTAATCTTTTATCTACCTTGTGGTTACAAACTGGTAACTTCTTTTATACAAGGGAAGAACTTTACACAAGTTACAACAGAATGTAAAACAAATTACAAGAAGATAAAATGAAGACAGAACTTAAACAGATGGCCCTTCGCCAGTTCTTCTTCTTTTGGTCACAAGAGAAATAGGTTGAGTGTCTTCAGGGTCAATATTCAGCCTTTGCTCCAGATTCTCTTTATGTTGAATCTTGCCCTTTAGAAAATTTACCCATGCCTTTTCAAACCTATTCTTTTGTGCCTTCGCATCCAGCACATTTACCATCTCGACCCATTCACTGAACCCAAACTGCAACACACCAGGATCATCAGTTCTCACTAGTGGCCCACCAGCATACTTTACTTCAACTTGAAATACCTTGGTGCCTGGCTTAATTGTAATGTTGACATTAGTTATAGTACCACCATGTCTCCTGGTTGACATGATCTGGGAGTAGTAGTTTCTTGCTTCAGTTTCATTAGTGATTTTAATACTCCCAGCACCAGCAGCCAGTACGGCAGACTTAATGTCTTCATTTGTGACCTCGCCAGTTGGTTCAACGAATGTTCTAAGATCAGCATCCCTGGCAGCTTTGGTCAGTGGTCTTCTAGGTTGTGGAATCCTTCTTCTTGGTGGATTCATTACTTCCTTCACAACCTTCTTTACATTGGCAATTCTCTTCAGAATCCCACTGGCCCTTAACTCCTTAGCCCTCTCCAGAGAAATGTTCAAGCTTCTGGCATCAAATTCAGCCTCATCCTCATGATAGTGTCTTTCCAGTTCAACATCTAGCATTTCATTTAACTGGTCAACTATCCTAGGATCATTTTTGATACTGAGATACTCCTCCTTAGTGATACCTAGAAGATTGGCATCACTCATATCTAGCAACTTCAATTGTGTGAGATGTGCCCTGGCTTCAGCTTGGTTCCTTTGTTTCATTTTCTTTCGTTCTTTAATGCTATCACCAAGTCTGGCCAGTCTTCTACTATCACTATCTGAAACTGGAGGCAGTACATCAGCATTACCAGTCTCAAGCATTTCCATTTCAGTGGCCGGCTGGGCTTCATCAGTTACTTTGCCCTTTCCCTTATCCAACACATTCCCCCTTACACTAGCCATCACCAGTTTGCTCACCAGCATCAGTACTGGTAGCTAAGCTTAATTCCCTTCTTGGTACAACTGGTGGTGCAAGGACTGTACTTCTTTCCCCCTTGGCAGCATCTAGACCTGCCCTTATTGCTTCCCATTCAGAGGGGTGTGATGGCAACCGGTCAAGAGGCTGCCATGACTGCATGTCCTTGCACTCTTTAAATATCCCACACATCATTCGGAAGGACCTCCAAAGGTGGCTGGTTTCTTTAGACTGGGCCAAGACATTTGCAACAACTTTGTCTTGACCAGTTTTTAATTCATTCAAAACCTTTGATTCTTCATCAATACCAGCACCACCTTTTCCTTCATAGCATCATCCCTCTTCTTCAAATTCTCCACTTCATTGGCCAGTTTATTCAATGTTTCAGTGTGAAGAGATACTTGGGTGCTCAAACCTTCAATGCTGCCCCTCAACTGGTTGATCTCACTGGTAAGTGGGGCCAGATCAACCTGAGGAGTGGCCAGCTTGGTGATCTCAGATATCACCCTTTCAACCAAACGCTCTTCTCTAGCACCCAACATATCTTCCATCTTCTGACCAACTGAAGATACCATCTGCTCACCAAGGCCAGTTAAATCTAGGCCAGGTCTCTCAATTAGTTCCTTGACCTGCCTTTCAATTTCCTTCAAATCTACTTCAGAAGTTCTGACAGTGTTGGTAAGTAGACTTGAGATAGAACTGGTGACCTTGGAGTGAGTTAGGTCAAAGGCTTCCTTCAATGTACCTGCCAGATTGTTACTGCCAGTGACCAACTCATTCAATTTATTAAACACCAAGTCCTCATTTGATGAGAACTTGTTTATCCCCAGATCAACCACCTTGATATTTGTCAAGGAGTCTTTGTGGTATCTGGAGAAGGACTTGGTGTTCTTATCAAGTGTCTTCTGAATCTCCTCCACCCTGGTAAGAAGGTTTGGAGATCGGATTGTATAGAGACAACTTGAGTGTCCAGTGACAAGGAAGAAGGTGTCACTGGACCACGAGCAGTTACTACTGGAGCAACTGGAGGAGGCAAACTAATGGAAGTCTCCCCAGTTGTCAGGCCAGCAGTTGAATATGTAGGAGGAGTGGTAGAAGAAGAAAGGATAGGAAATTCAATGTGTTGTTCATGCTGAGAAAGCTCAGGTGTGAACAACGGCGACGGTGGTGGGGGCATTTCTCGAGCAAATGAGAATTGCCCAGTTGGTAAAGGAGCGGTATATATTGGTAAGGAAATATTTGTAGGCACATTTTGCTCAGGTGGTGAAAGTGAAATTGATGCGTCTGGAGGGCAGACTGGAGATGAAGGGTCTTGTGCTTGTACAGAAGCATCAAGAATCTCTATGTCTGTTTCAGTACCTTCTGAATCCGAAGATTCAATAAGGATTTCCTCGTCGTTAACACCCATGTCCAGATCCATGAATGTGACAGAGGGCTGACCAGTTACCTGGCCAGTCTCCAGATGACCTTCCCCAGTTTCCTGGATGGGTGCATCTGTTGGTGGATCAGATACCGAAGTATCTTCACCAGGGATAGATGTGATGGGGGTTGCTTCGGTTATGATTGCTCTATCCTCAATCACAACATTAGACACACTGGAGGGTCCCTCATTATTTTGAGGCCCGCCCAGTTGCCTTTCTGACTCACCTTCAAGAGGTGCATCAGTTGAAGCGAATGCCAGCTGCATTCGTTCAGGAATTTCAACCTCACCAGCTTCAGATACTAGTGAGTCTAGATTCCTAAGCATATCTGGGGCATTGAATGGAGAGTTTGTATCATTGTATGCTTCCCTGCCCAGAATTTGCTTGAAACAGAGTGAGAGGAACCTTGAAAAGGGGATACATACACCCCTGGAGCCCTTCAGTTTTTGTACCAGGCTTCTGTACAAAATTTCTGCAAAGTCCACCCTCAAACCATTCCACAAGCAGTAAGCCATCTCTGCTTGTGTGGAGTTGATCTGGTCAAGTCCACCAGAACTCCCACCCATACTTTCCACCAGGTGGATGAAAAAATACCTCCATGAAGGAGTAAGACCCTTCATGGTCATCGCACCTTTTGTCTTGAGCACCCCATTCTCCAAGCACTCTTTGTGTCCCATTTCCAGGAGCACTTGGCGAAAATTTATGCTAGGGGGCAAGACGACTGGAGATTCATTCTCTCTCCAGTAGTTAAGGCGTAAGGCATCCCTTAACACGTCAGAGGTCAAGATACACTGGATTGTTCCATCCTTTAAAGTGAAATTGATGGAGGAACAATCAGAAGAAAGAACAGCAGTGTACCAAAACTCACACAAGTAGTTGTGAAACAACTTGCGTGGGTTTAGAGAGAACGAGGGTCCTATTGGAGAATTCTTTAAAAACTTTCGAATTCTACCAATAAGGGTATCGGACCCTTGATTTCCTCGAAGGCTGGCCATTGGATTATTGGGGTTTAATTTAAGCGCAGCACAATAAGGAGCACCAGGTGCCTGTTTGGCATCTGGCGAGGGATTATATGGAACAGTCAAGAGATTTACATCTCTCGAACGGGATGATCTAGGAGCCATTGAAATTGAAATTGAAGCTTGGAATTTAGGGTTTTGATATTTTTTTTTTTTTTATTTTTTTTTTTTTTTTTATTTTTTTTTTTTTTTTTTTTTTTTTTTGAAGCAAAGAGAAGAATGAAGCAATGTATATGATTGGAAGTAAATGAAGAGAGTAAATGAAGAGAATGAAAAAGAAAGTAAATGAGTTTTGGAGTAAATAAGGGTATTTATAAGGGGATTCAAGATCCCAATGTAAAACCAAAATTATATTTTATTAAACCAAATCAATTTGAAGATATTTTGACAAAATGATTTTTGAATTTTGAAATAAAATATAATTTTCCATGTAAGCATTAAATGTTACCATGTCAGCATTAAATGCTACGACGGCTTACTTTACCCATGACCCCACTCGCTTTTTGTTATCCCAATATAAACAGTTGTCAAGTACTAAAAATGGTTTCAACACGTCAGATCACGATATCAAGTGGTTTAAAACACTCGAGTATCATCACGTGTCACACAAATTGACCAGGTATTTGTAACGTTATAAAATTTAGACAAAGACTGAATCTGGTAACTGGAGGATCAGTCCAGTACCAGTTTCCAACTGAAGAGTTCTCCAGTTGCATTTTCAAACAAAAACGAATTTTAGTCAGAAAATTATTTTGAGTCTTTCCCCCTAAAATGATGATCCAGATATCAATTAGTGCCAGGATAGTATCACAAAGGCGTTCGATAGCCTGGCGAGCAGAGATAATCTGGACCTCCTCAACTGGAGAACTTCATCAGTGTCACTGACGCGTTCAATAACAAAGAAAGCTCCAGTTAAGGGTTAAGCATTCCCAGTTCGCTGATGAGATGTTTAAAAGTTTTCTCATCGAGAGGTTTAGTAAAACATCAGCTAACTGTTTGTCAGTGGGGATGAAATGAATTTCAATATCACCTTTCATAACATGATCTCTAATGAAATGATACCTGATATCAATATGCTTTGTTTTTGAGTGCATCACTGGATTGTGAGAGATAGCAATTGCACTGGTGTTGTCACAAAAGATTGGGGTCTTGGTATACTTCTGACCATAATCTAGTAACTGGTTTTTGATCCAGAGAATCTGGGCACAACAACTGGCCGCAGAAATGTACTCTGCCTCAGCAGTGGACATAGAGACTGAAGTCTGCTTCTTGCTGGTCCAACTCACCAGTTTTCCTCCAAGGAAATGACAACCACCAGTTGTGGATTTTCTATCAATCTTACAACCTGCATGATCAGAATCTGAATAACCCATTAGATCTAATCCTGAGCCTTTGGGGTACCAAAGACCAAGATTAGGACACCCTTTCAGGTATCTAAAGATACGCTTTACAGCGTGCAAATGTGATTCTTTAGGGTTAGCCTGAAACCTGGCACATAAACATGTTGCAAACATTATATCTGGTCGACTGGCAGTTAAGTACATCAGTGAACCAACCATACCTCTATAGTCAGTTATGTTAACTGGTTTGCCAGTTGGGTCAGAGTCCAAATTCAATGGTGCTGCAATAGGTGTGTTTTTCGATGGGATTGAATCATATTTGTATTTTCTTAACAAATCTCTGACATATTTTCCTTGGTTTATGAAAATTCCATTTTCAGTTTGCTTAATCTGAAGACCTAAGAAAAATGTTAATTCACCCATTAAACTCATCTCATACTCAGATGACATGATTTTAGAAAACTTTTTACACATTGCATCATCAGTTGAACCAAAAATAATGTCATCAACATAAATTTGTACCAATAAGATATTACCTCTTTCTTTCAAGATAAACAAGGTATTATCTATTGCACCTCTTTGAAAGCCATTTTTAAGAAGATGTTTAGTTAAAGTATCATACCAGGCTCTTGGGGCTTGTCTTAGACCATACAATGCCTTGTTCAGTCTATAGACCCAATGTGGATGCTTTTCATCGATGAAACCTGGAGTCTGCTTAACATAAACTTCTTCTTCCAATGTTCCATTAAGGAACGCACTTTTGACATCCATCTGGAAGACTTTGAACTGCAGATGGGCTGCATAAGCCAAGAATATTCTAATGGCTTCAAGTCTTGCAACTGGAGCAAAAGTCTCATCAAAGTCAACGCCCTCTGCTTGACAATAACCCTGGGCAACTAGTCTGGCCTTGTTTCTTACAACATGGCCATCTTCATCCATTTTATTTCGGTAGACCCATCTAGTACCAATAGGTTCTTTCTTTAACCCTGGTGGACAAGGAACAAGCTCCCAAACATTGTTCCTTTCAAACTGGAGGAGCTCTTCTTGCATAGCTTCCACCCAGCTTGGGTCTGCCATAGCCTCGTCAATCTTCTTTGGTTCAATTAAAGATAAGAAGGTGACGTTTAAGCATTGCTCACTGGTGGCTCTTCTAGTCTGAACCCCACTAGTTGGATTACCCACAATCTGTTCAATTGGGTGGGCTTTAGTCCATCTAGTGTATTGACTAGGCTGGTGAACTACAATATCAGTGCAAGGTACCTGGAGATCTTCTTCAGTTGCAGCAGCATCTGGAGAAGGATCAGTCCAAACAATTTCTACATCCTCATCAGAGTCAATGAGGTCTCGATTGGCATCATGAAATTCCTCAGTTGAAGGTATTTCATGAGTAACTGGAGAAGTAGGTGCTTGAACTGGTGCTGATATTGGAGTGGCACGTACATCTGATCCAATCACCAATTCTTGTGGTAAGTTAAAATTGATGGAGGGATAAAATGATGTGTCACTAGTGCTTTTCTTCTTCTTGACTGGTTCCAGTTTGTTGTAACTGGAAGCATCTTCTGGTGAAACAACTGACTGATGAACTTGGTCAGTTTCACCAAAATTGATTGGAATGACTGGAGAAATATCAAGGCTTGGTCTCTTGTTGATTGCTTCAGTTGATTCATCGAATGTGACATGAATTGTCTCATGCACCTTTTGGAGTCTATAATTATAAACTCTAAAGGCTTTTCGAATATCTGAATAGCCTAAAAATACTCCTTCATCAGCTTTTGCATCAAACTTTCCAAGCTGACTGGAATCGTTCAGTATATAAACTGGACAACCAAATACATGGAAATATCCAATATTTGGTTTTCGATTCCTGAGCACTTCGTAGGCAGTCTTCTTATGTCTCTTGATGTAGACAGACCTGTTTTGGGTGTGGCAAGCAGTTGCAACTGCCTCAGCCCAAAAACTGGTGGGAAGACCAGATTCAGATAGCATACTTCTGGCAGCTTCTATCAGTGTACGATTCTTTCTTTCAACAACTCCATTTTGCTCTGGAGAGTGAACTGATGAGAAGTTTTGAGAGATGCCAGTGTCATTGCAAAATGTTTCAAGTACTTTATTTTGGAATTCAGTACCATTATCACTTCGCAACTGACAGACTTTTCGAGTGTACTTGAGCTCAATTCGTTTGATAAGGGAGATAGGTGTATCACTTTTGGATCTGATGAATACCACCCAGCAATATCTGGTGAATTCATCAACCACAACCAGAGTGTACTTCTTTCCAGCTCTAGTTTGAACATTCACTGGACCAAATAGATCCATATGTAGCATGTGAAGAGGTTCAGTGATGCTAAAATTTTGCCTAGTTTTAAAACTGGCTCTCTTCTGCTTGCCCATCTCACACCCTGGACATGGCTTTTCCTTATTGAAGGAAATCTGGGGTATCCCATCAACCAGTTGTTTGCGAGACAACTTGTTGATATTTTTGAAATTAAGGTGGGATAACCTTTTATGCCATAGCCAGTTGGTGTCCTCATCAGCTTTGGTATAGAAGCATTGCTCTTTTGGAGCAGGTTCCATATCCATGATGTACACATTTCCTTTTCTTGGTGCAATCATCACCACTTTCCAATCCTTGTTAAATATGGTGCCTTGTGCAATATCGAACAATACTCTGAAGCCATCATCGCAAAGTTGGCTTACACTGATCAGGTTGTATTTCAAACCATTCACAAATGCAACTCTTTTGAATTCGACTTGTCCATTATTGAGCACACCATATCCTTCAGTCTTTCCAGATTGATCGTTACCAAACGTCACTGTCGGTCCATCTTGGACAGTGAACTCTTCCAGTAGGGGCTTACATCCGGTCATAGTCCGGCCAGCAGCGCTGTCCAGATACCAGATATTTTTCTTTCGATCGCCCTACACACACACAAAAATCATTAGTTCTTTTTGTGAACCCATCTTTTCTTGATGGGTCCACTGGACTTCTCTACAGAAGTCACAGTTGATTGTTGTTGTGTTGAACTGGAGGCTACATCTGGAGCATTATCACCAGCTCCAGGTGCAGAAGTAAAAACGATTGGTATTTGATACTTACTCCCCTTAAGTTTACCAGATTTTGTTCCAGATGGAACATTCTTAGGTTTTAAAGAGAGTGGTTTAATATTTTGTTTTAAAACTGGAGGTGGTGAACCTCCTTCCAGATTGTTAATCCGGGCAGTACAACTCTGAACCTGCCGAGACAAAAGTTGGAGTTGCCTTTCCAGATTAACCAAAATATCATTTTGGTCAGGCAGTTGAACCTTGGACATTGGTTCAACTGGAGATTTAGTCTGTCGGGTCTTGGGCTCCTTAGACTTATGAGGTAAAGGTTTGTTACCAGTGGCCTTTTTGACTGGAGCTTTAGCCTGTTTGGCTCCAGTTTTAACCTCAATGGGGGTGGTCTCATTGGTTTCAGTTTCAACAGCTTCAGGTTGATCATAAGGTGTTTCAACCTGGAGAGCTGGAGGCAATGCATGAAGATCTGGTATAAGAGCTGCCATCTCCAGATCTTCAGATTTCCATGCATTTTTTTGGGCATCGATAGTTCTTGAAAATGCATCATAGTTTTTGCCAGATGCTTTTACCCATGACTTGATAATCTTTTGTGCTTTTTCAAAATCAAAAGATAGTTTTTGATTATCAAGTTCTAAAGCCTCAATCTTTAAAACTGACTCCTTGAGAGCCAACTGGACACTTTGCAAATCATTCAGTTGTGGTTTGACATTGTTCAGTTCAATTAAGATAGTGTCTAAATATCTTTCACTATCAGCTCTAACAGTTTCTACAAATGCCAAATCACCACTTAATGATTCAGCCAGGTCCAGTTTTAATTCAGGGTCAACCTGGTGATCATAATCACATACCTTTTTCAGTATGATGTCCACCCATCTTCCAGAGATGACATCTTCTTTCACCACATGCTGCTGTTGTTGATCTTCCAAAGCCATGAAGCACATGTCCCTTTCCTCTTCTTCATCATCAGATGAGTCATCAGAGTACTCCCATTTTCCTTCAGTTTGTGCAATTAAGCACTGGTCCTTTTTCTTTTCCATGGAAAGGAGTGCAATCTGGGCCTTAAGCTTTTTGTATTTAGCTTTATAGCTATCATCAGGCCGATTGTAATTAGGGACAGAGGGGCCAGTTTGGTTATTCAACTGACTAGATCTGCATTCCTTCATAAAATGACCTTTCTTGCCACACTTATAGCATGTAAGATTGGTCTTATCCAGAGAGCTGGAGCTGGAAGCATTGTTGGGGCCATTAAATCTTTTAGATTTATGCTTAAACCTGTTAAAGGTTTTAGCAATCATGGCGACCAGATCATCATCGTCAGTTTCATCATAACCATCACTGTTTTCAGTGGTCAGTCCAGATTAAGAAACTGTTCAACATCTCCTTCATCGAGTGTACCTGGACACTCTCAGCAGACATTAAAGCAGCACAAGGTCGCTCAGTTACACTAGCAACCTTGGGACTCTGGGCATGGTTCATGGCATCTTGCTTCAGCCACCAGCCTTGCAGCATTATTATCTTCAGTGAATCTGAAGGCTCCATAGAGCGATGCAAGAGTATGGCTGTGCAAGGTTTTACCTTGTCTTAAGACAAGAACCATGTTCTCCCATTTGGAAGGAAGAATATCACAAAACTTCTCAAGAAGAATATCCTTATCCTTCTCTACACCCAAACCTCTCAACTGATTGATGAGGCTAGAAAATCTGGTATATGTACCAGTTAAACTTTCATTGGGCAAGGCAAAGAAGGATTCATACTTCTTGTTCAAGGCAACTTTTCTGGTGACAATAGTGTCATCACCTCCCTCAAATTGAATCACTAATTCATCCCACATAGACTTGGCACTGGGAAACAACACAAGTGTTGGAATTAGGTCTTCAGGGACAGCCCCAAGGATCATGTTTTTCAGTCTGGTGTCCAAGTCCACCAGTCTGCGATCCTCATCAGACCAATGGTCTTCTGGCTTTTCCCTTGAGCCTCTTCTCCAGTTGGATCAAGAAGAGGACTCACCCCAATAGACATAGGTATATATGGTCCATCCTTAAGGATTTTCAACATATACCTCTCAATACCACCAAAATGCAACAGCATTCTAGCTTTCCATGTACCAAAGGTCTCACTGTTTCCATCAAATTTTGGAACAGGAGTGTTGGAGTAATGTACATGGACGTGGTTTGGGGCAGTAGGAGGAGGAGGGTTGGTGTTAACGTTTTGAAAAGGTGGTGAATTATTGTTCAATGGGTTTTCACCTGAACCAGAACCATCTCCACCTTCAGTAGTGTTCATCTTTGCAGATCTAGGCAAGTATATTAGCCTTCTGCTCTGATACCACTTGTAAGTCCCAACTTGTTAGATGGTACTACTGAAGACACCTCTATGTCGATGGTGGAGTTACTTTGCAATATACTTAATAAACTGGAGACGACCAGTTAGATAAGTATATACCAAGTTCTAGATAGATTACTTATATAAAAGACAATAAGTAAAGAACAATGCAATAATACAAATAACTTGTAAACAATCTTAATGAGACAATATGTATTTTTCAAGTGTAATTTATTTATTGATATTAAACAAATTACAAGGTTGATGCGGAACCAAGATAATACACGAATGTAAATATCCTAACAACCTATGAAATACAATTGATCTATCCTCGGAATTTCTCTTCAACAATCGAAACACTTAAAGTAGTGAAATGTTCCTTTTAGCGATTGAGAGAATATTGCACAAGTTCACCAAGAATATTGCAGGTTTGCAAAGTATGAAGTTATTCGTTTTGTGAAGTAACTTGTAATTCTTGGTTGTGCAATGACTTGTATTTATAGGCAAAGTTTAACATTGGGATGTTAACTTTAGCCGTACAAATGTGGTTGGAAGCATTTAAGGAATAGCATTTAATTCCTTAAAAAGTGTTGTAAAGTCGCATGTTACAGTGACTTTACACAACCACCTTTATGTACCTTTTAATACTTAATAATAAGACAAGGCTTATTATCCGGGTAAAGGTACATAAAGTATACAAGTCAATTCCTCGTAATCAGTGTAAAGCTTTGTAAGGGCTTTCCACTGATGGTCTCCAGTTTGTAACTGACTAGAATGTCAACTGGGCTTCGCTGCCATTGCCATTCTCTTTCTTCCATTTGTTGTCTTCGACTTCAACTGGAATGTTTCTTCAACTTGGTCAGTTCTCAACTGGAGGAAGTCTTCAGTTGCGTTAACTGTACGGTGCAACTGGACTTCAATATATTTCTCGACAAATCTTCTTGGTCACCAGTTTACTGGTCACCAGGTGCAACTGGTGAACTGATCAGTGTGAACTGGTGACTGGCCAGTTCCAGGTGAACTGGTCCTAACAGGATCACATAAGTATTAAAAGATAAGAAAAACAAGGTAGTACACAAAGGCGTTCGATACCTTGCCTCTCACTCGAAACACTTATGAAATACTATATATACATACATAATACACATATACAGTTAAACATTTTAAAACACATCACAAATAATAATAAAAGAAACATAGAATAAAAATAAAGAATAAAAAAAAAAAAAAAATTTATTCTAATTTGTACTATTTGCAGAGCAAAAACCTCTGCAAACAGCATATTTTGGAAAATTTGCCCAGTGTTTGACAAGGACCAAAAATTGGTTTTGACAAAATTTTGATTTGTATTGGAGTTGAAACATGTAAATTCAGAGCTCAAAGCTCTGCAAATGAGCAGTTCAGTCCAACTCCTTTGAAATGTATGAAATTTTCTTTTATTGAACAACAAAAATGTTGTCAATTGATAAAGAAAAATTTCAATGTGAAAAATTTCAAATTGTACTGTTTGCCGAGCAAAATGCTCTGCAAACAGTTGATTTTAAAACTTTGAGAAAATTCTCATTTTGTACTGTTTGCCGAGCAAAAAGCTCTGCAAACAGTTGAATTAAGAACTTGATGAAAAATTTTCACATTGTACTGTTTGCCGAGCAAAAAGCTCTGCAAACAGTTCATTTGAAAACTTAGGTTAAAAATTTTCACTTTGTACTGTTTGCCGAGCAAAATGCTCTGCAAACAGTTGGTATGAAAACTAAGTGAAGAATTTTCATGCATTTGCCGAGCACAAGCTCTGCAAATGGATGGTTCAAGTCTTGACAAAATTTAAAAATCCAATTTGTACTGTTTGCCGAGCAAAATGCTCTGCAAACAGTTGTTCTAAGACTTGGAACAAGTTTTGTACAAAATGCACTGTTTGCCGAGCAAACTGCTCTGCAAACAGTTGTTTTTAAAACTTGTAAAACTTTTGGAATTCAAAAATGCATGTTTTCCGAGCTCAAAGCTCTGCAAACAGTTGATTTTAAAAACTTTGATTCATTTTGAAAACCAAAAACCTTGAATGCCGAACAAAATGCTCTGCATTATGTTGTTTTAATGACTTGGTGGGAAAATTTTACTGGTTTGATAAAAACAAGCATTTGCCGAGCAAGAAGCTCTGCAAATGACACTTTTTGATCCAAAATCTGTTTAAGATTACCAAGAACATGTTTTACCAGTATACATGAAGATTTGATGATTAACAAGAACAAATTGCGCATTTGCCGAGCTAAATGCTCTGCAAATGGCACTTTTCTTAAAAAAAATTCATTGTTACCCAGCCCAACATCTAAACAAATATCCAGAAAACTTAAAACTTGAACAGATTAAGGTAAACAAAACGGATAAACAACAAGTATAGGCCTTAATCATGCATCTTAAACATCAAGAAATACACAATCAATCATCATATAATGCATTAGATTCATGTCAGTTCATTCACACAATTTATCAAACAGTTGGTATGCAAAAATTAACCAAGAATCATTACCTCAAAACTGTTGATATGATCGAAATAACACAGTGATTTAGAACAGAAAAATGAATACTAATATACTCCCACTTCGAATATTATGAAATAGATGAAACTTTTGATTGATTGATGTGATGGACAGATTTGATTTGAGAGAAAAAGCAAAAGAAACTGATATTGAATTTGAAAGTAAATGGTTTTGGCCCGCCCATTTTCCATTTATAACTCAAATCCGGGTCGTGGGTCTGGGTCTGACCCGCGTGTCAACCCGGATCTCGACTGGTCTTGGGCTTAACATGGCAGTTGGGCTCAAATTGGTTTTGGGCTTAAACTAACAACAACAAAAACAATAACAAATAAACATAGAAATTAAAAAAAATAATAAAAAATAACACAGAATAATAAAAAATAAAACAAACAACAAAAAAAATCTTTTTATTATTTTAGAATTTTCTAATTTTGTATTTGATTTTTCAAATTTTAAACAACAAACACAAAAAAAAATTAAAACAAATAAAATAAAAAAAATTCATATGCATTTGCACACTCCCCCTCAAATTAAGCATAAGACAACATGGTAAATTTACAAACTCCCCCTTAAATCATGCATTCTACCCTTTTTCTCCCCCTCAAACATTGCATGTAATCTCAAGTAAAACACATCAATGTTTGAAACAGAAAATGAACATAGAATACATGGCATGAAATCAATTAAGTTTGTTAATCTAGCATTCCCAACTTGGTTTTAAGAAAATTGAACCTGTTTTCATCCAAAGGTTTGGTGAAAAGATCAGCAAGTTGGTAGTCTGTTGGGACAAAATAGAGTTCGATGTTACCTTTTTCGACATGATCTTTAAGAAAATGGTACCGAACATCTATGTGCTTGGTCTTTGTGTGCTGTACAGGATTGCAAGAAATAGCAATAGCACTCTTTGAGTCACAGTAAATGGGAATTCTGTTGAATTGAAATCCATAATCAGTCAACTGTGTCTTCATCCAAAGAACTTGTGAACAACAGCTTGCTGCAGCAACATATTCAGCTTCTGCAGTAGATGTGGATACACAATTCTGTTTCTTTGAAGACCAACTGACCAATCTATCCCCTAGAAACTGTACACTCCCAGAAGTACTCTTTCGATCAAGCTTACAACCTGCATGATCAGCATCCGAATATGCAATTAACTGAAACCCGGTATCCCTAGGATACCAGAGACCAAGGTTCACTGTGCCTTTCAGGTATCGGAAGATCCGTTTAACGGCCTGGAAATGACTTTCCTTGGGATTGGCCTGGTACCTGGCACACATGCATGTGGCGAACATAATATCCGGGCGACTTGCAGTCAAGTACATGAGTGACCCTATCATACTGCGATATTTCTTTTGATCAAAAGATTTTCCATTTAAGTCAGCATTAATCTTTGTTCGAGATTCCATGGGTGTACCAATTGTTTGACAATCCATCATATCAAACTTTTTCAACATGTCAAGAATGTACTTAGATTGACAAATAAAAGTACCATTTGACAACTGTTTTACTTGTAGACCAAGGAAAAAGTTTAATTCACCCATCATGCTCATTTCAAATTTCTTGATCATTAAAGCAGAGAAATTCTTGCAGTATTTAGGATTAGTTGACCCGAAAATTATGTCGTCAACATAAATCTGGATTAGAATGATGTCACTCCCTTGTCGTTTGATAAACAAGGTAGTGTCAATCGAACCTTTGCTAAAACCAGATTTCACAAGATAAGAGGATAGAGCATCATACCATGCACGAGGCGCTTGTTTCAGACCATATAAAGCCTTATCTAACCTATAAACATATTCTGGATGTTTGGAGTTCACAAAACCTTCTGGTTGTTCATCATACACTTCTTCTTTGAGAATTCCATTCAAGAAGGCAGTTTTGACATCCATTTGGTAGACTGTGAAGTTCTTGTAGGCAGCATAGGCAAGAAACATCCGAATAGCCTCAATTCGTGCAACTGGTGCGAATGTCTCATCGTAGTCAATTCCATCTTGTTGGCAGTATCCCTTTGCAACTAATCGTGCTTTGTTACGTACAACAACTCCAGTTTCATCCTTTTTATTCTTGAAGATCCATTTGGTTTTAATTGGCTCCTTGTTCTTGTAAGGATTTGGAACCAATTTCCATACCTCAAGACGTTCGAACTGATTGAGTTCTTCTTGCATGGACTTCACCCAATCTGGACAACTTAGAGCTTCATTCACTGTCTTTGGTTCAACTATACTCAGAAAATTCACAAATAGACATTCATTAGCGGATACGGATCTTGTCTGAACTCCAGTTGTTGGATTCCCAATGACTTGAGAAATAGGATGAGCTCTTGTCCACTTGGTTGTGTGAGGAATTGGATCAAGTGGATCACCAGATTCTTCAGAATCAACAAAATCCGGAGAATGTTGTTCTGTCAATTGTTCAAACGAGGTTGCAATTGGTTCAACAAAGTTGTCATGAACATAATCCTCAGGATTGGTTGTAGGATTAGTCACTTGTGAGATAATATGAGGTTGAGTATGCAACTCTGACATATCAGTAGGTGGAGGAGAATCAGATGATGAATTAACATCTGTTGATTGTGATGGAGAAGACTCATTGGTATCCATCTCTTCTGAATTTGAACTGGATTGTTCATTGGCATTTCCATCAGATTCAGGAACTTTCTTTGGTTCTTTGAAAAATTCTTCAAACAAGATATCCAAATCTTGTGTTGTTGGAGTAGAGAATGAAGATTTGACATTTGAAGTAGTCTTTGTTGCGGAAGCTTGTGGACTTTGAAGTTCGGGTCTTGAACTGTGTTGTTCAAGAACCATTCCCGAGAGTTCATCAAATCTCACATTCATACTCTCGTCAATTATCTTGGTTCTTCGGTTATATACACGATATGCTATCGATTCTCTCGAATAACCGATAAAATATGCCTCATCGCCTTTTGGTTCAAATTTGCCCAGATTATCTCGATCATTGAGAACATAACATACACATCCAAAAATGTGCAAGAAATTCACATTGGGCTTTCTTTTGTTGATCACCTCATACGGAGTTTTATCAAACCTCTTGTTTATTATGGATCTGTTTTGAGTAAAACAAGCAGTAGCAACAGCTTCAGCCCATAGATTCGGAGGCAACTTTGAATAAGCAAGCATTGTTCTAGCTGCTTCAACAAGAGTTCGATTTCGACGTTCAACTACTCCATTCTGTTGAGGTGTCCTAACAGCAGAAAATTGATGAGTAATACCCATGGACTTGAAGAAAGAATCAATCGTTGAATTCTTGAATTCAGTTCCATTGTCTGAGCGAACAATTCTAACTGACGATTTAAGATTTACTTGGGTCTTCTTTATGAAATCAATAATTGCAGTCGGAGTGTCACTCTTTGCATGAAGAAAGAATACCCAAGTGTAACGAGAATAATCATCGACAATCACAAGAATGTATCGCTTGCCATGGATACTTTGAACCTTCATTGGGCCACACAAATCCATATGTATAAGGTGCAAAGGACCTTCAGTACTCAGATGCTGCTTTGGTTTGTGTGAAGCTTTCTTCATCTTACCAATTGCACACGCTGGACAAACATGTTCACTTTCATACTTGTAGTCCGGAAGGCCTTCAACAAGTTGTTTATCCACGAGCGCATTAATCGTTTGAAAATTTAGATGAGAAAGACGGCGATGCCGTAACCAAGAATTTTGTGCAGTTGCTTTTGAAAGTAAACATATCTCTGAAGAATTTGATGGAATGTTGTTGAGATCAATAGTGAACAAGTTATTGTCTCTTGTTCCAGTAAGAATATCCACACCATCTTCAGTCTGCACTTTGCATTCATATCTCCTGAATAATACTTGAAGATCATTGTCACAAAATTGTCCAACACTAAAAAGATTGTGCCCTAATCCTTCAACATATGAAACTCTCTTGACAGTGACACCATTTTTAAAAATGTCTCCATAACCGAGAATAGGAGCAATATGATCATTTCCGAATCTGACGGTTCCCATAAACTTTTCAACAAAGTTCGAAAGGATGGACTTGTTTCCAGTCATATGACGAGAACATCCCGAGTCAACATACCAAACACAAATGAGATATTCCTGCAAGGACAAGAAATATGTTTTAGGTACCCATGTAGATTGGGTCCTTGCAGGTTAGAGGGATAACATGCAAGTACACATTAAAAATAAACATCAAACAAAATGACACACAAGCAAACTTTTTATTCAGACAGTAAACAAACACACATAATTGTTCAAAACGCAAATACGAATTACAGACAAAGAAATGTAATTGTTTATACACAAGTTTTGATACAAGCAGGACTAGACCTAGATGTAGAAGCATTATCTAATGTATTTGATCTACGGACAATCCACACTTGTTTGACATGGGTAGTGTTTCCATCAAGTTTGAGTGTTCTAGTAGCATGTAAAAATCTATCTTTTGGGATCCATTTTGTTAGGACCAGTTCACCTGGAACTGGCCAGTCACCAGTTCACACTTGCCAGTCACCAGTTCACACTTGCCAGTCACCAGTTGCATCTGGAGACTAGTGAAACTGGTGACCAAGATGATTTGTCAAGAAATATATTGAAGTCCAGTTGCACCGTACAGTTAACGCAACTGAAGACTTCCTCCAGTTGAGAACTGACCAAGTTGAAGAAGCATTCCAGTTGAAGTCGAAAACAACAAGTGGAAGATAGAGAATGGCAATGGCAGCGAAGCCTAGTTGACATTCTAGTCAGTTACAAACTGGAGACCATCAGTGGAAAGCCCTTACAAAGCTTTACACTGATTACGAGGAATTGACTTGTATACTTTATGTACCTTTACCCGGATAATAAGCCTTATCTTATTATTTAAGTAATAAAGGTACATAAAGGTGGTTATGTAAAGTCACTTTAACATACGACTTTACATCGCTTTTTAAGGAATTAAATGCTATTCCTTAAATGCTCCCAACCACATTTGTACGGCCAAAGTTAACATCCCAATGTTAACTTTGCCTATAAATACAAGTCATTGCACAACCAAGAAATTAAGTATTCGAACTCACAAGTTAAATACTTCACACTTTGCAAACCAACAATATTCTTGGTGAACTTGTGCAATCTTCTCTCAATCGCTAAAAGGAACATTTCACAACTTTAAGTGTTTCGATTGTCTTGAGAAATTCCGAGTGTAGATCAATTGTATTTCATAGGTTGTTAGGATATTTACATTCGTGTATTATCTTGGTTCCGCATCAACCTTGTAATTTGTTTAATATCAATAAATAAATTACACATTGAAAATTACATATTGTCTCATCAAGTTATCTTACAAGTTATTTGTATTATTGCATTGTTCTTTACTTATTGTCATTTATATAAGTAATCTATCTAGAACTTGGTATATACCTCTGCAACTGGTCGTCTCCAGTTCAGCGAGTATATTGCAAAGTAAATCCACCATCGACATAGAGGTGTCTTCAGTAGTACCATCTTACGAGTTGGGACTTACAAGTGGTATCAGAGCAGAAGGCTAATAAACTTGCCTAGATCTGCTAAGATGAACACTACTGAAGGTGGAGATGGTTCTGGTTCAGGTGAAAACCCATTGAATAATAATGCCCAACCTTTTCAAAATGTTAACACCAATCCTCCTCCTCCTACTGCCCCAAACCATGTCCATGTACACTACTCTAACACTCCTGTTCCAAAATTTGATGGAAACAGTGAGACATTCGGTACATGGAAGGCTAGAATTTTTTTGCATTTTGGTGGGATTGAAAGGTATATGTTGAAAATCCTTAAGGATGGACCATATATACCTATGTCCCTTGGGGTCAGTCCTCTTCTTGATCCAACTGGAAGAAGAGGTTCTAGGGAAAAGCCAGAAGACCATTGGTCTGATGAGGATCGCAGACTGGTGGACTTGGACACCAGACTGAAAAACATGATCCTTGGGGCTGTCCCTGAAGACCTAATTCCAACACTTGTGTTGTTTCCCAGTGCCAAGTCTATGTGGGATGAATTAGTGATTCAATTTGAAGGAGGTGATGACACTATTGTCACCAGAAAAGTTGCTTTGAACAAGAAGTATGAATCCTTCTTTGCCTTGCCCAATGAAAGTCTAACTGGTACATATACCAGATTTTCTAGCCTCATCAATCAGTTGAGAGGTTTGGGTGTAGAGAAGGATAAGGATATTCTTCTTGAGAAGTTTTGTGATATTCTTCCTTCCAAATGGGAAAACATGGTTCTTGTCTTGAGACAAGGTAAAACCTTGCACAGCCATACTCTTGCATCGCTCTATGGAGCCTTCAGATTCACTGAAGATAATAATGCTGCAAGGCTGGTGGCTGAGCAAGATGCCATGAACCATGCCCAGAGTCCAAAGGTTGCCAGTGTAACTGAGCGACCTTGTGCTGCTTTAATGTCTACTGAGAGTGTCCAGGTACACTCGATGAAGGAGATGTTGAACAGTCTCTTAAACTCTGGACTGACCACTGAAAACAGTGATGGTTGTAATGAAACTGACGATGATGATCTGGTCGCCATGATTGCTAAAACTTTTAACAGGTTTAAGCATAAATCCAAAAGATTTAATGGCCCCAATAATGCTTCCAGCTCCAGCTCTCTGGAAAAGACCAATCTTACATGCTATAAGTGTGGCAAGAAAGGTCATTTTATGAAGGAATGCAGATCTAGTCAGTTGAACAACCAAACTGGCCCCTCTGTCCCAAATTTCAATCGGCCTGATGATAGCTACAAAGCTAAATACAAAAAGCTTAAGGCCCAGATTGCCCTCCTGTCCATGGAAAAGAAAAAGGACCAGTGCTTAATGGCACAAACTGAAGGGAAATGGGAGTACTCTGATGACTCATCTGATGATGAAGAAGAGGAAAGGGACATGTGTTTCATGGCCTTGGAAGATCAACAACAGCAGCATGTGGTGAAAGAAGATGTCATCTCTGGAAGATGGGTGGACATCATACTGAAGAAGGTATGTGACTATGACAACCAGGTTGACCCTGAACTAAAACTGGACCTGGCTGAATCATTAAGTGGTGATTTAGCATTTGTGGAAACTGTAAGAGCTGATAGTGAAAGATATCTTGACACTATCTTAATAGAACTGAACAATGTTAAACCACAACTAAATGATTTGCAAAGTGTCCAGTTGGCTCTCAAGGAGTCAGTTTTAAAAATTGAGGCTTTAGAACTTGATAATCAAAAACTATCTTTTGATTTTGAAAAAGCACAAAAGATTATCAAGTCATGGGTAAAAGCATCTGGCAAAAACTATGATGCATTTTCAAGAACTATCGATGCCCAGAAAAATGCATGGAAATCTGAAGATCTGGAGATGGCAGCTCTTATACCAGATCTTCATGCATTGCCTCCAGCTCTCCAGGTTGAAACACCTTATGATCAACCTGAAGCTGTTGAAACTGAAACCAATGAGACCACCCCCATTGAGGTTAAAACTGGAGCCAAACAGGCTAAAGCTCCAGTCAAAAAGGCCACTGGTAACAAGCCTTTACCTCAAAAGTCTAAGGTGCCCAAGACCCGACAGACTAAATCTCCAGTTGAACCAAGGTCCAAGGTTCAACTGCCTGAAGAAAATAATATTTTGGTTAAACTGGAAAGTCAACTCCAACTTTTGTCTCGACAAGTTCAGAGTTGTACTGCCCGGATTAACAATCTGGAAGGAGGTTCACCACCTCCAGTTTTAAAACAAAATGTTAAACCCTCCCTTTCAAAACCTAAACAACAGAATGTTCCTTCTAGAACAAAATCTGGTAAAAATAAAGGGAGTAAGTATCAAATACCAATCGTTTTTACTTCTGCACCTGGATCTGGTGAAATAGGTCCAGATGCAACCTCCAGTTTAACACCTCAACAATCAACTGTGACTTCTGTAGAGAAGTCCAGTGGACCCATCAAGAAAAGATGGGTTCACAAAAAGAACTAATGATTTTTGTGTGTGTAGGGCGATCGAAAGAAGAATATCTGGTATCTGGACAGCGCTGCTGGCCGGACTATGACCGGATGTAAGCCCCTACTGGAAGAGTTCACTGTCCAAGATGGACCGACAGTGACGTTTGGTAACGATCAATCTGTAAAGACTGAAGGATATGGTGTGCTCAATAATGGACAAGTCGAATTCAAAAGAGTTGCATTTGTGAATGGTTTGAAATACAACTTGATCAGTGTAAGCCAACTTTGCGATGATGGCTTCAGAGTATTGTTCGATATTGCACAAGGCACCATATTTAACAAGGATTGGAAAGACTGAAGGATGTGGTGTGCTCAATAATGGACAAGTCGAATTCAAAAGAGTTGCATTTGTGAATGGTTTGAAATACAACTTGATCAGTGTAAGCCAACTTTGCGATGATGGCTTCAGAGTATTGTTCGATATTGCACAAGGCACCATATTTAACAAGGATTGGAAAGTGGGGATGATTGCACCAAGAAAAGGAAATGTGTACATCATGGATATGGAACCAGCTCCAAAAGAGCAATGTTTCTATACCAAAGCTGATGAGGACACCAACTGGCTATGGCATAAAAGGTTATCCCACCTTAATTTCAAGAACATTAACAAGTTGTCTCGCAAGCAACTGGTTGATGGGATACCTCATATTTCCTTCAATAAGGAAAAGCCATGTCCAGGTTGTGAGATGGGCAAGCAGAAAAGAGCCAGTTTTAAGACTAGGCAAAATTTTAGCATCACTGAACCTCTTCACATGCTCCATATGGATCTCTTTGGTCCAGTGAATGTTCAAACTAGAGCTGGAAAGAAGTACACTCTAGTTGTGGTTGATGAACTCACCAGATACTGCTGGGTGGTATTCATCAGATCCAAAAGTGATGCACCTGCTGAAATCATCTCTCTCATCAAAAGAATTGAGCTCAAGTACACTCGAAAAGTTTGTCAGTTGCGAAGTGATAATGGTACTGAATTCCAAAACAAAGTACTTGAAACATTTTGCAATGACACTGGCATCTCTCAAAACTTCTCATCAGTTCACTCTCCAGAGCAAAATGGAGTTGTTGAAAGAAAGAATCGTACACTGATAGAAGCCGCCAGATGCATGCTATCTGAATCTGGTCTTCCCACCAGTTTTTGGGCTGAAGTAGTTGCAACTGCTTGTCACACCCAAAACCGGTCAGTCTACATCAAGAGACATAAGAAGACTGCCTACGAAGTACTCAGGAATCGAAAACCAAATATTGGATATTTTCATGTATTTGGTTGTCCAGTTTATATACTGAACGATTCCAGTCAGCTTGGAAAGTTTGATGCAAAAGCTGATGAAGGAGTATTTTTAGGCTATTCAGATATTCGAAAGGCCTTTAGAGTTTATAATTATAGACTCCAAAAGGTGCATGAGACAATTCATGTCACCAAGAGACCAAGCCTTGATATTTCTCCAGTCATTCCAATCAATTTTGGTGAAACTGACCAAGTTCATCGGTCAGTTGTTTCACCAGAAGATGCTTCCAGTTACAACAAACTGGAACCAGTTAAGAAGAAGAACACCACCAGTGACACGTCGTTCTATCCCTCCATCAATTTCAACTTGCCACAAGAATTGGTGATTGGATCAGATGTACGTGCCACTCCAATATCAGCACCAGTTCAAACACCTACCTCTCCAGTTCTTCAAGAAATGCCTTTGACTGAAGAATTTCATGATGCAAATAGAGACCTCATTGACTCTGATGAGGATGTAGAAGTAGTTTGGACTGATCCTTCTCCAGATGCTGTTGCAACTGAAGAAGATCGACAGGTGACTTGCACTGATATTGTAGTTCACCAGCCTATTCAATACACCAGATGGACTCGAGCCCACCCAATTGAACAAATTGTGGGTGATCCAACTAGTGGGGTTCAGACTAGAAGAGCCACCAGTGAGCAATGCTTAAACGTCACCTTCTTATCTTTAATTGAACCAAAGAAGATTGACGAGGCTATGGCAGACCCAAGTTGGGTGGAAGCTACGCAAGAAGAGCTCCTCCAGTTTGAAAGGAACAATGTTTGGGAGCTTGTTCCTTGTCCACCAGGGTTAAAGAAAGAACCTATTGGTACCAGATGGGTCTACCGAAACAAAATGGATGAAGATGGCCATGTTGTAAGAAACAAGGCCAGACTAGTTGCCCAGGGTTATTGTCAAGCAGAGGGCGTTGACTTTGATGAGACTTTTGCTCCAGTTGCAAGACTTGAAGCCATACGAATATTTCTGGCTTATGCAGCCCATCTGCAGTTCAAGGTCTTCCAGATGGATGTAAAAAGTGCGTTCCTAAATGGAACATTGGAAGAAGAAGTTTATGTTAAGCAGACTCCAGGTTTCATCGATGAAAAGCATCCACGTTGGGTCTATAGACTGAACAAAGCATTGTATGGTCTTAGACAAGCCCCAAGAGCCTGGTATGATACTTTAACTAAACATCTTCTTAAAAATGGCTTTCAAAGAGGTGCAATAGATAATACCTTGTTTATCTTGAAAGAAAGAGGTAATATCTTATTGGTACAAATTTATGTTGATGACATTATTTTTGGTTCAACTAATGATGCAATGTGTAAAAAGTTTTCTAAAATCATGTCATCTGAGTATGAGATGAGCTTAATGGGTGAATTAACATTTTTCTTAGGTCTTCAGATTAAACAAACTGGAAATGGAATTTTCATAAACCAAGGAAAATATGTCAGAGATTTGTTAAGAAAATACAAATATGATTCAATCCCATCGAACAACACACCTATTGCAGCACCATTGAATTTGGACTCTGACCCAACTGGCAAACCAGTTAACATAACTGACTATAGAGGTATGGTTGGTTCACTGATGTACTTAACTGCCAGTCGACCAGATATAATGTTTGCAACATGTTTATGTGCCAGGTTTCAGGCTAACCCTAAAGAATCACATTTGCACGCTGTAAAGCGTATCTTTAGATACCTGAAAGGGTGTCCTAATCTTGGTCTTTGGTACCCCAAAGGCTCAGGATTAGATCTAATGGGTTATTCAGATTCTGATCATGCAGGTTGTAAAATAGATAGAAAATCAACAACTGGTGGTTGTCATTTCCTAGGAGGAAAACTGGTAAGTTGGACCAGCAAGAAGCAGACTTCAATCTCTATGTCCACTGCTGAGGCAGAGTACATTTCTGCGGCCAGTTGTTGTGCCCAGATTCTCTGGATCAAGAACCAGTTACTAGATTATGGTCAAAAGTTTACTAAGACCCCAATCTTTTGTGACAACACCAGTGCAATTGCTATCTCTCACAACCCAGTGATGCACTCCAAAACAAAGCATATTGACATCAGGTATCATTTCATTCGTGATCATGTTATGAAAGGAGATATTGAAATTCATTTCATCCCCACTGACAAACAGTTAGCTGATGTTTTTACTAAACCTCTCGATGAGAAAACCTTTAAACATCTCATCAGCGAACTGGGAATGTTAAACCCTTAACTGGAGCTTTCTTTGTTATTGAACGCGTCAGTGACACTGATGAAGTTCTCCAGTTGAGGAGGTCCAGATTATCTTTGCTCGCCAGGCTATCGAACGCCTTTGTGATACTATCTTGGCACTAATTGATATCTGGATCATCATTTTAGGGGGAAAGACTCAAAATAATTTTCTGACTAAAATTCGTTTTTGTTTGAAAATGCAACCGGAGAACTCTCCAGTTGGAAACTGGTATTGGATTGATCCTCCAGTTACCAGGTTCAGTCTTTGTCTAAAGTTTATAACGTTACAAATACTTGGTCAATATGTGTAACACGTGATGATACTCAAGTGTTTTAAACCACTTGATATCGTGATCTGACGTGTTTGAAACCAATTTTAGTACTTGACAACTGTTTGTATTGGGAAAACAAAAAGTGAGTGGGGTCATGGGTAAGATAAGCCGTCGTAGCATTTAATGCTGACATGGTAACATTTAATGCTTACATGGAAAATTATATTTTTATTTCAAAATTCAAACTCTTTTTGTCAAAATATCTACAAAAAGGATTGTCTTGATTAAAATATAATTTGTGGGTTTCATTGGGATCTTGAATCCTTATAAATACCCTTATTTACTCCGAACTCATTTACTTCTTTCTCTTACATTCCTTCATTTACTTCCAAATCATCAATATTGCTTCATTCTTCTCTTTGCTTCACAAATCAAAAACCCTAAAACCCAAATTTCATTTTCATTCTATGGCTCCTAGATCATCTCGTTCAAGAGATGTAAATCTCTTGACTGTTCCATACAATCCCTCACCAGATGTCACACAGGCACCTGGTGCTCCGAGTAGTGCTGCCATAAAACTAAATCCAAATAATCCTATGGCCAGCCTACGAGGATCTCAAGGGTCCGATACCCTTATTGGTAGAATTCGAAAGTTTTTGAAGAATTCTCCAATAGGACCCTCATTCTCTCTAAACCCACGTAAGTTGTTTCACAACTACTTATGTGAGTTTTGGTACACTGTCGTTCTTTCTTCCGATTGTTCCTCCATCAGTTTCACTTTAAAGGATGGAACAATCCAGTGTACCTTGTCAGCTGATACATTGAGGGATACCTTACGCCTCAATTACTGGATAGAGGGTGAATCTCCAGTCGTCTTGCCCCCTAATATAAACTTTCGCCAAGTACTCCTTGAAATGGGACACAGGGAGTGTTTGGAGAATGGGGTGCTGAAGACAAAAGGTGCGATGACCATGAAGGGCCTTACACCTTCATGGAGGTACTTTTTCATCCACCTGGTGGAGAGCATGGGTGGGAGTTCTGGTGGACTTGACCAGATCAACTCCTCACAAGCAGAGATGGCTTATTGCTTGTGGAACGGATTGAGAGTGGACCTTGCAGATATTCTGTATAGAAGCCTGGTGCAAAAGCTGAAGGCCACAAGGGGTGTTTGTATTCCCTTTTCAAGGTTCCTCTCACTGTGTTTTAAGCAAATTCTGGGCAGGGAAGCATATAATAGTACAGATTCTCCGTACACTGCTCCAGATATGCTAAGGAACCTAGACTCACTGGTATCTGAAGCTGGTGAGGTTGAAATTCCTGAACGAATGCTACTGGCATTCGCTTCAACTGATGCACCTCTTGTAGGTGAGTCAGAAAGGCAACTGGGCGGGCCTCAAAATAATGAGGGACCCTCCACTGTGTCTAATGTTGTGGTTGAGGATAGAGCAACCATAACTGAAGCAACCCCCATCACATCTATCCCTGGTGAAGATACTTCGGTATCTGATCCACCAACAGATGTACCCATCCAGGAAACTGGGGAAGGTCATCTGGAGACTGGCAAGGTAACTGGTCAGCCCTCTGTCACATTCATGGATCTGGACATGGGTGTTAACGACGAGGAAATCCTTATTGAATCTTCGGATTCAGAAGGTACTGAAACAGACCAGGAGATTCTTGATGCTTCTGTACAAGCTCAAGACCCTTCATCTCCAGTCTTACCTCCAGACGCATCAATTTCACTTTCACCACCTGAACAAAATGCGCCTACTGATACATCCTTACCAATAAATTTCGCTCCCTTACCAACTGGGCAATTCTCACTTGCTCGAGAAATGCCCCCACCACCGTCGCCGTTGTTCACACCTGAGCATTCTCAGCATGAACAACACTTTGTTTTTCCTATCCTTTCTTCATCCACCACTCCTATTATATCTTCAACTGCTGGTTTGACAACTGGGGAGACTTCCATCAGTTTGCCTCCTCCAGTTGCTCCAGTAGTAACTGCAAGTGGTCCAGTGACACCTTCTCCTTTGTCACTGGACAGTCAAGTTGTCTCCATACAAGCCGATCTCCAAAACCTTCTAACCAGGGTGGAGGAGATTCAGAAGACACTTGACAAGAACACCAAGTCTTTCTCCAGATACCACAAGGACTCTTTGACAAACATCAAGGTGGTTGATCTGGGGATAAACAAGTTTTCTTCTAATGAAGACTTGGTGTTTGAAAAGCTTAATGAGTTGGTCACTGGCTGCAACAATCTGGCTGGTACTCTAAAGGAAGCCTTTGACCTAACTCACTCCAAGGTTACCAGTTCAATCTCCAACCTGCTAGGAAATACTGTCAGAACTTCAGAGGTTGATTTGAAAGAGATTGAAAGGCAGGTCAAGGAACTTGTTGAACGACCTGGCCTAGATGTAACTGGCCTTGGAGAGCAGTTGATATCTTCAGTTGGTCAGAAGATAGAGGATACGTTGGGTGCTAGGGAAGCACATTTGTTAGAAAGGGTGATGTCTGAGATCACCAGGCTGGCCACTCCCCAGGTTGATCTGGCCCCACTTACCAGTGAGATCAATCAGTTGAGGGGCAGCATTGAAGGTTTGAGCACCCAAGTATCTCTACATACTGAATCATTGAATAAACTGACCAATGAAGTGGAGAATTTGAAGAAGAGGGATGATGAAATGAAGGAAAAGGTGGTTGCTGGTATAGATGAAGAATCTAAAATCTTAAACGAACTGAAAACTGGTCAAGAACAAGTTAGTGCAAATGTCTTGACCCAGTCTAAAGAAACCAACCACCTTTGGAGGTCCTTCAGGATGATGTGTGGGATTTTTAAGGAGTGCAAGGATATGCAATCGTGGCAGCCTCTTGACCGGTTGCCATCACACCCCTCTGAATGGGAAGGAATTAGGGCAGGTCTAGATGCTGCCAAGGGGGAAAGAAGTGCAGTCCTTGCACCACCAGTTGTACCTAGAAGGGAATTGATTTTAGCTGCCAGTACTGAAGCTGGTGAGCAAACTGGTGGAGATGTTAATGTAAGGGGGAATGTGTTGGACAAAGGAAAGGGTAAAGCATCTGATGAAGCCCAGCCGGCCACTGAAATTCCAATGCTTGAAACTGGTAATGCTGATGTACTTCCTCCAGTTTCAGATAGTGATAGTAGAAGACTGGCCAGACTTGGTAATGACATTAAAGAAAGAAAGAAAATGAAACAAAAGAACCAAGCTGAAGCCAGGGCACATCTCATACAATTGAAGTTACTTGACATGAGTGATGCCAATCTTCTGGGTATCACTAAGGAGGAGTATCTCAGGATCAAGAATGATCCTAGGATAGTTGACCAGTTAAATGAAATGCTAGATGTTGAACTGGAAAGACACTATCATGAGGATGAGGCTGAATTTGATGCCAGAAGCTTGAACATTTCATTGGAGAAGGCTAAGGAGTTAAGGGCCAGTGGGATTCTAAAGAGAATTGCAAATGTCAAGAAGGTTGTGAAGGATGTTTTGAATCCACCAACAAGAAGGATTCCACAACCAAGAAGACCACTGACAAGAGATGCAAGGGATGCTGACCTAAGCACATTCGTTGAACCAACTGGCGAGGTATCAAATGAAGACACTAAGGCTGCTGTACTGGCTGCTGGTGCCGGGAGTATAAAAATCACTAATGAATCTGAAGCTCGAAGTTATTACTCCCAGATCATGTCAACCAGAAGACATAGTGGTCCTATTAATAGTGTCAATGTTACAATTAAGCCAGGCACCAAAATCTTTCAAGTTGAAGTTAAGTATGCTGGTGGGCCACTAGTGAAAACTGACAATCCTGGTGCGATGCAATATGGGTTCAGCGAATGGGTCGAGATGGTGAATGTGCTGGATGCTAAGGCACAAAAGAATAGGTTTGAGAAGGTATGGGCAAACTTCTTAAGGGGCAAGATTCAACACAAGGAAAATCTGGAACTAAAGCTGAATATTGACCCTGAAGACACTCAACCTATCTCTTCAGTTGCCAAAAGAAGAAGAACTGGCGAAGGGCCATCTGTTTAAGTTCTTTCTTCAGTTATCTACTTGTATTTTGTTTACATTCTGTAACTTGTATAAATTTCATTCCTTGTATAAATGAAGTTACCAGTTTGTAACCACAAGGTAGATAATAGATTAAAATCTAACAAACCTAAAAGAAAAACCTAAGGCATTTATTGATCTATAAAAATGCCTTAGATAACTTAGATAGATTTAAATCGAACAAGTCCTTCCAGTTCACACTTGTACAGATACAAGAACTAGAAAAGACTTAATATTTCTAGACAAATAGGGGGAATTTGTTAGGACCAGTTCACCTGGAACTGGCCAGTCACCAGTTCACACTTGCCAGTCACCAGTTGCATCTGGAGACTAGTGAAACTGGTGACCAAGATGATTTGTCGAGAAATATATTGAAGTCCAGTTGCACCGTACAGTTAACGCAACTGAAGACTTCCTCCAGTTGAGAACTGACCAAGTTGAAGAAGCATTCCAGTTGAAGTCGAAAACAACAAGTGGAAGATAGAGAATGGCAATGGCAGCGAAGCCCAGTTGACATTCTAGTCAGTTACAAACTGGAGACCATCAGTGGAAAGCCCTTACAAAGCTTTACACTGATTACGAGGAATTGACTTGTATACTTTATGTACCTTTACCCGGATAATAAGCCTTATCTTATTATTTAAGTAATAAAAGGTACATAAAGGTGGTTATGTAAAGTCACTTTAACATACGACTTTACATCGCTTTTTAAGGAATTAAATGTTATTCCTTAAATGCTCTCAACCACATTTGTACGGCCAAAGTTAACATCCCAATGTTAACTTTGCCTATAAATACAAGTCATTGCACAACCAAGAAATTAAGTATTCGAACTCACAAGTTAAATACTTCACACTTTGCAAACCAGCAATATTCTTGGTGAACTTGTGCAATCTTCTCTCAATCGCTAAAAGGAACATTTCACAACTTTAAGTGTTTCGATTGTCTTGAGAAATTCCGAGTGTAGATCAATTGTATTTCATAGGTTGTTAGGATATTTACATTCGTGTATTATCTTGGTTCCGCATCAACCTTGTAATTTGTTTAATATCAATAAATAAATTACACATTGAAAATTACATATTGTCTCATCAAGTTATCTTACAAGTTATTTGTATTATTGCATTGTTCTTTACTTATTGTCATTTATATAAGTAATCTATCTAGAACTTGGTATATACCTCTGCAACTGGTCATCTCCAGTTCAGCGAGTATATTGCAAAGTAAATCCACCATCGACATAGAGGTGTCTTCAGTAGTACCATCTTACGAGTTGGGACTTACACATTTACTGCTACTTTTCATGCACAAGTCACCTGAAACACGAACATTCTTATAGTTAGAAATCAATTTAGCATCTATGTTCTGAACAGGTTTCTTCTTGATGGGTTCTGTGATCTTATTCACTTTCTTTATGTTATTAGGTGACAACCAACCATACTGGTCTTTGTATTTAGTCATGCCTGTAAAAGTATCTCTAACCCTCTTTAAAGTGCACTTAGGATTCTTCTGAGAATACCTAGGGAAACTAGAATACCTAACCTGTTGAGGTTGTTTGTTACCTAATGAGAAAGTTTCAATCTTGACAATCTTTGGACCACAGCTTGTTTTGACTTCTTTTTGTGATTGAGGTTCAGATATGACCTTGTACTTCTTTGGTTGCCTAGAAGTCTTTTGAACTGTGAGACTTTTCTTTGAATTATGACCTGAATCCTTCTTTGATGATTGATTGAACTTCGGTTTTGAAACATTCTTTGGTGATGGTTTGGTCTTTGGTTTTGAATCAGTCTTGGGTGATGGGTTGGTCTTTGATTGTTGGGTGGTCTTTGGTCTTTGGAACTTATCGGATGAAGATTGTGAAGAGTGTGACTTTGGAATCTTCTTTAGATTTAAATCAAGTTTTTCCTCCTTTTGAATCAAAAGTTTTTCAAATTCAGGTTCAAAATCATGATTTTCTTCCAAAAATGTTGACATTTCATCAGTTTCCAACTTCACACTGACGTCACTTTTCTTCATTGGACATGGACTTCTCTTGAGTGGAATTGATGCTTTTTCTTTTTCTTTATGAAATTGAAGTGCTATTTTCTGAAATTCGAATTCAACTTTTAAATCATTAAGTTCCTTTAGCACATTTAATCTCTGTTCTCTTTCTTTTTCAAACTTTTGTTTGAAAGCATCAATGTCATTCAAGTACGATAGAGTTCCTTCAGAAAACTTGGTAAAGGTCTCAATTTCAGAAGTAATCGGGAAGAAATAATCATCAACATCATGAACATCATCTAAATCACCATCAGTTTGAACAGAAACATGTACAACTTGACTCTCAGTTTGCACAGATGCATTCATGATTTCACAAATTGAACATGCAGTTTGGAGTTTTGAGTAAAAGAGACTGCTGCTTTTTCAGATTTCAAATTATCAACATCTTTTTGAAGTGAATCAATTTTAATTTGAAAATCTTTTTCTTTATGAAATTGAAGTGCTATTTTCTGAAATTCGAATTCAACTTTTAAATCATTAAGTTCCTTTAGCACATTTAATCTCTGTTCTCTTTCTTTTTCAAACTTTTGTTTGAAAGCATCAATGTCATTCAAGTACGATAGAGTTCCTTCAGAAAACTTGGTAAAGGTCTCAATTTCAGAAGTAATCGGGAAGAAATAATCATCAACATCATGAACATCATCTAAATCACCATCAGTTTGAACAGAAACATGTACAACTTGACTCTCAGTTTGCACAGATGCATTCATGATTTCACAAATTGAACATGCAGTTTGTGGAGTTGTCTCATTTTGACACACAGACTGGTTTGGTAGAGTTGGAGTGGCCATAACTTCACAAACAGGACAATCGGGGTGATCACAATCATTTTCATGATTCTTGGGTGGGTCAATGACATAGTGATTTTGAGTTTGCAGATTATCTATCAAAGATTGCTTTTCATCAAGTGACTTTTGCAAATCCTCTATTACCTTTTCCAAAACTATTTGTGGAACATAAGGTCTCAAATTTTCAGGTTTTGGAATAGGAATAGGATTTTCCAAAGGTTTTTCAGTAAAACACTCAAGAATTTCGGGTATGACAGCCTCATGATTGTCTTTGATTGTTGGGTGGTCTTTGGTCTTTGGAACTTATCGGATGAAGATTGTGAAGAGTGTGACTTTGGAATCTTCTTTAGATTTAAATCAAGTTTTTCCTCCTTTTGAATCAAAAGTTTTTCAAATTCAGGTTCAAAATCATGATTTTCTTCCAAAAATGTTGACATTTCATCAGTTTCCAACTTCACACTGACGTCACTTTTCTTCATTGGACATGGACTTCTCTTGAGTGGAATTGATGCTTTTTCTTTTTCTTTATGAAATTGAAGTGCTATTTTCTGAAATTCGAATTCAACTTTTAAATCATTAAGTTCCTTTAGCACATTTAATCTCTGTTCTCTTTCTTTTTCAAACTTTTGTTTGAAAGCATCAATGTCATTCAAGTACGATAGAGTTCCTTCAGAAAACTTGGTAAAGGTCTCAATTTCAGAAGTAATCGGGAAGAAATAATCATCAACATCATGAACATCATCTAAATCACCATCAGTTTGAACAGAAACATGTACAACTTGACTCTCAGTTTGCACAGATGCATTCATGATTTCACAAATTGAACATGCAGTTTGTGGAGTTGTCTCATTTTGACACACAGACTGGTTTGGTAGAGTTGGAGTGGCCATAACTTCACAAACAGGACAATCGGGGTGATCACAATCATTTTCATGATTCTTGGGTGGGTCAATGACATAGTGATTTTGAGTTTGCAGATTATCTATCAAAGATTGCTTTTCATCAAGTGACTTTTGCAAATCCTCTATTACCTTTTCCAAAACTATTTGTGGAACATAAGGTCTCAAATTTTCAGGTTTTGGAATAGGAATAGGATTTTCCAAAGGTTTTTCAGTAAAACACTCAAGAATTTCGGGTATGACAGCCTCATGATTGTCTTTGATTGTTTTATGTGTAGAGTTAGCAAAGAAGTCATATGACTCATCCATTAACGAATAGTTAAAATAGACTTTTGCACCCTTTTCTAGAAAATCATCAGCCTCATAATCACTATCAGTCGGTCTCACAAATTGGTCTGTCATCCCACATCTCAAATAAGATTCTTTGTATAATGATGAGACTTCTTCTTGTGCTTCGAGCAAACATTTTGGATTGTTATAACCCAACCCTGATGTGAATATTGTTCCTGAATTTCTTGGCCTATTTAAAAAGACTTGTTGATATGAACGATTGATCTTATACAACTTTTCTTGATAAGACTTGATTTCAGCTTTCAGCTCATCATTTTCTTTATCAAGTTTTTGTTTAAGAGAATCTTTTATGCAACATTCATATTTTAGGTCAGAAATTTTGTTTTCAAATTCCGTCACATCAGGGATAGATTCTTTCAATTGCACATTTAAAGACTCAATGTCCTCAGCCAATGCATTTGCTCGAAACATCTCATTGGTCTTTTCAACTTGAAGTTGTCTGACAGTCTTGCTCAGTTCAAGAACTTTGGTCTCAAGTTCTTGTTTCTCAAGATGCAGTTTGGAGTTTTGAGTAAAAGAGACTGCTGCTTTTTCAAATTATCAACATCTTTTTGAAGTGAATCAATTTTAATTTGAAAATCTTTTTCTTTGTCCTCCAAATCTTTCTTTAATTTTAAATTCTTTTTACTCAACTCCCTGCAATCTTTCCTTGCGGTATCAGACATATCCATATAATGTTTTAACATTGATTTGGGAAAAGAGATTACCTCATCCTCGACTTCAGAAGAGCTTTCATCATTTTCCTCCAACTCCTTTGACTTCTTGATCTTTGTCATGAAGCACACATTTGCTGCAAGTTCGTCTGTCTCCTCGTCAGAAAGATGTAACCACTTGTCATCCTCAGCGAGAAGAGCAATTCCGCTTTCCTCTTGTCTTGCCAGCAAAAGTTTGTACTTGTAGTACTCGGAGTTCTTCTGTCGAGGTTTCGTGCAGTTGATTGCAAAATGTCCAGTAAGGCCACAGTTATAGCACTTCTTATCTTCATTCCTTCTCTCCATTACCTTCTTCTCAAACTTCTTCTGATTTTCATATTTCTTCTCACCTCCAACAAACTCTTTCTTCTGATCAAACTTAGGAGCATTCGCATTTTTGGCATATGAAGAGACTGATGAAGTCCTAAGCTGATTGTTTGTTGGTTTCTTCTTGAAGAATTTCTTCTTGAAAGCCTTAGTGAAATAAGCGAGTTCTTTGTACATCTCTTTTTGCTTCTCATCCAGATCAGAATCACTCATCTCACTCGAATCAGAATCAGTTTGAACTTCAACAAAACTGTGTCTTGACAATCTTGAAGTCTTCTTTTCAGCAATCAAGGCCAATGGATCTGAATGTACACTCTCTTCTTTCTTCTTCTGAATTCTCTGAACATCCTCAACATTAAGTTGTAGCTTTTCAAACAGAGTGTGAATGGTGAGTTTTCCGAAGTCTGATTGTTGGTTGAGTTGGGTTCCATACACTTGCCATTCTTCTTCCAGATTTTTGATGAATTTGATGTTCAGTTCCATATTGGTTCTCTTCACATCATTCTTTCTCAGCTCATTGATGACATTGCAGAATCTGATGTATACCTCATTCAATGGTTCACCTTTTTGTTGTTTGAATGTTTCATACATGTTCAGAACAGTCGACAACCTAATGGTGTTTGATACATCTGATCCTTCCATCTGCTTCTCCACTTCATCCCAAATGTCTTTTCCTGTCTCATAGGAATCAACATTGCAGTAAATGTCATCAGGAAGTGCTTGGTAAAGAAAGGCAATTGCACTTTGGTCAGCCTCAACTCTGCTTCTCTGATCTGTGTTCCAACTCTCTTCAGGTAACACTTCTCCATTAATTGGGTTCTTTGGAATTTCAGGACCATCTTTGTAAGATTTTCTCAGCAGTTTTCCATTCTTCTGTCTGTCTATCCAGTTCAGAAACCTTTTCTTCCATTGAGGATAAGAACCTCTAAACAAGACAGGTGGTCTTCCTTCAGAACCAAGTGCTAAAGCTTCCCTTGAAGCCATTTCAAGCAATTGAAAGACTTAGAAAAATTTGAGAATTTTCAATTTCAACTAAATGCAGAGCAATAAGCTCTGCAAATAGAACAAGTGAAGTCCAGTACTTAGCCAAATTTCTGAAATAACTATTTGCCGAGCAAAGCTCTGCAAATAGAACAAGTGAAGTCCAGTACTTAGCCAAATTTCTGAAACAAGTATTTGCCGAGCAAAGCTCTGCAAATAGAACAAGTGAAGTCCAGTACTTAGCCAAATTTCTGAAACAAGTATTTGCCGAGCAAAGCTCTGCAAATAGAACAAGTGAAGTCCAGTACTTAGCCAAATTTCTGAAACAAGTATTTGCCGAGCAAAGCTCTGCAAATAGAACAAGTGAAGTCCAGTACTTAGCCAAATTTCTGAAACAAGTATTTGCCGAGCAAAGCTCTGCAAATAGAACAAGTGAAGTCCAGTACTTAGCCAAATTTCTGAAACAAGTATTTGCCGAGCAAATTGCTCTGCAAATAGAACAAGTGAAGTTCCAGTACTTAGCCAAATTTCTGAAATAACTATTTACCGAGCAATAAGCTCTGCAAATAGAACAAGTGAAGTCCAGTACTTAGCCAAATTTCTGAAACAAGTATTTGCCGAGCAAATTGCTCTGCAAATAGTACAAGTGAAGTCCAGTACTTAGCCAAATTTCTGAAACAACTATTTGCCGAGCAAAAAGCTCTGCAAATAGCACATGTAGCCTTAACCCTTAACTACAAATCCTTGAAACACCTATTTGCCGAGCAAGGAGCTCTGCAAATAGAACAAGTAACCAGAACACTTAACCAAATTTCTTGAAATAACTATTTGCCGAGCAAAAAGCTCTGCAAATAGAACAAGTGAAGTTCCAGTACTTAGCCAAATTTCTGAAACACGTATTTGCCGAGCAAGGAGCTCTGCAAATAGTACAAGTAAGAACACCACTTAGCCAATGACTTCTGCAAATGCGAGTAACCACAACACGACAAAATAGTCGGTTAGGTTATCTTCTTCGTTCAGCCAAACCCTTATTTGCAGAGAAGACTGAAAATCTTCGATATCTTCTTCATTTTTGCGAATTAGAACTCGAATTTTATATCAAAATGTTCAGAAAATCAATGCGCACAAATCCTCAAACAAATTAGATGCTAATTTCAACTGGAAATCAAACCCTCACGAACATGCGATTTGTAGAGCTCGATCAAAAACAACTCAAATGATGAAATTAGCTTCTGAAAATGATAGCGAAGGAAGATATACTGATATTAAATCGATCGGTGAACAAAATTAGAACAGAAACACACTTAATTTGCAGGAATCACTGAACCAGTGAGCTCTGCAAATGGACCTTTCAGAAAATCAACTCAAATTCCAAAATTAAGCACAAATTAAGCTTGTAATAAGCTTTTGGATCGTTCAGCAACTCTGATTGTGCTCTGATACCAATTGTAATGAATAGAATTCGAGCTTTTGTGTGTGTATGAGTGTGTGTTAATGGCAGTTACTAGAGAGAGAAAGTAGAGAGAGAGTAGAGAGATATCAGGGAAAGTTTGGTTTGTATTATGTGGTGAAAGGTTACAATTATCATAATGGAGGGGGTTTATATACATATGAGCTATTTACACTATGCCCCCTTCCATTGTAACAAGTTTACAATATAAGTACAAATTAACATAAGGTACACAAATCACCTACTACATTTATATTTCTAACAATTTTTGATGAATATCATGAGATTATAATCTGTGATTTTTCAATAAAAAGGAGTTTTCAAAAAGGATATAAAAGATTTTAGCTTGTTTGTATGTGTAATGGTTAGATCTAAACATGCATGTTAAGATTTATACTAGTTTATGTTGATTTTGAGTTAGGATTTGAGATGGATCCTTGGATGATGATTGATGATTTTGAAATTGATAATAATCTGTAAATTTGATGTTAAGAGATACAAAATAAGGTGAAAATCTTGATTAGTGGTAATTTAAAAGCTAAAACAAGCAACCAACACCATTGGTGGGTTGATATAACCAAAACACATTCTGACAGAAATAATTTTCTGTCTTAAATCGGGTAAACTGAACATGTGAGGGCAGATTCAAGAAAAGCTTTCAAAATAAAAGTTGTAGGAAAACGAGTTAAGTTTAACCTCCAACTGGAATTACTCAAAAACAATGAACCAAACGAAAGATATGATTTTTCTACTAAAACTGGTCAAAACTACATTTTTGTCTGAATATTTTGTCAACTTTAACAACTTTTATCTCCAAATCCGTAAGGTTCCAGGAGGTCATACTTGGTGTAAAGTAAGTACATTGTGTCCTGAGCTTAAAATAAAATCATGAAATTTTTATTAAGAGTATAACCCAAAGAACTCTTATAAAACATGAGGGTATGCCAAACAGTGACTGTTTTGACCTCTTTAACTTACAAAAATATTTAGAGGTAGTAAACCTTCTTTATAAATTAAGCCAAAAATCACAAAAAAAGTGGACACATATAGGTTGTTGTGTAAAAATCAGGAGGTCCAAATATTTAGCTTTAACCCTGAATTATTGGCCAACATTTTATAAATCTGATGTATTAAAACAGAAAATTTGAAAGGAAACTAACCATTTGTATAATGGGCTAAGAACACACTAAGGACCATAATGGGCTAATCCGGCCCAATTAGTGAACCCATAAGAAACATAAATCAGCTGGCCCACTTGGCCCAACAAACCATAAAGCCCAATAACCAATATAAACCATCAAGCATATAGCCCAAATAAGGTTAAGCCCAACAACTAAATGAAGCCCGTGACACTTAGGCCCAATTGGTGATGACCCATAATACTTAAACGAATTTCATAACCCGAGTAATCATAAGACATATCGAGAAATATGCGAGTTGAAGATAAGTGTAATCAAAGTAACACAAAAGATAACTAAGCGGAATGGACATAAGTAATTACGTTAACCAATCTATAAATTTATATCACAAATGCTAGTTCGTACTAAAATCGGTTGCACATCAAATGATGAATAAGAATAATATAACTTAATATGGCATTCCCATATGATAACCTAAGATGACAAACGAAACAACAAATGAAGGCAAGTTACCAAAATTCTAACAACTTATAACTACATGTATATTGAAAGTGACCTCTTACACCATCAATCTCTATAACCAAAAAGATGCGAATATTAGCAATACACTTGGATCCCATAATAGATGACAACATAATGAAAGTGGCATTTCTAAGTGATGGCTTAAGATAGGAACTTACGTATATTAATCCTATCGTAGGGATAGTCTTGGCATTGAAATGTGATTGAGGACCATAAGGAATAAATGATCAGGGAAGCGAGATGGGAAGTGCCCATTTTAGATAAGTGAATATAATATGCAGCATATCAAGGTGAGTCATAGCCCCCTTTCAAACTCTTTTATGTGTTTTACTTTCGGGATGAAAAACATGATAAATAAAAATTGTTTTTCTTTTATGAATTGATCCATTGAAAGAATGATTATGATATGGGAATTATTGTATGTTCAACGTGCTATATATTATATGATGAGCTTGAGTTCTGTCAAAACTGTTTCACCTCGGTTCACTACTATTAACTCCTTGAGAGACTTGTAGTATGAGAGTTGCACAACTAGGACTTGTCCCCTCACCCAACGCGTAACGGTGGGATGCTTGGTTTGCCTTTGTGGCGACCTTCATTGCCAGTCCGACCACGCGGTGCTCTAACTACTATATCAGTGGTTATGCCACGCCCCCTTCTATTATTGGTCGTCTCCATGGCACGACCCCTTTATTATTATTATTGCACATGATTGACGGCATGTGCTTCTTATTATCTTGGACATAACCGGTATTAGTAGTGGCTCAAGCACAAATTCATCTTATTATGCCTTTGGCTAAATCATATTGATATTGTTTATGGATGGATTTTATGGAATAAACCTACGGTTTGGGTATTGAACCTTACATGGAATCTTGAAAGTTGTTGAAATTGACGATATTGAAATCTTGATGACCGAATGGTTTTGATGTGATATATGATTAATCGATTGATATATTTTTCTCTCACGATGATTTTGACAAATGAGAACTTTATAAGTTACCATGGATTTTTCCAAGTCTTGAAATGACATTATGGTATTTGGAAAACTTGATATTTGGAGATGAGAATTTTGTCGGTCATATGGTTTGGGTATTTCGAAATGTGACAATAATTTGTTTTCTAAGTATCGAAATGGTTATACACGGGATTTACTTAGAAACCTATGCACTCACCAACTACGTTTTTCGTAGTTGACACTTTTTCTTCATGTTTTTCAGGATTTAGCATAAGCCTTGAGGAATTATATGCTTCATGTTTGTTTGCAATGCACTTTGGAGTCAAAGATCAAACCATGTGATGGGCAATGGAATCTGCCTTGATCATTATAGTATATCATCTCATGTATTTGTTATTTGTTTCGTGGACTCAATATCCAAGTATAGTAGACGTATTGTACTTGGGAATTGGTTCACATGCTTGTACATTGTAAAATTATTTTTATCAAGTAAAGCTATGGTGAATGTTATCTATTATCCTTTGTTTTGAATACTCGACTTTCTGTACATCTCATTGTTCCGCCGTAGTTGGGATGTTACAGAAAATGGTATCAGAGCCAGGTTATAGAGAACATTGAGGTTCCTCCGGGAATTTCAAAACTATAGCCGCTTTTCAAAACGATTTTTATAGTCGAGTCGAGCATAAGGTTAAGCGGATTAGTTTGAGCTTTACATGGTAGGACCCTAATTAAATGTAGGTCGCGAACTACGTTTAATTATGAGAGCACCATGTAAAACTCAAATGGCCACTTGGACTTATGTTCAAAAGGATTCCTTTTCAAAAAAAAAAGATATTTAATAAATCCATTTTATGTGAATACTTGTTGCATTTAGACATTCACCTAAGCATATATATAATGATTTGAGACTTGCTATACTTAAGGATTTTGCTAGTCTAATAGGATTCCCTTTTTGCACATTAGAAGTGGAATGAACCTAAGATTGAAAGATATTCGTTGATACATGCTACTCTATGCTATAACGTGTGAATTTGGGCATGATTTGATTGCAATGTGAAAGTATGTGCAATGTAAAAGTTAATGTGCAACGTGAAAGTTGTAATGTGCAATGTGAAAGCTTGTAAGGTGCAATGTGAAAGCTTGTAATGTGCAATGTGAAAGTGGAATGTGCAATGTGGCAATTATGAGAGAAATGCATGTGTAAAAGCTTTATGACTCATGATGAACTTTAAGTAGCATATGCACTTTAAAATAATGTGATTACTATGAGGCATGAAATCATTTTGGGATATGACTTGTTTAAATTATTGGGTAATGTGGTCGATTACTTATGATTGATTTGAAAGAGAAATATGAGTATGACGAGTTGATAGGAAATTTTATGAACAATAGAGATATGAAATCCTTCACCCATAAGATTGAGCTACTTGAAAACTAACGCGTGAATTTTATGATGAATAAGTAGTCATGCCTTTTTATTGAGATAGTTATTGCGCCCTAAGGTTGAGCTATTTGAGGACTAACGCGTGAATGATGTAATGATTATATAGTCTTGCCTTAGTATCGAGATAGTTATTGTGCTCTAAGATTTGATATTAGGAACTAGTATTTGCATGATATGATGATAATGTGGCTAGTCCTTACTATTAAAATAGATATTGCGTGTTGAGATTTGACCGTTTGAGAACTAGGGATTGCCCCTAGGAAATACATTATAAATTAGAAATTTTCTAAGTATGAAAGTTGTCATTAAGTGCTCTCCGATCCAATATTCGTTCATTCATGCTCTTTTGAAATTATCCCCCATCCTATTTCTTATGACACCACTATTCCTTATGGACAAACGACAACGCGATATCATCGGTGGAGCATCTTCTCACGAACGTTGGACGATATACTCTAAGAATTATAGTCCCAAGATATGACGCGACTCTATCCCCCTTAGATACTACGCATAACCTTCGTATTCGATCTGAGATGGTGCGAAACATATGGAAACGTCGGATGAAGTTGGAGACTTGTGAAGGGCGAGTGGTATTAAAGCCAAATTACAATTCGACGACACGGGTAGAACACATCCCGATATATATTCTAGACGACACATTCTGGGGATTGTAGCTCCGAAATTTGGTGCGATATCTCTAATCTAACACGCATACACGAACAGTTATCCATACTATCTAAGTCGGTGTGACATATATTGACGTCATTGAAAGTTGGAGTCCAATGGGCAACGAAAGACATAGAAGTGATTTCTTTAACTCGCGCAAGGAGTCTGATTCGAGCCTTAATAATTCCCTTGTTTTTGTATTACCTATTTCATTCATTCGGACCAAATTCTATATCCTTGATATTCTTGATTATTCAAGTAATGATCACCACCGCTTCTCTTCAAAAGTAGTAACCTAACAACATACAACTCACTTACGTAACATTCCGCAATGGCAAAATCGAGTAACTGGTACCCTACTCTTGTTGCGACATCAAGGGATGCGAAAGACATGGAGACATTAGTTGTCCATAAGTGAAATACTTGGGATAACTATATAGCATAGAAGATGCTATTGGATCACGTACATAACATAGAACGTGGAAGATATGTTGTGTGTCAGTCAAGTACAAGAAAGCACAATCGAAGAGTATACTAAGCCTAAACTTGGGGAAAGAATCGAAGGTCTTCCCTATCTGAGTTGATCGACCAAAAAGAAAGATTGAGTGGTCAACAAAAAGAAGGTCGTGTGACATGAAGGTCACCTTTGGTTAAGTATAAGGACTCCCCTAGAACTTGGAGGAGATCACTAGCAATGTTGGAAAAATTAAGGTAATTGGAAGAAGAAAACTAATTAAGGACGATAGGATATTAGGATGTGTCGAGTAAACCTCAAGATTAAAGAGTAGCAAAAAGGATTCCGAGCTATCCTTTTCTTTCTCGAAACATGTATGGAGATTTGTTACACGAAGGAATAAGGAATTTGGCGAATTGAAGATCGTCAAGGAAGGCGAGATGAAGTGAAGAGCAGGAGATCCCTCGCATTTTTCTAGAGGAAAAATATTAAAAGGGTAATCGCAACAAGAAAGATACTCGAACAATGAGTATGAAATGCAAGATTATACTTTATCTCTCAAGAAGAAGTTATTCACTAGCGTCATTGAAAGAGATATGAGTAGAAGGTAGAGTAAAGGAAGACAAATTTAACCCAAGCGGCAAAGTGAAGGCATTGACGGCATCTGTTAGATGTAGTCCTGAAGACATTCATCCTGATGGCACACCTCGTGTTAGCCTTTGGATGTCACTTGGAAATCCACTATCGAAGACAAGCTATTAGTAGAGCATATCAACTAAGCTAAGAGAAAGCGGTATACGCCCAACACCCGATTGAAGCTAGCTTTACTAAAGAGGAGAAGTATGGTCGATGAGTACAGGAAGCACGATGACCTGTGATGGTTATCCCCTCAAGGTCAATGGTCAAATGGAGGTAAGCTAAAATAAGATGAACTTGGGTGAGAAAAATTTTAGAACACATGGTGAACAGTCAAGGGCCATCGACCCACAGAGTAGTGCGCTCAAGAAAAGTGATGAAGGAAAACAACATGGAATCACTAAGTTAGTAGTGAAAGCAAATAAGGAATACGACGCTAGAAGTCAAGGTACATACTACCACAACGATCAAGGAAGTTGGTCGTTGAAATGATTTTAAAGAAACTACAAACTCCGGGAAGAGCTAGTTATGGAGCGTTTGAACGGAAGCGTGATAACGATAACATACATCTGTGATGAGTTGGGATTAAAGGATCCGTATCACCATGATCTGACAAGTACCCCTGAATTAACTTCAAGGACTTGCAACTGCGCGTGTGTCATTCAAGATGACGATCACTCTAGGGAAGGATGCATCTAAGTGGCAAAATAATAAGGTGTATGGTGATCCATAAGAACACGAAAGAAAAATGGAGAAAACTAAATGGTTGAGAAAGGATGAGGTGTGAAGCTTCACCTAAATTGCGTTACATCACAATTCCTAAGAGCATTAGGCTAGTGTACTTGAAAACAAGCTTAGCTTAGAAAACTAAAAATAGATATGAGGCTTTAGAGAGCAAGGTCATTGGAAGTTTTGTAGAGGTCTGAAAGGACCCAAGAAGGATTGTCCTTGAGAAGGGATTCATACCAATAAGGACTTGAAGTGTTAGACTTGCCAAGACAGTGATGATATGATATGATGAATTATGAGCATAAGGATTGTGTAAACCTTGTCGCGAGGAATGCGTCGGAATAGAAGAGAAATGGAAGAGGTTACATGTGCAATGTTAAAAAGGAGTTTAGTCGGCAATATGTCATAAAGGGTAATACTTCTACATTAAGAAGGAAGAATCGAAGGTCTTCCCTATCTGAGTTGATCGACCAAAAAGAAAGATTGAGTGGTCAACAAAAAGAAGGTCGTGTGACATGAAGGTCACCTTTGGTTAAGTATAAGGACTCCCCTAGAACTTGGAGGAGATCACTAGCAATGTTGGAAAAATTAAGGTAATTGGAAGAAGAAAACTAATTAAGGACGATAGGATATTAGGATGTGTCGAGTAAACCTCAAGATTAAAGAGTAGCAAAAAGGATTCCGAGCTATCCTTTTCTTTCTCGAAACATGTATGGAGATTTGTTACACGAAGGAATAAGGAATTTGGCGAATTGAAGATCGTCAAGGAAGGCGAGATGAAGTGAAGAGCAGGAGATCCCTCGCATTTTTCTAGAGGAAAAATATTAAAAGGGTAATCGCAACAAGAAAGATACTCGAACAATGAGTATGAAATGCAAGATTATACTTTATCTCTCAAGAAGAAGTTATTCACTAGCGTCATTGAAAGAGATATGAGTAGAAGGTAGAGTAAAGGAAGACAAATTTAACCCAAGCGGCAAAGTGAAGGCATTGACGGCATCTGTTAGATGTAGTCCTGAAGACATTCATCCTGATGGCACGCCTCGTGTTATCCTTTGGATGTCACTTGGAAATCCACTATCGAAGACAAGCTATTAGTAGAGCATATCAACTAAGCTAAGAGAAAGCGGTATACGCCCAACACCCGATTGAAGCTAGCTTTACTAAAGAGGAGAAGTATGGTCGATGAGTACAGGAAGCACGATGACCTGTGATGGTTATCCCCTCAAGGTCAATGGTCAAATGGAGGTAAGCTAAAATAAGATGAACTTGGGTGAGAAAAATTTTAGAACACATGGTGAACAGTCAAGGGCCATCGACCCACAGAGTAGTGCGCTCAAGAAAAGTGATGAAGGAAAACAACATGGAATCACTAAGTTAGTAGTGAAAGCAAATAAGGAATACGACGCTAGAAGTCAAGGTACATACTACCACAACGATCAAGGAAGTTGGTCGTTGAAATGATTTTAAAGAAACTACAAACTCCGGGAAGAGCTAGTTATGGAGCGTTTGAACGGAAGCGTGATAACGATAACATACATCTGTGATGAGTTGGGATTAAAGGATCCGTATCACCATGATCTGACAAGTACCCCTGAATTAACTTCAAGGACTTGCAACTGCGCGTGTGTCATTCAAGATGACGATCACTCTAGGGAAGGATGCATCTAAGTGGCAAAATAATAAGGTGTATGGTGATCCATAAGAACACGAAAGAAAAATGGAGAAAACTAAATGGTTGAGAAAGGATGAGGTGTGAAGCTTCACCTAAATTGCGTTACATCACAATTCCTAAGAGCATTAGGCTAGTGTACTTGAAAACAAGCTTAGCTTAGAAAACTAAAAATAGATATGAGGCTTTAGAGAGCAAGGTCATTGGAAGTTTTGTAGAGGTCTGAAAGGACCCAAGAAGGATTGTCCTTGAGAAGGGATTCATACCAATAAGGACTTGAAGTGTTAGACTTGCCAAGACAGTGATGATATGATATGATGAATTATGAGCATAAGGATTGTGTAAACCTTGTCGCGAGGAATGCGTCGGAATAGAAGAGAAATGGAAGAGGTTACATGTGCAATGTTAAAAAGGAGTTTAGTCGGCAATATGTCATAAAGGGTAATACTTCTACATTAAGAAGGAAGAATCGAAGGTGCCATAAAACGAGTTGAAAGCCACTATCGGCAAAAACAAGAGAAATTGGTAACGATGTGACTTAGCAAATAATGAAAGAGGCGACTTCGGAATAATAAGGGCAAAATTGAAAGAACAAAGGTGCGTATGAGGAACAAGATGGAACTATCATCATACAATTCATGATTCCCTTGCACGCCATAAAGCAACAAAGACGACATTAGAAACCCTAAAATGAGGTACTACGGAGATGTACCTTTGCAATTTTAGTGCAACTCGGCACCCCAGTTAGCATCACTTTTGTTAAGGGGGTAATCCCTTAACAAGTGATTAGTCACAAACAAAGCCAATATTATCAAGTAGCGGCAAGCCTGTCGAGCGTCAAACAAAAGAAGGATGAAAATAGGCGAGAAGCCAGTGGAGCGATTCTTTATTGGGAAAGCAAACGATAAAGGAAGTACACAAAGTGACAATGGAAATGAGTAGCCACCAACGATCGGTATTCCAACGTTTCTTATCATTTTTATTGTAACTCAAATTACGAACCGTTTGTTCATTTTATCCCTCCATATTGATATCATTAACATCATTTCATTCATTAATATTGCTATATGCAAAATTGACAGTCCACAACAATTAAATACGATTAATCTCTAGTCGTCTCATGAAGTGAGCGACATTTGTAACTTTTTTCGAAGCTTCTAATCACGAGAAATGTTAGGGCGCCAAGCAAGAGATTCCCTCAACTACGGAGATCAAAAGCTTGTAAGTAGCCAAAAAGGTCAGGATGAAACCTAGTTGAACTCTCATATTTTATACATCTCTATGAAGCTATCCTTATCGTCAATCTATTCATTTATCACCGTATGAACGAGCAAACTTCGAGGACGAAGTTCCTGTTAAGGGGGTAATGATGTAACAACCCTCAATTTATGACTAGGACAACTTACTTATAATTATCTAGGTATCTATCCCTAGAGGTTTATTAAGAGATTTGACCTTCTAGAGATTTAGGGCATGGTGATATTTGCCCTCTAGTTCAACAGAATGCCAAAAGGTAGTTAGTTGCCTTAGAAATGCCATAAACAATGACTATAATTATCCAAGACAATCTCCAAGTGAATAAATAATGACAATCTTATAAGAATGTGACTTAAACCATCAAGCATTTAAGAAACCAATCAAATATCAACAACTAAATATGTATATAATCTATCATATAAGCATCTAAGTATCCCAATTAATCCAACAACTTGAATAATAAAATGTACATTAGTATTTCAAATAATATCATTTACAATATATCTAATGTAACAAAAATCAAGATGAATGCATATATATGCTTACATACACACGGCTACACATTCATATACATGAACATAACATACCTTATTATCATTTACTAAATACATAAACCCATTTGACTTAACCTTTATATGCACAACCATCAAATATTATGTACATAAAAATGTAACCTTAAACAATTACCTAGTCAAATTCTCATAAAATGCAAGACTTTTATAAAATGGCAAAACAAAGTGGTATTTCTCCCTTTCCTCTCTATACTCACGGCACACACACACACCACACTAACACATTCAATTAATTATCTATCAACTAGCACATGGTATTCCAATTTCCCACATAAGCTTGATGATCAAAACACTCCACACTCACTTTTACTTTCACCACTCTCTCATTTCTCACACATTTTCACACACACTCTAGTCTTTCTCTCTCATTTTTTCTCTCAAAAATCTGCACATTCTCCTCTCATCCTCTCTTCTTTTTTTTTCGTGAGCATGCAAGCCAAAAATGGAGCAAAAACCTTAACTTAATCAACTATAATAATAAGGGTTCAACCTAGATCATTCAAGGGTATGTTAAAGCAACTTAGGGAGCTCATTTTGGTGCCTTTTGGTCGTGAGTTTTCCTTCCCAAAAACAGCCCCCATAGCCGATTCATCAAGGTTGATTTACAAACTCTTTAACTAGTTTATCTTCTCAAATGTTCTTTTATCAAAAGTTCTTTGTAAAGCTCATGTTTTTCTTTGATTTTCTTCTTGAAATAAACTCAATGAGGGCAAAGTTGATAGATCCTTATCTCACATGTTCATGCATGTTGAAATCAAGAGAAAGGATTCAAGGATTCAACACAAACAAAACCCAAGAGTTAGTAGTTGTAAGATTTGTTGCTAAATGGGTTTAAGGATTTGATTAAATCTGATTTTTGATGAATATCATGAGATTATAATCTTTGATTTTTCAATAAAAAGGAGTTTTCAAAAAGGATATAAAAGATTTTAGCTTGTTTGTATGTGTAATGGTTAGATCTAAACATGCATGTTAAGATTTATACTAGTTTATGTTGATTTTGAGTTAGGATTTGAGATGGATCCTTGGATGATGATTGATGATTTTGAAATTGATAATAATCTGGAAATTTGATGTTAAGAGATACAAAATAAGGTGAAAATCTTGATTAGTGGTAATTTAAAAGCTAAAACAAGCAACCAACACCATTGGTGGGTTGATATAACCAAAACACATTCTGACAGAAAAAAAAAAAAAAAAAAAAAAAAAAAAAAAAAAAAAAAAAAAAAAAAAAAAAAAAAAAAAAAAAAAAAAAAAAAAAAAAAAAAAAAAAAAAAAAAAAAAAAAAAAAAAAAAAAAAAAAAAAAAAAAAAAAAAAAAAAAAAAAAAAAAAAAAAAAAAAAAAAAAAAAAAAAAAAAAAAAAAAAAAAAAAAAAAAAAAAAAAAAAAAAAAAAAAAAAAAAAAAAAAAAAAAAAAAAAAAAAAAAAAAAAAAAAAAAAAAAAAAAAAAAAAAAAAAAAAAAAAAAAAAAAAAAAAAAAAAAAAAAAAAAAAAAAAAAAAAAAAAAAAAAAAAAAAAAAAAAAAAAAAAAAAAAAAAAAAAAAAAAAAAAAAAAAAAAAAAAAAAAAAAAAAAAAAAAAAAAAAAAAAAAAAAAAAAAAAAAAAAAAAAAAAAAAAAAAAAAAAAAAAAAAAAAAAAAAAAAAAAAAAAAAAAAAAAAAAAAAAAAAAAAAAAAAAAAAAAAAAAAAAAAAAAAAAAAAAAAAAAAAAAAAAAAAAAAAAAAAAAAAAAAAAAAAAAAAAAAAAAAAAAAAAAAAAAAAAAAAAAAAAAAAAAAAAAAAAAAAAAAAAAAAAAAAAAAAAAAAAAAAAAAAAAAAAAAAAAAAAAAAAAAAAAAAAAAAAAAAAAAAAAAAAAAAAAAAAAAAAAAAAAAAAAAAAAAAAAAAAAAAAAAAAAAAAAAAAAAAAAAAAAAAAAAAAAAAAAAAAAAAAAAAAAAAAAAAAAAAAAAAAAAAAAAAAAAAAAAAAAAAAAAAAAAAAAAAAAAAAGGTTGATTTACAAACTCTTTAACTAGTTTATCTTCTCAAATGTTCTTTTATCAAAAGTTCTTTGTAAAGCTCATGTTTTTCTTTGATTTTCTTCTTGAAATAAACTCAATGAGGGCAAAGTTGATAGATCCTTATCTCACATGTTCATGCATGTTGAAATCAAGAGAAAGGATTCAAGGATTCAACACAAACAAAACCCAAGAGTTAGTAGTTGTAAGATTTGTTGCTAAATGGGTTTAAGGATTTGATTAAATCTGATTTTTGATGAATATCATGAGATTATAATCTGTGATTTTTCAATAAAAAGGAGTTTTCAAAAAGGATATAAAAGATTTTAGCTTGTTTGTATGTGTAATGGTTAGATCTAAACATGCATGTTAAGATTTATACTAGTTTATGTTGATTTTGAGTTAGGATTTGAGATGGATCCTTGGATGATGATTGATGATTTTGAAATTGATAATAATCTGGAAATTTGATGTTAAGAGATACAAAATAAGGTGAAAATCTTGATTAGTGGTAATTTAAAAGCTAAAACAAGCAACCAACACCATTGGTGGGTTGATATAACCAAAACACATTCTGACAGAAATAATTTTCTGTCTTAAATCGGGTAAACTGAACATGTGAGGGCAGATTCAAGAAAAGCTTTCAAAATAAAAGTTGTAGGAAAACGAGTTAAGTTTAACCTCCAACTGGAATTACTCAAAAATACTGAACCAAACGAAAGATATGATTTTTCTACTAAAACTGGTCAAAACTACATTTTTGTCTGAATATTTTGTCAACTTTAACAACTTTTATCTCCAAATCCGTAAGGTTCCAGGAGGTCATACTTGGTGAAAAGTAAGTACAATGTGTCCTGAGCTTAAAATAAAATCATGAAATTTTTATTAAGAGCATAACCCAAAGAACTCTTATAAAACATGCGGGTATGCAAAACAGTGACTGTTTTGACCACTTTAACTTACAAAAATATTTAGAGGTAGTAAACCTTCTTTATAAATTAAGCCAAAATTCACAAAATAAGTGGACACATATATGTTGTTTTGTAAAAATCAGGAGGGTCCAAATATTTAGCTTTAACCCCGAATTATTGGCCAACATTTTATAAATCTGATGTATTAAAACAGAAAATTTGAAAGGAAACTAACCATTTGTATAATGGGCTAAGAACACACTAAGGACCATAATGGGCTAATCCGGCCCAATTAGTGAACCCATAAGAAACATAAATCAGCTGGCCCACTTGGCCCAACAAACCATAAAGCCCAATAACCAATATAAACCATCAAGCATATAGCCCAAATAAGGTTAAGCCCAACAACTAAATGAAGCCCGTGACACTTAGGCCCAATTGGTGATGACCCATAATACTTAAACGAATTTCATAACCCGAGTAATCATAAGACATATCGAGAAATATGCGAGTTGAAGATAAGTGTAATCAAAGTAACACAAAAGATAACTAAGCGGAATGGACATAAGTAATTACGTTAACCAATCTATAAATTTATATCACAAATGCTAATTCGTACTAAAATCGGTTGCACATCAAATGATGAATAAGAATAATATAACTTAATATGGCATTCCCATATGATAACCTAAGATGTCAATCGAAACAACAAATGAAGGCAAGTTACCAAAATTCTAACAACTTATAACTACATGTATATTGAAAGTGACCTCTTACACCATCAATCTCTATAACCAAAAAGATGCGAATATTAGCAATACACTTGGATCCCATAATAGATGACAACATAATGAAAGTGGCATTTCTAAGTGATGGCTTAAGATAGGAACTTCGTATATTAATCCTATCGTAGGGATAGTCTTGGCATTGAAATGTGATTGAGGACCATAAGGAATAAATGATCAGGGAAGCGATAGATGGGAAGTACCCATTTTGGATAAGTGAATATAATATGCGGCATATCAAGGTGAGTCATAGCCCCCTTTCAAACTCTTTTATGTGTTTTATTTTCGGGGTGAAAAGCATGATAAATAAAAATTGTTTCTCTTTTATGAATTGATCCATTGAAAGAATGATTATGATATGGGAATTATTGTATGTTCAACGTGCTATATATTATATGATGAGATTGAGTTCTGTCAAAACTGTTTCACCTCGGTTCACTACTATTAACTCCTTGAGAGACTTGTAGTATGAGAGTTGCACAACTAGGACTTGTCCCCTCACCCAACGCGTAACGGTGGGATGCTTGGTTTGCCTTTGTGGCGACCTTCATTGCCAGTCCGACCACGCGGTGCTCTAACTACTATATCAGTGGTTATGCCACGCCCCCTTCTATTATTGGTCGTCTCCATGGCACGACCCCTTTATTATTATTATTGCACAAGTATGACGACATGTGCTTCTTATTATCTTGGACATAACCGGTATTAGTAGTGGCTCAAGCACAAATTCATCTTATTATGCCTTTGGCTAAATCATATTGATATTGTTTATGGATGGATTTTATGGAATAAACCTACGGTTTGGGTATTGAACCTTACATGGAATCTTGAAAGTTGTTGAAATTGACGATATTGAAATCTTGATGACCGAATGGTTTTGATGTGATATATGATTAATCGATTGATATATTTTTCTCTCACGATGATTTTGACAAATGAGAACTTTATAAGTTACCATGGATTTTTCCAAGTCTTGAAATGACATTATGGTATTTGGAAAACGTGATATTTGGAGATGAGAATTTTGTTGGTCATATGGTTTGGGTATTTCGAAATGTGACAATAATTTGTTTTCTAAGTATCGAAATGGTTATACACGGGATTTACTTAGAAACCTATGCACTCACCAACTATGTTTTTCGTAGTTGACACTTTTTCTTCATGCTTTTCAGGATTTAGCATAAGCCTTGAGGAATTATATGCTTCATATTTGTTTGCATTGCACTTTGGAGTCAAAGATCAAACCATGTGATGGGCAATGGAATCTGCCTTGATCATTATAGTATATCATCTCATGTATTTGTTATAACACGATTTATAACACCGAATTCAAGTCATCAATGGTGGATTTGGTGAGTGTGTGTTCTTGGTGTTTGTGTGTGTTTTGAGAGAGAATTGTGTGTAAAAGATATCAGGTATTAAAGTTATGAAAGGATTATACAAAAGTTTTTTGATCTATAAGGTATGAGAGGGCTATTTATAGTATAACTACACAATTATGCTAATTGTCACAATTAGCCCCTCAACCTTAGTGATCATTTATCTATGATTTAATAACAAGAAATTCCTCAAATCTAGATTACAATTTATCACTATTTTTGGATTTCTAACATTCTCCCCCTTAGTGATACATTGTAATGAATGAAGTACGTGTTATATTGTCTTGTAGGAATGAATTTGATGAGCCCGGTGGTGAAAACAATTGGAGTGTTGAAACAAATCTTCAAAGCTTTCTCTTTTGTCTTTGAAAACTTGATTCAGTCTTGGTCTTGGACTTCTTGAAATTAAATCATGTGATGATTCTCAATGTTCTTTTGAACAGAGAATAATGAATGCGTGTGTTTTGAATCTTCGAGGATTGTTGAATCATGAATCAGAGTTGTCTTTGAAATGCGGAAGGTATGAATCTTGGTTTTGATTTTTCAATCTTCGAATTTTGAGTGAAATTCAACTTATCGATTCTTCATTCTTTGATTATTGAGTGAATCTCATCTTCTTGAAATAAATTTTCATGAATATGTACTCTCCCCCTTGATGTATGCACTGTAGTTTCTTGATAAAATGTAGTTGTATGAATTGAAGATCTTGCATGAAGTGTGTTTGATGAAGACTCTTTTGAAGCTTTACTTCTTTGACTTGAATCTTCTGACAAATCTTTCAACCTTTTTGAAGCTTTGATCTTTTTCACATCAACTTGAACACTTTGGAGAGTAAGCATTTGAATGAAGTTTGATGAAATTCTTATGAAGTAATCATGCTCCCCCTCAATCCATGAGTATAAACATTTTGGAGTGTCTTTGGATTTTTGAAGCATCTTAAGTGAAAATCTTTCATCTTCGGTTTCATTCTTATCTTTGAAGTTAATTCAGATTCCCCCTTTTTAAAGCCAAAATCTCAATCAACTAAAATCTAGTGAAAATCTGAATACAAGAGACTATTGACACATCATGAAGAATTTTCTCCCTCTATACACAAACTTTGAAAAACCTAAAACCTATTGAAACAACCAACACAAACTTTTCTCCTTGTTTCCTTATCAATCAGTAAATCAATCATAATATTTTCTCCCCCTCATAATGACAAAATTGGGAACCAATGTCATTATGTACACATTTGATTGATTAAATGTCTAAAGGAATAACATGAGCACATGAAGAAATGTCAACCATCAAAACATCAACCCAAACCATTAGCCCAACCCAAGAAATCCTAGGGGTGACTAAAATGGAAGATCGAAGTTGTTGGTACTAACGTTATATCATGGTGTTGGTGTTTTCTGTGTTTGTGTGATGAGAAGTGAAACCGGATAAAAATGATCCGTTAGCATGTTCAAAAATCAAAAGGATTAATGAAATGACCGATTGAAATGTATAACATTTTTCGGATTTCCTATGTATCATTGAGATATGCACAAAACAATTCTCTAACATAGTTCGATCTGCGGCTTTTTCAACCACGAGAGTGCTTTAAAGAATGTAATTCATGGTCAGTGTCACAAAGGCGTTCAATCCGTCGCATCTTACAACAACACGTTGGAGGCAATTAAAACATTTAAGCCAAAAATTAACCCAAGCAATTGTTCAAGATGAGACAACAAGGGAGTACACAAAGGCGTTCAATCCGTCGCATCTTACAACAACACGTTGGAGGCAATTAAAACATTTAAGCCAAAAATTAACCCAAGCAATTGTTCAAGATGAGACAACAAGGGAGTACACAAAGGCGTTCAATCCGTCGCATCTTACAACAACACGTTGGAGGCAATTAAAACATTTAAGCCAAAAATTAACCCAAGCAATTGTTCAAGATGAGACAACAAGGGAGTACACAAAGGCGTTCAATCCGTCGCATCTTACAACAACACGTTGGAGGCAATTAAAACATTTAAGCCAAAAATTAACCCAAGCAATTGTTCAAGATGAGACAACAAGGGAGTACACAAAGGCGTTCAATCCGTCGCATCTTACAACAACACGTTGGAGGCAATTAAAACATTTAAGCCAAAAATTAACCCAAGCAATTGTTCAAGATGAGACAACAAGGGAGTACACAAAGGCGTTCAATCCGTCGCATCTTACAACAACACGTTGGAGGCAATTAAAACATTTAAGCCAAAAATTAACCCAAGCAATTGTTCAAGATGAGACAACAAGGGAGTACACAAAGGCGTTCAATCCGTCGCATCTTACAACAACACGTTGGAGGCAATTAAAACATTTAAGCCAAAAATTAACCCAAGCAATTGTTCAAGATGAGACAACAAGGGAGTACACAAAGGCGTTCAATCCGTCGCATCTTACAACAACACGTTGGAGGCAATTAAAACATTTAAGCCAAAAATTAACCCAAGCAATTGTTCAAGATGAGACAACAAGGGAGTACACAAAGGCGTTCAATCCGTCGCATCTTACAACAACACGTTGGAGGCAATTAAAACATTTAAGCCAAAAATTAACCCAAGCAATTGTTCAAGATGAGACAACAAGGGAGTACACAAAGGCGTTCAATCCGTCGCATCTTACAACAACACGTTGGAGGCAATTAAAACATTTAAGCCAAAAATTAACCCAAGCAATTGTTCAAGATGAGACAACAAGGGAGTACACAAAGGCGTTCAATCCGTCGCATCTTACAACAACACGTTGGAGGCAATTAAAACATTTAAGCCAAAAATTAACCCAAGCAATTGTTCAAGATGAGACAACAAGGGAGTACACAAAGGCGTTCGATTCCTTGTTATCTTATATCAATTTGTATGTATAATAACAAAAGCTTAGAATGTAAAAACACTCTACAAATAAATATATCTTTTAAGAACGGGTTGCATACATAGTATATGCAAGCCACGAAATATATCTTTTTGTTTATTTTTGAAAATATGCAATTTTGTATTTTGGTTTTCTGGAATGTGTCAAGAATTCCTTCAAAAGAGTTAAGGTTTAAGATTTAACATACCTAGCTTGGAGATAAGAAAGTTAAACCTCTTTTCATCCAGTGGTTTTGTGAACAAATCTGCAAGTTGAAAGTCAGTACCCACAAAGTAGAGCTCGATGTCACCTTTCTCAATATGATCTTTGAGAAAATGATATCTAACATCAAATCACCTTAACCTCTCACTTTTCGACTTTACTCCCTCCATCCTATTTGCACAAAACAACATCACTCAAAATACCCTCACTATCTAATGAAAGAAGTGAATACTTCGGGGTTAGAACTCATCGGCGATGATGAAATTCATGGAGTAAATTTTGAGAAATACTTATCACTCATGTGCAAACTAATCACCGAACTCCATTTGATTGAAAATCATTGGAAAAACATCAAATGTGTGCATGAAAAAACATTTGAAACACATTTGAAGTTTTGAAGGTTGTTGAAATCACAAACTCCTCCTTAATCTATGCAAGAATAGATCAAAAATTTTCATAGAAAGGTGGAGCAAAAATTGGTTTTGTGAGATCAAACATTTGAGAGTCTATTGTGAACAAGATTTTTATTTGAAAAACATAAAGTTTTGCTTCAACAACAATGTTGATAGTAAGACAGCTAGGGAGTACACAAAGGCGTTCAATCCGTCGCATCTTACAACAACACGTTGGAGGCAATTAAAACATTTAAGCCAAAAATTAACCCAAGCAATTGTTCAAGATGAGACAACAAGGGAGTACACAAAGGCGTTCGATTCCTTGTTATCTTATATCAATTTGTATGTATAATAACAAAAGCTTAGAATGTAAAAACACTCTACAAATAAATATATCTTTTAAGAACGGGTTGCATACATAGTATATGCAAGCCACAGAAATATATCTTTTTGTTTATTTTTGAAAATATGCAATTTTGTATTTTGGTTTTCTGGAATGTGTCAAGAATTCCTTCAAAAGAGTTAAGGTTTAAGATTTAACATACCTAGCTTGGAGATAAGAAAGTTAAACCTCTTTTCATCCAGTGGTTTTGTGAACAAATCTGCAAGTTGAAAGTCAGTACCCACAAAGTAGAGCTCGATGTCACCTTTCTCAATATGATCTTTGAGAAAATGATATCTAACATCAATATGCTTTGAGCGAGAGTGGTTTACTGAGTTGACTACAATGGCAATGGCACTCTGAGAATCACAATAGATAGGGATATGATCATATTTCAGACCATAATCAGTTAGTTGTGTCTTCATCCATAAAACTTGAGCACAACAACTAGCCGCAGCCACATATTCTGCTTCAGCCGTTGATAGAGACACACAATTCTGTTTCTTGGAAGACCAACTCACAATTTTATCGCCTAAAAATTGTAAAGTACCGGAAGTGCTCTTGCGATCAAGTTTACAACCTGCATGATCTGCATCTGAATATGCAGTTAGATTGAATCCAGTATCCCTTGGATACCAGAGACCTAAATCGGGTGTCCCCTTCAGATAACGAAAGATTCGTTTCACAGCTTGATAATGTAAATCGGTTGGAGCAGCTTGATATCTAGCACACATACATGTTGCAAACATTATATCTGGGCGAGATGCTGTTAGGTATAACAACGAACCAATCATACTTCGATATCTCTTTTGGTCAAACAGTTTTCCATTTGTATCAGTATTTATGTTTGTTCGAGCAGCCATCGGAGTAGAAATTGAAGAACATGAAGTCATGTCAAACTTTTTCAACATATCATTTATGTATTTACCTTGTGATATAAAAATACCAGTTGGTAATTGTTTGATTTGAAGACCCAAAAATAATTCATTTCCCCAATCATGCTCATTTCAAAATGATTAACCATAAGAGATGAAAAGTTTCGGCAAAATGTTTGACTGGTCGACCCAAAAATAATGTCATCAACATATATTTGAACAAGTAGAACGTGCTTACCTTGTTTGCGAATGAACAAGGTAGGGTCAATTGTGCCTTTGGTAAAGACACCTCTTAGTAAGAAAGTAGTTAAAGAATCATACCATGCTCGGGATGCTTGCTTAAGACCGTAGAGAGCCTTGTCTAACCTGTAGACATGGTTTGGCCTTTGAGGATCAACAAAACCTTCTGGTTGATCAACGTAAACTTCTTCTTTGAGGTCACCATTCAAGAAAGCAGTCTTCACATCCATTTGAAACACAGTAAAGTTTCGGAATGCTGCATAAGCTAAGAATATTCGAATGGCCTCCATTCTTGCAACTGGAGCAAAAGTTTCGTCGAAGTCAATACCAGGTTGTTGGCAATAACCCTTTGCAACAAGTCGAGCTTTATTCCTTACTACCACTCCATTCTCATCCTTTTTGTTTTTGAATATCCACTTTGTACCGATTGGATCATCTTTTCTAGGATTTGGAACTAATCTCCATACCTTCAGTCTTTCAAATTGTGCGAGTTCATCTTGCATTGCCTTAACCCACTCTGGATCACGAAGAGCTTCAGATACCGTTTTGGGTTCAATATTGCTAAGAGAAAGTGCAACAAGACACTCATTTACTGAGGTACGAGTAGTTACTCCTGCTTGTGGATCTCCAATTATTTGATCAGTAGGATGGTCTTTCTGCATTCGTGTCCACTTGTGAGCATGAGGAAGAGGATCTTGTTGTTGAAGATCAACATCACCATCATTAAAACTTGAGTTTTGTTGAGAGATGGAGTCATAACTTGGTATAACTCTTTCCTCATAAGCTGGATGATCAAAATCAAGTGGTACATACACATTTGGAGGGTTTAATGGATTTTTTGTCTGAGTTAATCGAGAAGGTTGTTCTTGAACATTCACTTGAGAAGAATTATCCTGAGAGGATGGTGGAGAAATATCAGTAGAAGAGGATTCTTGCTCTGAAGAACTTGATGAAGATTCATGAATGTTGTCAGGAACTGGATCGTTGTTATGAAGAGGTTCATTGTTTTGAATTGGTTCAAAGATGACCTGAGGTTCTTGATCATGAATCGGTTTTGAATTATAGAATTCTTCAAAAAGAATATCTAATTCATCACTTGTTGGAGTTGGAAACTTCTTGAATATAGAAGCTAAGGTAGAATTCCTTGTAGAAGTACTTGAAGTACTTGGATCATTACTTGTTGGCAGCAAACCTACTTGCTCAAAAATCATGCCTGACATCTCATCAAACCAAACATTCATTGTTTCTTGAATTGTGTTGGTTCGACGATTATAGATTCGATAGGCAATTGATGTTTTGGAATAACCAACAAAATATCCTTCATCACCTTTCTTCTCGAACTTTCCAAGATTCTCCCGATCATTCAAAGTATAACAAACACACCCAAATATATGAAAGTAGTTGATGTTGGGTTTGCGTTTGTTAATAACCTCATAAGGAGTCTTTTCGAAACGCTGATTGATAATGGACCGATTCTGAGTGTGACATGCAGTGTCAACAGCTTCAGCCCACATATTGGATGGCAATTTGGAATAAGCAAGCATTGTCCTTGCTGCTTCCACCAGCGATCGATTTCTCCTTTCAACAACACCGTTTTGTTGTGGGGTGCGAACTGCTGAGAATTGATGAGTGATACCTTTGGATTTGCAGAATTCATCAAAAACAGCATTCTTGAACTCAGTTCCGTTATCCTAACGGATGTAACGAACTGGAAGTTGAAGATTTACTTGAGTATTAGTGATGAAATCTATCAACATCTGAGTTGTTTCATCTTTGGATGCAAGGAACTTGACCCAAGTATATCTTGAATAATCATCAACAATAACCAAGATGTATTTCTTCCCATTTCGGCTTTGTACTTTCATCGGCCCACAAAGATCCATGTGAAGCAAATGAAGAGGTGCTAAAGAATTTGGAGATTTCTTCGGTTTATGAGAAGCTCTCTTAATCTTCCCAACAGCACAAGAAGGACAAACATGCTCACTTTCATACTTATAGTCAGGTAAGCCTCTAACAAGATGCTTGTTGACCAAAATATTGATGGTTTGAAAATTCAGATGCGACAGCCTTCTATGCCATAACCAAGAATTCTTTGAAGTAGCCTTTGAAATGAGACAAATATTATCGGTTGGTTGGTTATCATCGAGATTGACGGTAAAAAGATTATCATCACGGTCACCACAAAGAATATCAACTCCATCTAGAGTTTGGACTTTGCAAAGAGATTTTCGAAACAGAACTTGAAGATTGTTATCACAGAATTGTCCAACACTGAACAAGTTGTGACTTAATCCTTCAACATAGTGAACTTTCTTGATGATAATTCCATTTCTTTCAATGTCTCCATAACCTAAGATAGGAGCGAAATTGTTGTTTCCAAAGCAAACTGTTCCCATGAATCTTTCAACAAAATTCTTGAGCAAAGATTTATTTCCAGTCATGTGCTTCGAACACCCGGAATCGAGTATCCAAACACAGATGGTTATTTCCTGCAATCAAAGAAATTTAACGTTTTTAGGTACCCACTTGAAGACGGGTCCTTTATGGTTAGTTAAAACAGGCAGGGTATATAACTTAGGATATGCATTCAAACATGTTTTCGAATCAACATAAGCATTAACAAGCACATTATCAACAAACACATTTGAATAAAAGGTACGAACATTCACATGAGAATTAAAAGTAACATGTTTACAAGCATCATCATCAGCTATAAATGTAGCAGTATTTTGACAAGTACACTGAAGAAAATCAGTCAAGGTCTGGGTAGAGGTATTGGTAGATGAATCACAAGTAGTTTGGGTAGAATTGTCTACTAAAGCACTTTGGTTAGTTTGAGTAGAAACATTCTCACAAACTTTCTTAGTATCAACAACAATACATTTATCCTCTGAATTCGGACTTTGAGACTTGAGGTGATTAATAACTTTTTGTTGAGATTCCACCTTTTGTTGTAAACCTTCTATTTGTTTTTCCAAAAATGTGGTTGGAAAGTACATTTTAGTTGGTTTAGGTGGAGTACCGACAGATTCTTGGTTTTGAAAATTCAGATGCGACAGCCTTCTATGCCATAACCAAGAATTCTTTGAAGTAGCCTTTGAAATGAGACAAATATTGATGGTTTGAAAATTCAGATGCGACAGCCTTCTATGCCATAACCAAGAATTCTTTGAAGTAGCCTTTGAAATGAGACAAATATTATCGGTTGGTTGGTTATCATCGAGATTGACGGTAAAAAGATTATCATCACGGTCACCACAAAGAATATCAACTCCATCAAGAGTTTGGACTTTGCAAAGAGATTTTCGAAACAGAACTTGAAGATTGTTATCACAGAATTGTCCAACACTGAACAAGTTGTGACTTAATCCTTCAACATAGTGAACTTTCTTGATGATAATTCCATTTCTTTCAATGTCTCCATAACCTAAGATAGGAGCGAAATTGTTGTTTCCAAAGCAAACTGTTCCCATGAATCTTTCAACAAAATTCTTGAGCAAAGATTTATTTCCAGTCATGTGCTTCGAACACCCGGAATCGAGTATCCAAACACAGATGGTTATTTCCTGCAATCAAAGAAATTTAACGTTTTTAGGTACCCACTTGAAGACGGGTCCTTTATGGTTAGTTAAAACAGGCAGGGTATATAACTTAGGATATGCATTCAAACATGTTTTCGAATCAACATAAGCATTAACAAGCACATTATCAACAAACACATTTGAATAAAAGGTACGAACATTCACATGAGAATTAAAAGTAACATGTTTACAAGCATAATCATCAGCTATAAATGTAGCAGTATTTTGACAAGTACACTGAAGAAAATCAGTCAAGGTCTGGGTAGAGGTATTGGTAGATGAATCACAAGTAGTTTGGGTAGAATTGTCTACTAAAGCACTTTGGTTAGTTTGAGTAGAAACATTCTCACAAACTTTCTTAGTATCAACAACAATACATTTATCCTCTGAATTCGGACTTTGAGACTTGAGGTGATTAATAACTTTTTGTTGAGATTCCACCTTTTGTTGTAAACCTTCTATTTGTTTTTCCAAAAATGTGGTTGGAAAGTACATTTTAGTTGGTTTAGGTGGAGTACCGACAGATTCTTGGTTTTGAAAATTTGATTCAATTTCTTCCAATTTGAAAATTGAAGATTCCTTAGTTTTGAATGAATCATTTATTGCATCATAATTAACCAAAAATTCTTGTTTTGGTATTCTCTCAACTTCATCAGTCTCAAATTCGTCATCCAATGGACGAATAAATTGTTGTATCATACCAAGTCGTAGGAATTTTTCATCATACAAGGGTTCAATTTCCTCTTTGGCTTTTTGTAATGGTGTGATATTCTCAAATCCCAACCCGAGAAGAAGTTCTGTTTTGTCAATTTTTGACTTGTTGAAATAGGCAGTGAAATTCAAGAGAGGATTTTGTTCAACTTTATATAACTTTTCTTGATAGAAAAGTATATACTTTTTAAGTTCCTGAACTTGTTTTTCAAGATTCTCAATCTCAATGCCTTTTAGAAAACAATTATGATTTAAATCAGAAATCTTCCTTTCGAATTCAACATTGTTTGGTTTAGCTTCTTGAAGCTTTTTATTGAGAATATCAACATCCATTTGTCTTGCATTTGCCCGAAGCCATTCATTGGACTTTTGAATTTCAAGATCTTGATTGGTCTTTTCAAGATCATGAATGGTCTTTTCTAGATTTTGACATTTTTGTAATAACTTAGAATCAAGAGAGATATTCAACTCACATTCTTTAACCAACATCTTATCTTTGTAAGCTTGAAAATCTTGTTTAATAGCATCATGTTCAAAAAGTAATTTTGAATGTTCTTCAAGAAGGTTTGAAAATTCACTTTTAGAAAATGAAATGCTATTTTTCAACTTTTTGTTTTTGTTGGCTAAAGAATTGATATGAGTTGTTAAATCTGATAAAGCTAATCTACATGACTCTTTGTCCTTAATCAAAGAAAAAGTAGAGTCGAGATTTACCTCATCATCTGGGTATTCATCATCAGTGCTTTCTGCTTCAAAGACTTTGTTCTTGGCCAACCTTGCCATATAGCAAACATTAGCAGAGAGATCTTGGTGAAGATCGTCTTAGGTTTCTGTATGCTGAGACGATCTTGGTGAAGATCGTCTTAGGTTTCTGTATGCTGAGACGATCTTGGTGAAGATCGTCTTAGGTTTCTGTATGCTGAGACGATCTTGGTGAAGATCGTCTTAGGTTTCTGTATGCTGAGACGATCTTGGTGAAGATCGTCTTAGGTTTCTGTATGCTGAGACGATCTTGGTGAAGATCGTCTTAGGTTTCTGTATGCTGAGACGATCTTGGTGAAGATCGTCTTAGGTTTCTGTATGCTGAGACGATCTTGGTGAAGATCGTCTTAGGTTTCTGTATGCTGAGACGATCTTGGTGAAGATCGTCTTAGGTTTCTGTATGCTGAGACGATCTTGGTGAAGATCGTCTTAGGTTTCTGTATGCTGAGACGATCTTGGTGAAGATCGTCTTAGGTTTCTGTATGCTGAGACGATCTTGGTGAAGATCGTCTTAGGTTTCTGTATGCTGAGACGATCTTGGTGAAGATCGTCTTAGGTTTCTGTATGCTGAGACGATCTTGGTGAAGATCGTCTTAGGTTTCTGTATGCTGAGACGATCTTGGTGAAGATCGTCTTAGGTTTCTGTATGCTGAGACGATCTTGGTGAAGATCGTCTTAGGTTTCTGTATGCTGAGACGATCTTGGTGAAGATCGTCTTAGGTTTCTGTATGCTGAGACGATCTTGGTGAAGATCGTCTTAGGTTTCTGTATGCTGAGACGATCTTGGTGAAGATCGTCTTAGGTTTCTGTATGCTGAGACGATCTTGGTGAAGATCGTCTTAGGTTTCTGTATGCTGAGACGATCTTGGTGAAGATCGTCTTAGGTTTCTGTATGCTGAGACGATCTTGGTGAAGATCGTCTTAGGTTTCTGTATGCTGAGACGATCTTGGTGAAGATCGTCTTAGGTTTCTGTATGCTGAGACGATCTTGGTGAAGATCGTCTTAGGTTTCTGTATGCTGAGACGATCTTGGTGAAGATCGTCTTAGGTTTCTGTATGCTGAGACGATCTTGGTGAAGATCGTCTTAGGTTTCTGTATGCTGAGACGATCTTGGTGAAGATCGTCTTAGGTTTCTGTATGCTGAGACGATCTTGGTGAAGATCGTCTTAGGTTTCTGTATGCTGAGACGATCTTGGTGAAGATCGTCTTAGGTTTCTGTATGCTGAGACGATCTTGGTGAAGATCGTCTTAGGTTTCTGTATGCTGAGACGATCTTGGTGAAGATCGTCTTAGGTTTCTGTATGCTGAGACGATCTTGGTGAAGATCGTCTTAGGTTTCTGTATGCTGAGACGATCTTGGTGAAGATCGTCTTAGGTTTCTGTATGCTGAGACGATCTTGGTGAAGATCGTCTTAGGTTTCTGTATGCTGAGACGATCTTGGTGAAGATCGTCTTAGGTTTCTGTATGCTGAGACGATCTTGGTGAAGATCGTCTTAGGTTTCTGTATGCTGAGACGATCTTGGTGAAGATCGTCTTAGGTTTCTGTATGCTGAGACGATCTTGGTGAAGATCGTCTTAGGTTTCTGTATGCTGAGACGATCTTGGTGAAGATCGTCTTAGGTTTCTGTATGCTGAGACGATCTTGGTGAAGATCGTCTTAGGTTTCTGTATGCTGAGACGATCTTGGTGAAGATCGTCTTAGGTTTCTGTATGCTGAGACGATCTTGGTGAAGATCGTCTTAGGTTTCTGTATGCTGAGACGATCTTGGTGAAGATCGTCTTAGGTTTCTGTATGCTGAGACGATCTTGGTGAAGATCGTCTTAGGTTTCTGTATGCTGAGACGATCTTGGTGAAGATCGTCTTAGGTTTCTGTATGCTGAGACGATCTTGGTGAAGATCGTCTTAGGTTTCTGTATGCTGAGACGATCTTGGTGAAGATCGTCTTAGGTTTCTGTATGCTGAGACGATCTTGGTGAAGATCGTCTTAGGTTTCTGTATGCTGAGACGATCTTGGTGAAGATCGTCTTAGGTTTCTGTATGCTGAGACGATCTTGGTGAAGATCGTCTTAGGTTTCTGTATGCTGAGACGATCTTGGTGAAGATCGTCTTAGGTTTCTGTATGCTGAGACGATCTTGGTGAAGATCGTCTTAGGTTTCTGTATGCTGAGACGATCTTGGTGAAGATCGTCTTAGGTTTCTGTATGCTGAGACGATCTTGGTGAAGATCGTCTTAGGTTTCTGTATGCTGAGACGATCTTGGTGAAGATCGTCTTAGGTTTCTGTATGCTGAGACGATCTTGGTGAAGATCGTCTTAGGTTTCTGTATGCTGAGACGATCTTGGTGAAGATCGTCTTAGGTTTCTGTATGCTGAGACGATCTTGGTGAAGATCGTCTTAGGTTTCTGTATGCTGAGACGATCTTGGTGAAGATCGTCTTAGGTTTCTGTATGCTGAGACGATCTTGGTGAAGATCGTCTTAGGTTTCTGTATGCTGAGACGATCTTGGTGAAGATCGTCTTAGGTTTCTGTATGCTGAGACGATCTTGGTGAAGATCGTCTTAGGTTTCTGTATGCTGAGACGATCTTGGTGAAGATCGTCTTAGGTTTCTGTATGCTGAGACGATCTTGGTGAAGATCGTCTTAGGTTTCTGTATGCTGAGACGATCTTGGTGAAGATCGTCTTAGGTTTCTGTATGCTGAGACGATCTTGGTGAAGATCGTCTTAGGTTTCTGTATGCTGAGACGATCTTGGTGAAGATCGTCTTAGGTTTCTGTATGCTGAGACGATCTTGGTGAAGATCGTCTTAGGTTTCTGTATGCTGAGACGATCTTGGTGAAGATCGTCTTAGGTTTCTGTATGCTGAGACGATCTTGGTGAAGATCGTCTTAGGTTTCTGTATGCTGAGACGATCTTGGTGAAGATCGTCTTAGGTTTCTGTATGCTGAGACGATCTTGGTGAAGATCGTCTTAGGTTTCTGTATGCTGAGACGATCTTGGTGAAGATCGTCTTAGGTTTGGGTATTGAACCTTACATGGAATCTTGAAAGTTGTTGAAATTGACGATATTGAAATCTTGATGACCGAATGGTTTTGATGTGATATATGATTAATCGATTGATATATTTTTCTCTCACGATGATTTTGACAAATGAGAACTTTATAAGTTACCATGGATTTTTCCAAGTCTTGAAATGACATTATGGTATTTGGAAAACGTGATATTTGGAGATGAGAATTTTGTCGGTCATATGGTTTGGGTATTTCGAAATGTGACAATAATTTGTTTTCTAAGTATCGAAATGGTTATACACGGGATTTACTTAGAAACCTATGAACTCACCAACTATGTTTTTCGTAGTTGACACTTTTTCTTCATGCTTTTCAGGATTTAGCATAAGCCTTGAGGAATTATATGCTTCATATTTGTTTGCATTGCACTTTGGAGTCAAAGATCAAACCATGTGATGGGCAATGGAATCTGCCTTGATCATTATAGTATATCATCTCATGTATTTGTTATTTGTTTCGTGGACTCAATATCCAAGTATAGTAGACGTATTGTACTTGGGAATTGGTTCACATGCTTGTACATTGTAAAATTATTTTTATCAAGTAAAGCTATGGTGAATGTTATCTATTATCCTTTGTTTTGAATACTCGACTTTCTGTACATCTCATTGTTCCGCCGCAGTTGGGGTGTTAAATTTCTTTCTTTTGCATGGTATTATGGTTACTTGATTTATGAAGAGAGCTGTTTCAATTAATTTATATGATTTACTTAATACGTTTGATAGAATTAAGAATAGAGCTTCTGATCGTATGAATATGGATGACTTTCGTAAACTGGTTAGGGTTCCTTCTAACCCTAATTCTAGAACTTTTTCTGCTTCGAATTTGGATCACATGGATTCTGCTATTGACAAGGCAGGAATCGAGGGAGAAGATAATGGGGATTTGATCAGGAATCGAATAATACGTATGCTGAAGTTTATATTGATGAGCCGAATTCAAAGTATGAGGTTCCACCCATGCCTATCCCTCATTCGTATCAATCATCTGATCAGAATCAAAAGGGTACGGAGGGACAAAATTTAGGTAATGGTTCTTATGCTTCGGAGTTGAAGAACGATAAGTCTGCTAATGGATCGAACTTTAGTAATGGTTCTTATGCTTCGGTGTTGAAAAAAGATAATGTGCAGAAAAAAGTTAATTTTAGGTACATTAGTACTGAAGCGGGTAAAGATGGTATAGATTTGGTGATTCCTCTTGAGTCGGTAAAGGAAGTGAATAATAGGTTTCTGAATTCATTGTATGGTTATTTCCTTGGTACTCGATTGGCATATCCCGTGGTGGAGAATTACGTAAAGAATGCTTGGGCCAAATTCGGATTGAAGAAAGTTTTGATGAATAGTGTTGGTTTCTTTTTCTTTCAGTTCGAATCGGCAAATGGAATGAAACAGGTATTAGAAAAGGGGCCTTGGATGATTCGCTCAACACCTTTGTTTTTGAATGAATGGACTCCTAATACTTGCTTGACTAAACATGAGTTGAAAAAGGTCCCTGTATGGGTGAAATTGTGTTAGGGCCTTTCCAGTTGCATCTGGAGACCAGAAGATTTGTCCAGAAATATATTGAAGCCCAGTTGCAGCGTACAGTCAATGCAACTGAAGACTTCCTCCAGTTGAGATCTGATCAGAACTGAAGACATTCCAGTTGGAGTCAAAGACAACAAGTGGAAGATGGAGAATGACAATGGCAGCGAGGCCCAGTTGGCATTCTACTCAGATAGAAACTGGAAAGCATCAGTCTAAAGCCTTTACAATGCTTTACACTGATTACGAGGAAGACCTTTTTGCTTTATGCAGCTTTATACAGACAATATCATTTGTCTATGATTAAAGTGCAAAAGTGCATAAAGCAGGTTGGATAAAGTAACATCTTGACTTACCTTATCAAGCATTTCAAAGGATTTCAAAAGGTTTCCTTAAATGCTGTCAACCATATCTATACGACAAAGTTGGAATCCCAATGCCAGCTTTGTCTATAAATAGAGGTTTTTGCACATCAAGAATACTACTTAGCAAATACATACATTGCAGTATTCTTGGTGACTTGTGCAATATTCTCTCAATCGCAAAAAGGAACATTTCACAACGATTGTTAAGAGAATTTCCAAGTTTAGATCAATTGTATTTCATATGTTGTTAGGATATTTACACTCGTGTATTATCTTGGTTCCGCAACAACCTTGTATTTTATTTAACATTAATAAATAAAATACACTTGAAAATTACATATTGTCTCACCAATTACTTTACAAGTTATTTACTCTATTGCACTATATTTTCTTATTTACTCTTGTCACCTTAATAAGTAATCTTCCAGTTAACCTGGTATACTGTTCACTGCAACTGGTCACGTCCAGATTCAGTGAACGTATTGCAAAGTATCTCACCATTGACATAGAGGTGTCTTCAGTTAGTACCATCTCTTGAGTTGGGACTTACAAGTGGTATCAGAGCAGAAGGCTAATATAATTGCCTAGATCTGCTAGGATGTCTACTACTGAAGGTGAGAATGGTCCTGGTCACGATGAAAACCCTGTTAACAATACCGTACCTAATCAGAATGCTAATCCAATTAATACCAACCCTCCACCTCCTCCTCCTCCAAATGCCCCTAACCATGTCCATGTCCACTACTCCAATACTCCTGTTCCCAAATTTGATGGGAATGGTGAAACATTTGGGACATGGAAGGCCAGAATGCTCTTGCATTTTGGTGGGATAGAGAGGTATATGCTGAAAATCCTTAAGGATGGACCATATATACCCATGTCTCTTGGGGTAAATCCTCTTCTAGATCCAACTGGAAGAAGAGGCTCTAGAGAAAAGCCAGAAGACCACTGGTCAGATGAGGATCGTAGACTGGTAGACTTGGAAACCAGACTGAAAAACATGATCCTTGCTGCTGTCCCTGAAGACTTAATTCCAACATTTGTGTTGTTTCCCAGTGCCAAGGCAATGTGAGATGAATTAGTCGTTTAGTTTGAAGGAGGTGATGACACCATTGTCACCAGAAAAGTTGCCTTAAACAAGAAGTATGAATCCTTCTTTGCTCTACCCAATGAGAGTTTGACTGGTACTTATACCAGATTTACTAGCCTCATTAATCAATTAAGAGGTTTGGGTGTTGAGAAAGACAAGGACATCCTTCTTGAGAAATTCTGTGATATTCTTCCATCAAAATGGGAAAATATGATTCTTGTCTTAAGACAAGGTAAAACCCTGCACAGTCACAATCTTGCATCCCTCTATGGAGCTTTCAGATTCACTAAGGATAACAATGCTGCAAGACTTGTGGCGGAACAGGGTGCCATGAAACATGCCCAGGGTTCCAAGGTGACCAGTTACACTGGACAACCTTGTACTGCCTTAATATCTGCTGAGAATGTCCAGTTACATTCTATGAAGGAGATGTTAAGCAATTTACTGAACTTTGGTTTGACCACTAAGATCAATATTGGTTGTGATGAAACTGACGATGATGATCTGGTAGCCATGATTGCCAAAACCTTTAACAGGTTTAAGCATAAATCTAATCGATTTAATGGTTCCAACAATGCTTCCAGCTCCAACTCTCTGGACAAGGTCAATCTTACATGCTATAAGTGTGGTAAGAAGGGTCATTTTATGAATGAATGCAGATCTAGTCAGTTGAACAATCAAGCTGGTTCCCCTGTCCCAATTTATAATGGGTAAGAGGGTAACAAATTGTACCCCGGTTAGTATATAAATACCCAAAAAACAATAAGAGTTCAGGCGACATGACTGAATGTCACATCGACTTATACATACATATGCTTAAACAGCAACGACCAAATATCTAGTTGGGATTATAATAACTCCCATACAAACCTATCTAGTAGAGAAATATAAACAATTTTCAAAACGAAACTAGACAGGCTAAGATAACCAACTAAGGTGGTTTCAGGAGAGACGAAGGTAATTTCCACCGCACCAGCAATTCTTCCACTCTATTTGTCCTCTTGAAACGACAAGTCATTAGCTTAAGTCGAATGGTAGACAGAATTAACTCAACCACTTGATTTTCAGATCGCTTCTTTTGTTGAAACAATCTTGCATTTCTTTCTTGCCACAAATGATAAACTGAAGCTGCTAAGAGGAGTTTAGATACAACACTAACGCATGAATTCTTCTTAGCAACAGGCATAATGTCACGCACAATAACATGCCAATCTACCATAACTCTATGAAATCCAGCCGCCTTATTAACTTCACTCCAAACTCTCATACAAAAATTACACTCAAAAAACAAATGAGCTTGTGAATCAGGTTGAGTCTCACAAAAAGGACATACCAAACTCAAGGAAGCATTGTGTTGAATATCCCATGAACATAACATGTCTTGAGTCTTGAGCTTTCCATGCATAACAATCCACAAAAGAAACGAATACTTTGGAATACATTGTTTATACCAAACGAGATGAAACCAATCAACCTTAGCAGCTCTATTACGTAAATCATTCCATGCTAAAGACACAGAATAATCTTCTAATCTTCCAGCAGTAGAACGCCATTTGAGTATATCTTGAGAGGTTGACAAAACAGGAACCGTAAGTGAAAAGCATGTCCAATCTGATGGCATTCTCCAATTACCATTAGTAACGATATCACTAACCCTTGAATCCAAACCAAAATCTGCATCTTTTATCATTCTAGGAGTAATATAGCTAATAAGAGGGCAGAATTCAGCCCAATTGTCGAACCAAGCAGATACAGAATTTCCATTCCCAAGTGAGTACCAAAAATACTTTCTAACAAGGGGACAAATTTGTAACAATTTTCTCCAACTCCATGTCAAATTACCCCGTAATGGAATCTCCCAGAAACACTTACCTCGAAGCCTATGAGTATGGATCCACTTAACCCATAAGGACTCTTTTAAAGTCAAGATATTCCAAATATGAGTAGTCATTAAAACAACATTACACAGATCCAATCGTCGAATACCCAGACCACCCTCCTGCTTATGAAGACAAACCACATCCCAAGCTATCTTTGCCTGCCCTTTCTTTAATACTCATTGACTCCAAAGAAAACCACGAAGTATTTGTTCAATTTCAGAGGTAACTCTAGTAGGTAAGATGAAAACGGAAGACCAATACACATGCATAGAGGATAAAACTGATTGAACCAATTGCAATCGGCCCGCAAAAGAAAGGAACTTGCTTTTCCAATTGTTAACCCTATTTTTAACCCTTTCCAACAGTTCCTTACAATCCCTGTACACCAAACGAGTGGAAACAAGTGGAACCCCCAAGTATTTAACAGGGAGATAACCCTCTTCAAAAGGAAAAATGTTCAAAATCGCAAGCTTGACATGATTAAGAACGTTACAAAAATAAGCAGTACTCTTAGGAAGACTGGGAGTTAAACCTGAAACAACTTTGAACTCTTCCAGAGCGTCCCATACCACTTTAGCTGATTCAACATCACCACGCAAGAAAATAAATAAATCATCAGCAAAACAGATATTAGTAATTTTTAGCTCGTTGCAATGATGATGATACTGAAAGACTCTCGTCTCCTGGATCTGTCGCTGCAAGATCAAAGACAAAACTTCCATAACAAGAGTAAAAAGATAAGGCGATAAAGGATCTCCTTGTCTTAAACCTCGTTTTCCTTTGAAAGAACCATGAAGTGCACCGTTGATACAAACCGAAAAAGAAACCGAAGTCACACATTCCATAATCCAAGCGATCATCCTAGAATGGAAACCAAAGTTCTTCAAAATAGTCTTCAAAAAATTCCAATCAACTGTGTCATAAGCTTTCTGAATATCCACCTTAAACGCACACCGAGGAGCACCCCTATCCAAATGATAGTTGTGCATAAGTTCTTGTGTAAGAAGAATGTTATCAGTAATGTTTCGACCAGGCACAAAAGTTGATTGGTTGATACTCACCAAAGTAACCAGAGAATCCTTGATACGGCTAGCAATGATTTTAGTGATACATTTAAAAACAACATTGCACAACGATATTGGTCGATAATCACCAACCCTAGAAGGTGATCCGACCTTAGGCAGCAAGGAAATAATCGTATGATTAATTTCCTTTAATAGTTTGCCACTCGAAAAGAAAATTTTAACAGCAAGGATAACATCATTGCCGACAATGGACCAAGCACCTTTAAAAAATGCAGCCGAAAAACCATACGGACCAGGAGCCTTATCATCGCCCATGGAGAATACTGCACTCTTGACTTCCTCATCAGTAATGTCTCTAATCATGTTCATGAGAGAGTCTCTTTGTAAATAAACCCTCTGTATCCAGTAAACTACAAGAACCTGCTTGTCCCAAAAAATTTATATAGTGATCAACAAAAATTTTGGGAACATCATTTCCATCAAATCTAATACCATTAGCATCTACAATCGAATCAATGCGTCCTCTAGAAGCTCGACTTTTAACCACTTTATAAAAGTACGCTGAATTCGAATCTCCAACCCTTAACCAGTTTATCTTCGCCTTTTGTTTTAAAAATCTTTCTTCATCCAAAACCGCATTATTATAAGCTTGTAAATACGCAGCTGCTTCCTCACGTAGATAAACATTACTTGGATCACCATCAAGGGCTTTCTGAACCTCATCTAACTCGCCTCTCAAATTAGTAACCTTTGCATGAATATTACCCTTATTAAATATAAGTTTACACAAAGGTTTTTTCAAGTTCTTAAGCCTCTTAACCAGACAATACATGGAAACTCCAGAAACCTTTAAGCGCCAAGCAGAATCAACAACAGATAAGAAACGTTCGTGATGAACCTGAAGATTTGCAAACTTAAAAGGTTTACGTTTAGAAGACGATAGCATAGGAATCCTTAAAATTGCTGGAGCATGATCAGACGTACGGTACGGCTGAAAAATGGCATTAGCACCTATAAACATATCACAAAATTCAACATTAGCCATGATTCGATCAATCTTTTTGAGTATCCCATCCAAGCCTTGCGGTTTTTGCGTCCAAGTAAAATGGAGACCAGATTTGTTTACATCCGACACCCCAATAGATTCAACACACTCCTTAAAATCCCGCATAGCAACATCCATTTTAGAAGAACCCATGGCTTTATCATCCAAATATAGGGCGACATTAAAATCTCCAAGAAGACACCATGGCTTACCTCGTACAAAAACATTATGATGACCCAAATCATGCCATAAAGCACGCCTCTGAATGTAGTTATTATGGCCATAAATAAATGAACACATCACCAATTTATCATCATCTTTAAACAGAACTTGCGAGTGAACTACTTGATCAGAGTGTGCAACCACCATTAAATCTACAACGTCTGGATTCCACCCAACAATAATTCTGGTACCCTTCGAACATTGAGAGGCATTTGAAGTCCATAACCAATTAGAGAAAACTTTCAGACAAATATTGTCAAGCTTATAAGAGGATATGTGCGATTCTAAAATAGCACAAACACATAAACGATTATCAATAATAAACTGACGAACCTCTTGTTGTTTAGGGGCAAGGTTCATGCCCCTAATATTCCATGACGCTAAATTATACATGAGGAACATCCAAACCGGGAGTGCTTGCCCCCTCAGAGTTTGCTTTCGCCATATAGTCAGAGGTCTCGTTATCAACAATTTCAATTTCCTCTACATCATTATCTTCCTCATCCCCATTGTTCGTCGAAGATTCCTTTGCTATATTAGAATAAGGATCAACTTCTTGTAAAACAGGTCCATCAAGTATACCATAATCATTTAAAAACTCATACGTGTTTTTTAATGGAATTTTAGTGCAAGTATTAGAAGATGATGCCACATTCGAAGCATGAACAGATTTGTCTGGACCAGATTTTTGCTTGGGTCTATATACCATTTGAGGTTTAGGTTTATTCAAGCGAATACCCTCCACCTGCCTGGCAGTTTGCTGTTTGCCCTTTCCTTTCTTCCTGCCCACCGCAATAAACCCATCATCAGTAGCCTCTTTAGGATGCTTCTCCTTGATCATAATCACACGCTTCGGACAATGCTCAAGTACATGTCCAAACACTTTGCATTCATTACATCTTGGAGGAGTCCATTCATACTCAAATTTAACAGTCTCCAGAGTATATCCATCCTCATTCAAACTGGGAACTGCCACAACAACCTCAGTACGCAACTCCTTTTCAGCATCAACCTCAATAAGAGCTCGTGCATAACTATGCCTACCCCATGAATCCATACACATATTGCTAGTATATGAATCCAACATAACGGGTTTCCCTATTTTTGTCTCCAACAAACTCAAACCATCCTCAGTAAACGCAACTAATGGTACACCATGCAATTTAACCCAAATAGTTACCTTAGTAATCTCTTTTTTGGTCAGACTTGAGTTCGGTGTCCAAACATTGAGTAGAATCGGAACTGATCTAATAAGCCATGGACCACGCTCCATTACTTGCTCCATACCTTTCTTCGTATCAAACTTAAAGAAGAAAAAACCCATAGTATTCATCATTACATTACGCAATCCAAACTTTGCCCACGTATTCTTGACATAATTCTCAACAATTGGAAAGGCAAGACGATTCCCCAAAAAATCCCCATATAATGTATTCGCATATCTTGCATTAACCCGTTCCACATCAGCTCGAGGAATAACAATATCTGCCCCCTCAACTGAATTATCCATAGATAACGATCGAAAATTAACCTTTCTCGCCTGATTATCATTAGAAACCACCGAAGCATAAGAGATAGGTTCTTTCTGGTTTGTCGCATTGGACTTTCCATCAACATTCGAACTTGAAACTGGTATAGTCTTATTGCTCTCATTATGTTGTTCTAAATTTTGAATTTTAGGAGGCATAGGAGGCAAATCATTGCCACTTTCGACTGAACCAGAATCATGCAGCCCTACATTAAGGTTTTCCTTATTAGTGTTGAGGTTAATCCCATCCGTTTTTTTGAGAATACAAATTGGTGGAGTGGGAGTTCCTGTCATACCTTTTAAACGATCAATTCTAGCACGAATAACATCAATGTTAAATTCCGAATCAGACACAACTCTCTTCATCCACCGCAACCACCCATGCAAGCAGCAACAAGAATAAAAAATGAAAACACAGCAGTAAACCCTAGCCCTAAAAACCTTAAAAACTAACAACTCTTAGTCTTAATCAGTTAACAAGTTGCCAATGATCTAACTGAACTAAACAATTAGCCGTGATCGGGCAACCTGCTAATTAATAAGAGAAGAGCGAAAGCTAGAGTTTTGGAACGATCAAAAGCGAGAAAAGAGAAATCCTAAAAAAATTGATCAGATCTCCTCTAACATGCACTTCAACCAGTTTCACAATCCAAAAGAATTGGAAAACTAATGAGAGGGACACGTTAACAAGGAAATCAAGGACGAAATTGATAGAATGAAGGAAAGAAAAATGGAGTCGCCTGATGATAATGTGCCTGATGATAAATATATAGCTAAATACAAGAAGCTTAAGGCACAAATTGCCCTCTTGTCTCTTGAAAAAGAAAAAGAAAAGAACAAATGCATGATGGCAAACACTGAAGGAAAGTGGGAACTCTATGATGATTCATCTGATGATGAGGAAGAGATTAGGGATATGTGTTTCATGGCACTGGAAGATCAGCAGCAACATATGGTGAAAGATGATGTCATTGCAGGTAGATGGGTGGACATCATTTTGAAGAAGGTATGTGATTATAACAACCAGGATGACCCAGAACTAAATCTGGACATTGCTGAATCACTCAATGGTGATTTATTGTTTGTTGAAACTGTTAGAACTGATTGTGAAAGATATCTGGAGACAGTTCCAACTGAATTAAATAATTTGAAACCCCATTTGAATGATTTACAAAGCATCCAGTTGGCTCTTAAGGAGTCAGTTTTGAAAAATGAGGTTCTTGAACTTGAAAACCAAAAAATAAAATCTGATCTGGAAAAGGAAAAAATGGTTATCAAGTCATGGGTAAAGGCATCTGGAAAGAATTATGATGCATTTTCTAGAACTATTGATGCCCAGAAAAATGCATGGACATCTGGAGATGTGCAAATGGCTGCACTCATACCAGATCTTCATGCATTGCCTCCAAATCTTAAAGTTGAAACACCATATGACCAACCTAAGACTATCAAAACTGAATCTGATGAGACCACCCCTGTCGAGGTTAAAACTGGAGCCAGTCAGGCTAAGGCTCCAGGTAAAAAGGCTGCTGGTGAAAAGCCTTTGCCTCAAAAGTCGAAGGATCCCAAGAATCCCAAGACCAAAGATCAAACTGAACCTAAGTCCAAGGTTCAGGTGTCTGTTGAAAATGATGTTTTGTTGAAACTGGACAGTCAACTCCAACTTTTGTCTAGGCAGGTTCAGAGTTGCACTGCCGGAATCAAAAATCTGGAAGGAGCCTCGTCTCCTTCAGTCGAAAAACAAAGTGTCAAAACCCCTTCAAAATCAAAACAGAAACAAAAGGTTCCAACTGGAACCAAAACTGAAAATAAAAAGGGAAATAAATACCAAGTATCAATTGTTTTTACTCCTGGATCTGGAGCTGTTGAACATGCTCCAGATTCAGCCTCCAGTTCCACCCCACAACAGTCAACTGAGGCTTCTCAGGTGAAGTCCAGTGAACCCATCAAGAAAAGATGGGTTCACAAAAATAACTAATGATTTTGTGGGTGTGCAGGGCGATCGAAAGAAGCATACCTGGTATCTGGACAGCGCAGCTGGCCGGACTATGACCGGATGTAAGCCCCTGCTGGAAGAGTTCACTGTCCAAGATGGACCGGCAGTGACTTTTGGTAATGATGGTAGTGGAAAAACTGAAGGATATGGTGTGCTTAATAATGGACAAGTCAAATTCACTAAAGTTGCATTTGTGAATGGTTTGAAATATAACCTGATCAGTGTAAGTCAACTATGTGATGATGGCTTCAGAGTTTTGTTCGATATTGCACAAGGCACCATATTTAACAAGGATTGGCAAGTGGTAATGATTGCACCAAGAAAAGGAAATGTGTACATCATGGATATGGAACCAGCTCCAAAAGAGCATTGTTTTTATACCAAGGCTGATGAGGACACCAACTGGTTGTGGCACAAGAGATTATCCCATCTAAAATTTTTAAAATATTAATAAGTTGTCTCGAAAACAACTGGCAGATGGGATACCTCCAGTTTCCTTTAAAAAGGAAAAGCCATGTCCAGGGTGTGAGATGGGCAAGCAAAAAAGAGCCAGTTTCAAAACCAGGCAAAATTTTAGCATCACAGAACCTCTTCACATGCTTCATATGGATCTATTTGGTCCAGTGAATGTTCAAACCAGAGCTGGAAAACGATATACTCTGGTTGTAGTTGATGAATTCACCAGATTCTGTTGGGTGATATTCCTCAGATCTAAAAGTGATGCAGCTGCTGAAATCATCTCTCTCATCAAAAGAATTGAACTCAAGTATACTCACAAGGTGTGTCAGTTGAGAAGTGATAATGGTACAGAATTTCAAAATAAAGTACTTGAATCATTTTGCAATGACATTGGCATCTCTCAAAACTTTTCTTCAGCTCACTCTCCAGAGCAAAATGGTGTTGTTGAAAGAAAGAATCGTACTTTGATTGAAGCTGCAAGAAGTATGCTATCTGAATCTGGTCTTCCCACCAGTTTTTGGGGTGAAGCAGTGGCAACAGCTTGTCACACCCAAAACATGTCAGTCTACATTAAAAGACACAAGAAGACTGCTTATGAAATGCTCAGGAATCGAAAGCCAAATATTGGATATTTCCATGTATTTGGCTGTCCAGTCTATATTTTAAACGATTCCAGTCAGCTAGGGAATTTGATGCTAAAGCTGATGAAGGAGTGTTTGTGGGCTATTTAGATATTCGCAAAGCCTTTAGAGTTTATAATTATAGACTTCAAAAGGTTCATGAATCAATTCATGTCACATTTGATGAATCCAATGAGGCAATCAACAAAAGGCCAAACCTTGATATTTCTCCAGTTATTCCAGTTGATTTTGGTGTATCTGACCCAGTTCATCAGTCAGTTATTACACCAAAAGATGTTTTCAGTCACAAAGACTTGGAACCAGTTAAGAAGACCACATGTGACACTCCATTTTATCCTTCCATCAGTTTTAATTTACCACCAAAACTGGTGATTGGATCAGATGTTCGTGCCACTCCAGTATCAGAACCAGTTCAAACTACAAGTTCTCCCGTTGTTCAGGAAATGCTTCCAACTGAAGAATTTCATGATGCAAATCGTGACCTCATTGACTCTGATGGGGATGTTGAAGAAGTTTGGACTGATCCTCCTCCAGTTGCAACAACTGGGGAGGTTCCTCATGTTACTTGCACTGATATTGTTGTACACCAACCTAGTCAATACACTAAATGGACACAAGCACATCCAATTGAGCAAATAATTGGAGATCCAGTTAGTGGAAGAGCCACAAGTGAACAATGCTTGAACGTCACCTTCTTATCACTGATTGAACCGAGGAAGATTGACGAGGCTATGGCAGACCCAAGCTGGGTAGAAGCAATGCAAGAAGAGCTTATCCAGTTTGAAAGGAACAATGTTTGGGAACTTGTTCCTTGTCCACCAGGGTTAAAGAAATAACCTATTGGTACCAAATGGGTCTACCGAAACAAGATGGATGAAGATGGCAATGTTGTTAGAAACAAGGCCAGATTGGTTGCAAAGGGTTATTGTCAAGCAGAAGGTGTTGATTTTGATGAGACTTTTGCTCCAGTTGCTAGACTTGAAGCCATAAGAATTTTCTTGGCTTATGCATCCCATCTGCAGTTCAAAGTCTACCAGATGGATGTCAAAAGTGCGTTCCTGAATGGAACATTGGAAGAAGAAGTGTATGTAAAGCATACTCCAGGCTTCATTGATGAGAAGCATCAGTATATAGACTGAACAAAGCATTGTATGGTCTTAGACAAGCCCCAAGAGCCTGGTATGACACTTTAACCAAACATCTTCTTAAACATGGTTTTCAAAGAGGGTTGTTAAATATAAGTAAGTTGTCCTAGTTGGAAATTGAGGGTTGTTACAAAAACAAATTGCCATCTTTATGCTCAAAGATTTCAAAGAAATATTTCCTGCATGGCTGCATGCCTGCATGTGATCCTTTAAAAGAGAGTAGCAATGTAGTATGAATGCTGCAATTAATGTAGAAAGATTTACACGTTATAGTTCCCCATATGCATATCACCACTGCAGATATATTGAAGGTATTGATTCGGCTTGCATAACATTTATTTGGCCAATTAAAGGGCCTTCTAGATGTTTGAAAACAGATAAATTGCAGTAAATAGTTGTCACTTTCTCTTCATTTCTAATTTGATTATTAGTTAAAAATAAAACGTGTTACTAAAAGCATGCAAACTTTAGAAACCATTATATATTCAACTTTTGATAACCATTTTTAAAGACCATCCAACTTTCAAAATAACAGTAGTAAAAACCCTTTCACCTTTTGAAACATTCTTAAGAACATGTACTCACATTAACAATCTATAGTTTTCCTGATCAAAACTCCACATAGTAAGTTTTGAATACTTCAAGTCTACTGACCAAATAGAAATTAGTGAGAGTATGTTGCTAATTCGCAACTTGATCTTTATAACAATTCAGAATTTTACTTTGATTTATGATTCAAACTTAAGCATCATCAATAACAAGGAATGGAGCAGTATTTGAGAGTCACAACAAAGACCAATTCATCATTAACTTAGATTCTACATATTTTGGGTCCAGCTTCAATTCGTCTCAAATAAACTAGTGTGACCCATATATGATAAAGTTAACCAAGCCAAAGCAATATCAAAAATAACATATGGAGGATCCTTTTACTTGGCGAATTGTGAAAAAGTTACCGAGTGATTTGGACATTTTCTGGGAGTCAATATTCACAAAACCATTGTGTATCTAGTAGCTTATGTGGCTTTTGTCGCATGCAGCACAACTCTGAGCAATTTCGTTTTCATGATGGGGAAAAATAAGATCCATTCCACCACCATGTATATCAAATGCGTAACCTAAATAAGCAGCACTCATTGCACTGCACTCAATATTATTGGATAATAATCTGTTAATCCATGTGTGTCAAATAGTTACGTATATAAGTTAAGGGGTTTAATGTGTCAGAAATAAAGTCTACAACCGAATGGAAGTTATTTTCGGTTATAGGCGGTTAGGATGTCAACAGATATATATGTCGTTTAGAATAGTCGTGTCTATTAGAAAATCATACCAATTAGTGAAGAGGTATGATGGTTCGTAGGGTCTGTTGGAAAACTATATATATGTGTGTAAACCATTTGTAAAAGAAGTGTTGTGAAATAAGAAGAAAAGTTTACTGTGTTTTGTATTGTTTGTTCGTTCAAGTGTGGGACGAGGGACCAAAAGTGGCATCTGAGCCAAGGACGTTCAAACCAGAGAGACCAGCGATTCAAGAGGGATCGCTTAAGAGAAGAGAGACAGAGAAAAGAGTGATTCAGAGGAATCGACAAGAGAAAACCGATCAAGTGAAGATCGAATTTGAGAGTAAAAGAGACACAAGACAGAGAGACAAATTGATTCAGGGAATCAATTAACACAAAGAAACCGAATTCAAATACCAGAGATAAGAGAGAAAGAGAAACGTACCGGTTGTGCGAAGAAGAAACCGCCGCCGTGTGTGCTTGCCGGAGAAGAAAGAGTAACCGTCATTCATTGTTACCAGAAAAGAAGAGAAAATTGATTAACCACCACCGCTGTATGATTGAAACGAAAACCACCACCATCACCATCATTCGATTAAAGGAAAAACCAGAAGAAAGAAGGAGGGGATTGAATTGTTGACCCATCGTGTAGATTGAAGAAGAAGCAGAAGCGTATTTTATTTAGAAGTTAGGAAATTATAGTTTATTATTTGGGAATTGGGAATCAAAGGACACGCCAGAAAAAAGGAGGGGCCCACGAAATTATGGAAGTCCAAGTAACAGGTTCTATATCTTTTCTACATCCTTAGTTTTATATATTAGAATAAATAGATATAGATATTAGAAATTAGATATTGCTATTGCAACTTGTGTAGAAGTCAGTTGAGAATTATTGTGGATTAGACAGAAAGATTTAAGTTCGACTATTAGACTTATATTGGTTTTAGAAGAAAACCAAATTGAAAGGATATGTCGAAAGATAAAAACGAAAACGATAATTTTGTTGTTGTCACACCGCTATTATCTTATCAATGTCCAATTTCAAACAATAACAATTATACACTATGGGCATTAAGAATGAAGAAGATACTTGTGGCAAATGGAATATGGGATTTAGTAGAAGGAACGGGTACATTAAAAGAGATTGATATAAAAAAGGATAGTTCTGCATCTGCATATCTATTCCAAGGATTGCCCGAAGATTTGCAAATGCAAGTTGCGGGATGTAAAACAGCAAAGGAAATTTGGGACTCATTAAAGGCCAGATTTGTTGGGACAGAAGATATTCAACAAGCGCACTCGCAACAACTGAAATCAGAATTTGAGAGACTCGTGATGCAAGAAGATGAATCAATAGATTCATTTTTTGGGAAATTGATGAGTATTATTACAAAGGAGGCTACATGTGGATTGACATTTGATGAACAAACGAAAGTACGTAAATTACTCAACGCAATGCCAGATAAGTTTGTTCCAATAGTAGCAACCATTGAAATGATTGTTGATTTTAACAAAGTAAATTAGAGGAGGGTTATTGGGAAACTTAAGACTTACGAAGAGAGGCATAAGTTTAGAAAAGAAAGTGGAGAAGATAATAGTGAGAAGTTGTTGTTCACACGTCAAGGAAATGGCAGAATTTATGAACGCAACTATGAAAACAATAGACGAGGAGGTCGTAATCAAACAAGAGGAAGAGGCCAAGGAAGATTCATGAGAGATAATAGAAATGAAGATGGTTTTGATAGATGGAAGAAAAGCCCTGGAGATCAAAACTATCCAAGAAGACAACTTAAAGACGTACAATGTTATAATTGTCAAGATTTTGGACACTTTGCTGCAAATTGTCCAAAACCAAACCACAGAGAAGAAAAAGCAAACCTTGTGTTCGAAGATGACGAACCAGCGCTATTGATGGTTACGACTAAGGATGAAGAGGATACAACATCCTTAAAAGAAAAGAAGAGAAGGAATGGAATTCTCATTAAGGAAGATGAAATTCCAAAAGGAAAGTTAGATGACATAAGGTCAGAGATAGAAACTGACTTAAGAAGTAAATTAGAGTTTTGGAAGGTTGAAATGCTTCAAGACTTTGTGATGGAGAAACAAGAGTTTGAGAAGAAAATGAGAGATAAAGAGATAGCATTTGAGAAACAAATGCAAAAGGAGTTAGAGAACCTGAAGAAGATAAGAGATTGCACAAGCAAAGAGATAAAAGAGTTAAAGACAAAAAAGAGAGAAGTTTGAGAAAGAGAACCATGGATTTTTTCTGGATAAGAAACTCCTAGAAGAAGAACCAAGAATTGACAATGGCGAATGCAAGAAGCAACGAGAGACGCCATCAAGAATTCTGAAGGAAAGCAAGATTAAGAAAGACTTCAAGTCAAGAAACGAATTGTTAGAGATTCAAGATTATGATATGATAAAAATAAATGAAGATAGTGACAAAGATGATCCAGACCAGATTGAAGACAAGGAAGAAGTTCAAGACATATTTTGTGCTAAAGATCAAGACAAAGGAAGTGGAAACAAGCCAAAGTTCAAGGATAAAGACAATGAAGCGCTTGAAGAAGTGAAGGCATGGATTAATAAATTAGGGGGGAGTATTGGATAATAATCTATTAATCCGTGTGTGTCAAATAGTTACGTATATAAGTTAAGGGGTTTAGTGTGTCAGAAATAAAGTCTACAACCGAATGGAAGTTAATTTCGGTTATAGGCGGTTAGGATGTCAACTGATATGTTGCTTAGAATAGTCGTGTCTATTAGAAAGTCATACCAATTAGTGAAGAGGTATGATGGTTCGTAGGGTCTATTGGAAAACTATATATATGTGTGTAAACCATTTGTAAAAGAAGTGTTGTGAAATAAGAAGAAAAGTTTAGTGTGTTTTGTATTGTTTGTTCATTCAAGTGTAGGACGAGAGACCAACAAATATGCCATCCAGGTCTTCCAGCAACCCATGGACTCTCCCAGAAAGGCTCACCCTCCATTGCAGACTGCAAGAAGAAAACTAGAGAGTTAACTATGCACTGCAAAATTGCAAAACATTTTAAATCAGTCCAATTGATAACTCTACTAAATGTTATACAGGACATGTTCTTTGACGGAGACTCTCTGAATAAGGCCAATCTTGTTGACTGTTGAATAAAATACGGGCTTACAGCATCAATCTTCCAGTTATTGATTCTTTCAGGTAAGCGGTAATTTCGATCCATATATTTATGAGTGGATTTAGATAGATACAAGAAAAAGTGTGTTGGTTTATGGTTGCTGTGTGATATTGCGACTTGGGAGGCAGGGAATGGGGTAAACACAGATATATGTAAATTATTATAGATATTATAGGACCACTCTTTATGTTAGGACCAATTAGCACATGTGTTTTTTGTAACTTACACACCATCATGATCATCTCTGACCACCACCATGATCATCTCCGACCACCACCATGATTTTCCGGCGACGGGGACCACCGGAAAATCATTTTTAAGTTAACTTACGCATGTGTAAGTTAACTTACACATGTGTAAGTTATATAGAACTTACACATGTGTAAGTTAACTGAAACATGATTTTCCGGCGACGGCGGTGGTCGCCGGAGCCGGAGGACCATGTTTTTGGTCGGAGATGATCATGGTGGTGGTGGTGGTGGTGGTGGTCGGTGATGATGATTATGATGTGGTCCTAATTGGTCCTAAAATAAGGGTGGTCCTAAAATAACCCACCCCTATATATATAATATTATGTATAGATATATATATATTATATATATATATATGATATAGTAAAGTTATTTTTAGTACAAGGGTTTGAAAAAGTACAAAAAGTACAAGGTATTTCCTCCTTCTTCTTCCTTCTTCCTTCCATCTCCGACCACCACCACCACCACCATGATCATCTCCGACCACCACCATGATCCTCAGGCGACGGCGACCATCTCCGGCGAGACTTACACAAACTTTTTTAGCATTTTAGGGTTTAAAATTTCTAGGTTTTTTCCTTCGCGAGACAAGCACCACCAGCCACCATCATCTCCGACCACCCCAACCACGGCGCCGACACCGGCATCAAGCGCTTCGCCCGTACCGTAGCAAACCGTCACCATCTCTTGGATCGCGGCCCATCAAATCCATACGATTCTCATATGCGTCCCTTGACGGTCAGCTTAGAACGGATGAGGGTCTCTGTCCCGTACCGTATCCACCCGAAAACGAACCTGATTCTCGCCGGAAAGTTAACTTACACATGTGTAAGTCTCGCTGGAGATGGTCGCCGTCGCTAGAGGATCATGGTGGTGGTCGGAGATGATCATGGTGGTGGTGGTTGTGGTGGTCGGAGATAGAAGGAACAAGCATGTGTAAGTTAACTTAACTTCACATGTATTTTTGTACTTTTTTTAAATGCTTGTACTATAAATAACTCACCCATATATATATATATATTAACATATTTTAAGTAAGATAAAAAATGGGGATGTAGCTCAAATGGTAGAGCGCTCGCTTTGCATGCGAGAGGCACGGGGTTCGATCCCCCGCATCTCCATTTTTTTTTTCTATAATGGGTAAAATAGTGTAAATCAGTTACAAATAACAAAACATTTAACAAAACATTGGTTTACTATGTAGGCAGATAGCCGTACGAAAATATCTGTTGGGTTGGTCACTAGCAGAAACAAGATTCAGAAGATATAAAAAAAAGTATATTAATCATAACGGTGAAATACCTTTAAAATAATTTGTGGGTATCCACTAAATAAATGAAACAAACAAATAAAGAAATATACAATTCCACATAGAGGGTATGTTTGGCACAAAAGCTTGGAGCTGGGGCTGTGGTCAAGGGCTTAGAGCTGAAGCTTAGAAACGGGGCTAGGAGCTGGGCTTCTATTTCAACCCTTCTTCCACCAGCTTTTATTTTAAAGACCTTTCGGGGCTTTTAGGAGCTTTTTGGGGCTGTGGCTTTTGATTTAAAATGTATATCCAAACAGGGCTACCGTTTTAAATGGAGCTTCTTTTTAAAAGCTCGGGGCTTTTAAGCTCCTAAAAGCCCCCAAAAGCCCTCTACCAAACAGACACAGAGTATAAGAATCTATTACAAATAACAAACATTTGTTTGGAACAAAAGCTTGTTGTTGGGGCTACAATTAGGGGCTTGGAGCTGGAGCTTGAAAATGGGGCTAGGGCTTCTATTTCAACCCTTCTAACACGAGCTTTTATTTTAAACACCTTTCGGGCTTTTAGGAGCTTTTGGGGTTTGGGGCTTTTGATTTCAAATGAACAACCAAACAAAGTTATAACTTTAAAAGATGCTTTTATTTAAATGCTTGAGGCTTTTAAGCTTCTAAAAGACCCCAAAAACCCCTGCCAAACAGACACCTCGACTTGTTGAATTGAATTTGCTGCTGGAACCAATAGATCGCAGTTGCTCCATTTTGTTTAGTTGGGGTCAAAATGGCCCAGGAGATGAAAGTCTAAGACCCATTTAATGGAGCCCAGGCGTCAACCATTAAAAACATGTCACCCATTTGTTGTTGACTAAAGTCAACCACCAGCCCCACCAGCACATGCATGCTTCTACAGAATGCATGTATTTCATTTCAATTTGGAAGTTGGCTTTTATTGTTGAATGCCGACTCATGGCCTGCCACGTCACTTCATCAAACCCTCATTTCAATTTCTTATTTTGGGAACAATGGGCAAGTGGGAGAAATACATCAACAATTTCATATTATTCTGCTTCTTTCAATTTTGCGGGCGGAAAGGGACATACATCATCAACTTTATATTTTCTCGGCTGCCACAGGGACACGTGGACAGGGGTTCTAAAAGAGAAGAGCCGAAAAATACAATTGTGATCTGATTGTTTCAGATATACATATAACTAGATTTAGATCCCCCGTTTTCTGTTGAATTAATTTGTTTCAAGTATTTTCAATAAATAGATAGAATATATATTTTTTTGTTGTATTTTTGAGAAGGTTAGATAATGAAAATTGATCCATGTGGTAAAAAATAATTGATTATATAATAACCGGGGAATCCTATAATGAATCATTACTCGTTAGGGACATAATTGCCTAATGCCCCTTATGTGTTTCAGTCAAATGTTGGTCACGGGTTCGAAACCTTTGAAAGGCATATTGGGAAGTCCTTGTCAATGAGGTGGGGCATGGGGATTTTCTCTAGCATTTAGCTGGTTTCTTCCAGAACGGTAGTGGGACTTCCACCGCCAGTCATGCCCTCGGATTGACTGTGCTGGTGACGTGGTCATCTCTACCAGACGATGAAGAGGCATGCCGCTGAGTCCAATTACCACTGTTGTTCAAAAAAAAAAAAAAAAATTAAGCATAAAATATTAAATTAGTATACCTCAACTAATAAGCATAAGACTATTAGAGATTCTATACAACCCAAATAACACAAACTAAACTTGTGATTTAAGTTTATACAAATTATTTAAACCCAACCATAGGAGTAATTTGTTACACCCACAAATTAAAGACCCTTTTTTTCTAATATACAATTTAATATGTTCAAAAATAATTTCCATATATAATGTATTAAAGCTAGAGCTCATAGCCTCCCAAGGAAGGCCGAAACTCAATTTTCTTTAACTTATATTTCAACATGTCGTATATCTAAAAGATTTGGGTGTATACAAAATAGTAACAAAATATGGTTTACCGGAATTAGCTTGACTTATAAGTCGTTCAAGCTTCCACCTTGCCCATCAAGTATAAATAACCCCTTGCCGCCTTTGGCCAAGTAAAACGAACCTAAAAAGAGAAAACATATAACGGGTAAGCTTAACATGCAGTGAGTACGAAATATATGTGGTTACATTCAAATTGTGCACTATAAAGATGCCATGGGTCGCACTACCCAATGGTCTTACCAATAAAATGATGCCATGGGTCACACTACCCAATGGTCTTATAACCAATAATAATAATAATGCCACGGGTCACACTACCCAATGGTCTTATAACAATAATAATAATAATAATGCCACGGGTCTCACTAACCAATGGTCTTATAACAACAATAATAATGCCGCGGGTCTCACTACCCAACGGTCTTATAACAACAATAATAATGTCGCGGGTCTCACTACCCAATGGTCTTATAACAACAATACTAATGCCACGGGTCTCACTACCCAATGGTCTTATGCCAATAAGAATGATGCCATGGGTCAACTCGCCCAATGGTCTTTAACCAAGTACGTATAAGATGCAACTGTATATATCATGTACTCACCTTGAATGTTGACTAACCGCTACAACACATATATCAATGAATACAAGCACTCATCCATGAGCTCTTAACCTAGAATGTATATCCATGTACTCACATAAGCAATCAACACATAACATATATCATTAAATTTCATTTTTACCCGTTTTGCCCCATTAATCTCATTTAGCATTCAATCATTCCAACTTATCAATTTCATTCATCTTTTGGGTCAATTTCAATTTATCATATCAAAGTATGCTGTAACATCCGTGAGTTTTGACCGTTTGACTTTACGTGCAATTTGACTAACAATTTAAGTTAATGAAATATTTGGTTCGTTTCGTGATTAAATGACAATGTGGTATGTTCGTCGGGTCGATAATATGTTTAATCGGTGTTTAAATGCCTAACAATTGTATTTTGGTTTGAGAAAGGAAACGGGTCGGCCCGTGGGTCATCCACGACCCACCAGCCCTCTTGACCCATTTCCCTCCCCTTATCTCTCCCTTCCACCACACATTCTATCTCTTATCTCTTTTCTTCTTTCTCTTTTTCTCTCTAAGTAAAAAGCAAGACCATCCATCTTTAGTTCTTCATTTCTCTAGCATCATTTGGCGTTTTGGAACTAGTTTAACTCGAGAATCATCATCGTCTTCATCTCTTTGTCACCATATCGAAGAATCAAAAGTCATAGTGCAAGGTTTTACCCATTTTGACCCAATTCGGGTTCTAGCTCGAGAAGGAAGTTTTGGTAAGTCTAATTCATCCCATTTACTTCTATTTATGTTAGTTTACTTGTTTCTAGTCATCTCGTACATTTACAAGTTCTAAATCGCCTTAAAATGAGTTTGGGTCGAATTAGGGTTTTATTAGGGTTTGTTTGATTTGGAGAATTTGGTGATGTTATGGATGGAAATATGGGTTTGGGTAAGTGTATTTATGCATTAGAATGTCAAATGTAACTTCAAAACAAGTCTTGTAACCTTAAACGTCGATTTGGGGTTTTGGGGTTCTTGATTTTCTGCACTTGCTGCTGCTGGTAGTGTTGCTGCCCAGAAGGGGGCGTAACCTACGGCCCTATGGGGCGTAGGTTACGCTGGTACAAATTTCTTTGGGCGTAGGTTACGGCCCTTTGGGGCGTAGCTTACGCCGATCCTTCCATCTTACGCCAAAATGTTTCTGTTTACGCCAACTTTTACGCCAAAAATGACTTTTCTAGAGGGCCGTAGCTTACGCCACTTTGGGCCGTAAGCTACGCCAGTTGTAATTTTGACCACCGTACCTTACGCCCCTTTGGGCCGTAAGTTACGGCCTTTGTTTTTCTGAAATTTCCTTGTTTGACCTAGTTTGACTTTCTGGACCTTTTTACGCGTCGAGCCTTAATCTAATTTACTTCCTATCTTATATAACATTGATTGAGAGTCTTAGAAGTCGTTTAACGTCGAGAAACACTTTGGAAACCTAATTAGGGTTTTGCCGAATATTTAATAACTACGTATATGTGTTTATGTGTGTTGATATGAATGTATATGATCGATATTTAGGTGTTGGACGTGAAGTGATCATTGAACGACAGTAACTTGACTTTGTATCAAACTTAACTTCTTTGCCGATCAGGTGAGTTTCGTAGCTCCCTACTCAATAGAGATTCGGGCTGAAAAGTGTACATATACGTGTTGTTTGTTTGGTTGGTTGACTTGACTTCCTGTCTAGTTAATTTCTGATTGATTGTCGTTTGGTAGACAGTTTTGATTGATCGTGTGATGGTTTACGAATGTGTTTGTGATATTGTAACTCTTTAGGATAGAAGTACATACATGGAGGTCGGCTTTACTTTCAAAGGGTTTTAGGTGTGGTGGGAAGGCTGCGGATGACCCTATACATAAGCATCTAGAACTTGATGAAAGTAAAATCCTCCGAAGTGTATGTACGCGTTGTTTAGAGTAAATGATGGACTTTGGAATTACGTTTGAGATAGACATGAATGCCTTGATGTACTTGACTTGTGAGATACGTACCTATTCATACTTTTATCGTTGTATTGGTGAACTTACGGATTTATGGTCGTTGATTAAATGGTTGAGTGAGTGATTGATCGATTGGTTTGTTGTTGGATTGATGAGACGGTTTATTACGTTTGATTGACTTAGTTAAGTTGTGAAGTATATTATTTTTATTAGGATAGTTGTACATACATGGAAGACGATGATACCTTTAATGAGTTGTAGATGTGGTGGGAAGGCTGCGGGTGACCCTATATATAAACATCTATGATTCCTTAAATGTAAAGGCGTATAAAATGTATGTAAAGGCGTACTTGGAGTTTGGTTGATGTACTTCCAAGTATACTTACTTGATGAATGGTTCCACGTACTTCCAAGTGTCATACACTTGAGATCGCGCAATGTACGATGTACTACCAAGTTGTTAGACTTGAGAATATTGTGTTTGTAATGATTTGTTGTTGTCATGGTACACTTAGGTATTATTATTACTGTTAGGATAGACGTGCATACATGGAAGTCGGTTATGCCTCCAAAGGGTTTTAGATGTGGTGGGAAGGCTGCGGGTGACCCTATATATAAGCATCTAGGACTCGAAGGAGGTAGAATCCTCCTAAGTGTATGTACGTATAGTTTAATTTAATTTGATGTTTGATGATTGATGGACTTGTGATGAATGGATGTTGATTGATGCATATGTAGTATATAAATCCCACTGAAGAGGATATGGCATATGTAGCGTATAAATCCCACTGAAGAGGATATGACGTATATAAATCCCACTGAAGAGGATATGATATATGTAGTGTATAAATCCCACTGAAGAGGATATGACGTATGACGTGTATAAATCCCACTGAAGAGGATATGATACTTGATTTGAGTGGATGTTACGTATATTACTTGAGTATATTGTTTATTACACGTTTTACTTGTTTTGTGTAATCTTGTTGTGGATATTGTTGTGTTGTTCATAGAGGCTCACTGTAAGTCATGTTTCGCCTCTACTAGTACATTATGATTATTGACGATGGTTTCTAATGGACCATTACTGCGAACTCACCAACCGTGTGTTGACTATGCTTAGTACACTTTTCAGGTAACCAGGTTAATTCAGGGCGTGGAGTTTGATTGTTTGCTTGCTGTTGAACCCGGACTTGGACTTATATGGATCAAGGATCCATTTGCCTTCTTTTGCATTGTACTTAGAACCGTTAGCCATCTTATGATGTTCTGTTGTAATCTTTGATGGTGACTTGCTCTGTATGTAATTTTGATACTTGTTTATCTTATTGTATGGATTCACTGAATCCTTTATTTGCATTTAGTTCATGTTCTACATTAATTTCACCTTGTGCTATATGATTTCCGTAATATTCTGAGCCTTGGCTTGGGGTGTTACATATGCATTCTTCCCTTTAACCATTTCTCATGAATGGTAACATATTTACCGTTACCCATTTTGCCGCTTATTTGACCCGTTTCAAAAATACTAACATAACGCACCAAAACTAACACACAAACTTTTTGATCACTTTTTCATTCATATTAGCTTCCAACAAGTTTATATAAATCACTTCTATGCATTAAAACTATATTCCAAGCTAAATTATCCATTATTTCAACACGTTGTAATTGATCTAACAACTCATAGTAACTTGTTTACAACTTATCGAATTCAGTTTGAAGTCAAGTATCTATTTCTATGCTAAATGCTCATTTCGTCCAATTTAGCCATTTTAAGGACTTTCTAGTCAAATTTCACTTATCATGTAAGTTTTCAACTAACAATGCATACAAAATCATCTGATCTCATTTCATTTATTCATCATTGTACTTTCATTATGACCAATTCATTTGATTGCTCGTCAAGTACTTTGGGGTCAAAATATACATAAATACCCGTTTAACCTAATTAGGTCAAACTTAGTCCATTCACCAAACCAACACTTCTAATACATTCCAAATGGTTTATTTAATCTCTCAACTTGTTTTCAACTCATTTCATGCCTTTTTAATACCACTTATCTCATTTAGCGTAATTTGGCCCTTTTTAGGTCTAGTTAGCCAAACACTAATTATTATGCATATTTTAACTAGATTTCCTTCCAACCCATTATCCATTGTTCACAAGCTTCTTATTTAGTTCAATACATGTACTTATTACATACTTTAAATACTTATAATCTCACCCATAATGATATTATAGTATCTAAATCAATTACACCGTTTTCACTTGGCATTCAACATAAACTTAGAAAAAGTTACTTTCTGACCAGCTGTACATTTTAGCATCTTTGAGTTACTTAGACTTTAAACTAGGACCTGAAACCAAATTCATATTAAACTAGACTCGCATACCTTTTCAACGATAGCTTACACGTCTCCTACGGACTTACGGTTTAAAAGTTACGAGCATTTTAAAATGACAGTTTTTCGTAAATGTTGCTGTCCTAAATTCGAAATTCAACAAAAACAACCTTAAACCAACTCCAACAAATTTCTAATTCTTTCATTTACTAATCTCAACTTATATGACACTTAAACTAGTGATTTTAACAAGATTTGATATGAAACAAATATTATTTTCATCATAAAACTCATTTTATCCAAACACTAGCAAAATCTATCATCTTTGACCAAATGTCTTACTAAACCATTTTAGCTCATCACATAATTCTTAAACTACATTTGATTTCCAATGCAACCTTGTAACTAATTGTAGGAAGAATTATAATTCAACTAATCATTTACTCACTTTCACCATATTACTCATTTTGCCATCAAAATCATCTTTTACAAAATAATTAGCTTTATAACCAAACTTGATTTTAACTACAACATACATATTTCATCATCAAATTATGGTATATTATCCACATTCTAACATCATATAAGACTATATTCAATATTATATCATATATGTGTATAAGCCCCAAAAATCCCATTTTCTATCTATTCATATAATTACAACAACCAAGGGGATTCAAGATTATACCTTAAGAATGAGATTATCAAGATAATTAGCAACTTGAAATCACTTGCATAATCATCCTAATCCATTGCATGAGCTTTCTCTATCTTCAATTTTACCCAAAATCATCATCTCTAAAAACCCATTTTTTACACCTAGTGATTTCACCAAGAACACACACACACCAAGAACACACCTACTACTAACTTTTTTTTTTATCTGAGATAAAAAGAGGATTTGTTTTGGGTTGAGATGGATTATTATAACTTGAATGGAGGAAGCATTTGAAGTGTTACCTAAATCTTGAGCTTTTCTTCCTCTTTCTCTTCTTCAAAGTCACCCATACACACACATACTACACACACTCACACACTTTTCTTTTCCAGAAGGTTTGAGAAGGGGAAAATGTGGGTGACGGGTTTTTAGTGAAAAAAATAAGAAAACATATACCCAATACCACTTAAAACTACCTCTAACTCTTTATTTAACTTAAAAGCTAGTTTTACTGATTTTAATGTATGTTTTTATATTCGGGTACATTTTATATCATTAAAAATGAAATAACATTATTACGTCATAAATATAATTTTACACTTCTAAGTATATTACTTTTAGTATTATTTAATACTTCTGAAAAACGAGATGTTACAAGGCCTGCAACCGATAAAAAAAAATATTATATTTACAAGCATATATGTCTAGACTCAAGAAGTAACAGAAGCACTCAAAAATATACAAGGCACTGCCACTCCTTTTCAGCCTGGTCTTGTACAAGACTGTGATTGGAACCAAGTGGGTCTACAGAAACAAAATGGATGAAAGGGGAGTTGTGACCAGAAACAAAGCAAGATTGGTAGCTCTTGGTTACAGACAAGAGGATGGAATTGATTATGATGAGACTTTTGCACCTGTGGCAAGATTAGAGGCAATCAGAATGTTCTTGGCCTTTTCTACTCACAAGGGTTTCAAGGTCTATCAGATGGATGTGAAGAGTGCATTTCTCAATGGGAAATTGGAAGAAGTAGTCTATGTTGAACAACCTCCAGGTTTTGAAAGCTCAAAGTTTCCTGACCATGTGTTCAAGCTTGACAAAGCTCTCTATGGGTTGAAACAAGCACCAAGAGCATGGTATGATACTTTGTCTAAATTTTTATTGGCTAATCATTTCAAAAGAGGTAATGTTGACAAAACTTTATTTGTGAGAAAGTATAATGGTGATATTCTGCTTGTACAAATTTATGTAGATGATATAATATTTGGGCCTAGCAGTGAAAGACTTTGCAAAAAGTTTTCTGAATTAATGTCTAAAAAGTATGAAATGAGCATGATGGGAGAACTAAACTATTTTCTGGGTTTACAAGTTAAACAGACTAAAAATGGAATTTTTATAAACCAAGGAAAATATGTTAAAGATCCTTAAACAAATTTGGTTTTAGTGATTGCTCACCTATGAAAACTCCTATGGGAACTGGTGATAAGCTGGGTGAAGATAAAAATGGCAAATCTGTTGACATCACAGCTTATAGGGGTATGATAGGATCATTACTTTACTTGACTGCTAGTAGACCAGATATTATGTTTGCTACATGTCTTTGTGCAAGATATCAAGCTAGTCCTAAGGAATCTCATCTTAAGGCTGTAAAAAGAATCTTTAGATACCTTAAAGGTAGTCCCAATCTGGGTCTTTGGTATCCCAAAGACTCAGGATTTGATCTAATTGGCTATTCAGATTCTGACTTTGCAGGCTGTAAGATTAATAGAAAAAGTACTTCAGGAGCTTGTCAATTGCTTGGCAATAGACTTGTAAGCTGGTCCAGCAAGAAGCAGCATTCAGTTTCTATCTCTACTACAGAAGCTGAATATGTTGCTGCAGGAAGTTGTTGCTCTCAAATTCTTTGGATGCAATATCATCTTCAAGACTATGGTGTTACTGCATCAAAAACTCCAATCTTTTGTGACAGCACCAGTGTCATAGCAATCTCAAACAATCATGTACTTCATTCAAGGACCAAGCACATTGATATAAGATATCATTTCATTAGGGATCATGTGATGAAAGAAGATGTTGAGCTCCATTTCATTCCAACAGATAATCAGCTTGCTGACTTGTTTACAAAGCCATTGGATGAATCAAGGTTCAACTATCTCATAAGTAAGCTAGGTATGCTCAATATGTAGTAAGGCAGTGAGCTAAGTAATAACAAATCTGACCCCTTTAAATTTTTCTCAAATTTGAGTGCAAGTTGTGTCTAACACAGACTACCCTTTATTACTTGGTGTTATCAAGAGGGTAAGCTGAGTCTGACCCAGCTTCAAGGTGATTTTTGTTATTATATATCTCAGTGCATTTTAATACTGATATTATTTTATTTAGTTTACTTGATGATCCTATTGGAAAGTGACACGTGTGGTGGTAACAACCGTTTACTGAAAAAGTACCTCCACTACTTGTTCCTCGTCCAATCAAAAGCTTTCTCTCTCCAACTTTTTCAAAAGGTTATTTTGAATAAGGTATATATTATCAGATTCAATCTAAATCTCAAAATCACTTCTTCACTTATTCATCATTCAATTTATTTTCTCTCTAATCTGAAAAACTGTTTTAATTTTTTTTATTTCTTCATTCAAAAATCTTTTTGTTTATATTTTTTTTAAAAATGGCTTCTTCATCATCTGCTTCTGCTAATAACCCTAATAATAACTCTTCATCGGAATCTGGGAATCAATACCCAACTCCAGTAGGCGCTAATAAGCTTTCACCTTATGAGGTAGGTAGTGATGTGGTATTTGTACCAGCTGATCTTGATACAAGCAAAATCAAGATTGGCAGTCTGGTTTATGCCAATATTCATCCTCCTTCTTGGGCAGAAGGTTATGATGATATTGTTGCATTTTTGTGGTATCATCCCTTCGGGAAAGTGATGATTGAAAAACCAGACTGGGTATTTCAAGTTCTTTTGTGTGAATTCTGGGCAAGCTGTTACCTGGGAAAGAACAAGAAAGGACACACTGCAATCTATGGCACAATCCTTAATGGTAAGAAAAAGGTATATATTTCTTTAGAAAGGGTTACGTCTGCTTTTGAACTGTCTTATATGCCTGAAAATGATTTTGAAACTGTTGCAACACACACTGAGGCCAAAAACATATTGCAAACTGTTGAGTATTCTGGTCCATTGGCTTCAGTGGTGAAAATGAAATACCTAACTGGTATTTGGAACTAACTTTTAAGCACAATTTCCAAGAATTTACAAATGAAGGCAGGCAGTTTTGATCAGCCTAATGTGCTAGAATTGCAAATTTTCCATTCTATGGTCACTATGACCAAAGTAGATTATGCAGGTTTAATGTTTAAGGACCTTGTTGATCGTGTAAATAAAAAGAGTCTTACCATACCTTATGGTAGGATTCTTGCACTCATTATCGAAGCAATTCTTGATAGTGATTACAGTCTGGCAACGGGTCAGACTGTAGAGTGCAAGTCCATTAATTCTAACATTTTCAACAGTCTTAAGGTAACTGCGCAGGGTCTGACCCAAGCAATGCAGATTTACCTAAATTTCTGCAGGCAAAGAGATAGGGAACAAGAAGCACTAGAGGAAGCTGTCCCTTCTTCAACGCGATCTGAGTCTGACACTCAATCTGCTAATCAGGGGGACCAAGGTACACATGCTTCTGAACCCTCAAACTCTTCCAAATCTATTTCTTCTTCTCCCACAAAAGTGGGTGAAGGGTTGGCCACATCATCAGCCACCCTAGCCGCACCCTCAATTCAATTCAAAGCAGCTTCAAAAAGACCCATTGTTGAGGACTTGGTGCCTAACAGTGTCAAAAAGAAAAAATTCACAAAGAAATCTGTGTCAGCTTCGGTGGTTGATATTGCAACTCCAAAACCATTAGAAGTCCCACCTGGTTCAGTGGAAGCTGAGGAACATTCCAAAGCTGTCCCTGTTACCCAAGCTGACAGACCGAAATCACCTCGCCCATCTACACTCTCCCAAAAGGGTGTAGACGAGAAAAAGGGATCAACTGCTGCTACCCAACCCTCCAAACAGGGTGAAGGTATTGAAACAAAGACCTCCTCCCAAGGTCATACTGAGTCTGTACCTAAATCGCCATCATCAGCCTCCCAAAAGGCTGATGATATCAAAAAAAGGATAACAATGGATCTAGCCCAAATCCAAACTGAGTCAGAGTCAATGCACATCCAATCTGAGGATGGTCAGCCAAAGGAGAGGAAGTATCGAACGCACTTGTGACACTGCTTCTCCTCCCCAAGCTGATCAGACTCCTTCTTTCTTACACTCTGAGTCTGCACAGACTGCCAATGCCCCTTCTATATCACAAGGAGGGGTACAGGTCTCAATTCTCCCTCGGGATACTTTGGAGCAACAACACACCATTGTTGAAGGGCAATCCTCTACCCTTAACATTACACCTGCAGAGTCTGTGTCTGCATCTGTCCTTGGACAGAGGGACTCTGTAGGTTACATGGCTGTCTTTAAGGCAGTTATGTTAGCCCCTTGTGCAGCAAAGGGAACCATTGATGGTTCTCACGATGTCAATGAGAATATAGTCACTATCTCTGGAAGTGACTCTTCATTCGATGATGAGTTTGCCCATCCATCCTCAAGGGATGCTCTGATGGAAGATACCAGTGGAGGAGTTGATCAACATCATGAGCAAATACACCAAAACTCCCTTAGCCTCCACCCCCTTCTATATTCACCTAATGACCTTGATACTAAGGACTGCAGGCTGCTCTTTCCAGAGTCAGTGGCTTTTAAGCCAACTGCAAGTTCTTCCCAAGCTGCCATTATCTCATTTTCAGATGTGGTGGGTCAGCTCACTGAGTTCATTTCAACTCACAAGGTTGAGAGCTCAAAGCTGACTGAAAGCTTGGAAAAGATCCAAAAGGATCAAGAATTGACGGATAAGAAGGTGGAAAAGCTATGTGAGGATCAGACTGCACTAAAGGAAAGTGTATTGAAGGCAGTTGATCTCATGCAGAAGAACCAGAACAAGCTGACAGAGTCCCTTGATAATCTTACTAAGAAAATCAATGAGGAAATGGAAAGAAACAAGAGTACTCTGGGTCAGATTGAGAATGCAGCAACCAAATTCACAAGAGCAGTAACTGTTGAGATTCAATCTGCTAATAAGTCTCAAGCAGATTTCAAAAGGGATCTGATTGAAGCCTCAAACAGTTTCAAGTCTAAGGTTGCACTCCTCCATGAAGATTATGTGGAATTAAGGAGGGCCTGTTGTGTCACAAATGTGAAGATTGATGTACTTGACCATCAGCTCAAAAGCTTCTTTGTCACTCCTGTAAGCTCCTTCCCTGGTGATGATGACAAAAAGGGGGAGAAGGGTTCTACCTCCACTAAAAAGAGGAGTGAGATGACTGAGGAAGAAATTGAAAGACAAAAAGCTGAGGTGGAAAAGGATATCATATCCTATCTTGAAAAGTTGAGAGAAAGACAAAATCAGGCTGATAGGAGGATGATTGTGCATGGTTCAAATGTGGAAGGGATAAAAATACCAGAATCTGAGTCTGGTGGTGTAAAGGATGGAAATATGAATGAAGGGAATGAAAAGGAGAGTGGTACAATTGAGGGGGAGACCACTGATGGTGTAACTGGAGATATAAGGATGGAAGTTGGAGTTGAAAAAGAAACTGGAGATATAAGGATGGAAGTTGGAGTTGAAAAAGAAACTGGAGATATAAGGAAGGATGTTGGTGTTGAAAAAGAAGTTGTTGGAGAAGGAGTTGAAAAAGTTGATAGAAAAATGAAGTCTGTCCACGCTGTGCATGAGCAAGCTGTGCCTACTCAAACTGACACAGCTCCCAAGGAAATCATTGTTGAATCTTCTTCAAGTGATGATCAAGCTACTCTGTCTCAGTTTAAATTAAAGAAAAGAAAAACTGAAGCTGGGTCAAGTGGTTTGAAGGTGTTGACTCAAGAAGAGAAAGATTGGGAGCTGGCTGCTCAACAAGCCCCTGTACTTAAAATGTCAGTTAAGGAGGCATACAAACTGGTGAAGGAAGACAGACTGGAAAGAGAGAAATTGGCTTTATCACAATCAGATCCAGAAATTGCAAAGGTTTTTCAAGAACAACTGAACAAGGAAGATGAGGAACATCTTGCAGCCATTGGATCTAAAAGGAAAAGCCAAGGGAAAAAGAAAGTGGTGGTTCACACTAAGCCATCACAGAAAGTTAAAGATGTAAAGATAAGTGTTGCAGCCCATGCAGGGTGGGAAGCTCTGGAAATTAAGAGAATAAAAGAAAGACTGAATTACAGATTGCATCCAGAGCCAATCACCCAAGTTCAACTAAAAAGAAGAAGAGGGCAGTCCATTCCTAGCTTTAGATGCACAAGAGAAGGTTATGAAACCAGCTGGGAAACTCATGATCTAGATAAACTGTCTGATCTAGGTTACACTGAGTGGGTTGAATTGCATGACCTAATTGTTGGTATGACTGGCATTCATAGAGACACAGTCTTGGAGGCCATTGAGAAGAAGTTGGCCATAATTGTGAAACATAAGATTGACCTCACTGGCTTGCCAAGACCTAAAGCATATGATATGGATGATGAAGAAGAGTCTGAAGAGCCTCTTAAGATGAAAAGGAGAAGGTATGTCAAGCTTGATGGTCCTGAAGGTGATCATTAAGATTTTCTTAAAAACTTGAACCCTTCAGAGCTGCTTGAACAATTGGCTCCTGAAGCTCTTGACAAGATTCTTGGTCATCTCAATCTGTCTCAGCCTGCTGGTGTGCAAGATGCTAGATGTGGGATGCACATCACTGAACCTGTGCATGGAATGTACTTTGTTAATGCAAGAGGGCAACATGTTTTCCAAAGGACTGCTGAACTGAAAAAGGTACCAACTATGCACCTATTTACCTTGTACAGATTCTGTGTCAATTTTAGTGAACAAGGTAATGGGTATGAGCAGTTCCTTCTGGAAGAAGGGTTAGATAGAAAGGTAGATGTTACAGTTGCCCCATCTTTTGAAGTGAAACAGGAAACTGTAGAAATTATTGGGAGTTAACTCTTACTTGTAACACTTTTATTCTCTCAATATATGCAAGCAGTTGTACAAATTCAGTTGTCTTGTCAAAACTTCATATCAGATTGAAAAGAACCAAAAAGATTCAAAGGGTCACAAGCTGTTTATCATTTATTACTTTGATTCTTTGTAAGCTGATAGTTAGAAGTGTTGTTGGGTTTTGTCATCATCAAATACGGGGAGATTGTTGAGTCCCATTGTTGATTGTAAATTTAATGATGACAAATCTGACCTATAAACACTTAGAAATATTTTGGTTCTTGTAATCTGATATGGGTCAGACTAAGCTGACACAGCTTGCGATCTGTAACTGACCCAGATCACGCTTCATACTCTGTAATGTTATAATTCTTGGAAGCAAGTGTTATTCAAGCTGCATCAACATTGTTAAAGCATTCAATCCAAGTCGAAGAGGAGGATTGAAGATAGAAGACCAAGCTGGTAGTGGAAGGCAACTTGGGACTAGCAGTCAGCTTGGAATACTTAGACAGATTGGTGCCGTGACAAACCGCCCAATCTGTGTCTGACAATCAAGTGAAGATAACAACCTGAATTGAAGATAAGGACAAATGACGTGTCTAGGAAGAAACCTAGGATTTAGGTTAGTGGTTAGATATGCATATGCGTGTCCATACTCTTATTGGACGATGAAGAATGTGCAGCTGTACGTGGGGGACCACAAGTACGAGGTGAAGGCACGATTGATTATTCCTTGATCGTCCAATGTAAGAAGAATACGTGGTTGAATTGGACACCAAGAGAAGGAGAGCTTTCGCCTATAAAAGCCTCATTCCTTGTATGTATATGTGTGGCTTCCTGAGAATCATTCTTCACACAAAGTTTCTCTGCTCTTACACACAGCTTAGCCTGTACGAGATCAGCTTGGGCTGATTCTCTTGAGCTGAAACTTATTGATTATTGTTTGTCATTTCATAGGGTTGTTTAGATATCTGTAGGCTATCTTTATTCCGCAACAACCCTGTAATTCTTTGTATAGATTATTTCTTAATAAAGGATTACTTTTGAAAAACAACAATCTGTGTTCAAGAATGTATGTTTCTTTACTGCTTTACTGTTTTAAATGATTCTTGTTCTTTACTTGTCAAATATATTTTGAGTCTTTAAAACGTTTCGTTTAAAAGTTTGTAAAGTTCAAGAAAAGTTGTATTCACCCCCTCTACAACTATCCTGTGTACAATATACTTTGGTATATTGATACACCGTGGGACGTATCAAGGATCTTGAAAAGAAGATAATATGCAAATACGAATAGTAATGTAAAAATATGTTTAACGAAAACAAATGCTGAAATATTACAAATAATGTGCAAAAAATCAAGATAATGACGTTTCAATGAAGATCTATTCATAAAAGTGAAAAATAAAGTTTTAGGATCATGAAATAAACAATTTTATAGCAATAACACTTATGAAAAATGATTTTAATGCATAAAGTGGAAATAAATAAAGCGTTTGAACATCAACAATTCAGTAAGTTTAAGATAAACTTATAACAAGTAATTTAATACAAGCACAAGTAAAACAATTTGCTAAAAGTGTTAATAAACTTGTAAAAACGATTCGTAAATGTAAAATAAAGCAATTAAAACGTAAAGACAATGAACACGGAGTATTTTTACTTGGAAAGCCCTAAATCCATTTGGATTGCCGGCATAAAAACCTCGGGAGGAAGCAATTGCTCCTGCCTTTGTTGTTTTATTATCAGAATTTCAAGATAGTTACAATACGAGAGCACAATTGATCGTTCTAAGTGATGAATTTGGCATTGAATGTTGGTGTGAACGAATTCTAAATGTTTTCAAATGAAAAGTAGAGAGAAAGAGGTGTTTTGTGTGTGTTTTTTCTGTAGAAGAACGGATGAAGCCTATTGATCACTTGCCCCTTTTATAAGGAAAAAGTACAACTAACTTTCCTAAAAATTTGGGATCCTGGCAGATTCTTCTCTTGACTTGAAGACTTGACTCTTAAATGTTAAAGAACCATTTCCACACGTTTTCCAGCAACTAACTCCGACTTTGGGGGCAAGGAAACACTTATACACGTTCCGATATTGCTAAGTCAAAATAAATAACGGTTAGTAATCTCAGAGCTCAAGATCTTGGACATATTCCGGATCTTAGCCCATATCTTAGGATCCTAACCATGGGAAAAGATAAAATGAGTCCAGCTTATTTTGAGTTCAATTTGAGTCCATTGATTTTCTTCCATCTCCTCAAATTCCAACCACCTCCTACCACCACCACCATCATCTCCAACCACCACCATGATTTTACGACGACGGCGACCACTGCCACCACGACTTACACATGTGTAAGTTAATGTGTAAGTTACATGGACCCTTTTTGGACTCAAATTAAGCTGGACTCAATTTATCCCACCCCTCCTAACCATATGTTAAGTATTTGAACATATATTAGGGTCTTAAGCATGTTTTAGGATCTTAAACATGTTTTAGGATCTTTCTCATTTTTCATATTTATGATCCTGAAGTATAAAGTTTAGCAACAGTAGTTAAGATCTTGATACCCTAAGATCTTGGATGTGAAAATCTCAGCCCAAACAATTGTCCCCAAAATTTTAACTCACGTTTATCTTCTTAAATGGAGTTGAAATTTTTCAAAACAGTTTTGACGATATCAAGATCAAAGCAAATAATAAACAAAAGTATTGGGGATAGAATTGACCGTGCGTAGAAGATCATTTCTCAAATCGCTCTTTGTGCCTCATGGGTTTGTTCAAAAGATTCATGATTCCAAACATAACTCCTTGATTTGTTTGGCTTTGATGATTCAAAACTCCTTCTTCAAAACTGGTGAAATCTCATGATACAACCTCTGGATACTTGATCCTCAATCTGTTAAATTGAATTCTATATTTTTGACTGTTTATCTGTAACTTAGTATGAGGTGGGAAGTATCTTGAAAGATAAATAAATCCAAATAGGTAGACGTACCTCCGAATGAAAGATGTAAATTGTAAACGAAGTTTTTGTGGTGTACCTTGCTTGTTATGGGCATAGAATCACCAAGATCTTTCATCGTAAGATCCCAAATTCCTGTGACAATGACATAGTCGAAACAGTTCTAAAAGATGTATCAATCTTTTAACTATTTGTTTTCGAGAAGAAACCTGTGACAATCGGTTATTAAAGAATTCAAAAATCATGCTGATGACCAAATGCTAGGGTTGTCCCCAATATTGGTCATAACCTGTGAAAGGACATTCATGCATAACACTGAAAATGCATATGAAAATGCGCATACATAAAACAACTAGCCACAATGATTCATGCAAGCTCATGACTGATGTAGAGTTAAATGATGAGAATGTTATTGGACCTAGACATGAACACACATTGTTAATCGGTTGTAAATCACAATAGAGAGATTATCTCTATTCTTTTTGACGACAGCGTGGCTGCCAAACCAGTTGAGTTGATTGAAAAATCAACAACCATTTGAACATTCCTGAAATGAATTATCCTGAACTTTCTCGCTAAGCTTAAGAATTGGTGAAGATCACCGTTGAGAGCTTTTCCACACATGGTAAAACTGTTATCAATCCCGATTCTTGTGGTTGAAGTGGTAAACTATCCGTTATTACTTTATTCTTCATGTTGTAAATGCCCTTTAATCATCATAATTATCCCTGCATACAATATCTTTTGGTACTAGATATACGTTCGTTAGTGATTATGTTGATCTTGACGATCTCAAGATCCTGGTGTATCAAGATAATAAAATAATACAATTAAAATAGTGACAAGGATCCTTTAATTAATAATGAACAGACTAAATAAAACTACACGTGTCTAATGCTATAATAATATTAGGATCCTAGTTGTGAAAATTCTACCCCAAACAATTGTCCCCAAAACTTATATTTCATTGAAAATAAATATAAGTTTTACTATTTCAATCATAAATAGCAATTAAAGTAAAGTCAAAGGGTGGAAATTGCATTGACATGACTTCTACAACTACCCACATTTATACCACATCTTCCGAATATATCGACTACACGCTTTCATTTTACTTTTATTATCTCGAAAGAATCTCTCTCCAAACCCTAAAGGTTAGTTTCTTTGTTTCTTATTAATCTTTCAGATTTTTTCTTGTTCTGTTTTGATTGTTAAATTATGCCTCGATTATCTTCTTTCGGTTCCATAATCAAACTGAGTGAGGACTTTACCCCTATACATATTACTAAAAACCCTAGTAAATGTTCGTTTAACGATAGCGATATCACTAGGATCAAAGACTATTTTCCTGAAGGTACTGAATTTAGGGCTTTTGATTCTACTCTTACTTCCGTCATGAAATCGGATGTTTGGATCTGTTTCCCCGAATTTCCTTTTGAAAACCTAAAATTGTCATTCCCTTTTCCTGAGTTTTATGAACAGTTTTTTAAACTTTAAAGCTAGCATATCCTCAAGCTATGCCTATGCTATGGAGAACCCTATATGTTTTAGACAACTTAGTTAAGGAGAAAAAGATTAAATTTAAGTTATCAGATCTTCCCCTAGCATACAATTTGCAAACTTTTGGTCCTGGTTACTATATACTTAAGGCTCCGAAGAAGAATGAGAAGTTGGCTTTGGGTGTTACTCAAAATGATCCATCATGGAAAAGTATATTTTTCTATGTCTCAAAAAGGTCTCTTCCTAAGGGATCCTATCTTCCTACTGCTTGGATAGAGAAGGGTAGGAATTCATTTTCTATATGTCATATCTACTTGATTCTATTACTTTTTGTTCCTAATTAGTTGATATCTACATAGCCAACCTTGAAGGATTTCCTAAGAGTGAGGACTCAGGGATAAGCAGAATCAAAAACATCTTGTCACTTCCTACAGGAATTAGGACTTTTCAAGCTCTTTCAGAATCTCCTAATCCTTCTAGTTCAAACCAAATTGTTGTCATGACAAGTAAATCTCCTATCCTATACATGTTATCCAGTATTTCAACTTAGAACTATTTACTTAGTAATTCCTAAATTTTATAGAATCAGGTCGTTTTAGCAGCAATGATCTCGAAAAGTATATTGATGGTCTTAAATCGGAGTCAAGTGGTAAAGACAAGGTCATTCTTGGAAACACTATCACTAGGTCTACCAAACATTCTAAAACTGCTCATGTAGATTTAGCCCATGAATTTGATGCTTCAGTGAAAACCATGAACCCTACTCCTATCAGTCAAGTTTCTCCTAACCTGTCTCTGACTGCTAGCTTGGATCAAGCTATGATGGTATGTAATTCTCTATCTCCCATTTTCTTATTATTTCTAAGATTTTCAACTAATTGTTATCTTTTTGCTAGCTGTTAAAAATGGTGCAAGAAAAGGTAGTTGAAGAGAATCAGAAAATGGCATCTTTATAGGAAGAGAAAAAGTTAAAAGAATCTGAACTCAACACTTTGAAGACTGAATTGAAGACTCTGAATGAGGTGAATACTGGTCTAGTTAAGAAAAGCAAGTACTACAGGAAGAGAGCAGAGAAGGCTAATCAAGAAAAATTACAAGAGAAGCTGGATGAGCAGCTTAAGAAATGCATGTTGAGTGCAAGTCGCAGCACCCTGGAAGTTAAGATCAAGATGGCTTTAGAAGCAAAGAAAGGAGGTTTTGAACCGGTTGAATAGACTTTGGAAGACTGGGAAAACAAATTAGAGATGCTTCCTCAAGATGATGATATGGTTCCTGAATCCAAAGATGAAGAATCCGAAAAAGATGAAGCCCACAGCGAAGGCGACGATGATTCCAAACCAGTTGAGCTTTCTGAGGATGATGAAGGAGAGAAGGAAAATGAGAAAGAGAATGAGAAGGATGTGGAGGAAATGGAGGAGGTCTAGTTGGTTATCTTTAATTACTGCTTATAAACAATCTAGTTTTTTAGGGTATGAGGTTTGTACTAAACAATTTCTAATTGGGGGTTGATTAACCTGGAATGGTTAATCTCGGTGGAGAACATCAAATGGTTTATGTTGGTCATTTGTTAAATAATATGTGAACCTATGTTACTATGACTATGCTTTTTTGATTTTCCTAATTTCTAATTGTCCCCAGTATAGGAAGTTTGTTAGGAAAATTTAAAAAAATTATTTTGTTACGATAGTTCAGGGATTGCCTAGCTTTAGGTTGTAGGAGTTAAGCCTACAAATATTCGTACTCTCCTATTTTCAACTATCATCTTTGAGTTTCTTTTCCTAAAAATGAGCGAATCCAAAGCTGTTGACACTCCTAACACTGACCCTTTGGCTAAGCGAGTCAAACTTAAAGAGTTTGAAGAAGATGTTTTTCATCAAAGGCTTAATGAAGCTAGAGATGATCTAAACCTTGTAAGCATAATTTTCCCTTTCTCTTATCACTCTCTTTGTTTATTGTCAATCAGCTTATTTATAATCTTTTTTCTTAGAAACTAAAACAAATGATTGAACGTTACGAGTATCAATTACAAGAGAAAGATTTACTCAATGCTCATTTAAGAAAACTTTCTATTCTACGAAGAAAAGCATCAGATGATGCAGTTACGGAGACATCTAAGGCTAGATCTAAATTCCATGAAAACATTGCTTGGCACTATACTGAACATGAGGCATTGCTAAAGTCATTTCATATGGATGCTACTATTCAAGTTTTAGAGAGTAAACTACAAATGGCAGCAGAGGCTAAGACTATGGCTTTTGAGTCTCCTAATTGGAATGTGACCAAATGGACTAGTTTATTATCTACTTTAGAGGAGTCATTTGCTAAAGAGGCATTTGCTAGTAAATTAGCCCAACATAAGAAATCTCTACAATTATTCTAAATATTGTACTTTTGTTTCTGCATGAATAACATTTGGTCTTTAAATGATCAGGATATTTGATTTCCATATCCTTGTTTGTGATCCTTCATTAAAGATACGACTTTGAAAAATATCTAATCTCTAATGTTAGTATCCCAATAATCAATAGTCGCGTTCAAAATTAATTACTATTCCCACGCGCCTTGATTTGACGTTAAACCTCCCACTTGTCGATTTAGTTACCCTTCATTTACTTATTTATATCTAAGATCATTTTTCCCACACACACATTCTCATGCCCAGGGAGTCTATCAAAATAATTTTTTCTTTTTCCATCAATATCTATAACAATACAATGGCTGGCGAATCATCATCCCGAAGCAGGGGTCCAAAGAGGCTTAGGGATCGGTTTATTTCAGTAAGTTCTTTTTTGAAATAGTTTCCGTTTTTCTTATTTTCTAAAACTTTTCGCTTTTTCTTCATAGATCATTGAAAAAATGTATGATGCTTACGAGACAGTGATCATGTATAAAAATGAGACCATCAAAAGTGCTAATCGTCTCCTGAACTCGGTGATGGACACTAGGAATCAGACCCTAAAAGAGATGGTCAAACTGAAGGAGGAATTAAGTGAAGCAAAAAGGGAGGTTAATAATTTAAAAAGCTTTTTGGGATTCTTGAAACTCAAGTATCCTTAAATCTTTGGGGAAAGCGAGGCGGTTGAAAAAAGTAAGTTAGGGATTAACATCAAACCCCCTTCCCATAACCGTAGCAATAGGAGGCCAATGCCTTAATTCTAGTTTTAATTTGTTATGCTATTTTGAAATCGAGGGCTATTTTGAAATAAAACTTGCTTATTTCATACCTTTGTTACATATAAAGAGAATCAAAGCTTGCATATCTCTAACAAGATTTAAAATTCCAACAAATATGCCTACATGATGATTTTCTCGACTGTTCAATATCTTGATTCCATGTTCAAGTATAAGAGTCACTAAAAAGAAAGATTGGTTTATAAATCATTTGTAAAGCTTGATTAATAAAGAGTTTGTCTCTATTCTTTTAACGACAGTGCAACTGCCAAACCAGTTGTGTTGATTGAAAAATCACCAACCATTTGAATATTCCCAATCACGAGGGTCTACCCATAACCAGGAATTTTTATGGCGTGCGACCCAGGCGGAAATAAGGTGTTAATGTTAACCTCGACGTTCGAGAAGGTGATCCCTTCAACCTAGGATTGAAGTTTTAGTTCAATCCACTGTAGTCCATTTAAGGAGAAAACTTAGGAGAAATTATTTCCGTTGAGGAAGATACCTCGAGTGTGCATTCATGATCTTTATCCCTTTCGTGTTAGGATCATTGATGTTAGAAATCCTGCAGAAGATCATCAGAGGAAAATACTAAAGACTGATGTTAGCCCTTTTGGCTAACGCCACTCCGATGCTTAAGTCAGTAACATTATTTTGAATGAGTACAATGAGGTACATTACGTGCAATTGAGTACAATGAGGTACATTACGTGCAATTGAGTACAATGAGGTACATTACGTGCAATTGAGTACAATGAGGTACATTACGTGCAATTGAGTACAATGAGGTACATTACGTGCAATTGAGTACAATGAGGTACATTACGTGCAATTGAGTACAATGAGGTACATTACGTGCAATTGAGTACAATGAGGTACATTACGTGCAATTGAGTACAATGAGGTACATTACGTGCAATTGAGTACAATGAGGTACATTACGTGCAATTGAGTACAATGAGGTACATTACGTGCAATTGAGTACAATGAGGTACATTACGTGCAATTGAGTACAATGAGGTACATTACGTGCAATTGAGTACAATGAGGTACATTACGTGCAATTGAGTACAATGAGGTACATTACGTGCAATTGAGTACAATGAGGTACATTACGTGCAATTGAGTACAATGAGGTACATTACGTGCAATTGAGTACAATGAGGTACATTACGTGCAATTGAGTACAATGAGGTACATTACGTGCAATTGAGTACAATGAGGTACATTACGTGCAATTGAGTACAATGAGGTACATTACGTGCAATTGAGTACAATGAGGTACATTACGTGCAATTGAGTACAATGAGGTACATTACGTGCAATTGAGTACAATGAGGTACATTACGTGCAATTGAGTACAATGAGGTACATTACGTGCAATTGAGTACAATGAGGTACATTACGTGCAATTGAGTACAATGAGGTACATTACGTGCAATTGAGTACAATGAGGTACATTACGTGCAATTGAGTACAATGAGGTACATTACGTGCAATTGAGTACAATGAGGTACATTACGTGCAATTGAGTACAATGAGGTACATTACGTGCAATTGAGTACAATGAGGTACATTACGTGCAATTGAGTACAATGAGGTACATTACGTGCAATTGAGTACAATGAGGTACATTACGTGCAATTGAGTACAATGAGGTACATTACGTGCAATTGAGTACAATGAGGTACATTACGTGCAATTGAGTACAATGAGGTACATTACGTGCAATTGAGTACAATGAGGTACATTACGTGCAATTGAGTACAATGAGGTACATTACGTGCAATTGAGTACAATGAGGTACATTACGTGCAATTGAGTACAATGAGGTACATTACGTGCAATTGAGTACAATGAGGTACATTACGTGCAATTGAGTACAATGAGGTACATTACGTGCAATTGAGTACAATGAGGTACATTACGTGCAATTGAGTACAATGAGGTACATTACGTGCAATTGAGTACAATGAGGTACATTACGTGCAATTGAGTACAATGAGGTACATTACGTGCAATTGAGTACAATGAGGTACATTACGTGCAATTGAGTACAATGAGGTACATTACGTGCAATTGAGTACAATGAGGTACATTACGTGCAATTGAGTACAATGAGGTACATTACGTGCAATTGAGTACAATGAGGTACATTACGTGCAATTGAGTACAATGAGGTACATTACGTGCAATTGAGTACAATGAGGTACATTACGTGCAATTGAGTACAATGAGGTACATTACGTGCAATTGAGTACAATGAGGTACATTACGTGCAATTGAGTACAATGAGGTACATTACGTGCAATTGAGTACAATGAGGTACATTACGTGCAATTGAGTACAATGAGGTACATTACGTGCAATTGAGTACAATGAGGTACATTACGTGCAATTGAGTACAATGAGGTACATTACGTGCAATTGAGTACAATGAGGTACATTACGTGCAATTGAGTACAATGAGGTACATTACGTGCAATTGAGTACAATGAGGTACATTACGTGCAATTGAGTACAATGAGGTACATTACGTGCAATTGAGTACAATGAGGTACATTACGTGCAATTGAGTACAATGAGGTACATTACGTGCAATTGAGTACAATGAGGTACATTACGTGCAATTGAGTACAATGAGGTACATTACGTGCAATTGAGTACAATGAGGTACATTACGTGCAATTGAGTACAATGAGGTACATTACGTGCAATTGAGTACAATGAGGTACATTACGTGCAATTGAGTACAATGAGGTACATTACGTGCAATTGAGTACAATGAGGTACATTACGTGCAATTGAGTACAATGAGGTACATTACGTGCAATTGAGTACAATGAGGTACATTACGTGCAATTGAGTACAATGAGGTACATTACGTGCAATTGAGTACAATGAGGTACATTACGTGCAATTGAGTACAATGAGGTACATTACGTGCAATTGAGTACAATGAGGTACATTACGTGCAATTGAGTACAATGAGGTACATTACGTGCAATTGAGTACAATGAGGTACATTACGTGCAATTGAGTACAATGAGGTACATTACGTGCAATTGAGTACAATGAGGTACATTACGTGCAATTGAGTACAATGAGGTACATTACGTGCAATTGAGTACAATGAGGTACATTACGTGCAATTGAGTACAATGAGGTACATTACGTGCAATTGAGTACAATGAGGTACATTACGTGCAATTGAGTACAATGAGGTACATTACGTGCAATTGAGTACAATGAGGTACATTACGTGCAATTGAGTACAATGAGGTACATTACGTGCAATTGAGTACAATGAGGTACATTACGTGCAATTGAGTACAATGAGGTACATTACGTGCAATTGAGTACAATGAGGTACATTACGTGCAATTGAGTACAATGAGGTACATTACGTGCAATTGAGTACAATGAGGTACATTACGTGCAATTGAGTACAATGAGGTACATTACGTGCAATTGAGTACAATGAGGTACATTACGTGCAATTGAGTACAATGAGGTACATTACGTGCAATTGAGTACAATGAGGTACATTACGTGCAATTGAGTACAATGAGGTACATTACGTGCAATTGAGTACAATGAGGTACATTACGTGCAATTGAGTACAATGAGGTACATTACGTGCAATTGAGTACAATGAGGTACATTACGTGCAATTGAGTACAATGAGGTACATTACGTGCAATTGAGTACAATGAGGTACATTACGTGCAATTGAGTACAATGAGGTACATTACGTGCAATTGAGTACAATGAGGTACATTACGTGCAATTGAGTACAATGAGGTACATTACGTGCAATTGAGTACAATGAGGTACATTACGTGCAATTGAGTACAATGAGGTACATTACGTGCAATTGAGTACAATGAGGTACATTACGTGCAATTGAGTACAATGAGGTACATTACGTGCAATTGAGTACAATGAGGTACATTACGTGCAATTGAGTACAATGAGGTACATTACGTGCAATTGAGTACAATGAGGTACATTATGTGCAATTGAGTACAATGAGGTACATTACGTGCAATTGAGTACAATGAGGTACATTACGTGCAATTGAGTACAATGAGGTACATTACGTGCAATTGAGTACAATGAGGTACATTACGTGCAATTGAGTACAATGAGGTACATTACGTGCAATTGAGTACAATGAGGTACATTACGTGCAATTGAGTACAATGAGGTACATTACGTGCAATTGAGTACAATGAGGTACATTACGTGCAATTGAGTACAATGAGGTACATTACGTGCAATTGAGTACAATGAGGTACATTACGTGCAATTGAGTACAATGAGGTACATTACGTGCAATTGAGTACAATGAGGTACATTACGTGCAATTGAGTACAATGAGGTACATTACGTGCAATTGAGTACAATGAGGTACATTACGTGCAATTGAGTACAATGAGGTACATTACGTGCAATTGAGTACAATGAGGTACATTATGTGCAATTGAGTACAATGAGGTACATTACGTGCAATTGAGTACAATGAGGTACATTACGTGCAATTGAGTACAATGAGGTACATTACGTGCAATTGAGTACAATGAGGTACATTACGTGCAATTGAGTACAATGAGGTACATTATGTGCAATTGAGTACAATGAGGTACATTACGTGCAATTGAGTACAATGAGGTACATTATGTGCAATTGAGTACAATGAGGTACATTACGTGCAATTGAGTACAATGAGGTACATTACGTGCAATTGAGTACAATGAGGTACATTATGTGCAATTGAGTACAATGAGGTGCATGATGACAATATAAGCGAATACTTTAAGTGCTTGATGACGCTTAGATGACATGAGAACATTTGA
>CM067173.1:55172299-55190388 GCA_034093135.1 Erigeron breviscapus
AAAATTGAAGGAACCGCTCAACACATCTGATCACCTAACCAGATCTAACAAATACCAAAGTACGTATAAGCACAAAACACATCCAGTTGGAGAGTATGTAATATTTACTAAGTTTTATTCTATGGACTTAGTATATATTTTCCATGAGATTATGATTGTCGCTATACTGCAATCCATCTTATATGTGATTTTGGATGTTTCTTCTTTTTATGCTATCCAATTACTTACTTATTCATCTTATATTATATATGGGTTAATTTAGTTCATGCAACATATATATCATCTTCATCTTGGCATATGTACGTGAACACATGTTTAGTCTAATTTTCAAAATCATATATTAATTAAGCTTATCTTGACCTTAGTGAATATACGTACATATAATATATATAATTCAAATAAAATTTATATATATATATATATATATATATATATATATATATATATATATATATATATATATATATATATATATATATATATATATATATATATATATATATATATATATATATATATATATATATATATATATATATATATATATATATATATATATATATATATATATATATATATATATATATATATATATATATATATATATATATATATATATATATATATATATATATATATATATATATATATATATATATATATATATATATATATATATATATATATATATATATATATATATATATATATATATATATATATATATATATATATATATATATATATATATATATATATATATATATATATATATATATATATATATATATATATATATATATATATATATATATATATATATATATATATATATATATATATATATATATATATATATATATATATATATATATATATATATATATATATATATATATATATATATATATATATATATATATATATATATATATATATATATATATATATATATATATATATATATATATATATATATATATATATATATATATATATATATATATATATATATATATATATATATATATATATATATATATATATATATATATATATATATATATATATATATATATATATATATATATATATATATATATATATATATATATATATATATATATATATATATATATATATATATATATATATATATATATATATATATATATATATATATATATATATATATATATATATATATATATATATATATATATATATATATATATATATATATATATATATATATATATATATATATATATATATATATATATATATATATATATATATATATATATATATATATATATATATATATATATATATATATATATATATATATATATATATATATATATATATATATATATATATATATATATATATATATATATATATATATATATATATATATATATATATATATATATATATATATATATATATATATATATATATATATATATATATATATATATATATATATATATATATATATATATATATATATATATATATATATATATATATATATATATATATATATATATATATATATATATATATATATATATATATATATATATATATATATATATATATATATATATATATATATATATATATATATATATATATATATATATATATATATATATATATATATATATATATATATATATATATATATATATATATATATATATATATATATATATATATATATATATATATATATATATATATATATATATATATATATATATATATATATATATATTTATATATATATAGTTTAGAAAAAGACGCATTAATTAAGTTTGGGATTTGAAACGTATAAACAAAGTAGGATCGGCGTTGCTATATAATTTATTTCCTACCTTATATATGGACACAAAAAGTAGGAAGTTTTATATTGAGATTGAGATCATTTTCTTGGAGAAAAAGGCTAATTAATTTGGTGATTTGCAAGCATATATGCAAACCGAATATTTCTTGAGAATTTTTAGACGTGATAAGCCCAAATTAAATTTCAATTCTATCCTCTTTAGCTGTTGTGGGAGAAAATAAATTATTTACACATATTGATAAAAAAAAAAATACTGTTATTATTATATTTTATTTATTTACTTATAAAAATTCGGGATAATACAATCTTACCTCCTTAAAAAGAATTCGAGATTTTTACTTATAAAAATTCGGGAATTTCTTTACTTATAAAAATTCGAATTTCTTTACTTATAAAAATTCGAATTTCTTTACTTATAAAAATTCGAATTTCTTTACTTATAAAAATTCGAATTTCTTTACTTATAAAAATTCGAATTTCTTTACTTATAAAAATTCGAATTTCTTTACTTATAAAAATTCGAATTTCTTTACTTATAAAAATTCGAATTTCTTTACTTATAAAAATTCGAATTTCTTTACTTATAAAAATTCGAATTTCTTTACTTATAAAAATTCGGGAATTTCTTTACTTATAAAAATTCGAATTTATTTACTTATAAAAATTCGGGAATTTCTTTACTTATAAAAATTCGAATTTCTTTACTTATAAAAATTCGAATTTCTTTACTTATAAAAATTCGAATTTCTTTACTTATAAAAATTCGAATTTCTTTACTTATAAAAATTCGGGAATTTCTTTACTTATAAAAATTCAATATTATTACTTATAAAAATTCGGGAATTTCTTTACTTCTAAAACCTGCAAAATACAAATAATAAACAAACACATAAACATAAATGGATCCCAATATGATCAACAATATATGCCAAGGTAATATTATTGACAAACGGTAATTACAAGATAAATTACAAGACTTGAACATATGTAAATATATGTAACACATCTAGAATGCTTTTGTCACCGAGAAACATGCACCAACAGTCTCCCCCTTGACACTAGCATCTAGATGTGACCTTTAAGTGTTCGTTTGTCATCTTAAGTGCTGTCCAAAACCCTGTCATCAGGAACTTCAGGTGTTGCTTCCACTGGAGTCCTGCTCTTCTTCTCAATCACCTCAATAGTTCCCAACTCCCGATTTGAGTCTAACTCTGATTGATTGTCTACCCCAACCTTGCCCACTGCAACGGTTGCTTGTAGAGATAGCTCATTTGATCCTTTTGCTTTTGGATCAAGTAGATCAAGCATTGCATCAATATATGAACACTCCCAACTCATCAAAATTGAAGTACGCAGCAATGTCATCCAGGAGTTCACTCCCAACTTCTTCCTCGGTAGTTGGTCTAACCTGAATGCCGACTCCTACTCCTCCAGTCGGTTGTTCCTAGATACCAGCCACTTTCTCTACGGCCAGTGGATTAGATGAAGGAGCATCAGCTTGGCCATATTGACCTTGCTGACCTTGCTCCCCCTGAGCTGCATTGACGTTTGAGGTCGGAAATCTCTGAATCTCCTCCTGTTGTCTGGAACCGCTTGGATCCTCATCCTCATCATCCCTTCGACGATGTTTGAGAGTGTCCTCCTTGCATCCAGACTTCTCCCCTGAGATTCAAGATTTTTGATCTTGTTGTGCAGCTCAGCAGACCTCTTACCTAAGCTCTCGAGATGCTTAGCCTGACCTTTCAGCAATTTGTGGTGCACCCCAATGGAATCAACAATCCCAGTGACAAAATTGATTGTTGCTTCCTGGGCTTCTTGCAGGTCATACTGGCTATTCTCCAGCTCTAGGTGACTTTGTCTTATGAGGTCAGCATCTCTTCGGTGTGACTCTTCTTTTCCTTTTAGCTTGTTAGACAAGCCTGCAACTAGAGCTTTCATCCTCTGGATGTCCTCAGCTAACTTGGATACTCTCTCCTTGTTAAACTGAGTAGCTCCTTGCTGTGAAGAGGTCACTGATGGTCTTGTTTTAGACGGTGGAGTCATTGACGAAGACATGATTGGTGTGATTGTAGAGCTGCGAGGCCTTGCAGTCATCAAGACTGGTCTATCTCCAATCTTGATTCCCAAAAGTCTGATTACTTTCGGAGGTGACTGGTCATCTTCTGCACGAACCAGTGATACCACAGCTGGTTTGATGACAGGCGGACTGACATGAACTTGAGGAGTTGATGGTGCTGCTGAACTCGAGGAAGGTGCACCCATCAATCCTTTACCTCTATCTTTAGAATGGAGAGGTCCTTCAGTCATAGCTTCCGTCAAGTTCTGCACAGGCTCTTGAACACTTAGTGTCGGTTCATCCAAATCTTGTCTTGTCTCTTCCACCTCAGAAAAATATGTCTCCGCAATGAGCCCGAGAGACTCATTTGCATTAGACACCTCGGTGTCCTGACGTTGTCTCTTTCTGCTGAGACTTCGCCCTGACCTAGAGGGATCTTCTTCTTCTACAACTGGCCGGGAATCAGCTTCGGCCATGGGGAGATCAACTGCTGCAGACGTACTACCAACACCTTGACCTATGGGTACTCTGCCAGCAGCATTATCTTGACCATCATCCCCGTCATCATCTCCATCATCATCCCCGTTACCTCCTTCTCCTTGGTTGACATCTCCTCCAATGTCATCAGCAGTGTCGTTTTGGTTATCTATAACCATATCGTCGACGTGCTCTGCACCCAAACCCCTATCATCAACATCCATGTTGACTTCTTGGTTTTGTGCAAGCGGTTTTTCAGCAACGATCTCAGGATTTGCTTCAGCAGCTTCTTCCTGGACCAACAACTCTTGAGGAGCCTCTGCTGCAGCTGGAGGTGGTTGTTCTGGTTGCTGTTGTTGTTGTTGTTGTTGTTGTTGTTGTTGTTGTTGTTGTTGTTGTTGTTGTTGTTGTTGTTGTTGTTGTTGTTGTTGTTGTTGTTGTTGTTGTTGTTGTTGTTGTTGTTGTTGTTGTTGTTGTTGTTGTTGTTGTTGTTGTTGTTGTTGTTGTTGTTGTTGTTGTTGTTGTTGTTGTTGTTGTTGTTGTTGTTGTTGTTGTTGTTGTTGTTGTTGTTGTTGTTGTTGTTGTTGTTGTTGTTGTTGTTGTTGTTGTTGTTGTTGTTGTTGTTGTTGTTGTTGTTGTTGTTGTTGTTGTTGTTGTTGTTGTTGTTGTTGTTGTTGTTGTTGTTGTTGTTGTTGTTGTTGTTGTTGTTGTTGTTGTTGTTGTTGTTGTTGTTGTTGTTGTTGTTGTTGTTGTTGTTGTTGTTGTTGTTGTTGTTGTTGTTGTTGTTGTTGTTGTTGTTGTTGTTGTTGTTGTTGTTGTTGTTGTTGTTGTTGTTGTTGTTGTTGTTGTTGTTGTTGTTGTTGTTGTTGTTGTTGTTGTTGTTGTTGTTGTTGTTGTTGTTGTTGTTGTTGTTGTTGTTGTTGTTGTTGTTGTTGTTGTTGTTGTTGTTGTTGTTGTTGTTGTTGTTGTTGTTGTTGTTGTTGTTGTTGTTGTTGTTGTTGTTGTTGTTGTTGTTGTTGTTGTTGTTGTTGTTGTTGTTGTTGTTGTTGTTGTTGTTGTTGTTGTTGTTGTTGTTGTTGTTGTTGTTGTTGTTGTTGTTGTTGTTGTTGTTGTTGTTGTTGTTGTTGTTGTTGTTGTTGTTGTTGTTGTTGTTGTTGTTGTTGTTGTTGTTGTTGTTGTTGTTGTTGTTGTTGTTGTTGTTGTTGTTGTTGTTGTTGTTGTTGTTGTTGTTGTTGTTGTTGTTGTTGTTGTTGTTGTTGTTGTTGTTGTTGTTGTTGTTGTTGTTGTTGTTGTTGTTGTTGTTGTTGTTGTTGTTGTTGTTGTTGTTGTTGTTGTTGTTGTTGTTGTTGTTGTTGTTGTTGTTGTTGTTGTTGTTGGTTGTTGTTGTTGTTGTTGTTGTTGTTGTTGTTGTTGTTGTTGTTGTTGTTGTTGTTGTTGTTGTTGTTGTTGTTGTTGTTGTTGTGGTTGTATCACTGGTGCAACAGGAGGTTGTGGAGGGATCGACTGTGGAGCAGCAGCAAAATCACCTTCAACATCAGAGTCCTCATGCGCAAATCCATTATGTTCTGGAGCAACATAAGCGGGATTAACAAGCGCACCAAAGAGGTTTCTGTCCCTCGGTCGAGCCTGTTGTGGAAGATTTCCACGGTATCTATAACTATCGTTAAAGATACGATTAGGCATCGTAGTCACCGATTCAGTAGGACCCTCCGGAACAAGATTGGGTAGTCGAGCATTAATGATCAGCATCACTAACCTCGGATACATCAGAAATCTCTCATCATCCCTTGCCCTTATTTGCCTGCACATCTCATTAAATATATAACGAGAGAAGCTATAAGGCTTGTTCAGCACCAAAGATATCACTTATGATTGGGTTTCGACATTTAATGAAGCGTAACCCGATTTCTTATTGCTCAAAGCAACAAGAATCACATGTGAAAAGAATTTCCACCTGCCCATCAAACAATTCTTCTGAAATGTGTTCCGGTTTGCAGGACCGACATACCCCATTCTTCTGAATGCTCCCAATCTAAGTGCTTGGGGATATGTGGTTGGACCATTCACTCCTCCCTCTTGGTCTTCAGTTCCCAAGTCAAGAATACCAATCAAGTCAGAGGCAGTGAACTGGAAGGTCTGATTGTTCACCCTCGCTTCAATACTTGGGATAGCACCGGGCAACAATCTTGCAGATTCCCAGAATTGACTTAAGAAAGTCAGATAGATAACTGGGTCAGCTGTAAGAACATGTCTGATTCTTGATTGCTGCAGAAACTTAAGAATCCTGACAAATCTCCCAGCAATGGCTTGATTCACGTCCAAATCAATCAAGTAGTTATGATTTTTGTGAAAGTGTCTCTCAGCCATCTGCACAAAGATACAAACAACAACCAAACAAACGATTAGCAACAACAATTAAAGTCGAACTTTAAAGCTCTTAACATTTTCTAAACCCTTGAAACACTTAGTTTCATCGGTTCCGAGAACGTTATCAACTTTAACAATCGACGAATAGGTTGAACGATAAAGTTTTTAACATTTTCTAGGATAGCAAAACCATTTGTTTCGTAATCCTCCAAAATGTCATCAATTTTTGCCGAATCAACAAGTCGAATTTAAAAGTTTTAATGTTTTTTAAAGTTGCGAAACCATTTGTTTCATAACCTTCCAAAACATTTAGTTTTAATAAACGACACATTGAACTTTACTAAACTTAATTAAAACCATTTGTTTCATAACCTTCCAAAACATTTAGTTTTAATAAACGACACATTGAACTTTACTAAACTTAATTAAAACCATTTGTTTTTCTCAAATTTTTAAAGTTCAATATCATAAGGTAATCGCTTTCTAATTTGACTCATTTGATAATTTTCCCATTTTGAAAATTTTCCGAAGTCCTAGAACAAGCGAATTCCTTATACACACACATATGGTGACATTACACACATATGGTGTCAGTTTGACTGGATAGTACGTGTTTTGTTTCATATTTTACTTATTTAAAAATTTTCCGATTTAAAAATTTTGCAAGTCATGAAACACGCATATTAAGCAACAACACGCAAATGGTGACTAAAACACGCAAATGCTGTATTTTACTACGAAACACGCATATCTGGTCAAATGCGTGTTAGACTTTGATGATGTCATCAACACACGCAAAATCTGGAAACGTTTGAAGATGAACTGGGTTCACAAGAACACGCATATGGTGTATGAACACGCATATGCAGATTGTCATCCTCAAAACTTAATCCAGTCGTTTTGAACCCTAAAACTCTTAAATCTGGTACGAATAACATCTTATAAGTCCGATTTATTAGTTTATTGGTTCTATTTCTTCATCCATAGCATGTTAATAGTCCCATTTAGTGATTTTATATTCGAAATAAAAACCCTAAATATTTGGTCATTTAAACACGAAATCTGGACTTAGAAATCTTGTTAATCATATACCTTTGTTCAATAAGTGTTGAAGTAAGTGTTTCTTGTATCTAAAACACGTAAAAATCAAGCTTTGTGAATAGAGAAGATGAACAGTGCTATAGACGGGAAACGCGCAAATGGAGAGGGATTTAGAAAGAACACGCAAATGATTTAAATTAATCATTAAATGCGTATTTCTTTTCTATTTATACCCAATATAACACGCATACCCTACACTGACACCAGAACACGCATATTAGCCCGCTAAGCCAAAACACGCATATTAGGCCCAATAAGTAAAACACGCAGCTACAAGTCCACTTGGCTAAAACACGCATGTTAGTGCATGTTTCTCGGTGACAAAAGCATTCTAGATGTTTTACATATATTTACATATGTTCAAGTCTTGTAATTTATCTTGTAATTACCGTTTGTCAATAATATTACCTTGGCATATATTGTTGATCATATTGGGATCCATTTATATGTTTGTTTATTATTTGTATTTTGCAGGTTCTAGACATAACATGTAAAGAGTCATTAAGTTAATATTGTTTCTGCGTTTAACAGCAGTTGAAATATTAACTTTATGTACTTCCAAAGGGAAGTTAAGTTAACTGTGTTTCTGCGTATTTACAGCAGGAGAAACAGTAACTTAATGAATACTTCCAATAGGTAATATAGACAATGTTGTTTCTGCGAATCCACAGCAGTAGAAACATTGTCGTTAGCCAATGATTGGTTCTGCGTATATTTACAGCAGTTTAAACATTAGCTGAGTTAATGTTGGTTCTGCGTCTTGACAGCAGTTAAAACATTAACTCAAATATACCAGGTGTTATTTGAGTGTTCTCGGGAATTGAGAGTTCTTGTGGATTTGAGAGTTCTTGAGGCTTTTGAGAGTTCTTGAGGGTTTGAGAGTTCTTGAGGCTTTGAGAGTTCTTGTGGATTTGAGAGTTCTTGTGGTTTGAGAGTTCTTGAGGATTTGAGAGTTCTTGAGGCTTTGAGAGTTCTTGAGGTTTGAGAGTTCTTGAGGCTTTGAGAGTTCTTGTGGTTTGAGAGTTCTTGTGGATTTGAGAGTTCTTGAGGTTTTGAGAGTTCTTGAGTTTGAGAGTTCTTGAGGCTTTGAGAGTTCTTGTTATTTGAGAGTTCTTGAGGCTTTGAGAGTTCTTGTGGATTTGAGAGTTCTTGAGGTTTTGAGAGTTCTTAAGTCTTTGAGAGTTCTTGAGGTTTGAGAGTTCTTGAGGCTTTGAGAGTTCTTGTGGTTTGAGAGTTCTTGTGGTTTGAGAGTTCTTGAGGCTTTGAGAGTTCTTGTGGATTTGAGAGTTCTTGTGGTTTGAGAGTTCTTGTGGATTTGAGAGTTCTTGTGGTTTGAGAGTTCTTGGGATTTGAGAGTTCTTGAGGCTTTGAGAGTTCTTGTGGTTTGAGAGTTCTTGAGGTTTTGAGAGTTCTTGTGGATTTGAGAGTTCTTGAGGCTTTGAGAGTTCTTGTGGACTTGAGAGTTCTTGAGGATTTGAGAGTTCTTGAGTCTTTGAGAGTTCTTGTGGATTTGAGAGTTCTTGAGGTTTGAGAGTTCTTGTGGATTTGAGAGTTCTTGAGGTTTTGAGAGTTCTTGAGGGTTTGAGAGTTCTTGAGGCTTTGAGAGTTCTTGTGTTTGAGAGTTCTTGAGTTTGAGAGTTCTTGAGGCTTTGAGAGTTCTTGTGGATTTGAGAGTTCTTGTGGTTTGAGAGTTCTTGAGGCTTTGAGAGTTCTTGAGGCTTTGAGAGTTCTTGAGGCTTTGAGAGTTCTTGAGGCTTTGAGAGTTCTTGAGGCTTTGAGAGTTCTTGAGGCTTTGAGAGTTCTTGAGGCTTTGAGAGTTCTTGAGGCTTTGAGAGTTCTTGAGGCTTTGAGAGTTCTTGAGGCTTTGAGAGTTCTTGAGGCTTTGAGAGTTCTTGAGGCTTTGAGAGTTCTTGAGGCTTTGAGAGTTCTTGAGGTTTGAGGTTCTTGAGTTTGAGAGTTCTTGAGGCTTTGAGAGTTCTTGTGGATTTGAGAGTTCTTGTGGTTTGAGAGTTCTTGAGGTTTGAGAGTTCTTGAGGCTTTGAGAGTTCTTGTGATTTGAGAGTTCTTGAGTTTTGAGAGTTCTTGAGGTTTTGAGAGTTCTTGAGGTTTGAGAGTTCTTGAGGCTTTGAGAGTTCTTGTGGACTTGAGAGTTCTTGAGGATTTGAGAGTTCTTGAGTCTTTGAGAGTTCTTGAGGTTTGAGAGTTCTTGAGGCTTTGAGAGTTCTTGAGGCTTTGAGAGTTCTTGAGGTTTAGAGAACTCTCAAATGGTTTGAGAGTTTCTGTGGAAACAAGAAAAAGTATGCTTGTACACAAGAACTCTCAAACCAGGCCAAAACCCTTATGGGCTTGACATGAGAACTCTCAAACCCAATGGATTTGAGAGTTTTTGTCATTTGAGAGTTATTGTTTTGAGAGTTCTTGAGGGTATTTGAGAGTTCTTGAGGCTTTGAGAGTTCTTGTGGATTTGAGAGTTCTTGAGGTTTTGAGAGTTCTTGAGTCTTTGAGAGTTCTTGAGGTTTGAGAGTTCTTGAGGCTTTGAGAGTTCTTGTGGATTTGAGAGTTCTTGAGTTTTGAGAGTTCTTGAGGCTTTGAGAGTTCTTGAGGCTTTGAGAGTTCTTGTGGATTTGAGAGTTCTTGAGGTTTGAGAGTTCTTGGGTTTGAGAGTTCTTGAGGTTTGAGAGTTCTTGAGGCTTTGAGAGTTCTTGTGGATTTGAGAGTTCTTGAGTTTTGAGAGTTCTTGAGGCTTTGAGAGTTCTTGAGGCTTTGAGAGTTCTTGTGGTTTGAGAGTTCTTGTGGTTTGAGAGTTCTTGTGGTTTGAGAGTTCTTGAGGTTTGAGAGTTCTTGTGGATTTGAGAGTTCTTGTGGATTTGAGAGTTCTTGAGGCTTTGAGAGTTCTTGAGTTTTGAGAGTTCTTGAGGCTTTGAGAGTTCTTGTGATTTGAGAGTTCTTGTGTTTGAGAGTTCTTGAGGTTTGAGAGTTCTTGAGGCTTTGAGAGTTCTTGTGTTTGAGAGTTCTTGTGGATTTGAGAGTTCTTGAGGATTTGAGAGTTCTTGTGGATTTGAGAGTTCTTGAAGTTTTGAGAGTTCTTGTGGATTTGAGAGTTCTTGTGGTTTTGAGAGTTCTTGAGGATTTGAGAGTTCTTGAGCTTTGAGAGTTCTTGAGGTATTTGAGAGTTCTTGAGGCTTTGAGAGTTCTTGTGGATTTGAGAGTTCTTGAGGTTTTGAGAGTTCTTGGTATTTGAGAGTTCTTGAGGCTTTGAGAGTTCTTGTGGATTTGAGAGTTCTTGAGGTTTTGAGAGTTCTTGAGTATTTGAGAGTTCTTGTGGTTTGAGAGTTCTTGAGGCTTTGAGAGTTCTTGTGGATTTGAGAGTTCTTGAAGTTTTGAGAGTTCTTGAGGCTTTGAGAGTTCTTGAAGTTTTGAGAGTTCTTGTGGTTTGAGAGTTCTTGAGGCTTTGAGAGTTCTTGTGGATTTGAGAGTTCTTGTTTTGAGAGTTCTTGAGGTTTGAGAGTTCTTGAGGCTTTGAGAGTTCTTGTGATTTGAGAGTTCTTGAGGCTTTGAGAGTTCTTGTGGACTTGAGAGTTCTTGAGGATTTGAGAGTTCTTGAGTATTTGAGAGTTCTTGAAGTTTTGAGAGTTCTTGTGGATTTGAGAGTTCTTGTGGTTTGAGAGTTCTTGAGGTTTGAGAGTTCTTGAGGTTTTGAGAGTTCTTGAGGCTTTGAGAGTTCTTGAAGTTTTGAGAGTTCTTGTGGTTTGAGAGTTCTTGTGTTTGAGAGTTCTTGAGGCTTTTGAGAGTTCTTGAGTTTTGAGAGTTCTTGAGGCTTTGAGAGTTCTTGTGGATTTGAGAGTTCTTGTGTTTGAGAGTTCTTGAGGATTTGAGAGTTCTTGAGGCTTTGAGAGTTCTTGTGGATTTGAGAGTTCTTGAAGTTTTGAGAGTTCTTGAGCTTTGAGAGTTCTTGAGGTTTGAGAGTTCTTGAGGCTTTGAGAGTTCTTCTTTTTGAGAGTTCTTGAGGCTTTGAGAGTTCTTGTGGATTTGAGAGTTCTTGAAGTTTTGAGAGTTCTTGTGAACTTGCGTGTTCTTGAGGTTTTGCGTGTTCTTACACTTTTGCGCGTTTCATTTGAGTGTTCCCATTTGCGTGTTGTTGTGTTTTTGCGTGTTCCTGATTTGAACATAATACACAATGTCCGCAAACTATCTTAACCAATTAATACTTATGGACCATGAGACTGGTAAGGGTAATTCACCACCCAAGCTAATGATCATTGACCAATACTTTTCTTGGAAAGGTCGATTCGAATCCTTTATGCAATTCACGGACATTAGAATGTGTACTTGTATGACTGAAGGGTATAGTGCCCCAACATATGAGGATAGTGGTGTTAACAAAGTATATGCTTACCAAGATATGACTGAATCTAATAAAAAATTGTTTGAGGCAGAGAAAAAGGCACTATCAAGTTTAAAAATGTCATTGCCACAAGAAATATTACACTTATTTAATGAATTCAATATATCAAAAGAACTTTGGTTAGCATTAAAAAATCATTGTGAAGGGGATGAAACACTTAAAAAGAATCATAGAGACCTTCTAAAGCATCAGTATAATGTATTTAATGGGTTAAGAAGTGAAAACTTAGATCAACTAATTACAAGGTACTATCATTTGTTAGCTGAATTGCAAGCATTTGATGTAACCTACTCTGAGGAAGAAAAAGTCGAGAAATTTTTGAGTTCCTTGCCGGAAAAGTGGAGTAATTACATTACCACTTTGCAGGAAAAAGCAGATTTTTCTGATATGTCTTTGACTCAGATAGTTGCTAAGTTTAGGGGACAAGAAATGAAACTAAAAAGGAGGGAAGCAGGATATAATAATGCTCAGATTCCCGAGCTTTATTACGGTAGGCCTTCGACCAACGTAAGTCCAGGTTCCCCTGAAGGAAGTACAAGGGCATTCCTTAGTGAAGATGTTGACTTACAAAAGATCTCGTTTGACTCTAAGGGGAACATATGTCTTGTTTCAAGTCAGAGCGACAATGTAGGCAATCGTGAATATCCTACCTCCAGTGCTAGTTCCACCGTGCCTATAAGTGTCAAATGTGCGGAAAGTCACTTATCCGTTCTTGCGTCATTTGTGACATCATATGAACAGTTTATCCAAGGAAAGGTTCAAGATCCTAGTCTTATAGATGAAGACTATGAGCAAATTGATCCTTTGGATCTAGAAGAGATGGATCTGCAATGGCAAATGGCTATGCTAACTCTTCTGGCTAAACGGTTCTTATCAAGAACAGGGCGAAAGGTCGTGGGTTCCAAGCTTGGCTTTGATAAGTCAAAGATAAAGTGTTACAATTGCGAAGGCTTTGGACACTTTGCTAGGGAATGCCAGAGACCTAAAAAGGATGATAGGTCTATTGTGACTCGTCAGAAATTTAATCAAGGTGGATCAGCATCTCCTTCAGGTGCTCCACAACGAAGATATTATCAAGGGTCAAGTTCGAATGCTAGTAACTCTTCTCAACAAAACAGTTATCAAGGTTCCAAAGTTGAAAGTCCAAACTGTAATAACCAAAATGGGTCAAGAGCCTTGGTGGTTCAGCAACAGGAAGGTTCATACGACTGGGGCACGATTGTTGAAGAAACTAACAATGCCTACATGGTTGAGATCAGCTCAGATGTGTCATCAGATTCTGAATCAGAGATTTCAGAAAGTGATGACACTAGATCATTTAAAAACCCTGAAAAATCAATAGTTGTGAGCAGTTCAAACAAAGTCGAAGATCAAAAGACAATATCGGGTCTGGTGAACTTCATGACGAACTTGACTATCACAAAGTGTCCAGTCTCAGTAGAAAGGACTGACAGCATGTGGAATATAGATATTGGAAGTGCAATTCATGCTACAGGAGATAATAGTGTTTTGTCAGACTTTGTTAAGATTTCTGATGTTCAGGTGAACTTTGTCGGACCTGCTCAGGGGATCGCAACTGGTCATGGTAAAGTGAGCGTCACTAATCTTCATCTTGACAAGATGTATCATATTGAACATGTTAGTCAAAATCCTTTGAGTGTCAGTAAAATGAATGATGAGTGTCATGAGTGGGACAAGGATCATAAAAATGTTCTTCGTCTGATTCCTGAAGCCTCTAGGGTTGATGATACATCAACAAGCAGAGGAGTAATTCTAGAAGAAAACGAGACATTAAATTTGAGACACTCAAAGTCGACTCCATTAAATCCTATGAAAACAATGGATGAAGTTTTGGAAAGATTTTTGTGCATTGAAGGAATGAATGAGTATGGAATTCCTATTACGGAAGAAAATCTCAGGAGATTCAATAAGAAGAAAAATGTCAAAAGGATTTCCTGCTTCATATGGCGTACAAAGGGTCATGCTGCTAGTAAGTGTCCAAGTAAAGGAATGAATAGAGATTCTACTCATGCAGAGTCAAAACCTTCAAACACTGGGATATGCTCAAGCAGTAATGGTCTCTCATCAGACAATTTATCCAGGATTAATGAGAGAAATCTGAAAAGTAGTTCTCAGAATGAAAAGGGAAAAGATATGATGAAAGATCAACACAAGAAATCATTAGGAAATCTTGTTGGTTCTTTTCAAATACTTCCCATGCATGCTTTATCCACTCAAAGATCAAGAGATTCAGTGAAGAAATCAGTTGGAGAATGTCATTTCAGACAAGTGTCTAATCTTACAACTTCTTCAAACCACTCTTCTCAAAAAGGGAGATCAAAGAATCCTGGCAATATGTATCCTTCATACTCGTATGAAGTGAAATCATCCGCCAAGCCTACAGAATATCACAGTTCTTGTTATGATCGATTTGCTGGAAGAAGTGGTGATGGTTTCAGATCAACATCTCAGAGCTATTATGTTGGTGAGTCATCTAATGCTTTTCACAAGAAACAACATCAAGATGATTCAAATAAACTGAACAAGATTTTGGGTAAAGGAGGATGGGGAGAATTTGCATATCGGGATGATTCGGGAAGAATCCGGACAAAGAAGGTCTGGGTTCTTGACGAAGACAACTAATTTCCCTTTATTTCCACACGTCATTCTCGGAACGTCTAATGGAAAACCTTTATCGAAAGACAAGCTATTAGTAGATCATATCAACTAAGCTAAGAGAAAGTGGTATACACCGAACACCGGATGGAAGCTAACTTTATTAAAGAGGAAGAGTATGGTCGATAAGTAGAGGAAACACGATGACCTATGATGGTTATCCCCTCAAGGTCAAACGGCCAAATAGAGGTAAGCTAAAACAAGATGAACTTGGGTGAGAAAAATCTTGTAACACGGGGTGAGCCGTGAAGGACCATTGACCCCAAGGAGAATTGCGCCTAAGAAAAGTGAAGAAGGAAAGCGGTATGGAAATCACTGAGTTGGTAGTGAAAGCAAAGAAGAAATACGACGCTAGAAGTCAAGACACATACTACCATGACGACCAAGGAAGTTGGTCGCTGAACTAATTTTCAAACAACCACAAACTCCGGGAGGAGCTAGTTATGGAGCATTTGAATGCGATAAGGATAACTCGCATCAGTAACGAATTGGGATTAGAGGATACGTAGCAGCATGATGTAACGAGAACCCCTGAGGAGACTACAAAGACTAAGCGACTTCGCGCGTTACATTCAAAACAACGATCACTCTGGGAAAATGACGCATCTAAGTAGCAAAATAATAAGGTGTATGGTGATCCATAAGAACATGAAAGAAAAATGGAGAAAACCAAATAGTTGAGAAAAGGATGAGGTGTAAAGCCTCACCTAAATTATGTTACAACACAATTCCTAAGGACGTTAGGTTAGCATATTTAAAAAAGAAGCATAGCTTAGAAAGCTGAAAATGGACATGAGACCTTGGAGAGCAAGGTAATTGGAAGCTTTGTAGATCTAGGTCAGAAGGACCTAAGAAGGATTTCTCTAAGAAGGAAATCATACCAATGAGGACTTGAAGTGATCGTCTTGTCAAGATGGTGGTGATATGATTATTGGTGAGCATAAGGATTGTGTAAATCCTATCATGAGGAATGCGTAGGTATAGCAAAGAAACCGAATAGGTTATATGTGCGATGTTAAAAGAGATTTGTCGGTGATGAGTCATAGATAATGGTCCTTCTAGCGTTAAAAGGAAGCAGTTAAAGGTACCTTAAAACGATTTGAAAGCCAATATTCGCAAAAGCAAGAGAAGCTGGTAACGATATGACTTAGCGAATAATGGAAGAGGCGACTTTGGAAAAATAAGGGCAAAATTGAAGAACAAAGGTGAGTATGAGGAACAAGATGGAACTATCGTCATACAATTCATGATTCCCTTGAACGCCATAAAGCAACAAAGACGACATTGGAAAAACCCTAAAATGAGGTACTACGGAGATGTACCTTTGCAAATTTAGTACAACTCAACATAACAGATTAGTATCACTCTTGTTAAGGGAGTAATCCCTTAACAAGTGGTTGGTCACAAACGTAGTCAATATTCAAGTAGCGGCAAACGTATCCAACGTCAAACCGAACAAAGATGAAAATAGGCGAGAAGCCATTGGGAAGTTTCTTTGATTGAGAAAGCAAACGATAAAGGAAGGTGTACAAAGTAACAATGGAAATGAGTAGCCACCAACGATCGATATTCCAACGTCTCTTACTATTTTTATTTTAACTCCCGTTACGAACCGTTTGCTCATTTTACACCTCCGTATTGACATTCTTATCATTGTCCCATTGTTTAGTATTGGTCTAGGCAAGATGAACAACCCACAACGATTACATATAATTAATCTCTAGTCGTCTCAAGAAGAGAGCAACATTCGTAACCTTTTTCTGTTTCAAAGTTTCTAATCACGAGGAATGTTAGGGCCCCAAGCAATGGATTCCCCCGACTACGAAGGCTAAAGCCTACAAGAAACCAAGAATCGTGAAGAAATCTTATGTGATTTTCACGCATCATAAGTCTCCGTGTCGACGCCCTTACTGTCAGTCTATTCATTTTCTCTACCGTATGAATGATCGAACTTCGAGGACGAAGTTATCGTTAACGGGGTAATGATGTAACAACCCTCAATTTCCGACTAGGACAATTTACTTATATTTATCTAGGTATCTATCCCTAGGGGTTTATCAAGAGAATTGACCTTCTAGACATTTAAGGCATGGTGATAATTGCCCTCTAGTTCAATGAAATACCATAGATGACTATGTAACAACCCCCATTTTTTTAATATTATATATATATATATATGCTAGTTATGTTGCCTATGATCCCGCAAGCCATAGTTATATTAGTAGCTAGTAGATAATGCCCCTAAATTAGCAATCTCAAGCTATAATTAAGTTCTTAATCAAACTTAATAAAATGACAATGAACAAGAATTTTGTTTCAAGAAGATAAGTATATAAGTAATTATATAAGGTTCATAAGTTGTGATAACAATCAAAAATCTATACAACTATCCCACCATTCAAACACCAAGCTAAATAAAATACATTTGAACATGAGAATATAATGACCATCTTAAAATATATTAATAAGCTATTATGTACATAAAGTGAGTGTTAGGTCGAAAATCGACCAAGTATAATTTGTCCCGAAATAGTTGAAGTTCAGTGAACAAAACTTGTACAGAATTCTGAAGTCGTTCAGAATTAGTTCACTGAAGCTTCACTTCAGCTCAGATCAACGTATCAGAATACCGTTCAGAACGAAGTCAAAGACTGAAGTCTGAAGAAAGAGAATCAAGCTCAGATGTGGAGCTCAGAAGTTGATTCTCAGTATAAAGTACTTACACCACTTTACACTAATTACGAGGAAGACTTTACTTTACATACCTTTACCTGGTTAATAGATTTATCTATTAATAAAAGTACAAGGATAAAGTAAAAGGTTGGGAATAAAGTATGACAAGTCACATCAACAGACTTTTATACTTTACCTCAAAAGTTAGCATGTAAGGAATTAGGTTTAATTCCTTAAATGCTCCCAACCATATTTGTACGACTTTATGTCCACGTCATCATGGACTTTTCCTATAAATATAAGTCTTCTCACAATTTTCAAACAGCTTAAAACTTAGGCATTGCAACTTGTGAGATATGCTCTAAGTAAACTTACGAGTATTTCCAAGTTATTAGATCACTTGTATTTCAGGATTGTTTAGATATTTACACTTGGGTGTTTATCTTTGTTCCGCAACAATCCTTGTATTTGTTTAT
>CM067173.1:55191388-55236030 GCA_034093135.1 Erigeron breviscapus
TTCTCCATTTTCCTTTCGTTTTCTTATGGGCCACCATACTCCTTACTGTTTCGTCACTCAAATCCATCTCTAACTAGAGTAATCGTCGTCTTGAACAGCACACAAGTAGTCACTAGTCCTTGCAGTTATCTCAAGGGTACTTGTCAGATCATGGTGATATAGATCCTTTGATCCTAACTCATCACAGATGCGAATTATCCTTATCACCCTTCCGTTCAAATATTCCATAACTAGCTCTTCACGGAGTTTGTTAGTTGTCTGGAACTTAGTTCAGCGCCCAACTTCCTTAATCGTTGTCGTAGCATGTGCCTTGACTTCTAGCGTCGTATTTCTTATTTGTTTTCTCTACTAGCTTTAGCAATTCCATGTTGTTTTCTCCTTCACCCTGCTTGGGCGCACTACTCCATGGGTCGATGGTCCTTGACGATTAACCACGTGTTGCAAATTGATTTTCACTCAGATTCATCTTGTTTTAGCTTACCTCTCTACGACCGTCGACCTTGAGGGGATAACCATCACAAGTCATCGTGCTTCCTCTACTTATCGACCATACTTCTCTTTAGTAAAGCTAGCTTCCATCGGGTGTTGGGCGTATATCGATTTCTCTTAGCTTAGTTGATACTCTCCACTAATAGCTTGTCTTTCGATAGAGCTTTTCTAATTCGTATTCAAGGAATAACGCGTGAACCGCCATAAAGATAAACGCCACCAGAACTACATCTTGTAGACGACGTCAATGCCTTCACTTTACTGTTTGTGTCAAATGATGCCTTCTTTACTCTATCTTCTACTCCACATCACCTTCAATGATGCTAGTGAATGACTCTTCTTGAAAGATAAGGTATAATCTTGCACTTCATACTCCTTGTTCGAGTATCTACCTTTGCTGTGATTACCCCCTTAACATTCTTCCTCTAGAAAAATGTAAGGGATTTCCTACTTTTCACTTTATCTCACCATACTTGACGATCTTCATTTCGCCAAGTTCCTGATTCCTTCATGTAGCAATTATCCGTTTGCTTTGGTGTTTTGAAAAAAGAAAAGGATAGCTCAGAATTCCTTTTTGTTACTCTTCCATCTTGAGGGTTACTCGACACACCCTAATTGTCTTATTGTCCTTGGTTTTCTTCTTCTAACCACTTTCGTCTTCCAACATTGCTAGTGATCTCCCCCAAGTTCTAGGGAAGTCTTATATTTATCCAAAGGTGACCTTCATGTCACACGACCTTCCTTTCGTCGGCCGCTCAATTTTTCCTTCGGTCGATCAACATAGATAGGGAAGACCTTCAATTCTTTCTCCAAGTTAAAGCTTAGTATACTCTTCACTTGTGCTTCCATGTACTTTGACTTACACACCACATATCTTCTCCGCCCTACTTTATGTACATGATCCAATAACATCTTCTATGCTATATAGTTATCCCAAGTATTTCACTTATTGACGGCCGATGTCTTACGTCTTTCGTATCCCTTGATGTCGCAGTAAGAGAAGGGTTCCAGTTACTCGATTTTGCCATTGCGGAGTGTTACGTAAGTGAATGGTGTGTTGTTAGGGTACTAACTTTGAGGAGAAGTGGTGGTGATCATTACTTTGAATAATCAAGAATATAAAGGATATAGAATTTGGTTTCGAATGAATGAAATAGGAAAACAAAAGATTCATTAAGGCTCGGATTAAACTCCTTGCGCGAGTTAGAGAAATCACTTCTTTGTCTTTCGTCGCCCCATGGACTCCAACTTTCAATGACGTCAATATATGTCGCACCGACTTAGATAATATAGATAGATGTTCGCGTATACGTGTTAGAATAGAAATATCGCACCAAATTTCAGAGCTACAATCCCAGAATGTGTCTTCTAGAATGTATATCGGAATGTGTTTATTGGCGTCGTCAAATCGTAATTTGGCTTTAATACCACTCGTCTTTCATAAGTCTCCAACTTCATTCGACGTTTACATATGTTTCGCACCATTTCAGATCGAATACCAAGGTTATGCGTAGTTTCTAAGAGGATAGAGTCGCGTCATATCTTGGGTCTACAATTCTCAGAGTATATCGTCCAACGTACGTGAAAAGATGCTCCACTGATGATATCGCCGTTGTCATATGTCCATAATGAATAGTGGTGTCGTAAGAAATAGGATGTGGGATAATTTCAAAAGAGCACGAGTGAACGAATATTGGATTAGAGGGGTACTTAATGACAACTTCCATACTTAGGAAATTCCTAATTCATTTCGCATTTCTCAGGGACAATCACTAGTTCCCAAGCGGTCAAATCTCATCACGCAGTATATATCTCAGTAGTAAGGACTAGCCACATTATAATCACATCTAGCAGGTGCCAGTTCTCAATAGTCAAATCTTAGAGCATAATAACTATCTCAATAATAAGGCACAACTATATAATCATTAAATCGTTCATGCACTAGCCCTCAATTAGCTCAATCTTAGGGCGCAATAACTATCTCCATAGTAAGGCATGACTACATAATCATCGCAATATTCACGCGCTAGTTTCAAATAGCTCAAACTTAGGGAGTAAAGGCTCTTATATCCATATCGTCCATGAAATTTCATATCAACTCGTCAGGCCTATATTTTCCTTCTAAATCGATCATAAATAGTCAACGTCATTACTCAATAAATTGAACAAGTCATACCCCAAAATGATTTCGTGCCTTATAATAATCTCATTAGTTTAAAGTGCCTATGCAACTTAAAGTTCAACATCATGAATCATAAGACTTTTACGCATGCATTCCTCACATAATTTCCACATTGCACATTCCAAACTTTCACATTGCATATTACAAACTTTCACATTGCACATTACAACTTTCACATTGCACACTACAAACTTTCACATTGCACATTCCAAACTTTCACATTGCACATTCCAAACTTTCACATTGCACATTCAACTTTCACATTGCACATTACAACTTTCACATTGCACATTCAAACTTTCACATTGCACATTCAAACTTTCACATTGCACATTCAAACTTTCACATTGCACATTCCAAACTTTCACATTGCACATTCCAAACTTTCACATTGCACATTCCAAACTTTCACATTGCACATTACAACTTTCACATTGCACATTACAAACTTTCACATTGCACATTCAAACTTTCACATTGCACATTACAACTTTCACATTGCACATTCAAACTTTCACATTGCACATTAAATTTCAAAGCTCAAACTTAGGGAGTAAAGGCTCTTATATCCATATCGTCCATGAAATTTCATATCAACTCGTCAGGCCTATATTTTCCTTCTAAATCGATCATAAATAGTCAACGTCATTACTCAATAAATTGAACAAGTCATACCCCAAAATGATTTCGTGCCTTATAATAATCTCATTAGTTTAAAGTGCCTATGCAACTTAAAGTTCAACATCATGAATCATAAGACTTTTACGCATGCATTCCTCACATAATTTCCACATTGCACATTACAACTTTCACATTGCACATTACAACTTTCACATTGCACACTATAAGCTTTCACATTGCACATTACAACTTTCACATTGCACATTACAACTTTCACATTGCACATTACAACTTTCACATTGCACACTATAAGCTTTCACATTGCATATTACCACTTTCACATTGCACATTATAAGCTTTCAAATTGCACATTACAACTTTCACATTGCACATTCAAACTTTCACATTGCACATTAAACTTTCACATTGCACATTACCAAACTTTCACATTGCACATTCCAAACTTTCACATTGCATATTTCAAACTTTCACATTGCACATTACAACTTTCACATTGCACATTACAACTTTCACATTGCACATTACAACTTTCACATTGCACACTATAAGCTTTCACATTGCAATCAAATCATGCCCAAATTCACATGTTATAGCATAGAGTAGCATGTATCAACGAATATCTTTCAATCTTATTCATTTCACTTCTAATGTGCAGAGGGGAATCCTACTAAACTAGCATAATCCTCAAGTAAGGCAAGTCTCGAATCGCTATATATGCTTAGGTGAATGTCTAAATGCAACACGTATGCTCATAAAAACGGATTTATTAAAGATTTTTTTTTTTTTTTTTTTGAAAAGGAATCCTTTTGAACATAAGTCCAAGTGGCCGTTTGAGTTTTACATGGTCCTCTCATAATTAAACGTAGATTCATGACTTTACGTTTAATTATGGTCCTACCATGTAAAGCTCAAACTAGTCCGCTCAACCTTATGCTCGACTCGACTATAAAATTTGTTTTGAAAAGAGGCTATAGTTTTGGAATCCCGGAGGAACCCCAATGTTCTCTATAACCTTAGTCTCTGATACCATTTTCTGTAACACCCCAACCACGGCGGAATGATGAGATGTACAGAAAGTCGAGTATTCAAATCAAAGGATAATAGATAACATTCACCATAGCTTTAGTTGACAAGAATAATTTTACAATGCACAAGCATGTGAACCAATTTCCGAGTACAATACGTCTACCATACTTGGATATTGAGTCCACGAAACAAATAACAATTACATGAGATGATATACTACAATGATCAAGGCGGATTCCATTGCCCGTCACAAGGTTTGATCTTTGACTCCAAAGTGCAATGCAAACAATCATGATGCATATAATTCCTCAAGACAAAGGCTAATTCCTGAAAAGCATGAAGAAAAAGTGTCAACTACGAAAACGTAGTTGGTGAGTGCATAGGTTTGCAAGTAAACCTCGTTACATATCCATTTCAAAATAGTTGAGAAATCCAAGGTAAATTATAAAGTTCTCATTTGTCACATTTAAACTTTCACATTGCACATTAAACTTTCACTTTGATATTACAAACTTTCACATTGCACATTACAACTTTCACATTGCACATTACAACTTTCACATTGCACATTACAACTTTCACATTGCACATTACAACTTTCACATTGCACATTACAACTTTCACATTGCACATTACAACTTTCACATTGCACATTACAACTTTCACATTGCATATTACAACTTTCACATTGCACATTACAACTTTCACATTGCACATTACAACTTTCACATTGCACATTACAACTTTCACATTGCACATTACAACTTTCACATTGCATATTACAAACTTTCACATTGCACATTACAACTTTCACATTGCATATTACAACTTTCACATTGCACATTACAACTTTCACATTGCACATTACAACTTTCACATTGCACACTACAACTTTCACATTGCACATTACAACTTTCACATTGCACATTACAACTTTCACATTGCACATTACAACTTTCACATTGCACATTACAACTTTCACATTGCACATTACAACTTTCACATTGCATATTACAACTTTCACATTGCACATTACAACTTTCACATTGCACATTACAACTTTCACATTGCACATTACAACTTTCACATTGCACATTACAACTTTCACATTGCACATTACAACTTTCACATTGCACATTACAACTTTCACATTGCACATTACAACTTTCACATTGCACATTACAACTTTCACATTGCACATTACAACTTTCACATTGCACATTACAACTTTCACATTGCACATTACAACTTTCACATTGCACATTACAACTTTCACATTGCACATTACAACTTTCACATTGCACATTACAACTTTCACATTGCACATTACAACTTTCACATTGCACATTACAACTTTCACATTGCACATTACAACTTTCACATTGCACATTACAACTTTCACATTGCACATTACAACTTTCACATTGCACATTACAACTTTCACATTGCACATTACAACTTTCACATTGCACATTACAACTTTCACATTGCACATTACAACTTTCACATTGCACATTACAACTTTCACATTGCACATTACAACTTTCACATTGCACATTACAACTTTCACATTGCACATTACAACTTTCACATTGCATATTTCAAACTTTCACATTGCACATTACAACTTTCACATTGCACATTACAACTTTCACATTGCACATTACAACTTTCACATTGCACATTACAACTTTCACATTGCACATTACAACTTTCACATTGCACATTACAACTTTCACATTGCACATTACAACTTTCACATTGCACATTACAACTTTCACATTGCATATTTCAAACTTTCACATTGCACATTACAACTTTCACATTGCACATTACAACTTTCACATTGCACATTACAACTTTCACATTGCACATTACAACTTTCACATTGCACATTACAACTTTCACATTGCACATTACAACTTTCACATTGCACATTACAACTTTCACATTGCACATTACAACTTTCACATTGCACATTACAACTTTCACATTGCACATTACAACTTTCACATTGCATATTACAAACTTTCACATTGCACATTACAACTTTCACATTGCACATTACAACTTTCACATTGCACATTACAACTTTCACATTGCACATTACAACTTTCACATTGCACATTACAACTTTCACATTGCACATTACAACTTTCACATTGCACATTACAACTTTCACATTGCACACTACAACTTTCACATTGCACATTACAACTTTCACATTGCACATTACAACTTTCACATTGCACATTACAACTTTCACATTGCACATTACAACTTTCACATTGCACATTACAACTTTCACATTGCACATTACAACTTTCACATTGCACATTACAACTTTCACATTGCACATTACAACTTTCACATTGCACATTACAACTTTCACATTGCACATTACAACTTTCACATTGCACATTACAACTTTCACATTGCACATTACAACTTTCACATTGCACATTACAACTTTCACATTGCACATTACAACTTTCACATTGCACATTACAACTTTCACATTGCACATTACAACTTTCACATTGCACACTACAACTTTCACATTGCACATTACAACTTTCACATTGCACATTACAACTTTCACATTGCACATTACAACTTTCACATTGCACATTACAACTTTCACATTGCACATTACAACTTTCACATTGCACATTACAACTTTCACATTGCACACTACAACTTTCACATTGCACATTACAACTTTCACATTGCACATTACAACTTTCACATTGCACATTACAACTTTCACATTGCACATTACAACTTTCACATTGCACATTACAACTTTCACATTGCACATTACAACTTTCACATTGCACACTACAACTTTCACATTGCACATTACAACTTTCACATTGCACATATAAACGTTCTCATTTGTCACATTTATCGTGGCAGAAAAATATATCGATCGATTAATCATTCATTATACCAAAATCATTTGGTCATCAATACTTCAATATTGCCAATTTCAACAACTTTCAAGATTCCATATAAGGTCCAATACCCAAACCGTATGTTCAATCCATAATATCCAACCATAAATAATATCAATGCCACTTGGTCAATGGTAAGACTACCATGACGTAATTCGATGAGATTGTTCTTGAGCCACTACTAAGACCGGTTATGTCCCAATAATCAATATAATGTCCCAAATGATAAGATAATGATAAGCACATGCTGTCAATCACGTGCATAAAGATAACCAAGGGTCGTGCCATGGAGACGCCCATAAATATATAGTAGTTAGAGCACCGCGAGGCCAGACTGGCGATGAAGGTGGCCACCAAGGCAGACCAAACATCCCACCGTTACCTATAATAGTGGATGAGGGGACAAGTCCTAGTTGCGCAACCCTCTAACTACAGGCCTCAAATGAGTTAATAGTAGTGTACAGGGGACCACCGTTTGACAGTACTCAAGCTCATCATATAACATATAACATGTTGAACATACAATATAATTCCCATATCATTATCATTATTTCAAAGAATCATTTCATAAGAGAAAGTCATTTTAATTAATCATGCTTTTCACCCCGCAAGTAAAACATATAAAAGAGTTTGAAAGGGGGCTATGACTCACCTTGATATGCCGCATATTATATTCACTTATCCAAAATGGGTACTTCCCATCTATCGCTTCCTTGATCATATATCCGTCATATTCCTCAATCACATTTCGAGCCAAGACTATCCCTACGATAGGACTAATATACGTAAGTTCCTATCTTAAGCCATCACTAAGAAATGCCACTTTCATTATGTTGTCATAAATTTTGGGATCCAAGTATATTGTTAATATTTGCATCTTTTTTGTTGTAGAGAGTGTTGGTGAAAAATGGTCACTTTCATTATGTTGTCATAAATTTTGGGATCCAAGTATATTGTTAATATTTGCATCTTTTTTGTTGTAGAGAGTGTTGGTGTAAAAGGGTCACTTTCATTATGTTGTCATAAATTTTGGGATCCAAGTATATTGTTAATATTTGCATCTTTTTTGTTGTAGAGAGTGTTGGTGAAAAATGGTCACTTTCATTATGTTGTCATAAATTTTGGGATCCAAGTATATTGTTAATATTTGCATCTTTTTTGTTGTAGAGAGTGTTGGTGTAAAAGGGTCACTTTCATTATGTTGTCATAAATTTTGGGATCCAAGTATATTGTTAATATTTGCATCTTTTTTGTTGTAGAGAGTGTTGGTGAAAAAGGGTCACTTTCATTATGTTGTCATAAATTTTGGGATCCAAGTATATTGTTAATATTTGCATCTTTTTTGTTGTAGAGAGTGTTGGTGAAAAATGGTCACTTTCATTATGTTGTCATAAATTTTGGGATCCAAGTATATTGTTAATATTTGCATCTTTTTTGTTGTAGAGAGTGTTGGTGTAAAAGGGTCACTTTCATTATGTTGTCATAAATTTTGGGATCCAAGTATATTGTTAATATTTGCATCTTTTTTGTTGTAGAGAGTGTTGGTGAAAAAGGGTCACTTTCATTATACATGTAGTTATAGGTTGTTAGAATTTCGGTAACTTGCCTTTGATTATCATGGTTCCCATTGTGTGCTTTGCTTGATTATAATATTTGACATTAGTAACTTCATAATATTAATATTCATGAATACTTTCTGATTTACAACTATTTATTTAATTTAATATTATTTAATTAATTATTTATTCATTTTCTTGATTTATTAACCAAATAATTCTTTAAAAATACTTTTAAGTACCTCACTTGCCTTTATAATTCGTGGCTAATTATATTTGGGTTATATTCTGATTATTATGCTTTTTAACTTAGAATTGTGATATATATATTTATTTATGTAATTTTTCTATTAATTTAAAAATAGTTATTAATTAGTGATTTTCACTTACTTAATTATTTCTAATTTATATGACATTTGTTCTTTGACTTAAAATGATTTTATTCCAGTAGGTTTTAGTCACTTTCATCATTGGTTGTGATTATTTAACCAATTTCATGGTTTATATACTTTATTTATTTATTTATTTACCTTTTTAATTATCATTTAAATTTAATAATTAATAGAAATTCTTAGAAATCACCACACAACTTTTTGGCTAAAAATCCCAGCCCTTTTAGGCAACTTTTATCATGGGAAAAATCATATCAATTCAACCTCTCTTGTGTCTCGCTCATTTTGAGGATTCTAAGCTTATAAATCGTTTACCGAAATAGTGATTTAAGCCTCATTTTTCGAGCAATTCAAATGCGTCAAAATGGATTTTCATACTTATTTCATTATTTACAGAATTTTCATTATATTTTGGTGTCTTAAGTCGTGATAGTGGTGGTGGTGTGATGTGTGCAAATTAAAGCTTTCGGTTAGTGCTTATATGAACCGAATTAGTGATTTGTAGGCTTGTCTTTGCCATTTAATAACCAAGTTAAGTTTTATAACTTTTATTTGACATATTTTCAGTAGGTTTATAATATTTTTTGTTACGAGATTGTTGGAGTTGCTTAAAGTTGCAATCTAGTGACTTTTAGCTTATTTTGTTGTGAAGAACTTTTACTTGGAATTTTCTGTTTTAACACTTATTTTCATAAAATGTTGAGTAGTCATTTTTGGTTAAGTTGAATTATTTGGACGTTGTTGATTTTTATACAGAGACATATATGTGTCCTATATATATGTGAATTTTTGCTAAATTTTTAGACATGGTTTACTACCTCTAAAAATTACCAAACCAAAACTGGTCAGAACAAGAGCTGCTGTGCGACTCAAAATATTTTATAAAAGATTTCTATGATGAACATTTAAGAAAAATCTCTCAATTTTATTTTAAGTTAGGGACACTTTGAACTCAGTTCACACCAAGTTTAAACTTCTGAAACCTATTAGTTAAGAAATTAAAAATCGTCAAAGTTGACTCAACATTAAGACAAAAATCCAGTTTTGACCACTTTTGGTAGAAAAATCATATCTTTGGTTTGGTTTAGTGTTTTTGAGTGATTCCAGTTGGAGGTTAAATTTAACTCTTTTATCTACAACTTTTATTTTGAAAGTTTTGTTTGAAACGGCCCTCACATGTTCAGTTCATCCGTCCAAAGACAGAAGAATAATTCTGTCAGAAAGTATTTGGGTCCAAACAACTCACCAATGACCATTCTTGCTTTATTAACACTTGAGTTCATCATTTACAAGATTAATACTTTATTTTTATACCTCTTAACATCAAATTTCCAGATTATTATACCTCTTTTAACATATTTTTCACTTAATACAAGTCCATATCCATCTCATAATATAACAACAAGATTCAACTTTCTTAGATCTAACATGTATTCATTCAAATCAACACTTTTCAATACCAATCTTTATAGATCTAACTTTCAACAACATAAAAACATCTTTTTAATGAAAAATCTCAGAAATATATTCTTCAAAATATACAAAAACATATAGATCTATGAAAAGGAAAATCACTTTAAAAGCTACTAATCTATAACAACACTTTTGGGTCTTAAACTTGTTGAATCCTTGGATCTTTCTCATAGATTTCGACATGCATATGCATGAGGAGAAAGATCCTATCAACCTTGCCTTCATCAAGTGTATAACACAAAGAAACAAGAAGAAAACATAAACTTTTGATAAAACCTTTGGAAAATAAGCAAGAACAAAATAGATCTAGTAAAGAGATAAAGTTTTATACCCTTGATGAACTTGGTTTGAAGATGGAAAAAGTGCAGAATTTTCGTGACCTTGAGAGGCCCAAATAACCCTCCCTTTGCTTGAAAAACACCCTTAAACCTTAGCTTGATTCAACCCTTACTTACTCTAGTATAAACCCTTATTATTGTTATTGCTTATATTAGATTTAGTCTTGTTTTTCTCCTTGTTTTGTTGTTGGCCGAATTGTAGAGAGAAAAAGAAGAAGAGAAAGGGTTTTTGTGTGAGAGAAATGTGTGTGTTTTGTTTGTAAGAATGAAGTAAAAGAAAAGTGAAGTGTGTGTGTGTGTGTGGGGGGGGGAGAGGTGGTGGGATGGGAGTGGGGGGGGGGGGGGGGGGGGGGGGGGGGGGGGGGGGGGGGGGGGGGGGGGGGGGGGGGGGGGGGGGGGGGGGGGGGGGGGGGGGGGGGGGGGGGGGGGGGGGGGGGGGGGGGGGGGGGGGGGGGGGGGGGGGGGGGGGGGGGGGGGGGGGGGGGGGGGGGGGGGGGGGGGGGGGGGGGGGGGGGGGGGGGGGGGGGGGGGGGGGGGGGGGGGGGGGGGGGGGGGGGGGGGGGGGGGGGGGGGGGGGGGGGGGGGGGGGGGGGGGGGGGGGGGGGGGGGGGGGGGGGGGGGGGGGGGGGGGGGGGGGGGGGGGGGGGGGGGGGGGGGGGGGGGGGGGGGGGGGGGGGGGGGGGGGGGGGGGGGGGGGGGGGGGGGGGGGGGGGGGGGGGGGGGGGGGGGGGGGGGGGGGGGGGGGGGGGGGGGGGGGGGGGGGGGGGGGGGGGGGGGGGGGGGGGGGGGGGGGGGGGGGGGGGGGGGGGGGGGGGGGGGGGGGGGGGGGGGGGGGGGGGGGGGGGGGGGGGGGGGGGGGGGGGGGGGGGGGGGGGGGGGGGGGGGGGGGGGGGGGGGGGGGGGGGGGGGGGGGGGGGGGGGGGGGGGGGGGGGGGGGGGGGGGGGGGGGGGGGGGGGGGGGGGGGGGGGGGGGGGGGGGGGGGGGGGGGGGGGGGGGGGGGGGGGGGGGGGGGGGGGGGGGGGGGGGGGGGGGGGGGGGGGGGGGGGGGGGGGGGGGGGGGGGGGGGGGGGGGGGGGGGGGGGGGGGGGGGGGGGGGGGGGGGGGGGGGGGGGGGGGGGGGGGGGGGGGGGGGGGGGGGGGGGGGGGGGGGGGGGGGGGGGGGGGGGGGGGGGGGGGGGGGGGGGGGGGGGAAAAGTGAAGTGTGTGTGTGTGGGGGGGGGGGGGGGGGGGGACGGCCAAGGCTATAAGTTAGGGTTTCTCCCCCCTTTTTTTTTTTTTTTTTTTTTTTTTTTTTTTTTTTTTTTTTTTTTTTTTTTTTTTTTTTTTTTTTTTTTTTTTTTTTTTTTTTTTTTTTTTTTTTTTTTTTTTTTTTTTTTTTTTTTTTTTTTTTTTTTTTTTTTTTTTTTTTTTTTTTTTTTTTTTTTTTTTTTTTTTTTTTTTTTTTTTTTTTTTTTTTTTTTTTTTTTTTTTTTTTTTTTTTTTTTTTTTTTTTTTTTTTTTTTTTTTTTTTTTTTTTTTTTTTTTTTTTTTTTTTTTTTTTTTTTTTTTTTTTTTTTTTTTTTTTTTTTTTTTTTTTTTTTTTTTTTTTTTTTTTTTTTTTTTTTTTTTTTTTTTTTTTTTTTTTTTTTTTTTTTTTTTTTTTTTTTTTTTTTTTTTTTTTTAAATATTTTGAGATAGAAATCTTTATTCTCATGTCATGTTTACTTAAATTGGTTTGGTGATTGATTTGTTGGACATTTATAAGAATTTTGATTGATATCTCATCTTGTGAGACTCACTTTATTATTTATATGACTTAACTCCTCGAAATAAAGTTTTTGGTTCGTTGACCTTTTGTCAAGTTCAATTAGAACTAGTTTTTAGCTTGAGATTGTGTTGCATGATTATAGTTATTATTCATGGCATTTATAAGATAGCTAGTCACCTACAATACTTCATTGAACTAGAGGGCAATTATCACCATGCCGAAATGTCTAGAAGGCCAATTCTCTTAATATACCTCTAGGGATAGATACCTAGATAAGTCTAAGTAAATTGTCCTAGTCGAAAATTGAGGGTTGTTACACAATAACGTTCGGGTCATTACGAGCATCAGCAACATTCAGCACGAAATCACGACCTCTAGCAGCCTGAATTTGATTACCTCTATTCTGATTGGGTCCAGTAATCTGTAGTTGGTTAGGATGAACCGCCACTTGAACCTGTTGCCCAACCCATTGAGGACATGTGTTTCGGTAGTGCTCAGTAGACCCACATTCATAACATGCCCCACGAACTCCAGTTGGTCCCCTTTGATTCAATGGTACAACATTCAATGGTGCCCTATTCAATGGTGCCACCTGAGTCCTTGGTTCCCTACAGTAGTTTGCCAAATGCCCAGTCTTATTGCAGTTGTAGCATGTTAAGCAATTCTGATTTGTTGCATGATGAAGATTGTACTTGGTACACTTAGGATGAGGACCCACATATTCCTTTTTGCCAGCATCAGTCACTGCAAATACCTTGCCTCTGTCCTGTCTCTTCCCATCAGATCGCCAAACTTTCTTACTACTACTCGCCCCACTGCTTTCCTTTCTTTTTGTTCCAACAACAGTAATAGTTCTACACTGAACCAACTCCTCTGTCATAGCCTCAGACCTTAATATATACTCCTCCAAGGTAAGTGGGTGAACAACAACTATAGTCGACCTAACCTGAGGAATTAACCCACGAAGATACTTTTCTATACCCTTGTTCTCAGGTTCAACCAAATGTGGAACGAGCCTTGACAGTTCATTAAAACGGGTAGTATATCTAGCATGATCAGCACCAACCATCTTATGTTCCAAAAACTCTCGTTCTAGCCTCACCAGTTCAGTTGCTGTACAGAACTTCCTCATCAACAACTCTCTGAAGTTGTACCAAGACATCGCCTCTGCCGCTAATCTGCCTCTGACTCTGTAACACCCCAACTAAGGCGGAACGATGAGATGTGCAGAAAGTCGAGTATTCAAAACAAAGGATAATAGATAACATTCACCATAACTTTATTTGATAAAAATAATTTTACAATATACAAGAATGTGAACCAATTCCCAAGTACAATACGTCTACCATACTTGGATATTGAGTCCACGAAACAAATAACAAATACATGAGATGATATACTACAATGATCAAGGCGGATTCCATTGCCGATCACAAGGTTTGATCTTTGACTCCCAAGTGCAATGCAAATAATCATGATGCATATAATTCCTTAAAGCTTACGCTAATTCCTGAAAAGCATGAAGAAAAAGTGTCAACTACGAAAACGTAGTTGGTGAGTGCATAGGTTTGCAAGTAAACCTCGTTACATATCCATTTCAAAACAAACTTAGAAAACGTATTATTTCATGTCAATTCACCCAAACCACATGACCGACAAAAATTCTCATATCAAACCATCAAGTTTTCAAAATACCATAACATCATTTCAAGGAGTTGAGAAATCCATGGTAAATTATAAAGTTCTCATTTGTCACATTTATCGTGAGAAAAATATATCGATCGATTAATCATTCATCATACCAAAACCATTCGGTCATCAATACTTCAATATCGCCAATTTCAACAACTTTCGAGATTCCATATAAGGTCCAATACCCAAACCGTATGTTCAATCCAAAATATCCAACCATAAGTAATAATCAATAATATTTAGCCAAAGGCATAATTTGATGAGTTTGTGCTTGAGCCACTACTAAGACCCTTTCACGTCCAAATAATAATAATGATAATATGTCCCGAAGATATGATAATAGAAGCACATGCTGTCAATCACGTGCAATAATAATAATAAATGGGTCGTGCCATGGAGACGACCAATAATATATAAAGTAGATTAGAGCACCCCTAGGCAGACCGGAGATGAGGGCGGCCACTCAGGCGGCCAGTCAACCCGCTGCTATCTTGGTGAGTGAGGGGACGAATCCTAGTTGCGCAACCCTCTAACTACAGGCCTCAATGAGTTAATAGTAGTGTACAGGGGACCACCGTTTGACAGTACTCAAGCTCATCATATAATATATAACATGTTGAACATACAATATAATTCCCATATCGTTATCATTATTTCAAAGAATCATTTCATAAGAGAAAGTCATTTTAATTAATCATGTTTTTCACCCCGCAAGTAAAACATATAAAAGAGTTTGAAAGGGGGCTATGACTCACTTGATTAGAGAGTGTTGCTTCTTGACAATGTGAAAGTTCTCCTAGTAATGTTCCTCACCAAGCAAGCCTAAACCATAGTATATATATGCACGACATGAGTTCGTGTGACATGAACTAGTATGCTAGATCATGAGATGTGTTCTAGTAGACTTGCCCATCTTTGATTGTTATTAAATTATGGAGTTCAAGTGTATTACATTGCTCACAATATTTAGTTAGAGGGTATTTGATAGAGAAAGTCAATTTCTCATTATACGTATTTATATCTTGTTGGAATTTCGGTAACTTGGCTTTGATTGTCATGGTTTCCATTGTGTGCTTTGCTTAATTATAATATTTGACATTAGTAACTTCATAATATTAATATTTATGAATACTTTCTGATTTATAACTATTTATTTAATTTAATATTATTTAATTAATTATTTATTCATTTTCTTGATTTATTAACCAAATAATTCTTTAAAAATACTTTCAAGTACCTCACTTGCCTTTATAATTTATGGCTAATTATATTTGGGTTATATTCTGACTTTCATGTATTATAACTTATAATTTTATGAGTTGTATATTTATTTATGAAATTTTTCCATTAATTTAATACTAGTGGTTAATTAGTGATTTCTTTTACTTACTTAATTACTTCTAAAATATATAACATTTGTTCTTTGGCTCAAGATGATTTTACTTCAGTAGGTTTTAGTCATTTTCATCATTGGTTGTGATTATTTAACCAATCTCATGATTTATATATTTATTTATTTATTTATTTACCTTTTTAATTATCATTTAAATTCAATAATTAATAGAAATTCTTAGAAATCACCACATAACTTTTTGGCTAAAAATCTCAGGCCTTTTAGGAAACTTTTATCATGGAAAATCATATCAATTCAACCTCTCTTGTGTCTTGCTCATTTTGAGGATTCTAAGCTTATAAATCGTTTACCGAAATAGTGATTTTAGCCTCATTTTTCAAGCAATTCAAATGCGTCAAAATGGATTTTCATCCTTATTTCATTATTTACAGAATGTTCATTATATTTTGGTGTCTTTAGTCGTGATAGTGTTGGTGGTGTGATATGTGCAAATTAAAGCTTTCGGTTAGTGCTTATATGAACCGAATTAGTGATTTGTAGGCTTGTCTTTGCCATTTAATAACCAAGTTAAGTTTTATAACTTTTATTTGACATACTCTCAGTAGGTTTATAATACTTTTTGTTACGAGATTGTTGGAGTTGATTAAAGTTGCAATCTAGTGACTTTTAGCTTATTTTGTTGTGAAGAACTTTTACTTGGAATTTTCTGTTTTTAACACTTATTTTCATAAAATGTTGAGTAGTCATTCTTGGTTAAGTTGAATTATTTGGACATTGGTGATTTTTATACAGAGACATATATGTGTCCTATATTTATGTGAATTTTTGCTAAATTTTTAGACATTGTTTACTACCTCTAAAAATTACAAAACCAAAGTTGGTCAGAATGCTTGTGTAGAAACACGTGAATGACGTGTTCCCAGATCGTTTAACACGAGATCTACGATCATAGACAGGCGGAATCCGTCTATAATCGTCGTTAGGGTTTATATGATGAACACGAAGATAACAACAACAAAATATTTTATGACTTTCACCCAGTTCGTCCATTTCAAACCATTTTCACACGCTCCAATTTCAAAAACAGATTCTGTGAACTTTCTTGTGATTTTTGGTTAGAGATTTTGGACATAGTTTTGGTTTGATTCATATAAGATTCATATTTCTTGTAATATATTCATAAAATCCAGATTATTATACTTCTTTTAACATATTTTTCACTTAATACAAGTCCATATCCATCTCATGAGCCAACAACAAGATTCAACTTTCTTAGATCTAATATGCATGCATTCAAATCAACACTTTTCAATACCAATCTTTATAGATCTATCATCTACAACATAAAAGCTTTCTTTTTATCAAAAATCCCAGAAATATATTCATTAAAATATATAAAAACATATCAATCTTTCAAAGGCAAAATCACTTTAAAAGCTATTAATCTATAACAACACTTTTGGGTCTTAAACTTGTTGAATCCTTGAATCATTCTTCTAGATCTCGACATGCATAAGCATGAGGAAGAAGATTCTATCAACTTTGCCCTCCTCAAGTGTGTTTTTCAAAGAAACAAGAAGAAAACAGAAACTTTTGATAAGATCTTTGAAAAATAAGTAAGAATAAGATTAAATCTAGTAAAAAGGATGAAGATTTATACCCTCTTGGATTCGGTTTTGATGATGAAAATGGGCAGAAAATTCGTGGCTTTCAAGGCTCCAAACAACCTTAATCCTTGCTTGAAATAACCCTAAATCCTAGCTTGATATAACCCTTGATTAATCCTTTACAAACCCTTATTATTATTATAGATTAGATATGATTTTTCCCATGCTTTTTCCTTGTTGTTCTTGGCCGAAAATGGAGGAAGAAAAGGAAGGGGAAATGCAGAATTTTTGAGAGAGAAATGTGGTTGAGTGTGTGTGTGAAAGTTTTGGGAAGTGGAGAGAAATGAAGAGTGTGTAAAGGGTTTGTGTATGGGGAGTGTAAAGTCAAGATGAGTATTTTGATTGGGTGAATGGTTTTGGGGAAAAGGGGGGCTGGTTTTGTTAGGGTAAAATGGGAGGGGATTTTGAATTTTGGTGTATAATATAAGCGTATGTATATTTGTATGTAATGTCGGTTTATTTATGTAACAACCCTCAAAATCCGACTAGGGCAATCTACTTGGACTTATCTAGACATCAATCCCTAGAGGTTTATTAAGAGAATTGATCTTCTAGCCATTTAAGGCATAGTGATACTTGCCATCTAGTTCAATGAAATGCCCATATACGATAGTTATCTTAGAAATGCCATAACCAATAATCATTCAAGACAATCTCGAGCTATATATTGGTTCCAATTGAACTTGATGAAATGTCAATGAACCAAAAAGTTTTATTCGAGAAGTTAAGATTACGTGAATAATTATATAAGGTTCACAAGTTGGGATAGCAACCGGAAAAAAAAAGCTCACAAGTTGAGATAACGACCAAGAACTCTTATAAACGTCCAACAATTTAATCATCAAGTTAATTTAAGTAAACATGACATAAAAATAACATGCCTAACTCAAAAATATGTTTATAAACTAATATGCACATAAAAGTGCTTGAATAATAATAATAGGTATATGTATGTCTAATACAAATACAAAATGTACATAAAATGACTTAAGTAGCTAAATTAAAAACACAAAAGTATGTATATACATACATACATACACACGACATACATATACATATATATACTCACAAACATAACTATACTTACAAATACATCTAACTATACTTACAAATAAACATATATTACTCTTACAAAACAAATACCCACCCAAATATACATACATACATATACACTTATACACTTATAAAAAAAAAAAAAAGAGAAACCCTTCAATTCCCCCCTCCCTTTGGCCGTCCCCCCCTTCACACACACATACACTTCTCATTTCCATTTTACACTCCACCATTTAGTTTTGTAACTCCCCAAAACACACACACATATTTCTCTCTCACAAAAACTTTTTCTCCCTTTTTCTTCTTCTTGCTCACGGCTCAAAAGGGGGAAGAAAAACAAAAATCTAATCTAATCTAAACAATAATAATAACTAGGGTTTGTTAAGGATTAAACAAGGATTATTTCAAGATAGATTAAGGGTTGTTTTAAACTTAAAAAAAGGGGTCATTTGAAGCTTTGAAGGCCACGAAAAATCTGCCCTATATCCTTCATCAAAACCGAACTCAAGAGGGTATAATCTTCATCCTTTTTGTTAGATCTAATCTTGTTCTTGTTTATATTCAAAGGTTTTATCAAAAGTTTATGTTTTCTTCTTGTTTTCCTTGCAATATACACTTGATGAGGGCAAAGTTGATAGGATCTTTCTCCTCATGCATATGCATGTCGAAATCTATGAGAAAGATCCAAGGATTCAACAAGTTTAAGACCCAAAAGTGTTGTTATAGATTAGTAGCTTTTAAAGTAATTTTCCTTTTTATAGATCTATATGTTTTTGTATATTTTGAAGAATATATTTCTGAGATTTTTCATTAAAAAGTGTTTTTATATTGTTGGATGTGAGATCTATGAAAGTTTGTATTGAAAAGTGTTGATTTGAATGCATGCACGTTAGATCTAATAAAGTTGAATCTTGTTGTTGGATTATGAGATGGATATGGACGTGTATTAAGTGAAAAATATGTTAAAAGAAGTATAATAATCTGGATTTTATGAATATATTACAAGAAATATGAATCTTATATGAATCAAACCAAAACTATGTCCAAAATCTCTAACCGAAAATCACAAGAAAGTTCACAGAATCTGTTTTTGAAAGTGGAGCGTGTAAACATGGTTTAAAATGGACGAACTGGGTGAAACTCATAAAATATAAAACGAAGCCTTTTGAGTTAACTTTCATCTCCCACTGGAATCAGATTAAAAGACGAAGTAGAACTCAAGTTGTGATTTTTCTACCAAAAATGGTCATTGGTGAGTTGATATAATCAAGAACATTCTGACAGAAATAATCTTCTGTCTTGGAACGGATAAACTGAGCATGTGAGGGCCGTTTCAAGCAAAATTTTCAAAATAAAAGTTGTAGATAAACGAGTTAAATTTAACCAACAACTAGAATCACTCAAAAATACTGAACCAAACAAAAGATATGATTTTTCTACTAAAACTGGTCAAACTGCATTTTTGTCTGAATATTTTATCAACTTTAACAATTTTTATATTCTAATACATAAGGTTCCAGGAGACCATACTTGGTGGAAAGTAAGTACAATGTGTCCTAAACTTAAAATAAAATCATGGAATTTTTATTAAGAGCAAAACCCAAATAACTTTTATAAAACTTTCGAGTATGCAAAACAGTGACTGTTTTGACCACTTCCACTTGGAAAAATATTTAGAGGTAGTAAACATTCTTTATAAATTAACCAAAATTCACAAAATAAGTGGACACATATAGGTTATTGTATAAAAATCAGGAGGGTCCAAATAATTCGGTTTAACCCCAAAACAGTAGCCAACATTTCACAAAAATGTGAAGTAAAAACAGAAAAATTCTGAAGTAAACCAATAATTTGTGTAATGGGCTAAAAGATACACTAAGGACCATAATGGGCTAACCCGGCCCAAATAATAAACCCATTGAACCATAAATCAGTAGGCCCACTGGGCCTAATAAACCATGTAGCCCAATAACCAAGATGACCCATTAAGCACATAACCCAAATAAGGTTAAGCCCAATAACTAAATTAAGCCCAAGTCACCTAAAAGCCCATAACACTTAGGCCCAATTTGGTAATGGCCCATAACACTTAAACGAATTTCATAAACCCGTATAATCATAAGATATATCGAGAAGTATGTGAGTTTGAAAGATAAGCGAAATCAAAGTAACACAAAAGATAATTAAGTGGAATGGACATAAGTAATTACGTTAATCAAACTATAAATTGATATCACGAATGCTAACTAGTATTAAAATCGGTTACACATCAAATGATGAATAAATATAATATAACTTAACATGACATTCCCATATGATAACCTAAGATGCCAAACGAAACCACAAATGAAGGCAAGTTACCGAAATTCTAACAACTTATAACTACATGTATAATGAAAGTGACCTTTTACACCATCAATCTCTACAACCAAAAAGATGCGAATACTAGCAATACACTTGGATCCCATAATTGATGACAACATAACGAAAGTGGCATTTCTAAGTGATGGCTTAAGATAGGAACTTACGTTTATTAGTCCTCGCGTAGGGATAGTCTTGGCTTTGAAATGTGGTTGAGGACCATGATGGAATATATGATCAAGGAAGCGATAGATGGGAAGTACCCATTTTGGATAAGTGAATATTATATGAGGCATATCAAGGTGAGTCATAGCCCCCTTTCAAACTCTTTCGGGGTGAAAAGCATGATAAATAAAAATTGCTTTATATATATATGAATGATTCTTGAAAGAATGATTATGAAATGGGATATATTGTATGTTCAATGTGTTATAAGTTATATGATGAGCTTGAGTTCTGTCAAACTATATCACTTCGGTACACTACTATTAACTCCGAAAGGGGAGGCCTGTAGTTAGAGGGTTGCGCAACTAGGAGTCGTCCACTCACCCATTAAAATAGGTAACGTTGGAATGTTGGTTGCCTTTGTGGCCACTTTCATTGCCAGTCCGACCCGAGCGGTGCTCTAATCTACTTTATGTTAGGCGGTCGTCTCCATGGCACGATCCCCTTCTTTATTAATTGCACTTGATTGACAGCTTGTGCTATGAAATGAAATATTATGTTGGTTGGGACAGGAAATGGTCTTAGTAGTGCTCAAGCACAAACTCATCAAATTATGCCTTGGGCTAAATGTTATTGAAATTATTTATGGTTGGATATTATGGATTGAACATACGGTTTGGGTATTGGACTTCATATGGAATCTTGAAAGTTGTTGAAGTTGGCGATATTGAAATGTTGATGACCGAATGGTTTTGATGTATGATTAATCGATTTATATACTTTTTCTCTCACGATAAATTTGACAAATGAGAACTTTATAATTTACCATGGATTCTCAACTCTTTGAAAGGACGTTATGGTATTTTGAAAACTTGATGGTTTGATATGGAAATTTTCGCCGATCATACGTTTTGGGTATGTTGATATCTAATAACATGTTTTCTAAGTGTTTTAAAATGGTTAGGTAACGAGATTTACTTAAAAACCTATGCACTCACCAACTACGTTTTCGTAGTTGACACTTTTTCTTCATGCTTTTCAGGAATTAGCGTAAGCTTTGAGGAATTATATGCATCATGATTATTTGCATTGCACTTGGGAGTCAAAGATCAAACCTTGTGATGGGCAATGGAATCCGCCTTGATCATTGTAATATATCATCTCATGTATTTGTTATTTGTTTCGTGGACTCAATATCCAAGTATGGTAGACGTATTGTACTTGGGAATTGGTTCACATGCTTGTGCATTGAAAAATTATTTTTATCAAATAAAGCTATGGTGAATGTTATCTATTATCCTTTGTTTTGAATACTCGACTTTCTGTACATCTCATCGTTTCCGCCTTAGTTGGGGTGTTACAGAAAATGGTATCAGAGACTAAGGTTATAGAGAACATTGGGGTTCCTTCGGGAATTCAAAACTATAGCCACTTTTCAAAACGAATTTTTATAGTCGAGTCAAGCATAAGGTTAAGCGGACTAGTTTGAGCTTTACATGGTAGGACCCTAATTAAACGTAGGTCATGAACTACGTTTAATTATGAGAGGACCATGTAAAACTCAAACGGCCACTTGGACTTATGTTCAAAAGGATTCCTTTTCAAAAAAAAAAAAAAAAGATCTTCAATAAATCCATTTTTATTTGAATACTTGTTGCATTTAGACATTCACCTAAGCATACATAACGATTCGAGACTTGCTTTACTTGAGGATTATGCTAGTTTAGTAGGATTCCCCTTTTTCACATTAGAAGTGAAATGAATATAAGATTGAAAGATATTCGTTGATACATGCTACTCCATGCTATAACATGTGAATTTGGGCATGATTTGATTGCAATGTGAAAGCTTATAGTGTGCAATGTGAAAGTTGTAATGTGCAATGTGAAAGTTTGACATATCAATGTGAAAGTTTGGGATGTGCAATATGGAATTTATGGGAGAAATGCATGCGTAAAAGCCTTATGATTCATGATGTTGAACTTTAAGTTGCATATGCACTTTAAAATAATGAGATTATTATAAGGCACGAAATCATTTTGGGGTATGACTTGTTCAAATTATTGAGTAATGATGTTGATTATTTATGATCGACTTAGAAAGAAAATATAGGCATGACGAGTTGATATGAAATTTCATGGACGATGTGGATATAAGAGCCTTTACTCTCTAAGTTTGAGCTATTTGAAACTAGCACGTGAATATTGGGACGATTATGTAGTCATGCCTCACTACTAAGATAGTTATTGCGCCCTAAGATTGAGCTAATTGAGGGCTAGTGCATGAACGATTTAATGATTATATAGTTGTGCCTTATTATTGAGATAGTTATTATGCTCTAAGATTTGACTATTGAGAACTAGTACCTGCTAGATATGATGATAATGTGGTTAGTCCTTACTACTGATATAGATTTTGCGTTGAGATTTGACCGCTTGAGAACTAGTGATTATCCCTGAGAAATTCATTATGAAGTTAGATATTTTCTAAGTATGAAAGTTGTTATTCAGTACCCGTCCAATTCAACATTCGTTCACTTGTGCTCTTTTGAAAATTATCCATCATCATATTTCTTATGACACCGCTACTCATTATTGACATACGACACCGCGATATCATCGGTAGAACATCTTCCCACGAACGTTGGACGATATACTCTAAGAATTGTAGTCCCAAGATATGACGCGACTCTATCCTTTTAGAAACTACACATAACCTTTGCGTTCGATCTAAGATGGTGCGAAACATATGGGAGCGTCGAACGAAGTTAGAGACATACGAACGCTGAGCTGTTTTAAAGCCATATGACGATATGACGACACTAGTAGGACGCATTCCTATATATTCTAGACGACACGTCCTAAGGATTGTAACCCCAATATTTGGTGCGATATTTCTATTCTAACACGTGTACGCAAACAACTATCTATACTCTAAGCCGGTGTGACATATATTGACATCACTGAAAGTGCGAGTCCATTGGGCAACGAAGGACAGAGAAGTGATTTCTTTAACTCGCGCAAGGAGTCTGATTCGAGCCTTAAGGATTCTTTTGTTTTTGTATTTCCTATTTCATTCATTCGAAACCAAACTCTATATCCTTGATTATTCAAAGTAATGACCACCACCGCTTCTCTTCAAAAGTTAGTAACCTAAAAATATACAATTCATTTACGCAATACTCAGTAAAGGCAAATTCGAGTAAGTAGTACCCACTCTCTCGTTGCGACATCAAGGGACGCGAAAAATAGTTGAGACACCAGTCGTCCATATGTGGAAGACTTGGGATAACTTTATCGCGTAGAAGATGCTATTGGGTCACGTACATAACGTAGGACATGCAAGATATGTTGTGTGTCAATCAAAGTACAAGGAAGCAAATTTTCACAAGCGACGTTGAAGCAATCCGTTTAACTCACCTAAGAATATTAATTTGAGTTGTCGTCTTATTCTCGCTATGAACTCTTACCCCCCACTTCCACATTAAAATTAGCCAAGTGAATTTCGACAATCTTGAGGACCAGACACGATGAAAGCATGGTTCTTCTTATTTTCCAAAGATTTACGATTCCCTTGATCCACGGATGACTCGACGCAACACCTGAAAGTGGTGAGACCAAATAACTAACACCACCCACTCGCAACGACGTTAAGAGAAGGACCCACTCGATACAAGGAAGTTTAGAAAACTAGTGAGTTAGAGAAGTATAGTATAGAAGATACTATAGACTAGTATACCCAATGAAAGTGATGCCTTGGATACGGTCTACATGTGAGAGAGTGTAGAGGCAATTGAACCGAGGCCTCAAATTGGTGAAGGAATTTAAGGACCTTCTATCCATGTAAGAAATGGAGCCTCAGCGGCAATTAGAAGAAATCCCAAAGTTACCGTTGGAGCGAAGATGTAATTAAGAAGGAATAAGAAATTTGGCGAATTGAAGATCGTCAAGGAAGGCGAGGAGAATTGAAGAACAGGAAGCCCTTTGCATTTTTCTAGAGGAAAAATGTTAAGGGGGTAATCACAACAAAAGAAGATGCTCGAACAAGGAGTATGAAACGTAAGATTATACTTTATCGTCCAAGAAGAGTTATTCACTAGCATCATTGAAGGTAACGTGCAGTAGAAAGTAAAGTAAAGGAAGGCGATTGAACCCAAACGGTAAAGTAACGGCATTAACGTCATCTACAAGGTGTAGTTCTGGAGGTATTCATCTTTATGGCGCCCCTCATGTTATTCTTTGAATATCACTTGGAAAACCTCTATCGAAAGACAAGCTATTAGTATAACATATCAACTAAGCTAAGAGAAAGCGATATACGCTCAACACTCGAGTTTAGAAGCACTGGGAGTTGTGAAGGGTATCCTCTCAAGGTCAACGTTCTTAGGGAGGTAAGCTAAAACAAGATGGATTTGAGTGACGAAACGGTAAGGAGTATGGTGACCCATAAGAAAACGAAAGGAAAATGGAGAAAACCGAATGGTTGAGAAAAGGATAAAGTAACCGATGTTTCTCCTAAATTATATTATATCACGATTTCTAAGGACATTAGGTTATTGTATTTGAAAAGAAGCGTAGCTTAGAAAGCTGGAAATGGATATGAGGCTCAGGAGAGCAAAGTAATTGACAGTTTTGTAGAGGTCAGGAGGACCTAAGAAGGATTATTTTAAAGGAGGAGTTCATACGAATAAGGACATCGAAGTGTTTACCTTGAAATGATGGTGGTGATATGATTACTTAAGAGCATAAGGATTGTGTAAATCCTATCATGAGGAATGCGTAGGTATAGCAAAGAAACCAAATAGGTTATATGTGCGATGTTAAAAGAGATTGGTCGGTGATGAGTCATAGATAATGGTCCTTCTAGCGTAAAAAGGAAGTAATTAAAGGTACCTTAAAACGATTGAAAGCCAATATCGGCAAAAACAAGAGAAATTGGTAACGATTTGACTTAGCGAATAATGAAAGAGGTGACTTTGGAAAAATAAGGGCGAAATCGAAGAACAAAAGTAAGTATGAGGAACAAGATGGAACTATCATCATACAATTCATGATTCCCTCAAACCCCATAAAGTAACAAAGACGACATTGGAAAACCCTAAAATGAGATACTACGAAGATGTACCTTTGCAAATTTAGTACAACTCGACATAACGGATTAGTATCACTCTAGTTAAGGGGGTAATCCCTTAACAAACGGTTGGTCACAAACGAAGTCAATATTCAAGTAGCGGCAAGCGTATCTAACGTCAAACCGAACAAAGATGAAAATAGGCGAGAAGCCATTGGGACGTTTCTTTAATTGAGAAAGCAAACGATAAAGGAAATACACCAAGTGACCAATGGAAATGAGTAGCCACTAACAATCGATATTCCAACGTTTCTTACCGTCTTTATTGTAACTCACATTACGAACCGTCTGCTCATTTTACCCCCCGTATTGATATTCTTATCATCATCCCATTATTTAGTATTGATATAGGCAAGATTGACAGCCCGCAACGATTACATACGATTAATCCCCAGTCGTCTCAAGAGGTGAGCGACATTCGTAACCTTTTTCTTTTTCGAAGTTTCTATTAACGAGAAATGTTAGGGCACAAAGCAATGGATGCCCCCAACTACGGAGATCAAAAGCTTGTAAGTAATTAAAAAGGTCATGATGAAACCAGATGGACTCTCACAAATTGTGCGCCTCCGCGAAGCCATCCTTACCGTCAAACCATTCATTTGAGCACCGCGTGAACGAGCAAACTTCGAGGACGAAGTTTCAGTTAAGGGGGTAATGATGTAACAACCCTCAAAATCCGACTAGGACAATCTACTTGGACTTATCTAGACATCTATCCCTAGAGGTTTATTAAGAGAATTGATCTTCTAGCCATTTAAGGCATAGTGATACTTGCCATCTAGTTCAATGAAATGCCCATATACGATAGTTATCTTAGAAATGCCATAACCAATAATCATTCAAGACAATCTCGAGCTATATATTGGTTCCAATTGAACTTGATGAAATGTCAATGAACCAAAAAGTTTTATTCGAGAAGTTAAGATTACGTGAATAATTATATAAGGTTCACAAGTTGGGATAGCAACCGAAAAAAAAAAGCTCACAAGTTGAGATAACGACCAAGAACTCTTATAAACGTCCAACAATTTAATCATCAAGTCAATTTAAGTAAACATGACATAAAAATAACATGCCTAACTCAAAAATATGTTTATAAACTAATATGCACATAAAAGTGCTTGAATAATAATAATAGGTATATGTATGTCTAATACAAATACAAAATGTACATAAAATGACTTAAGTAGCTAAATTAAAAACACAAAAGTATGTATATACATACATATACACACGACATACATATACATATATATACTCTTGGACACAAACAACTAACTATACTTACAAATAAACATATATTACTCTTACAAAACAAATACCCACCTAAATATACATACATACATATACACTTATACACTTATAAATAAATAAAAAAGAATAGAAAAACCCTTCAATTCCCCCTCCCTTTGGCCGTCCCCCTATACCACACACATACACTTCTCATTTCCATTTTACACTCCACCATTTAGTTTTGTAACTCCCCAAAACACACACACATATTTCTCTCTCACAAAAACTTTTTCTCCCTTTTTCTTCTTCTTGCTCACGGCTCAAAAGGGGGAAGAAAAACAAAAATCTAATCTAATCTAAACAATAATAATAACTAGGGTTTGTTAAGGATGAAACAAGGATTATTTCAAGATAGATTAAGGGTTGTTTTAAACTTAAAAAAGGGGTCATTTGAAGCTTTGAAGGCCACGAAAAATCTGCCCTATATCCTTCATCAAAACCGAACTCAAGAGGGTATAATCTTCATCCTTTTTGTTAGATCTAATCTTGTTCTTGTTTATATTCAAAGGTTTTATCAAAAGTTTATGTTTTCTTCTTGTTTTCCTTGCAATATACACTTGATGAGGGCAAAGTTGATAGGATCTTTCTCCTCATGCATATGCATGTCGAAATCTATGAGAAAGATCCAAGGATTCAACAAGTTTAAGACCCAAAAGTGTTATTATAGATTAGTAGCTTTTAAAGTGATTTTCCTTTTTATAGATCTATATGTTTTTGTATATTTTGAAGAATATATTTCTGAGATTTTTCATTAAAAAGTGTTTTTATATTGTTGGATGTGAGATCTATGAAAGTTTGTATTGAAAAGTGTTGATTTGAATGCATGCATGTTAGATCTAAGAAAGTTGAATCTTGTTGTTGGATTATGAGATGGATATGGACTTGTATTAAGTGAAAAATATGTTAAAAGAAGTATAATAATCTGGATTTTATGAATATATTACAAGAAATATGAATCTTATATGAATCAAACCAAAACTATGTCCAAAATCTCTAACCGAAAATCACAAGAAAGTTCACAGAATCTGTTTTTGAAAGTGGAGCGTGTAAACATGGTTTAAAATGGACGAACTGGGTGAAACTCATAAAATATAAAACGAAGCCTTTTGAGTTAACTTTCATCTCCCACTGGAATCAGATTAAAAGACGAAGTAGAACTCAAGTTGTGATTTTTCTACCAAAAATGGTCATTGGTGAGTTGATATAATCAAGAACATTCTGACAGAAATAATCTTCTGTCTTGGAACGGATAAACTGAGCATGTGAGGGCCGTTTCAAGCAAAATTTTCAAAATAAAAGTTGTAGATAAACGAGTTAAATTTAACCACCAACTGGAATCACTCAAAAATACTGAACCAAACAAAAGATATGATTTTTCTACTAAAACTTGTCAAAACTGCATTTTTGTCTGAATATTTTATCAACTTTAACAATTTTTATATCCTAATACATAAGGTTCCAGGAGGACATACTTGGTGGAAAGTAAGTCCAATGTGTCCTAAACTTAAAATAAAATCATGGAATTTTTATTAAGAGCAAAACCCAAATAACTTTTATAAAACTTTCGAGTATGCAAAACAGTGACTGTTTTGACCACTTCCACTTGGAAAAATATTTAGAGGTAGTAAACATTCTTTATAAATTAAGCCAAAATTCACAAATTAAGTGGACACATATAGGTTATTGTATAAAAATCAGGAGGGTCCAAATAATTCGGTTTAACCCCAAAACAGTAGCCAACATTTCACAAAATGTGAAGTAAAAACAGAAAATTCTGAAGTAAACCAATAATTTGTGTAATGGGCTAAAAGATACACTAAGGACCATAATGGGCTAACCCGACCCAAATAATAAACCCATTTGAACCATAAATCAGTAGGCCCACTGGGCCTAATAAACCATGTAGCCCAATAACCAAGATGACCCATTAAGCACATAACCCAAATAAGGTTAAGCCCAATAACTAAATTAAGCCCAAGTCACCTAAAAGCCCATAACACTTAGGCCCAATTTGGTAATGGCCCATAAACTTAAACGAATTTCATAAACCCGGATAATCATAAGATATATCGAGAAGTATGTGAGTTTGAAAGATAAGCGAAATCAAAGTAACACAAAAGATAATTAAGTGGAATGGACATAAGTAATTACGTTAATCAAACTATAAATTGATATCACGAATGCCAACTAGTGTTAAAATCGGTTACACATCAAATGATGAATAAATATAATATAACTTAACATGGCATTCCCATATGATAACCTAAGATGCCAAACGAAACCACAAATGAAGGCAAGTTACCGAAATTCTAACAACTTATAACTACATGTAAATGAAAGTGACCTTTTACACCATCAATCTCTACAACCAAAAAGATGCGAATACTAGCAATACACTTGGATCCCATAATTGATGACAACATAACGAAAGTGGCATTTCTAAGTGATGGCTTAAGATAGGAACTTACGTTTATTAGTCCTCGCGTAGGGATAGTCTTGGCTTTGAAATGTGGTTGAGGACCATGATGGAATATATGATCAAGGAAGCGATAGATGGGAAGTACCCATTTTGGATAAGTGAATATTATATGCGGCATATCAAGGTGAGTCATAGCCCCCTTTCAAACTCTTTTATGTGTTTTACTTTCGGGGTGAAAAGCATGATAAATAAAATTGCTTTATATATATATGAATGATTCTTGAAAGAATGATTATGAAATGGGATATATTGTATGTTCAATGTGTTATAAGTTATATGATGAGCTTGAGTTCTGTCAAACTATATCACTTCGGTACACTACTATTAACTCCGAAAGGGGAGGCCTGTAGTTAGAGGGTTGCGCAACTAGGAGTCGTCCACTCACCCACTAAAATAGGTAATGGTGGAATGTTGGTTGCCTTTGTGGCCACTTTCATTGCCAGTCCGACCCGAGTGGTGCTCTAATCTACTTTATATTAGGCGGTCGTCTCCATGGCATGATCCCCTTCTTTATTAATTGCACTTGATTGACAGCTTGTGCTATGAAATGAAATATTATGTTGGTTGGGACAGGAAATGGTCTTAGTAGTGGCTCAAGCACAAACTCATCAAATTATGCCTTGGGCTAAATGTTATTAAAATTATTTATGGTTGGATATTATGGATTGAACATACGGTTTGGGTATTGGACTTCATATGGAATCTTGAAAGTTGTTGAAGTTGGCGATATTGAAATGTTGATGACCGAATGGTTTAGATGCATGATTAATCGATTTATATACTTTTTCTCTCACGATAAATTTGACAAATGAGAACTTTATAATTTACCATGGATTCTCAACTCTTTGAAAGGACGTTATGGTATTTTGAAAACTTGATGGTTTGATATGGAAATTTTCGCCGATCATACGTTTTGGGTATGTTGATATCTAATAACATGTTTTCTAAGTTTTTAAAATGGTTAGGTAACGAGATTTACTTAAAAACCTATGCACTCACCAACTACGTTTTCGTAGTTGACACTTTTTTTTCATGCTTTTCAGGAATTAGCGTAAGCTTTGAGGAATTATATGCATCATGATTATTTGCATTGCACTTGGGAGTCAAAGATCAAACCTTGTGATGGGCAATGGAATCCGCCTTGATCATTGTAATATATCATCTCATGTATTTGTTATTTGTTTCGTGGACTCAATATCCAAGTATGGTAGACGTATTGTACTTGGGAATTGGTTCACATGCTTGTGCATTGAAAAATTATTTTTATCAAATAAAGCTATGGTGAATGTTATCTATTATCCTTTGTTTTGAATACTCGACTTTCTGTACATCTCATCGTTTCCGCCTTTGTTGGGGTGTTACAATTTAGTGTAGGTACATGCATGAAATCCTTGACTTATTACTTGATATTAGTGCTTTCAAAGCTAGTTATGTGCATGTATATGTGTATGGCCGTGTATGTATGTATATACATATATAGGTGCATTTTTGTGTTTTATAATTGTTACTTAAATCATTATTCATAAATTTGTATTTATTTAGTTACATATGCATAAGCTTATTATTATTCAAGATCACTATTATGTACATAAGGTTTATAGATAAATTTTTGAGATGGTAATTATAATTCTGTGTTCAATTGTACTTTTTTTTATAGATTGGTGATTGAATTGTTGGACGTTTATAAAGATTTTCGGTTGCTATCCCAACTTGTGAACCTTATATAATTATTTACGTAACCTTAACTTCTCGAATAAATCTTTTTGGTTCATTGACATTTCATCAAGTTCAATTGGAATCAATATATAGCTCGAGATTGTCTTAAATGATTATTGGTTATGACATTTCTAAGATAACTATCGTATATGGGCATTTCATTGAACTAGATGGCAAGTATCACTATGCCTTAAATGGCTAGAAGATCAATTCTCTTAATAAACCTCTAGGGATAGATGTCTAGATAAGTCCAAGTAGATTGTCCTAGTCGAATTTTGAGGGTTGTTACAGACTCGGCACTGAGTGTTCCACCAAGACAAAGCATCTTTAGTGAATGAGCCTGCCACATACTTAACCCTTTGCTCAGGGGTACATTCGCTAATACCAATCACAGCTTCCATCTTTTCTAACCATTGGATAAACTTGACTGCTCCACCTCTACCATCATACTCTTGCACACCACAGTCTTTGAAGTTCTTGTAAGTACAGGTCCTGACACCGCTTCAAAGTCCCCTCGGTACATTTCCAACACGAATTCCTTGATCAACGTCTTCATAATATTCACCACCCTGATCATCCTCTGCATCCTCATACTGAGCATCCTCATGCTGAGCATCTTCATTCTCTGCATTTTGTGCATTTTGGGCATTTTGTGCAAGTATAGTATTAACCACTTGAGTAATCATGGCAATCATGGCTGGGTCTGCTTGCATTCCAACTGGCTCGTTAGTGGTTTCATTTTCAGTTCCACTGCGACCGCGTCCACGACCACTACCTCGGCCGCCACCGCGGCCTACCTCACGACCAACGCCACGGCCAGCACCTTGACCTCCTGCATGTCCAATACCACGACCAGCACCTTGACCTTCTGCATGGCCAATACCACGACCAGCACCTTGACCATCACCACTGCCTCTCCCATTGCTAGCACCAGCGCCAGATCTTGTCCTTGCCATTGTCCTATATCCACGTAACATTAATCGGAGAAAAATACGCTCGACGATGTTAATGTCACACGTTGCACTCAGTAAGCTCTCTCGACTTATGATCTAAGGGATGCTATCTAGAACTTAAACTAGTCATGCAGTCCACGTCAATGCAATACATATATATATACTAATAATATATAATAATATATAACCCTAAATCGCAGTTAAAATGTAATCTAACATACATATATATATATATATATATATATATATATATATATATATATATATATATATATATATATATATATATATATATATATATATATATATATATATATATATATATATATATATATATATATATATATATATATATATATATATATATATATATATATATATATATATATATATATATATATATATATATATATATATATATATATATATATATATATATATATATATATATATATATATATATATATATATATATATATATATATATATATATATATATATATATATATATATATATATATATATATATATATATATATATATATATATATATATATATATATATATATATATATATATATATATATATATATATATATATATATATATATATATATATATATATATATATATATATATATATATATATATATATATATATATATATATATATATATATATATATATATATATATATATATATATATATATATATATATATATATATATATATATATATATATATATATATATATATATATATATATATATATATATATATATATATATATATATATATATATATATATATATATATATATATATATATATATATATATATATATATATATATATATATATATATATATATATATATATATATATATATATATATATATATATATATATATATATATATATATATATATATATATATATATATATATATATATATATATATATATATATATATATATATATATATATATATATATATATATATATATATATATATATATATATATATATATATATATATATATATATATATATATATATATATATATATATATATATATATATATATATATATATATATATATATATATATATATATATATATATATATATATATATATATATATATATATATATATATATATATATATATATATATATATATATATATATATATATATATATATATATATATATATATATATATATATATATATATATATATATATATATATATATATATATATATATATATATATATATATATATATATATATATATATATATATATATATATATATATATATATATATATATATATATATATATATATATATATATATATATATATATATATATATATATATATATATATATATATATATATATATATATATATATATATATATATATATATATATATATATATATATATATATATATATATATATATATATATATATATATATATATATATATATATATATATATATATATATATATATATATATATATATATATATATATATATATATATATATATATATATATATATATATATATATATATATATATATATATATATATATATATATATATATATATATATATATATATATATATATATATATATATATATATATATATATATATATATATATATATATATATATATATATATATATATATATATATATATATATATATATATATATATATATATATATATATATATATATATATATATATATATATATATATATATATATATATATATATATATATATATATATATATATATATATATCTATATATACACATAAATATATCACAATAGCACAAAATAAGTCACCAAATGACAGCCACAGTCAAAATAAGCACAGGGATAATGAATCTCAAAAGAACATGAACTCAAAGTATAAGTGACGTTAGCACGTCTAGAATGCATCTATGCTTCCTATCGTAAATGCTATGGGGTTCTTAGGTTATAGTCTAGGATTTTCCACCTAATTCTCTACAACCACGTCTCTGATACCATTCTGTAACACCCCACCGTTGGCGGAAACATGAGGTGTCATGAAAAGTACTGCAGGACATGGAATTACATAGATACTACTAAATGAAATAGAATATAATGATATATTCTCAAAACATAAGTCTTAATACAAGAGTTCCAAGTCACACAATGCTAGGAGAGCTTATTACTAGTACGTCCATAACAGAAAATAAACCAAGGCATGCAGCCTTAAAGTCCGATATAAGTAAAGGAGCATTAATCTCCGAAGTCCAGCCTAGAATTTAAGTCTTTATCCCTGATTTGCCTGAGTACCTGAAAAGTATACTAAAACGTGTCAACACAAAGGTTGGTGAGTTCGTAGGTTTTATATCAAAAGTCTAGTCAAAGTAATAAGTCTTTTGTCAGTTCTTTTAAGTCTAAACAAGTGATAGTTCAATATATAACGAGCAGAGTTACGCCATAAAAAGTCTCAAGTCTCAAGTCTCAATGTCTCAAAGTTCGGCCTTACGGTACCTGCCTTAGTCCAAAGTCTCAAGTCTCCAATACTCACAAAAACACGTCAAATAAGCACGTCAAATAAGCACAACAACAAACACATAATCACATACATACAACAAGACATGAGCATATCATATGGCACAAATAACTCTATACGCATAGGCTTAATATTGAACATATCAGAAATCGACAAAAGTGTTTAAAAGAAACAAGTATACTTTTCACCCCAAAACTGATTAAAAAAGGGGCTACGAAACTCACCTTAATTGGAGTGAATCGTGGGATGAAGAAAGAAGAAAGTAAGTAGACTATGTTGTACTTCGTGGAACCTTTTCAAAGAAAGTAATACTTGATTTAGTTAATATGTTCTTGTTAGAAGATAGATGAAAGGAAGTTTGTTTTTGTAATCTTCATCACCCAAATTAGATTGTTATCATGACATTTGTTTAATTTACATATATATATAAATAACTTCTACACATGAGATTAGGTATGTACACTGGTTCCTATCAAACAAGGATGTAGTGTAAACACTGGTTCCTATCAAACAAGGATGTAGTGTAAACACTGGTTCCTATCAAACAAGGATTTAGTGTTGTAAATCCATACATGTACACCGGTTCCTATCAATCAAGGATGTTGGTGCAACGCATTAGGTATATGGGATCATGTGTATAAGTAAATATATATATATGTACATGGTTTTCATTATATATATCATTTATATTGTCATGTAATAAAAGTATTCAAGTTTTATAAAATTTGGTATACATCTTTGGGTGATGAGAAATACTATAAGAAAGAAAATGTAAAAATACTTTTACATTCTTTTCTTATCAAAATTCAAGTACTTAAAACCAAAGGTTAGATACTTACTTGAACCAATTAGTTAACATAGGATGATTTAGTAAGATTTGGGGGTTGGTTTAGAGAGTGTTGCATAGAGTGAGAAAGAATATTTTGGTGTGAGAAAAATGGTTTGACATGGGGTGGTATTTATAGGCTAATGAGATGAGTAAGTGGAGGTAAATTGTGGGGGACAAATTAGTGTGGTGATTGAAAGTGGGGTAAAGAAGACAAATTTGAGTGGTGAGTGGAGGTGGGGTAAGGAGACAAATTTGAGTGGGTGGAGGTGGTGATTGATTCCATATATATATATATATATATATATATAATATATACACATATTTATATTATGTATTTATTAGTGTTTTGTATATGTATTTATTTTATTGTAAAGTTTTACAAATTAAATAAACTAACTCATTTTATATATATATGTTTACCAAAATAATTATTAGTATTTTCTATGTAAAGGTACGAACTAGACGTTTAAATGTTTTAATGATTTTATAACCTAAATACAAAATGTTTAACACAAACAATTAATCATAAAAATTAATCATGGCTAGATTGTGCAAATAAAGTTTGCCCTTGTCTAGTTCATCACCTCGATGAATGTTTGTCAGTTCGTTAACTCATAACGATGTTTGTTCACATTGTTTTATTTGCATAAGAGTTTAATAAATCATATATTTAAATTAATAGTCTTTTTAGTCAACCTGAAATTTTTGCGGATGTTACATTCTTCTAAAGTCTAAATGCTCATTAAGCCCGAATAAAACATAAATCCATTTATTCCATGATAAAGTCTTACAGACTAATAATGTACATAAACGAAAATGAACTATAAATGACCGGAAAAGTGCTTTGTAAAATACGCTCAGGTGACGGTTGTTACAGGTCGTCTTGCTGTGATTTTTCCATGGAGTTTACGACCGAAATCTCTATTGTTGAGATCTGATCGTGTGAAACTATATTAGATTGTGTTTTCCTCCTTACACGCTTTATAGTGTTAAAGCCTTGTAACGACGAAAGCAAGATCTGATTAGTTTTGCATGCTGAGGCAGACCCAGATTCGTGGCTTTTCATATTGGGAACGAATTAGGGTTTTGGGAGAAGAAAAGCTGCTGTCGTTCGAAATAGATGCTAATCAGGATGTTTTGCTACCTGGTAGAATTTACGACCTCGCAATAGGTTTTTGAATTGTAACCTCATAAAGAACAAGTAAGATGCGACCTCGTAATTGTTCTGAAATTACGACCTCGCATATACAAGCAGCAGCAGTTCTAGTCCACACCCAGAAGAGGTTTCTTATGCGTTTCAAGTTGTTTAATCAGAAGACTTTGATCACAGTGTTGAAGAAAGTTATCTGAAGAAATATAGGGTAAGTTTCCAATAAAAGACTCTTTTGTTGTTGTATCAGAAGACTCTTATGTTGTTATTGTATCAGTAGACTCCTTGTTGTTGTATCTGAAGAAGTCTTTTGGCGGCAAACATTTGGAGGGAAATCAGGAGTACCTTCTATATCCTATCTTGGCATAAGAAGATCTCATCAGATTTGCAGAAAGGATTAAAGGTTTCAGCAGTCGAAGGTGTTTTGGGTATTAGGGTTTCGAATTCAAGAGTATTAAAGGTTTCAGCATTGTTTGCGACCCCGCGGGCTCGTATTACCTCATATAGCTCTATTTATGACCTGGGTAGCTAATTACAACCTCGCTAGTTCAATTGCGACCTCGTATTTCGTTTGCGACCTCGTGAGCTCTTTAAGACCTCACCAGTTCAATTACGACCTCGAGTAACTAATTGCGACCTCGTTTTTCTTTGCGACCTCGTAAACTTTTATGACCTTGTTTATTTTTGAATAGTTCGTGAACTTTACTAGCTCGGAGAAAATGACGTCTCAGTTACCCGCAAACTATCAAGCTTTGCTGAATCAATTAATTTTGATGGATCATGAAACTGGAAAGGCCAATTCACCGCCCAAAGTTGAAAAGCCTAGTATTGCTTCTGGAAAATCTCCAAGTGGAAGGATTACTATCTTCTATAGTGGAGAGAATAACAAGATGAAGATGTCAATGGATTCTGACAAGCAACTTGATGTATGTAATTTCTCCGGAATCAGCCATGGTAGTGCAACATGGGGTTCAGAGTAGTAGTTCTCCAAGCTCGGGTTACACAGGGATGTCGATGAGCATAAGATCTGCTGAGGGACATTTGGGCATGCTTGCTTCCTTTGTGTCTGCTCATGAGAAGTTAATTGGAGGAAAACTAACTGATCCTGATTTGGTTAGGGAGGATTACAAGCAAGTTGATCCAGATGACTCGGAAGAAATGGATCTGAACTGGCAATTAGCTATGTTAACATTGAGAGTTCAACGTTTCACAGATAGAACCGGAAGGAAGGTTGTGAATGGAAAGGTAGGGTTTGACAAGACCAAGGTGAAGTGTTATAATTGTGATAGTTTTGGACATTTTGCAAGAGAGTGTCAGAGGCCAAGACGGGATAACAATTCAGCTACAGGCCGTCAGAACTTCAATCAGCGTGGTTCTATAGTGAGTCAGAATTCCGGACATCAATATGCTAATACTGGGAACCAAAGCTCAGGAGAAGCGGATAACTCAAGAGCCTTAGTTGTTCAATCTGATGGTACTTATAATTGGGGTTCGACTAATATCGATTATTAGAATCATGCATTCTTGGCAGAAATTCAAATCCTTGATGAAGAAATGAACGATCTTGCTGATAATTCATTTGATCCTATGGTATGTGCCAATGTTCATGGTAGTGTTCATCAGAGGGTAGAAGAGGAACCTGAATCATCAGAACCAGTAAGAGCCGAAAATGAAGATGTTGCTGAAGTTGAGACGAGCTTTATGGCACATCTTGAGGTTGTTGGTTATGATATATGTCAGTTCCAGAAGTGCACTAGTTTAATCACAGGGATGAAGAAATTGGTGTTCTTGAGGAAGTAGACATCAGTGGATGTTTGTCTTAGGGGAGAGATCGGATTACATAACAGCAAGTGAATACTCATTCACCGGCTCGAACTATCACGGTTAGGTTTTCCTTTGTACTCTCATAAAGACAGATTGTATATCTACCATATCCATAACCAATAATCCTGTTAAGCACAGTAGGACTAAGCACATAGACATAAGGTTTCATTTTATACGTGATTGTGATGAAAAGAAATTAATAGTCCTAGAAAAAGTGCTGAGTGACTTTAATTTAGCTGATCTGTTCACTAAGGCTTTCGACCGAACTCGTTTCCAGTTGTTAGTCCAATTGATTGGAATGAAAAATCTATAGTGACAGTGTCTCTCAAAAGGAACTTTGTAAAATGAGTCATTGTTTGTGTCGTAATGTATGTGTGTCATATAGTGTCAGAAAAACAAAATAAAAATCAGAAAAGAAAAAGAAAATAATAAAAGGAGTAAGGTCACTGCATCAAGATGACTAGACATGACGATACTTTAGCTTTTAAGCCTACTTAATTGTACTTTAAAATGCTCAGTTCAGTGATACCATTATATGATGTATCGATAGGCACAAAGTACCAAGGTTTCCTTATAATGTGAGTCCCTGAATACGATGGTTAACCCCGAAAGTGTAAAATACAACAAGTCTAATAATCACTAGAATGGACTAGTATTACTTAAATATAAATGCAAGTATATAAATAAAGTAATACACGACGTAAAGCAATAAACAAGTAAAGTGGAACATTATGTATTTTTCAAGGTGTATTTTATTTATGATGTTAAATAAAATACAAGGTTGTGCGGAATCAAGATAATACAAATAAGTATATATCCTAACAACCTATGAATTACAAATGATCTATATTTGTCAAATAACTCTTTTGGATCGAGATACTTAAAGTTGTGAAGTATCCCTGTTTAAGATCGAGAGTATTTAGACAAATTCACTCTAATGCTAAATGTATGCTTTAAAGTATTTTTCTTAAAGAAATGACTTTGTATTTATAGGCAACAAAATTCACCAGTGAATTTTGTGCCGTATAAATATGGTTGCATGCATTTAATGAACCGACAAGAACATTAAATGCATTGGTTAAGGTACAAGGATAAAGTCACATCAAGTATGACTTTATTCTTTTAACCAACCACCTTTACACACGTATAAACTTTGGTAAAGAACAAGTGGATTGTTCTTTGGAAAGTGTGTAAAGGCAAAAGTCAATTACTCGATATCAGTGTTCAGACTTGTAAGGTCTAGAACACTGATAATCCTCCAGTGTACAGATCTGGTAAGACTTCCAGTGGACTCCGCCATTTGTCAGTTTTCTTTATTCTGACTTCAGTCTTTGACTTCAGTGAGAACGTCTTCAGTAGAGTAGATCTGGACTGGGGTGAAGTCCAGTGAGCTAATCTGGAGAATACTCCAGATTTCCTATACAAATATTTGCTCACTGGTCTTCCATTATTTCTGGACAAATCTTCCGAGGGACTCCAGATTCCAAGTCTGGAGTAGGTCCAGTAGAACATGTTTCTGGACAGATCTTCAGTAAGGCTCCAGTAGTCGAGTCTGGAGCGAGTCCAGTAAATCTGGACCTAACAAATTCCCCCTATTTGTTTAGAAATAATGCAAGTGTTTTCAAGCTTAAATCTATACAACTTTGTATGCTTGAAAAATACAAGTTTTGATTTTAGTCTAAAAAATCTAAGTTACTGGAAAACACTTTATAGATCATGAGTGTTTTTAGTTTCATCTTTTAAGTTCTAACTTAGACTAAATCTGATCATTTACTTTTATGAATCAAAAATTGCAACTAATTTATTACATACATCAACTGATAAATAGTTACAATTTTCATCAAACAATAAAATTACAATAAGTAAATGATAAGAGTCAGGCCCTTCTCTTTGATGTCTGTCCTGGAGCATCTTCAGAAGCCTTTCTCTTTGGTGATGGAGAAGATGGTACTGATTCTGGCGATTTCATGCCTATTGCAACTTCCATCTGTTGCTTTCTTCTCCATACCTTCTCAACCCTCTTCAGAAATGCTTTAACATCAGTTGACACATTTGTCTTCCCCCTGAACGTTAAAGCAATCTCCTTCAGTTCACTCCATCCAAACGCCTGGACTGAAGTACTCTTTCTTTCATCAGTAAAGTTACCTTCCCTGGTCAACTTTACTTTAAACTTTGACATACCTTCATGATTGCCAGCAAGCTTAATCTCTGCACCAGTGATCCTTCTAGCATCAGCCCTGAAATTCAACATTTCATTATACTTGTCTTTCAATTTGGCTGTCTGGATCATTGCTTCAGTTTCCTTTGACATCATTCTCTTTTGTTCTACAGCAGACTGGAGTTGTTGACGATTGATTTTCAGAGAAGTGTCCAGGGGAATGAATCTGCTTACATCAGCATCTTTAATTGCTTTGATTTGTTTGGCAGTCAGTTTTGGTAAGCCAGTTAATTTCCTTCTGTACTCTAACTCCAGAGCACCAGCATTCTTCCTGTATCTTCCTCTGGAGGTTCACCAGTTCCTCCTTCCTCTGCCTGATGAATTCTGGTACACTAACACCATAAATTATAGAATCATAAATCTGTTCTTCTTCGGCGTAAAAGGAGCGTACATGAACATCATTCAATGCATTCAGACATTAATGAACTATGGGGTCTTCCTTCATCTTTTTGTAAACATCAATGTTTATGCCTAACCTGCCAGCATTATAAGAGTCCAGAGTCCCCATAGTTGCCATCTCCCTTTGATGGGCCAGCAGTTCATCTTTTGATTTCTCTTGAAGATTTCAATCATTATGCATTCTTGTTCCAGCTTTTTAGAGGTTTCATCATCAGCAGTGGGATACTCTGATGATTCTTCAGCAGTTTGCTCTTCTTCTCCAGATACCATTTGTTGTTTTCCTTTAACAGACTTCAGAGTAGTTGGTATATCTGGGAAAGATTCAAACTGGGGCTCACTAGCTTCAGTACCAGCAGCCTCTTCAGTCAGCATAGTGGCTTCAGTGCCAAATGCTCTTTGTGCTAATCGTGCACTGGCATCAGTACCAGTCACTTGTTTTTCTTGCACAATGCTTTCAGTAGCAAAGGCCCTTTCAACAGCACTGGCAACAACATCCTTCTTCTTTCTAATCAACCCTTCTTGGTCACTAGACGACTTTTCCCCCTTGGAATGATCACCAGTTCTGGACTTGAGATCATTCCATAATTGTTCTAGCATATGTCTGTCCAGTGCACCAAAAGTTCTTCCAGCCACTGGAGTTGTATCAGTCACAACTTTCTTAAGTGCCTGCACTTCCTTTTTAACAGTTTCAACTTCTTTAGGCAAGTGTTTTGGCAATTTTTCTTCCATCAACTTCTCCACTTGGGGCAGCCCATCTTGAAGATTTCGAAGAACAGATTCAGAAATTTCTTCAGATATTTCTTTCAGCATACTGTTTCTGAACTTCTTTGTGCATTCATCACTAATCGTGCTAACAACAGCAGCCTGATCAAGTGTGGGCCTGCTCTCCAGAGAACTAACCCTAGTAACCAACTTCTGAACCTCTTCTTTCAGACCTGCCAGTGGTTGAACAAGTTCACCTTTCACGTTCACCAGCCTTGTCTCCAATCCCTGGACTACCACTTTGAAATTTTCAGTATTGTTGTTTGTGGCCAGTAGCAGTTCATCAAGCTTCTCAAAAACAAGCTTGTCATTCCCAGCAAACACATTCATCTCAGATGCAAGGTTATTTGATAATAAAGATTTAAAGTCTGAAATAACCTGCGATGAAGTCTGAAGTGATCTCTCCAGGTCCGCCACCTTACTAAGAAGGCCTTGGACCTCGGCTGAAGACGAAGTGGAGAGACCACTGGGAGGTTCAAGATTGGAAGTCAATATGGTCATAAGAGGTACTTGTGCCCAGACCTCTTCAGTTGCAGCTTCAGATGTTATAACTGTTGAGTCCAGCGCACGAGGTTCAGATATCTCGACTGGAGTTTCAATTGGTGGAGGTTGAGTTTGTGAAGTTTGAATGGTTGCAGGAGTGAAGTATTGAGTGTTTTCTGGAATTGAAGGTGGTGGTGGTGGTGGCATGTTTGATTCTGGTGTAGAAATATTTGTTTCTGGTGGAGGTGGTGGCATTTCTGGTAGACTTTCAACTTGTACAACATCCTCACCCAGAAAGTTCATATTCACATCAAAATTTTGATCTTCTGACATGGGAGAATCAGCCTCATCCCAGAACATTTCACCAACATTTGCATCACCATCCTGTTCACTTGCTTCAACATTTCAAATCGATTTGAGCCTCTTGCTCACCAAATACTTATTCATCAGTCTGAACATCTTGTTCGACCTGCTCAACAACCTGCTCAATAATTTGAGCCACATTATCTATCTGTTCATCAGTCACCTGCCTAATAACTTGTACATTCTCTTGCTCAATAACCTGCTCAACATTCTCTTCAGGTTCAAAAATCGGAGACCCATCCAAATTCATTACATCACCAGGATGTCTTTCTGGATTCACCTGAACTCCAGCTCTCATCAGACGCCTGTTTGATCTAGGTCGTCTGGAAGGTTCAACATTTTCTGGTCCTTGACCTTCAGGAGCTACTTGTCTAATAGGTTATACAGCTTCTATAATCTGTACATCTTGGTCACCAGAGAGTCCTTCACCAGCTTGACCTCTAGCTGGAGCCATTTCTACTTCTTCCCTTTGAAAAGAGAGCATGGACTGAGGAATATCTACCTCATTCAGTGGAGATCTGAGGTTGGTCAGATCCCTCATATACTCACTCACAGAAAAGTGAGTAGTTTCATAATCGTACTGGTCTCCAAGAGCTCTTTTAAACATTAGTGAAAGAAAACGGATATAAGGAACGAAGGCTTTTCTTCCTTTCACTCTAAGACGCTCAACCAGATCATCAAATAGGATCTGAGCGAAATCCACTCTAAGTCCAAACCAGAGGCAGTAGGCAATCTGGAGATGAGTTTGATTTATCTGGTCTAACCCTCCAGAACTGCCTCCCAGACATTCAACGATATGCGTGAAGAAGTATCTCCATGAGTCTGTTAGTTTCCTCATGTATACTGTTCCCTTCCTGGATAGCTGGCCATGCTCATCCACAATATCTGTGTGCCCCATCAGTCTGCACACTTCCCTTGTATTGATACCAGAGGGAAGTTCAATGGGCAACTCATTCTGTTCAAAATAATTCAACTGTAGAACAGACCTGAGTAAACTAACTGTGAAACCCAATGATCTGGTACCTCCCTTCAGAGAATAAGTAATTGATGAAGTTGTATCATCATATTGTGCAGTGTACCAGAATTCACAAAGGTAATCATGGTACATCCTCCCTAGATTTAATGTCAACGCACCATATAAGGACATGAGAGAAAAAATGTGTTTAATCTCCCAATAACGGATTGGGCATCATGAACACTGGAAAGTGAAAGTCTGGCCATCCAGTTATTCATGTTTATCCTTATGGCCTTAGCCTCAAGAGTGATATGGGGTGCCTTATCAACATTTTCAGTTGGAGCATATTCAGCAGCGAGCAGATTTTTAAGCGATTTGGATTGTCTTGGTGCCATTTGAATGATGAATAGATGAAGATTGAAA
>CM067173.1:55237030-55267008 GCA_034093135.1 Erigeron breviscapus
GTACTTCACATTTTTATGAAATGTTGGCTACTGTTTTGGGGTTAAACTAAATATTTGGATCCTCCCAGATTTTTATACAACAACCTATATGTGTCCACTTATTTTGTGAATTTTGGCTTAATTTATAAAGAATGTTTACTACCTCTAAATATTTTTATAAATGGAAGTGGTCAAAACAGTCACTGTTTTGCATACTCGAAAGTTTTATAAAAGTTCTTTGGGTTTTGCTCTTAATAAAAATTCCATGATTTTATTTTAAGTTTAGGACACATTGGACTTACTTTCCACCAAGTATGGCCTCCTGGAACCTTATGTATTAGGATATAAAAATTGTTAAAGTTGATAAAATATTCAGACAAAAATACAGTTTTGACCCGTTTTAGTAGAAAAATCATATCTTTTGTTTTGTTCAGTATTTTTGGGTGATTCCAGTTGGTGATTAAATTTAACTCGTTTATACAACTTTTATTTTGACACCAACACTTTATTTGGCCTATTTCAGTGTGTTTTACTCATTTGAAATACGAAGTTAGGTTCTGTTCAGCCTTTCTTGAAAACACCAAAGCATGCCTTTACTTTGTTACTTCCCCCAACACCAAATTTGATATTTTCAATGTATTTACTTTAATTTGAACAATATCCTATCATGTTAATAGTGTTTCTACAAATTTTTATAGTTAGTATTTTTGTACAAAGTTATTGGATTCAAAGGTTGATTTCTTAGTTTGTGAAATTAAGCTTTTTGGTGAAAACTCAGCTCGACCACTGGGTACTAAAAGATTCATATCTCGAGTTCTGTTCATCCTTTTTACTTGATTCCAGTTGGTGGTGAAACTAGACTCATATATCTACAACTTTTATTTTGGACACTTTCCCTGAATCGGTCCACAAATGCCGTTTTGTTGGGATTTTTTGGGTTTTTATCAAAGTAATATTATCCTTATAATATTAAAACGCAGCGGAAAATTGAACCATTTCAATGTGTTATATGTGGTTAAAACCAAAGTTTAACTTTTAAAAGAAAAAACCCAAACAATAAGGATCCATGTATATGAAAAACATACATACAAAACAACAACCATAGGGTGTTTTAGAAGACTACCTTCTTCCAAGCTTATGAGAAGGTGGACTTGAAGGAGATGGTGATCTTGAAATGGCAAGTCTTCAACCTAGAAGAACCTCAAGCTAGTATACCCCAAGCTTCCAACAAACACCCAAACTATGCTAGGATTATTACTTGTAAACCCTTCCCTTTTGATCCCTTTGGCCGAAATTCAAGAGAAAGAAAAGAAGAAGAGAATTGCTTATGAGAATAAGAGAGTTGGTCTTACAAAATGCATGTAAGAATGGGTGATACAAACTATGTGTTGTGTTGTAAGCTCCACACCAAGTCCATGTGTTATAAGTGTATGAAACACACTCAAGACCACATGGGGGGGGGCGGCCTCCAAAGCCAAAAGGAGGAAAACAATTTTCTTTAATTTTATAAAATATATCCTTATATATTTTGTAGATAAATATGTAACATAACTTGTTACATATAATATGTAACATATTACATATTATACACAACACATATAAGTGTTTATTTCTCCAAATAAACATATTCACATTTTTTCTCAAAATAAATCATCCATATAATTTATTTACATATCTCAAGTGCAATTATTTAGAAAACCACTTTCTAAATGTTTCAAGTATTGATATTTATTTAAAGATCAAATCATATAAATAAATACCATAAGTGTTTGTCTAGCTTGTTATTGGGTATGACCCGACTTGAATCATCACGTACTAGCCACGTCAATTTGATATGTGTCTTGGGCAGACGAATTCCAACAATCTCCCACTTGCACAAGATTCATAGAAGATTGACGCAAGCAGCAAATACCGCCTAACAACGGTTTGCTACCCCTAATACGTATGACGAAGTGCCATTCAATAACATCTTCCTCTTCAAGTCCCTTACTTGAAATGATTTAGGTGAATCGATCATTTATCCTTTTGTCACAGATGTCATGTTAAATCTTAGAGACACAGAGTGATCATTCTCTATTGATTTAACTTTGTACAGGCCTTAGACATCTAACTCTCAACGAATAAGAGGGACAAATTCCATCTCGACTACATACGTCTTTCACAATCACCTTATATCATACCTGAGCTTAGTCTTATGTACTGCCATGTTTTAGAACAGCGAAGAGCTAAGTCAAAGTATAATATTCAGTGAATATCAAGACCCAATATGTATCTCAGGTCTGAGGATACAATGATATTCGCCTTTTAACTCAAGATTACTTATGATCAATCACAGAGATTCCATGTAGTAATGCTTGACTGCAGGTCAGTCCAATATTTGTATCCCACAAATATCTATGAACCTTGGTAGCAACACTTTGCTCTATATTCAAAACCTTTTGAATATCTACCAATCCAAGTTCATAATAATCTTACATTCATATTTGTTCCCACAAATATGATCGACTACGGACATTTAGAATAATTAACTTATTCATGGATTTAAACATGCAAAAATGGAACATAACACAATTTAAATGCATAATACCAATATTCATATAAATAGTGTTAATAATACAAGTGTTCCGATATCCAAATACATAAAATAGATCAAATCCAATCACTAGAATATCGAAGTTCCATGGCACAAGTATGTCTCTCATGCTTGGGCCTTTCAAGGAGCTTCGTGAGTGGATCCGCAACATTTTGATCAGTGTGAACTTTGTGAATACATATCTTCCCTTTTCAACTTCATCCCTTATGTAGTTGAATCTCCGCTCAATGTGCCTAGTCTTTTGATGTGCACGAGGTTCCTTGATTTGAGCAATCGCGCCCTCGTTATCACAAAGAATTTCTAGGGGTTCTTGAATGGAAGGAACAACCCCTAGATCGGCAATGAATTTCTTCAACCATGCAGCTTCTTGTGCTGCTAAAGAAGCGGCGATGTATTCAGATTCTGTAGTGGACAATGCAACCACATCTTGCTTTGAGCTTTTCCAAGAAACAGCTCCTCCATTTAGAATGAAGATATACCCCGATTGTGATCGAGAATCATCTCGATCAGTTTGGAAACTCGCATCCGTGTAACCCTTTACAACGAGTTCCTCCTCACCAGGTCCATATATTAAGAACATATCTTTAGTGTTTCTAAGATATTTCAATATATATTTGACAGCCATCCAATGACTATCTCCTGGATTTTGCTGGTATCTACTTGTCATGCTTAAAGCGCATGACACGTCCGGTCTCGTGCATATCATAGCATACATGATGGATCCTATAGCAGATGCATATGGGATTCCACTCATTCTCTCTTGCTCAACTTTTGAGCTGGGAGATTGAGAAGTACTCAATATAGTTCCTCTTTGAATAGGCACCAAACCCTTTTTGGAGTTTTCCATTTTGAACCTTTTCAAGATCTTGTCTATGTATGCACTTTGATTCAAACCTATTAAGCGCCTTGATCTATCCCTATAGATCCTTATTCCCAAAATATAGGCGGCTTCACCAAGATCCTTAATGGAAAAGCAACTTCCAAGCCAGGCTTTTACACCTTCCAAGGTTGGAACGTCATTTCCAAATAGTAGAATGTCATCGACATATAATACTAGAAAAGTAATGATGCTCCCACTAGCCTTCTTATACACACAAGCTTCATCAGCGTTTTTGATGAAGCCAAATTTCTTGACTTCTTCATCAAAACGACGATTCCAGCTTCTGGATGCTTGTTTCAATCCATAGATTGATTTCTTTAACTTGCATACTTTATTAGGATGCTTAGGATCGACAAAACCTTCAGGCTGATCCATATAAACATCTTCCTCAAGATATCCATTTAGAAAAGCGGTTTTGACATCCATTTGCCATATCTCATAGTCATAATGTGCGGCTATGGCAAATAAATCCTAATAGACTTTAGCATTGCCACAGGCGAAAAAGTTTCATCATATCGACCCCTCGAGTTTGAGTGAAACCTTTTGCTACAAGTCTAGCTTTATAAGTACTCAAGTTTCCATGCATATCGTGTTTCAATTTGAACACCCATTTACTTCCAACTACTTTGGAATTTGGAGGTTCAACAACCAATTCCCAAACTTGGTTGTCATACATGGATTGCATCTCAGCGTTCATGGCCTCTAGCCATTTGTCCGAATCTGATTTGGACATTGCATCATGGTAGGTGGTAGGTTCATCAGAAACTACCATGTAGCATTCATCCACGAGAAATCCATATCTCCCAGGTGGATAAGTAGCTCTACCAGATCTACGAACGTTTTGTGTGTCTTGATCAACCCTTTGATCATCTTCAACATCCTTTTGTTGAATGCTAGTGTCACCCAAGTATGTATCTGTCAGTGGTTCTTGATCTTCTTCAAGTTCCACTGTTTTGGAACTAGTTCCTTCCATAAGGAATTTAGTTTCCAAGAACTCAGCCTTTCGAGCAACAAATACATTTTGCTCATTAGGATTGTAGAAATAATATCCCAAATCATCTTTAGGATATCCTACAAAGATACATTTAGTGGATCGGGGCTCTAATTTGTTTGAGGCATCATGCCTTACATAAGCCTCACAACCCCATACCTTTAAATATGATAAAGATGGAACTCTTCCATGCCATATTTCAAAAGGTTTTTTCTCCACTTTCTTGGTGGGAGCCATATTTAAAATTCGGGCAGCAGAGATTATGGCATATCCCCAAAATGATAGAGGTAGTGAGCTTTTGCTCATCATGGAACGAACCATATCTAATAGAGTTCGATTCCTCCTTTCAGACACTCCATTATGTTGTGGTGTTCCAGGTGGAGTTAGTTGTGAGATAATCCCACAACTTCTAAGATGATCTTGAAAAGCATCACTTAGGTATTCACCTCCTCTATCAGAACGAAGAATTTTTATTGACTTACTGAGTTGGTTTTCTACTTCATTCTTGAAAATTTTGAACATTTCTACTTCACTCTTATGTTTTAATAAGTATACATAACCGTAACGACTATAGTCATCGGTGAATGTAATGAAGTATCTTTCACCATTCCTAGTCATTGGCTTAAAAGGACCACATACATCCGAATGTATGATACCTAATAAATCTTTTGCCCTTTCATTAGTGCCTTTGAAAGGTGCTTTAGTCATCTTGCCTTGTAAACAAGATTCACATACATTAAATGAATCATTTGATTTTGTTTTCAAAAGACCATTCTTTTGAAGTGTTAGTATGCGATTCTTATTTATATGGCCAAGACGACAATGCCAAATATAGGTTTCACTTAAATCTAATTTAAGTTTCTTGGTGGTAGCTTGGTACATTGAGTTATCATATGTTTGGTTTTCATGAACTAATTCATAAATACCATTTAAGGCATAGCTTTAAAATAAAATACATCATTCATAGAAACATGGATATCATTGTTAACAAAATTAAAATCATATCCAACATGTCTTAAACGGGAAACATAAATAATACTCCTAGTCAAACTAGGTGCATACAAAACATTGTTCAATACAATTTCCAAACCATTTGGAAGTTTCAAAAGATAGTCTCCTTGGGCTTCAACATGCACCAATGCACCATTGCCCATAAAGAGACTAGTGTCTCCCTTCTTGATGTGCTTCTTTCTTATGAACCCCTGTAACATATTACAAATATGAGTTCCACATCCGGTATCCAATACCCATATGTAAGAAAAAACAGTATTAAGCTCAATATATATCATAAATATTGTACCTGAGGTTTGCCCTGCATCCCTCTTAGCTTTTAACTCTTTGAGATAGGTTGGACAATTACGTTTCCAATGTCCTACCTCCCCACACTCAAAGCATGGGTCATTGACAGCAACCTTTTGCTTCTTCGCTTTTGGGGTATCCATTTTTCCCTTTCCTTTGCCTTTGTAATTCCTTTTGATGTTACCCTTTCCCTTAGCAACATTTGCCTTGGGTCCGGAGTTAGCCCTTTTTTTCTGCCTTCATTGATCATGAGAACGGGTTGAACTTTTCTTCCCATACTAGCCTCGGCCGTTTTGAGCATCCCATGGAGCTCGGAAACGGTCTTGTCCCATCCGTTCATGTTATAATTTAACACAAAAGTTTCAAATCTCTTAGATAATGAGTTAAGGATCATATCCGTAGCTAGCTCATTTGAAACGGGACAATTTAGCCTTTCGAGGCGATCAATATAGCTTTTCATTTTAAGAACATAACTTGAGAGGTTGTGAATCATCCATGCGACATGCATGAAGCGCTCGAACCGTTTCGAAGCGCTCAACCCTTGCCTTTTGTTGAAACATTTCCTTGAGTTGGGTAATCATGTCGTAGGCCCCATGGTTTTCGAACTCCTTTTGGAGTTCGGGAGTCATACTCGCTAACATTATGCAACTAACTTGCACGGAGTCCTCGACATACTTAACCCAATCATTATAGGCTTCAACATCAGTTTCTTCGGGCTCATCAGGAATAGGATCGTCTAACACATAGGATTTCTTTTCGTGCCTAAGAACAATTCTCAAGTTAGGAAACAATCCACAAAGTTGTTTTGGTTTAGACGATCCTTTTCAAGGATGGATCTTAGTGAAAAATTATGGACGTTTTGGTTGGGGTTTATTGCATTGTTAGCGGCCATCTACAAGATTAACAAAGTTCTTTATTAGTATTCTCGATATCAAATATAAATTTTAATTGTTAATACCCTTTTATGTCCCATGGACAATTAATAATTAAAACCTAGAATCCAACGTTACATTTAAATGATGGTTAGGTGACCTTTATCCCATGATCTAAATTAACAAGGTAGTCAACGTTTGACAATTGCAACACTTTGCAATTTCTAGTGGTGTGGGACCGGTTTAATATCTTATATTAAGTTGGCATGTTTAATCCCATCAACGCCTTTGGTTACCATGCTTCGGTGACCCTAATCACATGGCTTCCAAATCAAGTTGTCCTACTTATACACACATGTAAATTTATCTTATACTAGTGGTTAGGTGACCTTTATCCCATAAGTACAATAAATTTACCTTAACTTATAAGTTCCCCTCAAAGTAGTTAGGTGACCTTTATCCTACAAAGAGTTCCCAAATAATTAAGTGTTGTATAAAAGGATGGCGTTTAACTTGTTTTAAAGGGTCGTTTGAGTTTTTATATTCTAGTTAAAAACTATGTACCATAATGAATTTTGAAATCCAAATTTCAAGGTTCTTTTATAAAATCCATTTTTATAATTGTGACCATTAACTTTTAATAAAACCCATTTTAATTTACCAAGTTAATGTCAATATTAAAACCAATTTTAATCTTTATGTATGTCTTTTGTTGGTTTTTAAGCATCCACATGACAAAATAATAAACAACCAAACAAACATGACAAACATAATAATAAGTGCACAACATTAGCCAACTATTTTGACCACACTTGTTAGCCGAAACAAGTGGGTCAAAAGGTCTCAACCTAAGGGACAAAGTAACACAAAATATTGTGTTAGTTGAGCTCCCACTTGATCTTGCATCCAAATGCTTCAAGTAACCTTTTGTGATGTGATTTGAACAATTTTTCTTCATTTTGATAACCCACTGCGCCGCAGTGGGTCTAATACACTCCCACTGCGCCGCAGTGGGAACTCACTGGTCTTCGGCTGCATTATCCCCCACTGCGCCGCAGTGGGTTTGACATACTCCCACTGCGCCGCAGTGGGAAGTCACTGTCCTCGGCTGCATAACCCCACTGCGCCGCAGTGGGTTTGACATATTCCCACTGCGCCGCAGTGGGAAGTCACTGGTCTCTTCATTTGGCCTCCAACTTCAGCCCCAAACCTTTTGATGCTTCTTCTTGGAGATTACATTTATAAGAAAAATGCAACTAATCTACTTATTACATACCAAATGAAATAAATAGATTACATAACCAAATGAATGAAGAAAATCCTATTTAACTATTACATAGAATACAAACACATCCACACATCACAACATTCACAAGGTCTCTTGGCTAAGTTGTGACACTAAAATACACAAGAAAAAGGAACCTCCTTTTTGTGTATTAGTTTCGGCCATTGCCAAAATGGCCAAAACATTGGATTTTGTCCAAACAAAATATCAACTTTTGATGTATGTATCCATATAACCGGCTCTAGATGCCATTGTTGGGATTTTTAGGTTTTTATCAAAGTAATATTATCCTTATAATATTAAAACGCAGCGGAAAATTGAACCATTTCAATGTGTTATATGTGGTTAAAACCAAAGTTTAACTTTTAAAAGAAAAACCCAAACAATAAGGATCCATGTATATGAATAACATACATACAAAACAACAACCATAGGGTGTTTTAGAAGACTACCTTCTTCCAAGCTTATGAGAAGGTGGATATGAAGGAGATGATGATCTTGAAGTGGCAAGTCTTCAACCTAGAAGAACCTCAAGCTAGTATACCCCAAGCTTCCAACAAACACCCAAACTATGCTAGGATTATTACTTGTAAACCCTTCCCTTTTGATCCCTTTGGCCGAAATTCAAGAGAAAGAAAAGAAGAAGAGAATTGCTTATTGAGTATGAGAGAGAAGTGTTCTTACAATTGCATGTAAGAATGGTGATACACACTATGTTATGTGTTGTAAGCTCCACACCAAGTCCATGTGTTATAAGTGTATGAAACACACTCAAGACCACATGGGGGGGGGGGGCGGCCTCCAAACCAAAAAGGAGGGAAAACCATTTTCATTAATCTTATAAAATATATCCTTATATATTCTGTAGATAAAATGTAACATAACTTGTTACATATCTAATATGTAACATATTACATATTATACACAACACATATAAGTGTTTATTTCTCCAAATAAACATATTCACATTTTTCTCAAAATAAATCATCCATATAATTTATTTACATATCTCAAGTGCAATTATTTAGAAAACCACTTTCTAAATGTTTCAAGTATTGATATTTATTTTAAAGATCAAATCATATAAATAAATACCATAAGTGTTTGTCTAGCTTGTTATTGGGTATGACCCGACTTGGATCATCACGTACTAGCCACGTCAATTTAATATGTGTCTTGGGCAGATGAATTCCAACACGGTTTACCCGTCCCAAGTTCTGTTACAGATTCTGTGACTTTATTTTCGATCCAAACCACCCACCAATGGTCTCTCTTGCTTATTTTTCCCTCTTTAACACCACTCACTAGATTTTTATTCACTTTTGGATTATGTTAACATCAAATATACAGATTATAAGCCATTTCAAAATCATCCATTATCCATCTCAAATCCCATATTCAAAACTATAACAAAACTACTTAAATCTATACATGCATGTCAAGATCTAACCTTTTTGGACATATCTAAGCTATAAACTTTAATATTCTTTTTGAAAACACCATTTTTATGAAAAATCCCAGAATATATTGGTGTTTATTTCATATAAAATCAGTTTTAATCGAATCCATAAACCCATTTAGCAACAAATCTTACAACTACAACTCTTGGGTCTTGTTTATGTTGAATCCTTGAATCCTTTCTCTTGATTTCAACATGCATGAACATGTGAGATAAGGATCTATCAACCTTGCCCTCATTGAGTTTAAATCAAGAATAAAATGAAAGAAAATATAGTAGAAGTCTTGTAGAATCCTTTGAAGAAAACAAGTTTAACAAGGAGTTTATTATCAACCTTTAGAGATCCGAAATATGTGTGCATGGGGGCTGATTTTCGAGTCTTGTGACCACCAAATCGGCTTCAAGCTTGACCTTGGATGATAGATTAGCAAGAAAGATTATTATTACAATAGTTTAGATAAGATTTAAGCTCCATTTTGTCTTGTTAAACCCAAAAATGAAGAAGAAAAGGAGAAGAAAGTTGAAAGAAATATTAGAGAGAGTTGAGAGCATGTGTGTGTTCTAGTGTGTGAGAAATGGCTGGAAAATTGGTATTCCCTAGCCTTAATCACGTGAAGGAGGGCAGGGAAATGGGTTGGGAGAGTGTTTATTGGTCAAGAGAAGTGGTGTGGTGATCCTCATTGGCTAGCTCAAGTGGTGGAGTTGTGGTGTATGTGTATTTGGTCCAAAATGATGTCTAAGTTCAAAATGTGGGTGTGTTTTGGATAAGTTGATACATTATTGGTTAATTCATGTAAAATATAAGAGTGTAAGGATAAATGAATTAGTTGTAAGAGTTTTATGCATGTAAGCTAGCTAGTTATAAATCATTGTTACACTTTTATTAGTTGTATGTGCTATACATGCATATATATGTATGTCGTGTATATATATATGTATTGGCACTAAACTTTATACAATTTTCTTGATGTACCTTCTATATTTGAGTTGTTGATTATATTTTGGATGCATAGAGACTTGTTTGTTGGATTGAATACTTATAAACTTGTTGTTACTTTACATATTCTTGAAGTTGATTTGAGTGATTATGGTTACATTCTTATAAGATTGTCATTATTTCTTTACTTTGAGATTGTCTCATGTTTTGGCATTTCTAAGATAACTAGCTATCTTTGGGCATTCCATTGAACTAGAGAGAAAGTATCACTATGCCTTAATGTCTAGAAGGCAAATCCTCTTAATAAACCTCTAGGGATAAGTACCTAGGTGAATATAAGTAAATTGTCCTAGTCGGAAATTGAGGGTTGTTACACCTTGATTGGATATGCAAGCTAAGTACAAGTTATAGTCAAGTTATAAACGTCCAACGATCGCTTAGCGTTCACCACCTAATAACATATACATTACAAATCACGTGTCAAACCTCATCTAGGTTTTAGAAGAACAAATCAACTTTGGATGACGATTGGGGCTCAACTCGGTTACGTCACAACTCTCAAGTGTCTTAATGGTTCAACCGAACATAAACAAGGACACTTTAACACGACACTTTTCGAAATGGTGGCGGATTCAGGATATAAGGGTTATACAATGATGAAGTAGACTCTCTCACGAATCCAGCGATAGGTCATACGTCTAAACCGGACTTACGGTTCGAAAGTTATTGATATTTGAAAACTGACGCGTAAACAGACCAAAATCGCGGCGCGAGGAGTCAAGCTCGCGGCGCGAGGTTCACAGGCCACTCGCGACGCGAGTTCAGGGGCTAGCGGCGCGAGAAATTTCTCTGACCCACGAGGAACCAACCTCGCGGCGTGAGGAGGCTGGGTTGCGGCGCGAGAAGGCTCAGGTCTGCAGATTTGCAAGCCAAACACGATCCAAACCCAACCCAAACCCCATTTTTGACTACCAATTCGACTTGGGAGGTTCTAAAACTCATTTTGAAGCTTGAACAAACATATTTCAACATAAATAAACATAACCCATAGAAAAACTTCGATTCATAACAACATAACAAGTTTTAATTCGATTTTTTACCCAAGACAACCCTAATGAAACCCTAATTTGACTCAAACTCATTTTTGACTCAAAATCGACCAAGAACTCACAAGATCCGGTTAAAAACAAGTGTAATAACATAAAATAAAGGAATTTAGCTAAGTTTCACTTACCAAAACAACCCGGATCTTAAATTCCAAATCCTTGGACACTTGGAAAGGATGAACATTTCAAAACCCTAGATTCTTGCTAGATGAAGTTTATTATTAATGAGGTTTATATTTCTTGGTTAATCTAGCAATGAAATTATTATGAATTTATGATGATTAGAAGTGGTGGGTGGAGAAGATGAAAAGAGGAGTAAAATGAGGGAGAGAAGGATAAGGTTTTTGTTAAAGTGAAAATGAATGGATGAGTGAGTGAGAGAGAGAGGGGGGCCGGCCTTGGGGTCTCCTCTTTGAGGCCCCGCTCCGCTAACTTCGACAAATAGCTAAACGTTAATCATTAAATCTCTAAAACGAACTGTAAGTCCCCTGGTACGGATTGTCAATAGCTTGATCCAGTTATCTTGAGGTGCGGAATCCCTCACAATAACTTGGTGATCAACAAGAAAGCCCCTAGATCATCTACGGCCTCATAGATCTTCTTCGAGCTATAGGAACAACCTTTGACCTATTAACCTGCTATACTAGCTTGATAATTCGACAAATGTTCAACCCTAAACTCTGTTAGGGTTCGCTTTATATAGGTAACACCCGACATGGGCTTCAGCATGTTAGCCTCGTAAACCCAGCCCAGCCCGTCACTTTTACGAGGTCGTAACTGTGATTGGCCTCGTATTTGTCCCTGCAAATACGGGGTCGTATTACCTATATGATCGACTCGTATTTAACCCAGTAAATACGGGGTCGCATTTCTTCTGTATGAATTGCGAGAGCTCGCAATTCATACTTAGCAGATTTACTATACATTCAATATTTAAACTTAATCTAGTATTCTATGCATAATACTAAGTTCATTAATGACAATCACATTACAAAGACATATAACAATATAAGCCCAAACAATCTAGACTGCTATTGACATAGACGTGCACTTACAGACTCCCCCTTGGCAATAGCTTCTAGACGTTAACATACCTATGTCTTTGTCTTGTCTTTGTCATCAATCTACTTCCTCTGCTTCTTCTTATCAGCCTTCTTCTTCTGAACTTCCTCTTAATCATCTGCAGCCTTATAGAAATCACAGTCTGAATGTAAGCCGATCTTCAAGCACAAACTCACTGTATTTCTATATCGCAACGCTGGACCCTGAAAATCTGGTGGAAACCAAATATTAACACTGTTCAGCTTCAGCAGATCTTTCCTACAGAAGTTCACTAGATGCAAAGGCTCATAAATCCTGACAATCTCATAGTAATGATCACCATACATCACAGCTTCATACGTCTTACTATCAAAGTACCAGCCTATCATATTATCCAATAAGTCCTTCTTGAATTTCTTCAATGGCACTTGTGAGTCCCTTTAATTACGAGATGGTTAACCAATGAAAGTGTAAAATACAACAAGTCTAATAATCACTAGATTTGGACTAGTATTACTTGTAAATAAAGATGCAAGATATATAAACAAAGTAATACAAGACTTAAAGCAATAAACAAATAAAGTGGACCATTATGTATGTTTCATGGGTATTTCATTTATTGATGTTTAAATAAAATACAAGGTTGTTGCGGAATCAAGATAACATAATTAAGTGTGTATCCTAACAACTTATGGATAATAGGATACACTTGCACTTGATGTGACTTTATCCAACCACTTTAACACACGTATACTTTGTTAAAGAACAAGTGGATTGTTCTTTGGAAAGTGTGTTAAAGGCAAAAGTCAATCCTCGATATTAGTGTTCAGACTTGCAGGATCTAGAACACTAACAATCCTCCAGTGTGCAGATCTGGTAAGACTTTCCAGTGGACTCCGCCATTTGTTAAGTCTTCTTCCTTCAGACTTCAGTCTTTGACTTCAGTCAGAATGTCTTCAGTAGATCTGGACTGGGGTGAAGTCTTCAGTGAGCTAATCTGGAGAATGCTCCAGATTACCTATACAAGTAAATGCTCACTAGTCTTCAATTATTTCTGGACAAATCTTCAGAGGGACTCCAGATTCCAAGTCTGGAGTAGGTCCAGTAGAACACGTTTCTGGTCAGATCTTCAGTGAGGCTCCAGTAGTCGGGTCTGGAGCGAGACCAGCAAAACAAGTTTCTTAACAAACCTAAATAAGGTTCCAGTAGTCCAGTCTGGAGCAAGTCCAGTAAATCTGTACTAAATCTGGACCTAACAGCACTTCTTTGGCAAACTTGGTTGGCTCATACTTCAAAGCAACGACAGGCTTCTTTGTCTTCGGATCTATCTTCGATTTATCCTTGACCATCTTGCCTTCCTATGGATGATACTTTCTCTGAGATGGATCCTTGATCTTCATGTCTTTCGCTATAGACCTAGCAATATAATTTCCAAACTCAGATCCACTAGAATTGATTAGTTCTAGCCTAGCTAAGCACCAAAAATCAACATCAGTAAGTGAGTTGATGGCTTCTTCGTTATAGTCCAAATACTGCACTCTGTCTGTTCTCCTGATAATGAGTAGTCTCAACTCATCATCCCAATGACAACTTACGATTCTTGAGCATGCAGTAGTAGCGTAGGCCTCAACCTTCTCTCCCTGAATCTTGTCTTTATACTTGATAGGTTTATGCGATGCCTCATACTTAGCCATGTTTTTCTTCCAAGTAATAACCCAATCTGGTCTAGTATCAACAGGCTCTGTATGTTGCACATCAGGATCTTCAGCAATTGGTTCTTGCATGACTGGAGCTTCTGGATCTTGGACTTGTTCAGACCTGTCCATTCTATCAAGCTTCGCTCTGAATTCATCAATACTAAACCCTTTGCGCTCAGCATCTTTATCCACAAGCCTTGAAGCTGTAACTGGCATATCAACATCTGCGATATCCATCCAGCTCTTATTACCATAGATTATCTCACTTTCTTCCCTCACAGCATCAGTTGTCTTAGAAGACCCTACCATACCAATTGCAATCTCATTCAGAGACTCTATTGCCTTGGTCAGATCTTCTTGATGCTTATTGCCTTTATCTTTTGCTGCATACGGGTCTTGATTTGAATCATCATCTTTCTTTTTTGAAAGCTCATCACCCTTACAACCTAGATCTGGAAACAATTTCTTTTTCACCAGAAACTTCTCAAACAATTCATTTAACTCTGATTGCATCACACAATCTAGCATGACATCAACAATCTTAGTCATCTGTTCAGCTACTCTAACTACTCCTTTATTCGCTCTAGTAGCCGAACTTTCTGCCTGAGTAGCTTCACTACGAACCATGTCAAAGTTGGACATGATAGTGTTAATAAAGTCTTGATGATTCTTTCGTTCATCATTAAGAGCTTTCTTTAACGTCTCAACTTCCTTTTGCTTTCTCAGCATCTCTTTCTCATGGTTTTTCTTTTGTTTCTCCAACTCATTAAACAAACCATTAACTCTAGCCTCTAACACCATCATCTTTCCTTTCATGTCAGCCATACCAAACACTGGTGGTAAAATAGGAACTTGACGTGTAGTCGCTTCAGTTCTTGGTTCAGGATTAGGCACTGAATCCTTCATTGTATGAGTTGTAGACGACCTTTCAAGATTTACAGTTGTCTTCTGAGATCTCCTTGGTATCACTGTCTCTGTATGTGATTCAACTGATCTCCTAGACCTCTGTTCAGGAACACTGCTTGATGCTTCTGGAGCCTTGATCGTCTCATCTACTCCACTAGCAGCAGTTTTCTCCTTAACTTTCAATTTGATAACAATTTTCTTCTTTGAAACCGGTACCTCTTCAACTTCTGGTACCTCAGATTCCCTAGAAGACTCTGCTCGTTTCCTCTTCAGACCTGAATCAGATGAAACTTTCTTTGAAGCACCTTCAGAAGCACTAGCAGCATGATCAACAGTATCTTCATGTGCTTCTGCTTCCTTTTCAAGATCCACATCTCTCTCAACTATCACCTCTTATGTGCTTTGAACCTGTGGTTGTGCTAAGTTTCCCATTGGCACATCTGGCATCACCATCTGTAGAGGAACTGGATTAGCTACTAGCTCATGTGGAACAATCTTAGTCCTGAATCTGGCAAACTCCTTAGCTGTAGGTGGATTGAAGTTAACATCCACTAGAGCTCCACACAAAGGAATATCTTGAGCACCTGGATCACCATCAAAGCGACTCTTGGGCTCATCATATGCCCTTTTTACAATAGATGTCACTTTCAGAACCGATTTAGTAGCTGGCAGATTAGGAACATGATGATTAATAATCATCATAACGAATCTAGGATAAGCCATAAACCTATGCCCTAGTCTGGCAGTCATTTGTTTCCTTAATTCGTTGAAGAAATACTTAGAAAAACTATATGGTTTGTTGTATACCAGACCAACCATCTGAGCTTGAGATTCTTGATTAAGCGTATCCCATCCGGTTCTTCTACTAGACAAACTAACCAACAATACATGCGCTAAGTATCTCCACCTTCCAAAGAATCCACGCTTCTTCAATGTTCTTACATTCAAGTCATCAGCATATCCCATCCTAGTAAATCCTCTAACAATAACCTCTCTACTAAAAGTAGTAGGTCCATTCTCTCCTCCTTCTTGATCTACTGTACCTAACTTCAAGATATCAATAAGATCGGAAGCTGAGAACTTAATGGTCTTGCCCGCAACCACTGTTTCAATCCATTCCTGAGTAGCATTCTTCTTATGTCTTGCATTTTCCCAGAACTCTATTAGGTATGATTCATATAGCACAGGTGAGTGAGTAAAAATGTGATTAATTCTTGACCGCTTCAAAAATCTGAAAATATCATGATAATACTCTGTTCCATCTTGATTCTCGTCCAAATTAATCAGAAAGTTATGACCTGATACAAATTCTCTTGCCATTTCTGTAATCAATAACAAATAATTAATTACTCAAATAGACATAAAAATTCATATGCATAACATACACAACTAAAATTATCCAGGTAATTTAGTCAAAGGCATAAATTATCCCTGTAATTTATAACATAACATAAATTATCTCTGTAATTTAGTTATAGATAGATTAACTTATTTTCAAATCTTTATTAACATAAACTTTTGAAAATCTGTTAAATTAACTTAAATTATCCTTGTAATTAAGTTAAAGATAAATTAACTCATTTTCAAATTTTATAAAAATAAACTTTTGAAAATCTGTTAAGTCAAAAATACGAGGTCGTATTTTAAGGTCAAAATACGGTCAACCAAACTCTAAAATACGATGTCGTATTTTCCAATTTGGCATCGTATTAGTCCAGGTCGTAAATCGGCATCGTATTCCGAAAGTCAAACAAGTCAAAATAAATTGACATTTACGAGGTCGCAAATCTGGGCTAGCAAACCCACTTTTACGAGTCCGTCGCACTGTTCATCTTCCCCAACGCGATTTCGCGATTTACCCAACCAAAACTGGTAAAAATTGTTTCTTTATATTCGTATTCAAATGATAAAGATACCCCAACCCTTAGTTTTACCCAGAAAACATCAAAATCGAAGAAAATATGGAAACCTAATTCGAAAATTTTGAAACCCTTTTTCTTGATTTTCTTGTTGCATGGTTAACTACTGGACGATTAGATAGTATACCTAGATTCAGAATTTCGATATGAACACAAAAATATCAATCAAAAACTCTCGATCTAATTGTATATATCAAATCTCAAACGGGGTAGCAAAGTAGTATTTTCGGGGTCGTAAAGCTTAATTTTGAGAAAATAAAATGTGAGGTCGTGTTTGGCTAAAATGGGTTTATATACCCACTTGACCCGAATGGATCTGGGTCAACCCGGCCCAATTACGAGGTCGTATCTGCACAAGGCCCAATCGACCAATTACGAGGTCGTATTCTGCCTCTTGCTAATTACGAGGTCGTAAAACTTCCTGCACACTTTAAAATCAAAATTTCGTCAAAGTTTCTGAACAATTGATCAACGATTATCACAAACATCCTGGAAACATGAAAATTTAAAAGATTAAACTTGTAAGCATCAAATCTTCATCTTTTCCTCGATCTTCGTCTTAACCTGAAAAGTTAATAAACTTACACAAAATTCTTTAACTTTTCAACGATCAATCTTTCCAAAACTTTCTCGAATTTAGCTTTCCCGAATCTGTACCACTTGCAACAATTCCAGTTATAAAATTGATTCTTCATTCTTATACCTCCCCCTCAATTTTATGACTAGGAAGTATAACGATGACTAATCATAATAACAACCATCATTCTTATGTACTCCCCCTCAATTTATGACTGGGATACATAACCATTATCAAATTGTCAGACCAAAAATCATTCTTATGTACTCCCCCTCAATTCATGACTGGGATACATAACTATGATTTTATAATCAGAGCAATAGACATACAAAATTTACACATTGATTAACTACGTCATATTTTTATGAAAACACAATTGACTAGGTACTTCTCCTCAATTTATGACATGTTTTCATAACTATATGATCTAAATAATCAATGTTTAAACCTTTCACATTCATATATGTTTCTATATCTAAGGTAGCAAAAACCTTTCATATTCAAACAATATATCTATGTCTAAGGCATAAAATATTAACTATGTAGCCTTTTACATTCAAACATGACATTTCTATGTCTAAGGTTGCACAAGTATGAAGTTGATAATCTTTCATATTAAAATAACATTATGTCTATGTCTAAGATTTTAATAATCTTCTACATTCACCTAATGTCTATGTCTAAGGTTTCACAAGTATGAAGTTGATAATCTTTCATATTAAAATAAAATTATTTCTATATCTAAGATTTTAATAATCTTCTACATTCACCTAATGTCTATGTCTAAGGTTTCACAAGTATGAAGTTGATAATCTTTCATATTAAAATAAAATTATTTCTATATCTAAGATCTTCAACTAATAGAAATACAACTATCATCATCTGTAATTACTATATAAATAATAAAAACCTGATAATCTTAGTTTTTGATAGCAAGATCTTGAATATTTCAGTCTTTTGCTTAGAAATCCTTTCTTTGGATCGACTTCTCTGCAAATACACTGAAAAATAATCATTTCGAGACAACAAATATAATTGCCATACCTGAAACTTTGATCCTCTGAAACTTCAGATTTGAGAAGCAAACTTCAAACTCTCTGTATCGTCATAAAAATCAACTAATGCACCATAGCTTGTTGTAGTTCTCCCCCTCAACAATAAATCTCTCCGAATTAAGCATATCTCGAGTCCCTGCTCGCCTTGCCTAACCGGCATGTGATAGAGAGGTAAAATTTCCAACAATCTATCCTGAACGAGTTGACTCCCATGAAAACCAGAAACTTTGAAACTTGAATCACAAATTTCAGAAACATGGATCCTCTTTCAAAATCAATTCTTTGTCTCCATAAAAAATGTTTCTTCTGATTATGATCAGCATCTTCAGACAAAACATATAAAATACAGCTCATGTCATGCATTCCCTGCACAAAAAGCTGTTAACAAAACACATAAACGAGATAAAAATGATAATGTTATTCTTCATTATTTCATCACTATAATATATGATAGTAACGACTTAATCTTGAACTACATTCTTCATTTTTTTCTCCAAATTTGTTATTCTTCACTATCATAAGTCATAAACATATGACATTATCTTAGTCTATAACTACAAATCTTCAAGAACTTGAACCAAACTTCTTATAATCAAGATTTTTAAGGTTCAAAAGTAAGAATCTTAAGATCCCTGTCTTATCATTCTACCGATATTTATCACAAATTTAGAATCTTAAGATCTCTGTCTTATTATTCTATGAATACTTATCACAAATTTAGAATCTTAAGATCTCTGTCTTATTATTCTATGAATACTTATCACAAATTTAGAATCTTAAGATCTCTGTCTTATTATTCTATGGATAACCTAATCTAAGGTCTTCAACTAAATATCCTTCATTATGCAAACTTATATAGATTTCGTTTCTAAAGTCACTTGTCTTTAACTCTGTAAAAACATCTAACTGAAACCTAATCTCTTATATTTTTGCAAATGAAATTTGATAATGCAAAATCCTAAAACCATATGAAATACTCCTATGATTGCCTCATCAAACTAGTATTCATCTTGGTTAAACAATTATAAATACTTCTATGATAATCACATCAAACTAGTATTTATCTTTGTTCAGGATATCTTTGCATGATCCATATCTTGCTTCCATGGTGAGAACTTGCTCGACAACCTACAAAAACGAATATATGTCCTTTGTCCTTAAAACACATCAAATCTTCTCAAAGTAATAACATACAATCTGAAGAAATGAATAAAATAGCAAGATAAAAATGAATATACTTAACAGTCTATTATTAACCTAAGTCATATTAAGGTCTATAATTCACTGTTGAGCACTTTCAATCTTCGCACATAACATATCAAAATTATTTAGAATCTCTGTTCCAAATCTTTTTGATCCAAAAATCTTTCAAAGATCAAATTCAAAACTATGAACAACTTTGTGTCCATTCTAATGAAAATCTTCTTTCTAAGATATAAAATGATTCTTTTAAAGATAAAATTCAAAACTATGAACAACTCTGTGTTCATTCTTAAGAAAATCTTCTTTCTAACAATTAATGCAAAAGCATTAACTAAATATCTGTTTATCGAAATCAACAACTCTGTGTTCTTTTCCTTAAACCTATATTAGCATATTAGCACATTAACATATTAATAGAATATGGGTTAATATGACAAATTTTCTTTTAGCTTTTGATCATTACACTATCGCTAAACTACCCTACTCGTTTATTCAGTGTTCCATAAGAACGTAGTTGAGTCCTCTTGGAAACTAGATTCTATTTTGACTCTGTCTCTCGTGCAATAGGAACTTTTATTTTACAACAACAACAAAAATTAAACATTTCACGAAAAACATAATACACACACACACACACATACACATACACTAAACATAAACGAATAACATAGTTACAAGAGCTAAAGTTACTGCTGATTAGATCAGATTAGCATGTTACATAAGCCTACTAGCGAGAAATAATTCTCTTATTATTAGTTATGAACAGTGATCCAAAAACGATTACCAATATGTTTGTCCTCTTAAACACTCGGTACTTCCAGTTTCCTTTGGGTTTGTGACACTTTCGACATACCCTGGCCAAGGACAGTCACCATGTAACCCGAGTAGCCTAATATGTCACTTAATCATGTTTGCGAACTTATGTGCCCCATATTCAGATACACTCTCACAATCGACACAAGCACTAAGATTAAGACATTTGGTGAGTAAAGTGAGAAAGTCTTTAAGAATCAAGTCAGCGGTGACAGGTCGGTGATTCCTCACGCGCAAAGCGACTTAACTTGACTCACGTACGGAAATATACTCAACATTGCATAATGCTAAGTATTTGTGACATAATTTTTAAACACTTATGAAAACCCGTGACTTTCGATGAGACCCGTGTAGCGAACTTTCTGACAACCTATCCCAAGTTGGAAGCTTTAGGTAGGCTAGGTATACAAAGACACCCCAAGGACTTACTTGTTCGAATCTCAAATGCCACATTAGCTTCATATTTTCAACAGATTTATTTGATATTTGCATATCTTGTCACAAATATACATCCGAAAAAGCAATACATACACATATATGTACCCGAGACCTTCTTTATAAAAACCAAATATACATAATTACAATGCAAGATCTTTCATAAGATTTAAAGGACTTGTCTATCTTAAGAACAAGCATTCTCAGCCATATATCTCTGAATACGTTTCCCATAAGAACATTGTATACATTTAAGTTCAGATTATATGTTAGGTCCAGATTTACTGGACTCGCTCCAGACTCGACTACTGGAGCCTTACTGAAGATCTGTCCAGAAACGTGTTCTACTGGACCTACTCCAGACTTGGAATCTGGAGTCCCTCTGAAGATTTGTCCAGAAATAATGGAAGACCAGTGAGCAAATACTTGTATAGGAAATCTGGAGTATTCTCCAGATTAGCTCACTGGACTTCACCCCAGTCCAGATTTACTCTACTGAAGACGTTCTCACTGAAGTCAAAGACTGAAGTCAGAATAAAGAAGACTGACAAATGGCGGAGTCCACTGGAAGTCTTACCAGATCTGTACACTGGAGGATTATCAGTGTTCTAGACCTTACAAGTCTGAACACTGATATCGAGTAATTGACTTTTGCCTTTACACACTTTCCAAAGAACAATCCACTTGTTCTTTACCAAAGTTTATACGTGTGTAAAGGTGGTTGGTTAAAAGAATAAAGTCATACTTGATGTGACTTTATCCTTGTACCTTAACCAATGCATTTAATGTTCTTGTCGGTTCATTAAATGCATGCAACCATATTTGTACGGCACAAAATTCACTGGTGAATTTTGTTGCCTATAAATACAAAGTCATTTATTTGAGAAAAATACTTTAAAGCATACATTTAGCATTAGAGTGAATTTGTCTAAATACTTTCGATCTTAAATAGGGATACTTCACAACTTTAAGTATCTCGATCCAAAAGAGTTATTTGACAAATATAGATCATTTGTAATTCATAGGTTGTTAGGATACATACTTATATGTATTATCTTGATTCCGCACAACCTTGTATTTTATTTAACATCATAAATAAAATACACCTTGAAAAATACATAATGTTCCACTTTACTTGTTTATTGCTTTAAGTCGTGTATTACTTTATTTATATACTTGCATTTATATTTAAGTAATACTAGTCCATTCTAGTGATTATTAGACTTGTTGTATTTTACACTTTCGGGGTTAACCATCGTATTCAGGGACTCACATTTGGTATCAGAGCAGAAGGCTAAACATTGCCTAGTTCTGCTTCTTTGATGGCCACCCATGAAAATACACAAGGAAGTTTTAATTTTGGTCCCGATCCTAATGTTAATGTTAATGATCAAAATAATGAACCACCTATTGTTAATAACACTAATCCACCACCTCCTCCCTACTCCTGCTTCTCCACACGTGCATGTGCACTATTCAAATAATCTTGTTCCTAAATTCAGTGGGAACAGTGATGAGTTTGGTACGTGGAAGGCTAGGATGATATTGCATATCACTAGTATTGAGAGGAACATGATGAAAAACTTAAATGAAGGTCCTTATGTCCCTACATCACCTCTCCATCCCCTTCTTGATCCTTCTGGATCTAGAAGAGGAAGGGAAAAGAGGGAGGAACATTGGTCTGAAGAGGAGAGGAGATTGGTGAATCTAGACACCCTTCTCAAAAACATGATCCTCGGGGTCGTTCCAGAAACCCTAATTCCCACACTAGTTCTTTTTCCTAGTGCTAAAACCATGTGGGATGAACTTTTAAACCAGCATGAAGGAGGAGATGATACCATTGTCACCAGAAAGGTCTCCTTAAACAAGAGGAATGAGTCATTTTTTGCTCAGCCTAATGAGTCTCTCACTGGTACTTACACCAGATTTATGAGTATCATAAACCAGTTGAGAGGTCTTGGGGTTGAGAAGGACAAGGATATACTTCTGGAGAAATTTTGTGATATTCTGCCCACCAAATGGTCTCACATGATCCTGGTCTTACGACAAGGTAAAACTCTACACACACACACTCTCTCAACTCTTTATGGAGCTTTCAGGTACACTGAAGAAAATCAAGCTCAGAGAGTAGTGGCAGAACAAGATGCATATAACCATGCCTCCAGTAGTCCTAATGTGGTTAGTCATACTGGACCACAAAGTACAGCACTAATATCTTCTGAGAATGTATTTTCTATGAAGAAGATGGTGTCTGAACTCATGGATTTTGGAGAGTCCAGTCAAATCTCTCTAAACTGTTGTGATGAAACTGATGATGATGACCTTATTGCAATGATTGATAAAACGTTTAACCGTTTCAAAGCAAGAGCAAATAGGCCATCTGGACAATTTGCATCCAGTTCTTCAACTGATAAGACCAATTTGACATGCTTTAAGTGTGGCAAAAAGGGTCATTTCATGAAAGATTGCAGGTCCAGCCAGTTTGTATCCAAGCCTGGTCCAGTCTCTTCAAATAATAAGCCTGATGTTAGCTATAAATTGTGTTAGGTCAGAAATCGACCAAGTATAATTTGTTCAGAAATAGCTTGAAGTTCAGTGAAAACGTTTGTACAGAATTCTGAGATGTCTCAGAATTCCTTCACTGAAGCTTCACTTCAGTTCAGATCGAGACAAATCTGAAGCATTCATTCTGAAGTCAAAGACTGAAGTATAAAGATAAGAATCATCTCAGAAGCGAGCAAAGAGTGATTCTACCAGATCGAAGACTGAAGCATCTCAGTATAAAGTATTTACAACACTTTACACTGATTACGAGGAAGACTTTTTTACTTTACACACCTTTACCCAGTTAATAGATTTATCTATTAACAAAAGGTACAAAGTAAATAAATAGGTTTGGAACATAGTACTATAAGTCACATCAACTGACTTATATACTCTTCCTAGTACAAGCATGTAAGGAATTAGGTTTAATTCCTTAAATGCTCACAACCACCTTTATACGATCTTGTCCATGTCATCATGGACTTGGTCTATAAATACAAAGTCTTCTCACAACTTGCAAAGGGCTTTAGAAACTTTAGCATTGCAACTTGTGAGATATACTCTAAGTAAAACTTACGAGTATTTCCAAGTTATTTAGATCACTTGTTTTTCGGGATTGTTTAGATACTTACACTTGGGTGTTTATCTTTGTTCCGCAACAATCCTTGTATTTGTTTATATATCAATAAATCAAATACATTAGAAAAGAAACAACGTGTCTCAATGCTACATACTTGATTATATTTATACATATCTTTATATAGTTTCTGCCAATTGTTCTTACATTCTACTTTAAGTTAATCGTTTCTTGTTATCCATATCTGGATCGTAAACTAAACTTGTCCATCAAGATTAGTTGTACTTGCCAGTCGGGTTTAAGCAAATCATCTATATTTGGGACTTAAAATTGGTATCAGAGCAGCAAGGTTGAATTATATCAATTCTTTAACCTTTGATCTGCATAGATGGATAACTTTCAACAAGAACGTCCTGACCCTAATAACACTACCCCACCTACTCCACCCATCATAAACAACAATATACCATCGCATAATGTACACGTACACTTTCCAAACAATCCTGTTCCCAAGTTTGATGGGAACAGTGAAAATTTTCAAACATGGAAAGCATGCATGTTAAAGTATATTGCTGGTGTTGAAAGACATTTACCAGATATCTTAAAAGAAGGACCCTTTGTCCCCATGAATGCCTCTACTGTTGTCAGAAATACCGATGGGACTCCTAGGCAGTCACCTAAGGAGAAGGATCATTGGTCTGAGGAAGATCATAGACTTGTAGACCTTGACACTAAGTTACAAAATATGATTTTATATGCAGTTCCTGAAACTCTCATGCCCACTCTTGTTTTACTTGAAAATTCCAAATTAATGTGGGAGGAACTAATGACACAGCTTGAAGGCACAAATGAGACAATTGTCACAAGAAAAGTTGCTTTAAACAAAAGATATGAGTCTTTCTTTGCTATACCTGGGGAAACTTTAACTCAGACTTACATCAGATTTACAAATCTGGTCAATCAACTGAAAGCCCTAGGTGTAACCAAAGACAAAGAAATTTTGTTGGAAAAATTTTGTGATATTTTACCTTCTAAATGGGAAAATTTAATCTTGGTCTTGAGACAAGGCAAAACTTTGCACAGTCACACTCTTGCTTCGCTTTTTGGAGCCTTCAGATATACTGAAGAGAACAAAGCTGAGAGAGCTATGGCTGAGCAAGATGCCAAGAATCATGTTTCTACCAGTTCTGGCATGGTTCAGTATTCTGAACCACATAGTACTGCTCTACTATCTTCTGAGAGTGACATTTCTGACTCAATGAAGAAGATGGTTTCTGAAATGTTAAAAACTGGTGTCTCTGGTAATGTTACTCACGATTGTGATGAGGATGGCAATGATGATCTGGTTGCCATGCTGGCTAAAACGTTCAATCGTTTTAAGGCCAAATCAAATCGATCTGGCAAAGCTTTTGCTTCCAGCGCTTCTATTGACAAGTCTAATCTTGAATGCTTTAAATGTGGCAAGAAAGGACATTTCATGAAGGAATGCAGATCTAGTCAACCATTATCATCACAATTTGCTCCTAACCATTCTATTTTTCAGAAATCTGATGACAGCTATAAGGCCAAATACAAGAAGTTAAAGGCACATATGGCTCAAGACAACTCAAGCAACAGTTGTATGATTGCCAAAACTGAAAAATGGGAAGAATTTGATGAATCATCTGATGATGAAGAAGAAGTTAGGGACATGTGTTTCATGGCACAAGAAGATCAAGGTCATTTGGTCAAATCCGATGTTGAATCTGGTCGCTGGGTGGATATTGTAATGAAAAAGGTCAGTAATTTTGGCTTTGAAAAGAATGAGGAACACAAACTGGACCTTTTGGTTCTATTAGAGGCTGACATCTCATTTGTTGAGACAGTGCGTTCAGAAAGCCTAAAAATGTTTGAAAATAATGCTTCTGAACTGAACGCCAGTCATGCCAGACTGAAAGAACTGAAAGATGTTCATTTGGCTCTAAAAAGTTATCAGTCCATGGTTGCAACTTTAGAATTGGAAAAGGAAGAATTAAAATCCATTCTTGAAAAAGAACAAGCAATTATTAAATCTTGGATGAAAGCACCAAGGCCAGATGCTGCAATTAAAAATACTTTTGCATCACAAAGAGCAACATATGAGTCTGGTGATCTTCATTTGGCATCCATAATCACTGATTTAGATGCACTTCCAAAGGAAATAAAGCCTGAAATCATTTTTCCTAAAGTTGGCAAGCAGAAAACTGTAACTAATAAAGCCCAGGAACAATCTGAGGGTCAAATCTGAAACAGCTCAGACAACTGTTTCAGAAAGGAAGGCTAAATTCAAAAAGCCATCCCCTCAGACTTCATCTAAGGTTCCTAAAGACCTAAAGAAGAAGAAAAACCTCTCCCCTACTGAGCCATCTACCTCAGATTCTGGTAAGGCTCAGGTGTCTAATGAAGAATCAATCTTGTTAAGGTTAGAAAGTCAATTTCAACTATTGGCTAGACAAGTGCAGAGTTGTAATGCACGTTTAAAAAATGTTAAAACTCCTCTTCTTCAACCTAAACAAAATACAAAACCTTTTTCTAAGCTAGTCAAGCAGAAATCTGAAAAGAAAAAGGTTGAAAACCCCATCAAACCAACTACTTTTGTGTCATCTGAAATAATGACTGAAATCCCCTTTGATCCTTCTGTTCCTTATGAACCAAAGAAATCTGAGACTGCTAAGGGAGAGTCTAGTGAACCCATCCTAAGATGGGTTCCCAAAAAGAACTAATCTTTGTTTATGTGCAGGGAGACCAAAAGAAGAATATATGGTTTCTGGACAGTGCTGCTGGCCGAACCATGACTGGTTATCAGACCCTGCTAGAGGAATATAGGGTGCAAGAGGGGCCCTCAATAGTTTTTGGAAATGATGGTAATGGAAAAACTGAGGGATATGGTGTGGTGAATAATGGTCAAGTCAAATTCACACGAGTTGCATATGTGAATGGTTTGAAATATAACCTGATCAGTGTCAGTCAACTGTGTGATGATGGCTTCAAGGTTTTATTTGATATTCAACAGAGATGGAAAGGTGGTACTGATTGCACCAAGGAAGGGAAACATCTATGTCATTGATATGAATCCTTCTACCTCTGAACAATGTTTCTACTCAAAGGCAGATGAAGACACAAACTGGCTGTGGCACAAGAGATTATCCCATCTGAACTTCAAAAATATTAATAAGTTGTCTAGAAAACAACTTGTTGATGGAATACCCTCAATGTCTTTCAATAAAGATAAGCCATGTCAATGTTGTGAAATGGGTAAGCAGAAAAGAGCTTCATTCAAGACAAAGCAAGGCTTTAGTATAACTGAACCTCTTCACATGCTTCACATGGACCTTTTTGGACCAGTGAATGTTCAGACCAGAGCAGGAAAGAAGTACACCCTTGTTATCGTTGATGAATATTCAAGATACTGCTGGGTGATTTTCCTCAGATCCAAAAGGGAAGCTGCTGCTGAAATCATTGCTCTCATCAAACAAATTGAGCTCAAGCACAAGCGAAAAGTTTGTCAGCTCAGAAGTGACAATGGCACTGAATTCAGAAATACCACTCTGGAGTCCTTCTGCACTGAAAACTGGCATATCTCAGAACTTCTCCTCAGCCCACACACCAGAGCAGAATGGTGTTGTAGAAAGAAAGAATCGTACGCTGATTGAAGCTGCTAGAAGTATGTTGAATGAATCTGGTCTTCCAAAAAATTTTTGGGCTGAAGCTGTTACAACTGCCTGCTACACTCAGAACAGATCTGTTTATGTCAAAAGACACAAGAAGACCTCCTATGAAGTACTCAGAAATAGAAAGCCTAATATTAGATACTTCCATGTATTTGGATGTCCAGTATACATTCTGAATAATTCAAATCAGCTTGGAAAATTTGATGCAAAAGCTGATGAAGGATACTTCCTAGGATATTCATCAAATCGCAAAGCCTTTAGAGTCTTTAACAAGAGACTTGAAAAGGTTGATGAGTCAATTCATGTTCCCTTTGATGAATCCAATTCTGCAATCTTTAAAAATTCCATCCCTGTACCTCCCTCAGAAAGTCCAATAAGTTTTGGTGATACTGATCCTATTGCTGAAACTGATCAGTCACCTGAACCTGCTTCTGAACATCTCCGTTCAGAACCAGTAATAAACAAGCCTAGCAACATTCCATTTTATCCTCCAGTCAGTTTCAAACTACCTTCTGAACTGACTATTGGATCAGATGTTTATGCTGCTTCTCCTATGATTTCAGGCTCCACTGAGCAATCTCAATCTGAAGAATTTCATGATGCAAGTCATGATCTGCAGGAAGAAGAAGCTGAAGATGTACTTTCTGAAGCTCCTCCTGAAGTTACTCAGAGAAGTTCTTGCACTGATATCATTGTTCATCCTAGTCAATAATCTAAATAGACAAAAGCACATCCAATCGAGCAAATTATTGGAGAGTCCAGTAGAGGGGTTCAGACCAGAAGAGCCACAAGCGATCAATGCTTAAACATCAGCTTCTTATCTTTAATCGAACCCAAGAAGATTGACGAGGCTATGCAAGACCCAAGCTGGGTTGAAGCCATGCAAGATGAGCTCAACCAGTTTTAAAGAAACGATGTATGGGAACTCGTTCCTTGTCCCAGTAACCTGAAGAAGGAACCAATTGGGACAAGATGGGTCTTCAGAAACAAGATGGATGAAGATGGGCATATCATCAGAAACAAAGCAAGACTTGTTGCAAAAGGATATGCACAAGAAGAGGGAATAGATTTTGATGAAACTTTTGCACCAGTTGCTAGACTTGAAGCTATCAGAATATTCTTAGTTTTTGCAGCTCATCATCAGTTTAAAGTCTATCAAATGGATGTCAAAAGTGCATTCCTGAATGGAGAACTAGAAGAAGTCGTTTATGTGTATCAACCACCAGGATTTATTAATGAAGAAAAACCACATTGGGTGTACAGACTGAACAAAGCCTTATATGGTCTGAGACAAGCACCCAGAGCCTGGTATGAAACTCTTACTAAACATCTTCTTAAAAATGGTTTTAAACGTGGTGCAATAGATAAAACTTTGTTCATATTGCATGATAAAGTGATATCCTTTTAGTACAAATTTATGTTGATGATATTGTGTTTGGTTCTACAAATGAGAAGATGTGTGAAAAATTTTCTAAAATCATGTCTTCTGAGTATGAAATGAGTATGATGGGTGAACTGACATATTTTCTGGGACTTCAAGTTAAACAAACTGAAGATGGTATTTTCATAAACCAAGAAAAATATGTCAGAGAGTTATTAAAGAAATATCAATTTGATTCAGTCTCATCAAAAGATACTCCTATTTCTGCTCCATTAACTTTGGATTCTGATCCACATGGAAAACCAGTGGACCATACAAAATATCGCGGTATGGTTGGTTCACTGATGTATTTAACTGCAAGTAGACCAGATATAATGTTTGCAACATGCCTTTGTGCTAGATTTCAGTCTGATCCCAGAGAAGCACATACAAATGCTGTTAAAAGGATCTTCAGATACCTTAAAGGTGTCCCCAGACTGGGTCTTTGGTATCCCAAAGGCTCTAGTCTAGATCTAATGGGTTATTCAGATCTGATCATGCAGGTTGTAAGATAGACAGGAAAAGTACCACAGGTGGGTGTCATTTCCTTGGTGGCAAATTAGTAAGCTGGACCAGTAAGAAGCAGACTGTAGTATCACTATCCACTGCAGAAGCTGAGTATATTTCTGCAGCAAGTTGTTGTGCTTAGATTCTATGGATGAAAAACCAGCTGACTGATTATGGTGTTACTTACACAAGAC
>CM067173.1:55268008-55449642 GCA_034093135.1 Erigeron breviscapus
TCTGAAATTTTGCCATTGATAAATGCCTCATGAGCAGAACACATTGCAGCATATACTTGCATACGTCCTTCAGCAGATTGCATAGTCATTGGCATCGAGCGAACAGTTGTATTTCCACTGTTTCTTGATCCACTACTATTCTTAGTTACAGACGAATTGTCATAAACCATGTATCCAGCAATTCCATCAGGATCCATAACAGGATGAATGGTTTCAGTGGATAATAGAGCAGTAGTTCCACTTCCAGAAGTAGAGGAAGTTGAAGACAATAGATTATCAGTATTAGCATGATAAAGACTCGGATTTTGTTGAAAAACAGAAAGCTCATCTTTTGCTTTACGCTTCATTTCCCTGTTCTTTACTTTTGAGACAATCTCTGCCAAGGTATAAGATTCATAATTTTTCTCTTCTTGAAGACTATGCACGAAGTCATTCCATTTGTTCGGCAGAGAATCCAAAAATTTATCTACTAGTTTATTTTGTGTAAATGTAACTCCAAAATATCCAAGTTCAGTAATCAGATGATTAAAACGAGTTATTAAATCATCTAAACTTTCAGATTTCAAACCATTAAAGACTTCATATTGTCTGTTCAGCAATTTAATTCTTCCCTTTTTCATCAACTCATCACCTTCACAGTATGCGTTTAAAGCATCCCACAAACCTTTAGAGGTCTTATGTTCTCCAAGAAGATGAATTGCGTCCCGAGGTAAACACATTTCTAAGTTCGACAAGGCCTTTCCTTCAATGGCATATTCTTTCTTCAACACTTCAGTCATATCCCCAATCTTGTATTGGACCTCATTTCCATGAACATCTTCATGAGTTGGCCACTCATATCCTTCAGTAATCATCACCCATTGGTTGAAATCAGTAAGGCGAATATAGGATTCAAAGCGTTTTTTCCAACTCCAGAAATTCTCAAGTTTTATCAATTTTGGAGGTGAATTGGTACGACCGACTTCATGATCGTGAAGAATTAATGCATTAATGTATTGGGCCTCTTTGGATGAAGCTGCAGGTATTCCAGACATCATCGAAACACGACAAAGGAAAAAATTAAAATAAATGAACAAGAGCACGTGTTTGAGGTAAACACGTGTTTAGGGAAAAAATGGAAGAAACACGAGTTTGACAAGAGAGCACGTGTTTAGAAGACAAAAATTGAAAGTGCAGGGGACCGATCGATTCGCGATTCCTACGACTATGTAAGTGCGGAATCCAAACATAATCGTTATTGAGGTAATTGAATGAAACACATATATATGAACACGAAATCAATATGAACAGGAGATATAAATCTGATTCCTTTATCATTAGTCGAATGATTACAATGAATAAATCCATTTACAATACATCTACGATGATTACGGATTACAATCAACGAGACGACTCTTGATAATCGAATAATATGGTGGACTTACGGACTGAGGTTTGCGCATACCTCAGCCTGCCGTGAATGAAATCTGTTGCAACTAAAATCATTACCTAAAACCGAAACCTAAGAACACTATATATAGGCTAGAAATGGGCCGGGCTTCAAACTCGTGGGCTTCCAAACGCGTGTAAACAGTAACACGTGTTTGGTCTAAACACGTGACACTATTCACACGTGTTTAGTCTAAACCGTGTCACTATTCACATGTAGCAAAACAGCCCATTAATTGAGATGCATCAGACACAAAATGTGCACCAAACGTGCAATGGAAAGCTGAAGAAGAAGTTTATGTCAGACAACCTCCAGGTTTCGTTGATGAAAAGCATCCACATTGGTTATATCGTCTGGACAAAGCGCTATATGGCCTCAGACAAGCCCCACGTGCCTGGTATGACACTCTGACTAAACATTTATTGAAAAATGGTTTTAAATGAGGTGCAATTGACAATACCTTATTTATTCTTCATGAACGAGGTAATCTGTTAATGGTACAAATTTATGTTGATGATATTATTTTGGGTCTACTGATGAAAACATGTGCAAGAAATTTTCGAAAATAATGTCCACTGAATATGAAATGAGTTTGATGGGTGAATTAACATATTTTCTTGGACTCCAGATTAAACAAAACAAAGATGGCATCTTTATTAATCAGGAAAAATATGTTAGAGATCTTTTAAAGAAATATGATATGAACTCTTCACCATCTAAACCAACTCCAATTTCTGCACCACTGACACTGGACTCTGATCCAGATGGAAAACCAGTGAACACCACTGTCTATAGAGGCATGGTTGGTTCACTGATGTATTTAACTGCCAGTAGACCAGATATTATGTTTTCAACATGTTTATGTGCCAGATATCATTCTAATCCAAAGGAATCTCATATGCTTGCTGTAAAGCGCATACTGAAGTACCTTAAAGGTGTCCCCAGTTTGGGTCTTTGGTATCCCAAAGGCTCAGGCATGGATCTAATGGGTTATTCAGATTCAGATCATGCAGGTTGTAAGATAGACAGGAAATCCACTACTGGTGGATGTCATTTCCTTGGTGGCAAACTGGTCAGTTGGACCAGTAAAAAGCAAACTTCAGTTTCATTGTCCACTGCTGAAGCTGAATACGTGTCTGCAGCCAGTTGTTGTGCTCAGATACTCTGGATGAAGAACCAGTTGCTTGATTATGGTATTAAGTATTCAAAGACTCCTATCTTTTGTGATAATACCAGTGCCATTGCTATCTCAAACAATCCAGTCATGCACTCCAAAACCAAGCACATTGATCTCAGGTATCACTTCATTCGTGATAATATTGTGAAAGGAAACATTGAACTCCATTTTATCCCCACTGACAAACAACTCGCTGACATTTTTACGAAACCACTGGATGTCAAAACTTTTGAATATCTTGTTGGTGAGTTGGGAATGTTAAACCCTTAAATCTGGAACCTTGGTATTGAACGCCTTTGTGTACTATCAAGGATCTTTGGTTTAAAGATTTTTAAATTTATGAATGCTTAGATATCGAACGCCATTGTGTACTATCCTTGCATTAATAGATTTCTGGATCAACATTCCAGTGGGAAGACTTTGAAAGATATATTTTTCTTAAAAATGTTTAAAGTTCAAAGGGAATTTATTAATTTATTTTCTCACTGGACAAATTTTCTTACTGGACGAATTGTCCAGAAAATATTACTGGTGCTTTGTAAATGTGTCCCTCTCACTGGTAATTGGATAGGTTGAAGTGCGTGTTTGAGGTGACTTTGTCTCCTTGTAAATGTGTCCCTCTCATTTGTCTGTATTAGTTGACGTGCATGTTTGAAGTTACCAGTCTTTCAAAATGGTTTTCACTGGTACTTTACTGGAGTGTCCCTCCAGTGTACCATCAGTACATGCTTCACTGGACTAATCCACCAGTGATACTGGAGTGTCTAGTCAACCTCCAGATGGACTGAATTGAGTCACAATATTTTTTAAATACTTGGTCATCGTGCGTGCCACGTAAGCAAACTTTTTCAAAGATATTTATCTTTTAAATCCTACGTGGCATGTAATTTTTCAAACGAAATGATGGTATTTTTACCTTGGGAAGACAAAAAGAACAAGTTGTTAGTTTTTGTGGGCGGTGAACCATCACACATTAATGTGTGATGTGATGTACTTAATGCGGATCTCAAAACCCGATCAAAATTATATTTGATAATTTCAAATTAACCCGTTTGAGTTCCACATTATCTCTCCTATATATATACCCATTTTCACTTTCACTTTACATTTACTTCGAACATTTACTCCCAAATCTTAAAATTCCTTCATTCAATTCTTCATTCCTTCATTCTTTTCCAAATCATTAAAACTCTCATATTAACTGCAAATTCATTAAATTTCTTCATCATAAACCCTAAATTTATTCAATTTCATCTTCATCTTTCAATCATAAATGGCACCCAAAAACCTTTTATCTGCCGAATATGCTCCGGTTGATAATGTTGCTAAGCCCAGACACATTACTCTTGAGGCCAAAGCTATTCGAATCAATATGAATAACTGGATGGCCAAACTTTCCAGTTCTCATCCTGCTCAATCTATCATTGGGAGATTGAATACTTTCTTTTTCTCATGCCCTCTGTATGGTGCATTAACCCTAAATCCAGGGAGAATGTACCATGACTATTTGTGTGAATTCTGGTACTCCGCATTCTATAATGAAGAAACCTCATCAATTTCTTATACTCTTAGGGGAGGTACCAGATCTTTAAGTTTCTCGGTGAGTTTACTCAGGTCAGTTTTACAGTTGAATTATCTTGACCAGAATGAGTTGCCCATCGAACTTCCCACTGGCATAAATTACAGGGAAGTATGCAGGTTGATGGGGCACACAGAAATTCTGGATGACCATGGCCAGTTGTTGAGAAAAGGCACAATATATATGAGCAGGTTGACAGATTCGTGGAGATTTTTCTTCACACACTTGGTTGAATGCCTGGGAGGTAGTTCTGGGGGTCTTGATCAGATAAATCAAACCCAGCTCCAGATTGCCTATTGTTTGTGGTTCGGAATAAGAGTAGATTTTACTCAGATCTTGTTCAATGACTTGGTAGATCGATTGAAAGCAAAAGGGTGAAAACCCCAAGTTCCATTTATTCATTTTCTTTCCCTTATGTTTAGAAGTGCTTTAGGAGATCAGTATGATTATGATACTACTCACTTCTCTGTGAGTGAGTTTATGAGGGACCTGACCAACCTTCAATCAAGAACTGGAGAGGTAGATATTCCTCCAACAATGTTAACTTTTCAAAGGGAACCAGCAGAGGCACCAGGTAGTGTACAAGTAGTTGAAAGACCTGGTGATGACCAAGATGTTCAGGTTGTAGAGATGGTACAACCATTAAGACAAGTGGCTCTAGAAGATCAACAACCAATTGTTGAGTCTTCCAGACGACCTAGATCGAGTAGGCGTCTGATGAGAGGTGGAGTCCAGGTAAACCCAGCAAGACAGGCTGGTGATGTAATGGATGTGGATGGGTCTCCCATTTTTGAAGAGGAGAATGTTGAAAATATTGAACAGGTTGAGAATGTAGAAGTTGTTGGGCAGTTTGATGAGCAGATGGAAAATATGGCTCAGTTTGATGAACAGGTTGTTGAGCAGGAAGAACAGGTTGTCCAGACTGATGAGCAAGAGGCTCAGATTGATTTGAATGTTCAGGCTGGTGAACAGGCTGGTACATGGCTGGTGATGCAACTGTTGGTGATACATTTTGGGATGAGGCTGATTCTCCCATTTCTGAAGGTCAAAATTTTGATGTAGATATGAACTTTCTGGGTGAAGATGTTGAGCAAGCTGAAAGCCTACCAGAAATGCCACCACCCCCACCAGAAACAAACTTACCACCACCAGAATCAAACATGCCACCACCTCCACCACCTTCAATTCCACAATCAACTTCATACTTCACCCCATTCATTCAAACTTCACAATCTCAACCACCACCTATCGAAACCCCAGTCAACCCTTCTGAACAAGGTGTGCCAGACTCTACAGTTATAAATGCTGAAACTATTGAAACTGAAGAGGTCTGGGCACAAGTACCAAAAAAAAAAAAAAAAAAAAAAAAAAAAAAAAAAAAAAAAAAAAAAAAAAAAAAAAAAAAAAAAAAAAAAAAAAAAAAAAAAAAAAAAAAAAAAAAAAAAAAAAAAAAAAAAAAAAAAAAAAAAAAAAAAAAAAAAAAAAAAAAAAAAAAAAAAAAAAAAAAAAAAAAAAAAAAAAAAAAAAAAAAAAAAAAAAAAAAAAAAAAAAAAAAAAAAAAAAAAAAAAAAAAAAAAAAAAAAAAAAAAAAAAAAAAAAAAAAAAAAAAAAAAAAAAAAAAAAAAAAAAAAAAAAAAAAAAAAAAAAAAAAAAAAAAAAAAAAAAAAAAAAAAAAAAAAAAAAAAAAAAAAAAAAAAAAAAAAAAAAAAAAAAAAAAAAAAAAAAAAAAAAAAAAAAAAAAAAAAAAAAAAAAAAAAAAAAAAAAGAAAATGAGCTGGTACTGGCCACCAATCGAAATTCTGAAAACATCAAAGTGGCAGTCCAGGGCTTAGAAACAAGGGTTGTTAGTTCTGTTCAGACTGCAGTGGATAGTAAGATTGTTCAACCACTGGCAGGTCTGAAAGAAGAGGTTGAGAAGCTAGTTACAAGGGTTGGTTCACTGGAGAGCAGGCCAACATTAGATCTAAATGATATTGTCAGCACCCTTAGTGATGAAATTGTTAGAAAATTTAGGGGTGATATGCTGAAAACAATCACTGATGATATCTCTGCTTCTGTTCTAAGAACCATTCAAGATAGCTTGTTGCCTGAAGTTGTTCAGATGATAGACACTGAGTTGCCTAAGCACTTGCCAGAAGAAATTGAAAATATGAAGAAAGAAGTGCTGGCAATCAAGAAAGGTATGACTGATTCCATGCCAGAACAAGGAAGAACTTTTGGTTCTCTGGACAGGCATATGATGGAAGAATTATGGAATGATCTCAAGTCCAAGACTGGTGATCATTCCAAGGGGGGAAAATCATCTGTTCCATCATCTGGTGACCAAGAAGGGTTAATAAGAAAGAAGAAGGAAATTGTAAGGGCCGTTGCCACTGAAAGTGTTCTGTAAAGAAAACAAGTGACTGGTACTGATGCCAATGCACGATTGGCACAAAGAGCACTTAGCACTGAAGAGGCTGCTGGTACTGATGCCAGTGAGCCCAGGTTTGAATCTTTTCCAGATATCCCAACATCTTTGAAATCTGTTAAGAGAAAGGGAAAAGAACAGGTATCTGAAGAAGAACAAAATGTTGAAGGGTCACCAGAATTTCCAAGTGTTGATGATGACACCTCGAAGAAACTGCAGCAACAATGCATCATGATTGAAATTTTCAAGAAGAATCAAAGAGATGAACTGCTGGCCCACCAAAGGGAGATGGCAACCATGGGAACTCTGGACTCTTACAATGCTGGAAGGTTAGGCATTAACATTGAAGTGTTCAAGAAGATGAAGGATGATCCCAGAGTTCATGAATGTCTAGATGCATTGAATGATGTTCATATACGCTCGTTCTACGCTGAAGAAGAACAGGTATATGATTCATTAATTTATGGTGTTACCATTCCAGAGTTAATAAGGCAAAGAAGGGAGGAACTGGTGAGCCTCCAGAGAAAAATAAGGAAAAATGCTGGTGCTCTGGAGTTAGAGTACAGAAAAAGATTGACTGGTCTGCCGAAGCTTACTGCCAAACAAATCAAGGCAATAAAGGATGCTGATGTGAGCACTTTCATTCCCCTGGATACCTCTCTGAGAATTAATCGCCAACAACTCCAGTCCACTGAAGGACAACAGAGTGGTGTATCCAAGGAAACTGAATATATGGTCCAGATGGCAAAGCAGAAGGCATCTTATGATCAAATGATGAATTTCAGGGCAAATGCTAGAAAAATTGTTGATGCTGAAATCAAGTTGGCTGAAAATCATCAAGGAATGACCAGATTTAATATAAAGTTGACCAGGGAGGGTAACTTTACAGATGAAAGGAAAGATACATCAGTCCAAGCTTTTGGATGGACTGAACTGAAGGAGATAGGATTGACTTTTAAAGATAAAACTGATTTATCTCCAGATGTTAAGGCGTTTATGAAGAGAATTGAGAAGGTCTGGAGAAGAATACAACAAATGGAAGCTGTGTTGGGTTTGAGACCACCAGTGTCTGTTCCATCATCTCCATCACCAAAGAGGAAGGCTATTGAAGATACACCAGGGAAGTCATCAAAAAGAAGGGCCTGAATCTTTTATCATATACTTATTGTAATTAATCGTTTGATGAAAGTTGTAACTATTTTCCAGTTGATGATAGTAATATTAGTTGCAATTTTTAATTTCATATAAGTAAATGATCAGATTTAGTCTAAGTCAGAACTTAAAAGATGAAACTGAAAACACTCATGATCTATAAAGTGTTTTCCAGTAACTTAGATTTTTTAGACTTAAATCGACTAAGTGTTTTCCAGGCATACAAATTTGTATATCTATAAGCCTGAAAACACTTGCATTATTTCTAAACAAATAGGGGGAATTTGTTAGGTCCAGATTTACTGGACTCGCTCCAGACTCGACTACTGGAGCCTTACTAAAGATCTGTCCAGAAATGATAATTACTGGACCTACTCCAGACTTGGAATCTGGAGTCCCTCTGAAGATTTGTTGAGAAATAATGGAAGACCAGTGAGCAAATACTTGTATAGGAAATCTGAGTATTCCAGATTATCTCACTGGACTTCACCCCAGTCCAGATCTACTCTACTGAAGACGTTCTCACTGAAGTCAAAGACTGAAGTAAGAATAAAGAAGACTGACAAATGGCGGAGTCCACTGGAAGTCTTACCAGATCTGCACACTGGAGGGTTGTCAGTGTTCTAGACCTTACAAGTCTGAACACTGATATCGAGGATTTGACTTTAAGCCTTTACACACTTTCCAAAGAACAACCCACTTGTTCTTTACCAAAGTATACGTGTGTTAAGGTGGTTGGATAAAAGGATACACTTGCATTTGATGTGACTTTATCCTTATTCCTTATCCAATGCATTTAATGTTCTTGTCGGATCATTAAATGCATGCAACCATATTTGTACGGCACAAAATTCACTGGTGAATTTTGTTGCCTATAAATACAAAGTCATTTCTTTGAGAAAATCACTTTTTAGCAAATTGGTGAACTTGCTTAAATACTCTCGATCTAAACAGTTATACTTCACAACTCTAAGTATATCGATCAAAGGAGTTTCTTTAGCAAGTATAGATCACTTGTAATTCAAAGATTGTTTAGATACTTACATACGTGTAATATCTAGGTTCCGTAACGATCTTGTATTTTGTTTATTCATCAATAAAGAAAATACACTTGAAAACTACATTTGTGTTCCACCATTTATTTACTTGTTTAAATATTGCTTAAGTCATTTATTACTTTGTTTATATTCTTGCATATTTATATTGAAGTAATACTAGTCCGATTCTAGTTCATACTTGTCTTGTTATTTTACACTCGTGGGTTAAACCATCGTGTGAGGGACTCCACATTAAAGGTACCTTAAAACAATTTGAAAGCTAATATCGGCAAAAGCAAGAGAAATTGGTAACGATATGACTTAGCGAATAATGAAAGAGGTGACTTTGGAAAAATAAGGGCGAAATTGAAGAACAAAGGTAAGTATGAGGAACAAGATGAAACTATCATCATACAATTCATGATTCCCTCGAACGCCATAAAGCAACAAAGACGACATTGGAAAACCCAAAAATGTGATACTACGAAGATGTACCTTTGCAATTTTAGTGCAACTCGGCACCCCAGTTAGTATCACTTTTGTTAAAGGGGTAATCCCTTAACAAGTGATTAGTCACAAACGAAGCCAATATTTTCAAGAAGCGGCAAGCGTGTCCAACGTCAAACCAAAGAAGGATGAAAGTGGGCGAGAAGCTATTGGAACGATTCTTTAATTGGGTAGAAGACGATAAAGGAAAGTATGCAAAGTAACAATGGAAATGAATAGCCACCAACGATCGATATCCCAACGTCTCTCACTATTTTATTGTAACTCACGTTACGAACCGTTTGCTCATTTTACACCTCCGTATTGCCATTCTTATTATCATCCCATTATTTAGTATTGATCTAGGCAAGATTGACAGCCCGCAACGATTACATACGATTAATCTCCAGTCGTCTCAAGAGGTGAGCGACATTCGTAACCCTTTTTCTTTTTCGAAGTTTCAAATCACGAGAAATGTTAGGGCACAGAGCAATGGATGCCCCCAACTACGGAGATCAAAAGCTTGTAAGTAACAAAAAAAAAGAGGTCATGATGAAACCAGATGGACTCTCACAAATTGTGCGTCTCCGCGAAGCCATCCTTACCGTCAAACCATTCATTTTATCACCGCGTGAACGAGCGAACTTCGAGGACGAAGTTTCAGTTAAGGGGGTAATGATGTAACAACCCTCAATTTCCGACTAAGGACAATTTACTTATATTCACCTAGGTACTTATCCCTAGGGTTTATTGAGAGGATTTGCCTTCTAGACATTAAGGCATAGTGATACTTTCTCTCTAGTTCAATGGAATGCCCAAAGATAGCTAGTTATCTTAGAAATGCCAAACATGAGACAATCTCAAAGTAAAGAAATAATGACAATCTTATAAGAATGTAACCATAATCACTCAAATCAACTTCAAGAATATGTAAAGTAACAACAAGTTTATAAGTATTCAATCCAACAAACAAGTCTCTATGCATCCAAAATATAATCAACAACTCAAATATAGAAGGTACATCAAGAAAATTGTATAAAGTTTAGTGCCAATACATATATATATACACGACATACATATATATGCATGTATAGCACATACAACTAATAAAAGTGTAACAATGATTTATAACTAACTAGCTTACATGCATAAAACTCTTACAACTAATTCATTTATCCTTACACTCTTATATTTTACATGAATTAACCAATAATGTATCAACTTATCCAAAACACACCCACATTTTGAACTTAGACATCATTTTGGACCAAATACACCTACACCACAACTCCACCACTTGAGCTAGCCAATGAGGATCACCACACCACTTCTCTTGACCAATAAACACTCTCCCAACCCATTTCCCTGCCCTCCTTCACGTGATTAAGGCTAGGGAATACCAATTTTCCAGCCATTTCTCACACACTAGAACACACACATGCTCTCAACTCTCTCTAATATTTCTTTCAACTTTCTTCTCCTTTTCTTCTTCATTTTCGGGTTTAACAAGACAAAATGGAGCTTAAATCTTATCTAAACTATTGTAATAATAATCTTTCTTGCTAATCTATCATCCAAGGTCAAGCTTGAAGCCGATTTGGTGGTCACAAGACTCGAAAATCAGCCCCCATGCACACATATTTCGGATCTCTAAAGGTTGATAATAAACTCCTTGTTAAACTTGTTTTCTTCAAAGGATTCTACAAGACTTCTACTATATTTTCTTTCATTTTATTCTTGATTTAAACTCAATGAGGGCAAGGTTGATAGATCCTTATGTCACATGTTCATGCATGTTGAAATCAAGAGAAAGGATTCAAGGATTCAACATAAACAAGACCCAAGAGTTGTAGTTGTAAGATTTGTTGCTAAATGGGTTTATGGATTCGATTAAAACTGATTTTATATGAAATAAACACCAATATATTCTGGGATTTTTCATAAAAATGGTGTTTTCAAAAAGAATATTAAAGTTTATAGCTTAGATATGTCCAAAAAGGTTAGATCTTGACATGCATGTATAGATTTAAGTAGTTTTGTTATAGTTTTGAAAATGGGATTTGAGATGGATAATGGATGATTTTGAAATGGCTTATAATCTGTATATTTGATGTTAACATAATCCAAAAGTGAATAAAAATCTAGTGAGTGGTGTTAAAGAGGGAAAAATAAGCAAGAGAGACCATTGGTGGGTGGTTTGGATCAAAAATAAAGTCACAGAATCTGTAACAGAACTTGGGACGGGTAAACTGGGCATTTGGGTACCGATTAAGGGAAAGTGTCCAAAATAAAAGTTGTAGATATGTGAGTCTAGTTTCACCACCAACTAGAATCAAGTGAAAAGGATGAACAGAACTCGAGATATGAATCTTTTAGTACCCAGTGGTCGAGCTGAGTTTTCACCAAAAAGCTTAATTTCACAAACTAAGAAATCAACCTTTGAATCCAATAACTTTGTACAAAAATACTAACTATAAAAATCTGTAGAAACACTATTAACATGATAGGATATTGTTCAAATTAAAGTAAATACATTGAAAATATCAAATTTGGTGTTGGGGGAAGTAACAAAGTAAAGGCATGCTTTGGTGTTTTCAAGAAAGGCTGAACAGAACCTAACTTCGTATTTCAAATGAGTAAAACACACTGAAATAGGCCAAATAAAGTGTTGGTGTCAAAATAAAAGTTGTAGATAAACGATTTAAATTTAATCACCAACTTGAATCACCCAATATACTGAACAAAACAAAAGATATGATTTTTCTACTAAAACGGGTCAAAACTGTAATTTTGTTTGAATATTTTACCAACTTTAACAATTTTTATCTCCTAATCCATAAGGTTCCAGGAGGCCATACTTGGTGAAAAGTAAGTTCAATGTGTCCTAAACTTAAAATAAAATCATAGAATTTTTATTAAGAGCAAAACCCAAAGAACTTTTATAAAACTTTCGAGTATGCAAAACAGTGACTGTTTTGACCACTTCCATTTATAAAAATATTTAGAGGAAGTAAACATTCTTTATAAATTAATCCAAAATTCACAAAATAAGTGGACACATATAGGTTATTGTATAAAAATCAGGAGGGTCCAAATAATTCGGTTTAACCCCAAACAGTAGCCAACATTTCATAAAAATGTGAAGTAAAAACAGAAAATTCTGAAGTAAACCAATAATTTGTGTAATGGGCTAAAAGATACACTAAGGACCATAACGGGCTAACCCGGCCCAAATAATAAACTCATTGAACCATAAATCAGTAGGCCCACTTGGACCAATAAACCATGTAGCCCAATAACCAATATAACCCATTAAGCATCTGGCCCAAATAAGGTTAAGCCCAATAACTAAATGAAGCCCATGACACTTAGGCTCAATTGGTGATGACCCATAACACATAAACGAATTTCATAAACCCAAATAATCATAAGACATATCAAGAAATATGTGAGTTAAAGGATAAGCGTAATCAAAGTGACACAAAAGATAACTAGGTGGAATAAACATAAGTAATTACGTTAACCAAACTATAAATTGACATCACAAATGCTAATTCGTATTAAAATCGGTTACATATCCAATGATGAATAAGAATAACATAACTTAACATGGCATTTCTATATGATAACCTAAGATAGGACCTTATTCGCCTTAGTTTCGCGTAGGAATGGTCTTGGCTTTGAAATGCGAATGAGGAGCGTAAGGAATATAAGATCAAGGAAGCTATAGATGGGAAGTACCCATTTTGGATAAGTATATATAATGCCCGGCATATCAAGGTGAGTCATAGCCCCTTTTCAAACTCTTTTATATGTTTTACTTACGGGGTGAAAAGCATGAATAATTAAAATTGCTTTCTTTATATGAAATGACACTTTGAAGAATGATTATGATATGGGAATTATATTGTATATTCAACGTGTTATATGATATATGATGAGCTTGAGTACTGTCAAACGGTGGTCCCCTGTACACTACTATTAACTCATTGAGGCCTGTAGTTAGAGGGTTGCGCAACTAGGATTCGTCCCCTCACTCACCAAGATGGCAGCGGGTTGACTGGCCGCCCTCATCTCCGGTCTGCCTAGGGGTGCTCTAATCTACATTATTTTTATTGGTCGTCTCCATGGCACGACCCCTTTATTATCATTATTGCACGTGATTGACAGCATGTGCTTCTATTATCACATCTTCGGGACATATTATCATTTTTATTATTTTGACGTGAAGGGTCTTAGTAGTGGCTCAAGCACAAACTCATCAAATTATGCCTTTGGCTAAATATTATTGATATTATTTATGGTTGGATATTATGGATTGAACATACGGTTTGGGTATTGGACCTTGTATGGAATCTTGAAAGTTGTTGAAATTGGCGATATTGAAATATTGATGACCGAATGGTTTTGGTATGATGTATGATTAATCGATTTATATACTTTTCTCTCACGAAAAATTTGACAAATGAGAACTTTATAATTTACCATGGATTCTCAACTCTTTGAAATTACGTTATGGTATTTTGAAAACTTGATGGTTTGATATTGGACTTTTTGCCGATCATGTGGTTTGGGTATGTTGATATCTAATAACATGTTTTTCTAAGTGTTTAAAATGGTTAAGTAACGAGATTTATTTAAAAACCTATGCACTCACCAACTACGTTTTCGTAGTTGACACTTTTTCTTCATGCTTTTCAGGAATTAGCGTAAGCTTTGAGGAATTATATGCATCATGATTGTTTGCATTGCATTTTGGAGTCAAAGATCAAACCTTGTGATGGGCAATGGAATCCGCCTTGATCATTGTAGTATATCATCTCATGTATTTGTTATTTGTTTCGTGGACTTGATATCCAAGTACGGTGGACGCATTGTACTTGGAGATCGGTTCACATGCTTGTGCATTTGTAAAATCCTTTTATCAAATAAAGCTATGGTGAATGTTATTTATAATCCTTTGTTTTGAATACTCGACTTTCTGTACATCTCATTGTTCCGCCTTAGTTGGGGTGTTACACAAGGTGAGTTTCGTAGCCCCTTTCCTTTTCATGATTTTGGGGTGAAAAGTGTACAATGAGTGTCCATGGTATGTTTGATCGTTGTATGTTCGGTTAATTGTTTTATCAAGGTATATGTGTTCGTTTAATTGCTTTATCAAGGTTATATGTTCGTTTAATTGTTTTATCAAGGTATATGTGTTCGTTTAAATTGCTTTATGAAGGTTATATGTTCGTTTAATTGTTTATCAAGGTTATGTGTTCGTTTAATTGTTGAATCAAGGTTGTATGATTGATATGTGATCGTATCAAGGCTATGTGATCATTTAATGATCCAAATCAAGGTTTCAAGGTTATGTGATCATTTAATGACCCAAATCAAGGTTTTATGTGTTCGTTTAATTGTTTTATCAAGGTATATGTGTTCGTTTAATTGCTTTATCAAGGTTATATGTTCGTTTAATTGTTTATCAAGGTTATGTGTTCGTTTAATTGTTGATCAAGGTTATGTGATCATTTAATGACCCAAATCAAGGTTTTATGTTCGTATTAAGGTTAAGTGATCGTATGATTGTAATCAAGGTTAAACGGTTGTTGTTCCGACACTTGTTTCTTATAGTCAAAACCTACGAACTCACCAACTTTATGTTGACGCACTTTAGTACACTTTTCAGGTAATCAAGTGAATCAAAGACGTGATGGATGATTGCATTGCATGTGATAGGATGGAGCTTGGACTTTTGTGGATTCGTGATCCATTGCTCCCGTTTATGTGTTATGCCTAGGATCGTTAGCCATCATTTGAACTATACCTTTTGTAACCCATTGATGGTGGTGTGCTCTTTGTGCATTATTTGATCCGATATTTGTACTTGTACTTGAATTATGTATGGATTACTCAATCCTTGAATGCATTTAGTACCTCTACTTAATTTCCATGTCATGCTGAGCTTTTCTATTAATACTCCATGTTTCCACCTTGTTGGGGTGTTACAATATATTTATAAAAGAATTAAGTTATTCAAATGTAAATATTGGATGCTAAATCATATCAAGGCTGGATGGTGTAGCAGGGTTTATTTTATACAAACTATTCAAGAGAAACAATATCTTAACTTTGATTACACAATTGACCGAGTTCTCATTGATGTTTTGCAAAAAAGTAAGGGTAAATTACACAAATCATACCTGAGGTTTGTTCGAAACTACACTGGTCATACCTACAATTTATAAATTACGCGAGACATACCCATCGTTTTTAAAAACTTACACTGACCATACCTATCGCTGACGGTCGTCTATTTGGCCGTTAAGTCAAGTCACGTGCCATGCATGTGAGGTATCAAAACCGTAATTTCGTGTATACTTCAGGTATCATCCGTGTAATTTACCCTAATAAGAAATTATTAACATATTTATATTTATATTTCATTTATTAAAGTGGATAGATATATTCTATATTAAAATTCACATATAAATACATATATTTTTTTTAAAACCTATTTCAAAATATAAAATAAAAAATATATAAAAGGATGTCATCAAACGATATAGGTTTAGGCTTAAAAATATAAGGTCAGACTAACTACTAACCTGAAACTTCAAACCCAAAATGCTACAGATTGCTAATCTGAGGTATATTCTAAAATCGTGACGAGTCTTCGACTTTGATTTACCCCTCTAATCTGAGGGGGATGTCATCAAACCATACGAAAAAATTATATTGCTTTTTTAATTTATTTTTTTTTTGTATCTTTTCAAATAGGTTTCTATTAAAAAGAATAAATCATAAAAAATAAAATTAAATAATAATAAAATAATATAAAAGTGAAAATTTTAGTGGTTTTCATGATTCTCATCCTTGTTATATTCACTATACACATATAACAAAATAATAATGACATATATAATAATAAATGCATTATTGTATCAACTATTTTTCTCGATATACTTTTCATTAAAAAAAACTATTTTTTCATAATAAATTTCATATCTACCCAACATAATAACTGAAGTATAAATAAAACTTTAAAGTTCTTAATAATTATTTTTATGGTGAATTACAAGGATGATACCTGAAGTATGCACGAAATTACGGTTTTGATACCTCACGTGCACGGCACGTGACTTGACTTAACGGCCAAATAGACGACCGTCAGTGATAGGTATGGTCAGTGTAAGTTTTTGACAACGATGGGTATGTCTCGCGTAATTTTTTAATTGTAGGTATGACCAGTGTAGTTTCGAACAAACCTCAGGTATGATTTTTGTAATTTACCCAAAAAGTAATGCAATATCTTAACCTTGATTACACAATTGACTGAGTTTCCATTGATGTTTTGTAAAAAAGTAATTTTATTTTAATTTGACATGATTGTTAAGAACAATAAAAGTAGTAGCTGGTTCGTGGGGTTTTAATGATTTCAGGTAATGTGAATTTATTTGTAGGGTTCAGTTTATATAAGAAGAATCTTTATATATACTAAAAGACAACTGACCTAATAGCTTATTAACCAATCAAAAAGCTCAATTTTATCAAATTGAACATTGATGATGTCATAATTAATAATTATTTAAATTCTTATAAATTATATATATATATATATATATATACTAGTACTAATACCCGTGCGTGTTGCACGGTTGACTCATAATTATTATATTTATCTTCATTTTATTTATAATTAACTTTATATATCTATTTTGATGTATAAACATTGAACGCAAGTTGAAACATTTATAAATAATAATTGTATTAAGTTTGTTACCATATTTATACAATTGAAGTTTAGGCAATAAAATGAATACATGTATACATTCAATTACTTTTTATTAGAAAATTAAAGAAGTCTGTAAAATATATATCATTTAACATGGTAGAGATTCAGATAGAATGCAGCTTAAGGAGAAAAGGTTTATTTTTTATTCTTTTTAGCTTTTTTTTTTATTTTTTTTTTTTAAAAATATAAACCCATTCAAAAAAAATCAATTTTTTTTAAAAAAAAATTAGAAAATTAAAAAAAACTACAACTTACACATGTGTATAGACATGTGTAAGATATAAAAATCTACTCATGTGTAGGGATTTTTTTTTTTTTTTTTTAGGGTAAATTGCACAAATGATACATGAGGTTTGTTCGAAACTACACTGGTCATACCTATAATTTAAAAATTACGCGAGACATACCCATCGTTGTCAAAAACTTACACTGACCATACCTATCGCTGACGGTCGTCTATTTGGCCGTTAAGTCAAGTCACGTGCCGTGCATGTGAGGTATCAAAACCGTAATTTCGTGTAAACTTCAGGTATCATCCGTGTAATTTATCCTAATAATTTTTTTTAAAGATATTTATATTTATATTTCATTTATTAAAATGGGTAGATATTCTATATTAAAATTCACATATATATATTTATTTTTTTAAAAAACCTATTTCAAAATAAAAAAATAAAAAATTTATGAAAAAACGTGATCAAATGATACAGGTTAAGGCTTAGAAATTCTAAGCTCAGACTAACGACTAACCCTGGAACTTCAAATCCAAAATGCTACAGATTGCTAATCTGAGGTGAAATTATATTCTAAAACTGTGACGAGTCTTCGACTTTGCTTTACCCTCTAATCTGAGGGGGATGTCATCAAACCATACGAAAAAATTATATTGTTTTTTAATTATTTTTTTTGTATTTTTTTAAATAGGTTTCTATTAACAAGAATAAATTATTAAATAAATAAAATAAAATAATAATTGTGAGTCCCAAACTCTCTAGATGGTTAACCCAAAGTGTAAAATACAACAAGTCTAATAAGCACTAGATTGGACTAGTATTACATGAATATAAATGCAAGTATATAAACAAAGTAATACACGACTTAGAGTAAAGGTGGAACACAATGTAATTTTCCAAGAGTATTTTATTTATGATGTTAAATAAAATACAAGGTTGTGCGGAATCAAGATAATACAAATATGTAAGTATCCTAACAACCTATGAATTACAAATGATCTATATTTGCCAAATAACTCTTTTAGATCGAGATACTTAAAGTTGTGAAGTATCCCTGTTTAAGATCTAGAGTATTTAGACAAATTCACCTTTAATGCTAAAAGTAATTTTAACGAAGAAATGACTTTGTATTTATAGGCAAACAAATTCACCAGTGAATTTGTGCCGTACAAATATGGTTGCATGCATTTAATGAACCGACAAGGTCATTAAATGCATTGGTTAAGGTACAAGGATAAAGTCACATCAATATGACAATAATCCTTTTAACCAACCACCTTTACACACGTAAGCACTTTGGTAAAGAACAAGTGGAATGTTCTTTGGAAAGTGTGTAAAGGCAAAAAGTCAATTCCTCGATATCAGTATTCAGACTTGTAAGGTTTAGAACACTGATAAAGCTCCAGTCGTAGATCTGGTAAAACTTCCAGTGGACTCCGCCATTTGTCAGTCTTCTTTATTCTAACTTCAGTCTTTGACTTCAATGAGAATGTCTTCAGTAGAATAGATCTGGACTGGGGTGAAGTCCAGTGAGCTAATCTGGAGGATGTCTCCAGATTTCCTATACAAGTATTTTGCTCACTGGTCTTCCATTATTTCTGAACAAATCTTCAGAGGGACTCCAGATTCCAAGTCTGGAGTAGGTCCAGTAAATATCATTTCTGGACAGATCTTCAGTAAGGCTCCAGTAGTCGAGTCTGAAGCGAGTCCAATAAATCTGGACCTAACAATAATAAAATAATAATTAAAGTAAAAACTTATAGTGGTTTTCATGGTTCTAATCCTTGTTTAATTCACTATACACATATAACAAAATAATAATAATATATATTATTATAAATGCATTCTTGTATCAACCATTTTTCTTGATATAATTTTCATTGAAAAAAAGAAAACTATTTTCTCATAATAAATTTCATATCTATCCAACTTAATAACTCAAGTATAAATAAAACTTTAAATTGTTAATAATTATTTTTAGGGTGAATTACAAAATAATACCTGAAGTATGCACGAAATTACGGTTTTGATACCTCACATGCACGGCACGTGACTTGAATTAACGGCCAAATAGACGACCGTCAGCGATAGGTATGGTCAATGTAAGTTTTTGACAACGATGGGTATGTATCGCGTAATTTTTAAATTGTAGGTATGACCAGTGTAGTTTCGAACAAACCTCAGGTATCATTTGTGTAATTTACCCTTTTTTTTATTTTTTTATTTTTAATTTTTTTTTAGAATGGGTTTTCATTAAAAATAATAAATTTTTTTAATATATTAATATTTATATTAGTATTTGTAGTAAGAGTCTCTCTAGTTTATATTTTAATTTGTTTTTCATCAATAATTTATACTTTTTAGTTTCATTAAATACTTAATTCACAATTATTACATTTTATAGCTATTAACTTGAGACTTTTTGTATTTTTTTCATTAGTTATTTAATTAGAAAAATCTTCAACCTAACTATAACTTTTTTTCACACAATATTAAAACTATATGTTAACTTCTATTTTTAATGAGTATATAAATCAAAAATATTAAATAGTTAGAAAATTATTTAAATACTTTAATAGTTTAATTTTGTAAGATTAAAAATAGAAGATTATAGGATTGTAATGTTGCTAGAGATCATTTGGTAGATTGCAATTTGACCTTGTCTGGTGAAACCTTTAAGATAGATCTGATTCCCATAGAACTAGGAAGTTTCGATGTGATAGTTGGTATGGACTGGTTGTCTAGAGTTCGCGCTGATATTGGTTGTTACGAGAAAGTTGTGAGAATACCTCTACCAAATGATGACACGTTGATAGTGCAAGGAGACAAGTCAGGGAAGGAATTGATTCTGGTGTCGGCGATAAAAGCGAATAGATATTTACAAAAAGAATACCCTGCTTTCTTGGCACTAGTGGTTGAAAGGAAACCAGAGGGTAAAGGCATTCAAGATATTCCAGTAGTTAGAGATTTTCCGGAGGTGTTTCCCGAAGATTTGACGGGACTTCCACCTCACAGACCAGTCGAGTTTGGAATAGACTTAGTCCCTGGAGCTGCACCCGTGGCCAAGGTACCCTATCGTCTTGCGCCTTCAGAAATGCAAGAATTGTCCGAACAACTTCAAGAGTTGTTAGCAAAAGGACTAATTCGTCCAAGTTCATCACCGTGGGGAGCTCCAATTCTATTTGTCAAAAAGAAAGACGGCTCTATGCGCATGTGTATTGACTACAGAGAATTGAACAAGTTGACTGTCAAGAATCGATACCCTTTACCTCGTATTGATGACTTGTTCGACCAACTGGAAGGTGCATCACACTTTTCCAAGATCGATCTCAGATCTGGGTATCATCAACTCAGAGTCAGAGAGACGGACATTCCTAAAACAGCCTTTAGAACTCGTTATGGGCATTATGAGTTTTTGGTTATGCCATTTAGCTTAACCAATGCACCTGCTGTGTTCATGGACTTAATGAATAAAGTATGTCGACCATATCTAGACAAGTTTGTCATCGTGTTCATTGATGACATACTGATCTACTCAAGAACTAAAGACGAACATGAAGGTCATCTGAGGACCATTCTGCAACTGCTCAAGGATCAAGAACTGTACGCAAAGTTCTCAAAATGTGAATTCCGGATTAGGGAAGTACACTTCTTGGGTCATGTAGTGAATGCGGATGGAATCCACGTGGATCCATCTAAGGTCGAGGCAATAAAGAAGTGGGAAGCCCATAAGACTCCGACAGAAATTCGTCAATTTCTCGGACTGGCTGGCTATTACAGGAGATTCATTGAGAATTTCTCTAAGGTTGCTCAACCTTTGACTTTGTTGACTCAGAAGACTAAGGAATTTAATTGGCAGGATGCCCAAGAAAAGGCATTTCAGACGTTAAAAGACAGACTATGTAATGCTCCTATTCTAGCATTACCAAATGGCATCGAAAATTTCGTGGTATATTGTGATGCCTCACATCAGGCATGCGATGTGTACTTATGCAAGAAGGTAAGGTCATTGCTTACGCTTCTAGACAGCTCAAAATCCACGAAAAGAACTATACAACCCACGATCTTGAACTCTGAGCGGTTGTCTTTGCTTTAAAATTTTGGAGACATTACTTGTGTGGTACCAAGTGTACAGTATTCACAGATCACAAGAGTCTTCAGCATATCTTCGATCAGAAAATGCTGAATATGAGACAACGACGATGGGTAGAATTACTCAGTGACTATGACTGTTAACTTAAATATCATCCCGGTAAAGCAAATGTTGTTGCTGACGCGCTAAGTCGAAAAGATAGAATTTCACTATCTGTCATAAAAAGAGCAAGTTCTTATCTTGGCTCATCATTAAGGGATAGAGTTCTGGACGATCAAAACGATGCCCTACAGCTAGGGCGTATCGAGAAAGAAGCATTGTGGAATGTTGAACGTTTATTTGAATTGGATGGCGATGGGATCCGACATGTTAAGGGCAGAGTGTGGATTCCCAAGTATAATGGACTTAGAGAACTCTTAATGAACGAGAGTCATCGATCTAAGTATTCAATCCATCCTGGCGCTGACAAAATGTACCATGGACTAAAGGACTTTTATTGGTGGCCTGGTATGAAAAGAGATATCGCCACTTATGTCTTAAAGTGTCTAAATTGTTCAATGGTCAAGGCGGAGCACCAAAAGCCTTCTGGGCTGCTCCAACAACCCCAAATTCCTGACTGGAAATGGGAACAGATTACTATGGACTTTATTACTAAACTGCCTCGAACCCTGAAAGGATATGATACTATCTGGGTCATTGTCGATCGATTGACGAAGTCTGCTCATTTCATTCCAATTCAGGAGAGTTGGAAGATAAGGAAATTGTCTCAAATATACATTGAAAAGATTGTGTCTCTTCATGGCGTTCCTTTGTCTATTATCTCTGACCATGACGGTCGTTTTACTTCACAATCATGGAGGTATTTTCAAGACGCCCTAGGCACTCAATTGCATTTGAGTACGGCTTACCATCCACAGACTGACGGACAAAGTGAACATACCATTCAAACATTGGAAGACATGCTTCGGGCATGTGTCATTGACTTTAAGGGTTGTTGGGATACCTTTTTGCCGTTAGCTGAATTTTCATATAATAACAGCTATCACACTAGCATCAAATGTGCTCCTTGTGAGGCTTTATATGGACGGAAATGTAGATCTCCTGTTTGTTGGCTTGATGCTGGAGAACGTCGTTTGTAGAAATATGGACTAGTTCAGAAGACTACTGATCAAATTGTTGAAATTAGAGCACGGCTGAAGGCGGCTCAAGATCGCCAAAAGAGCTATGCCGACCGTAGACAGAAACCACTTGAGTTTCAAGTGGGAGACAAAGTCATATTGAAAGTGTCGCCTTGGAAAGGCACTGCGCGTTTTGGCGTGCGAGGAAAACTTAGTCCTCGTTATATCAGACCATTTGAAATTGTTCAAAGAATTGGTTCTGTGGCTTATAAGCACGACTTACCCAAAGAGTTAGAACATGTTCATCACACATTTCACGTGTCAAATCTTAAGAAATGTCTGACTGGTGAAACTTTAGTCATACCTGTTGAAGAGCTGCAAGTGAACGACTCTCTTCAATTTGTCGAGGAACCTATTGAAATTGTAGACCAATAGCTCAAACAACTTAGACGTAGTCGTATCAAGTTGGTCAAGGTTCGTTGGAACTTGAAACATGGACCTGACTCGACTTGGGAACGTGAAGACTATATGAGGGATAACTATCCTCATCTTTTTACTGAGCAAGACTTGATTTCGGGACGAAATCCTTAGAAATCGGGGATGCTGTAACAACTCGTAATTAATTAACAACGGGTTAGTCTTAATCTCAGTCATTATCATAATCTCGTCTAATTTAGACGGTCTTTGACGTGGAAATTGTTAGACTTTTGGACTTTTGACTTAGTCAAATTAGACGTATCCTGATGACGTAGACTATTAGCTATCTAGACGAATGCCGAGTCTTAAATATAACTTTAAATAATATTTAAAGGTTATGTCTTGTACAAAATAATTAGACTGTCTAGACTTAATATTATAAAGTTCACTTTGTCGAAGTTTTATTGACTTGTCTTAACTAAAATGAGACGAGGGAAAATAACTTTACTTTAAATTATAACCTTTTAGTCATACGGTATTTAATCGTAAGCATTTTACCAAATTAGGGGTACAAAATATCAAAAATATGGCCACATAGGACGGTTCTTGACTGTGTGGAGGGAAAAGAGACACCAAACCTTCCCCTTCTTTCTTTGTCTGGTCGATCACACACACACATAACACACACACAAACTTTGCTCTCAATCAAAAATCTGGATTTGATTACAATCTTAGGGAAAAATCAAAAGGGAAATTTAAAGGGATTAATCATTTAGTGGATAAACAAGGAATTATCATCATCATCTCCATTTTCTTCCTCTTATCTTCAAGAACTTCAATATTGGTAAGAAAACTTTTATCTCTAAACTTTGATTTAATTAAATTCCATCTTAAAGTTGATTTCAGTTATGATTTAATTGATAAATAGACTTTGAATAGGAGATGAGTTTTGGTTTTATTGATTGAATGAAATTTTGATTTAGAAATTAGGTTTTGGAAATCAAAAGTGTTGGATTGTGAAATGGTTAGCAAAATGGTATGTTTTCCAGGTCTTGAACATGTTTGTAAGTGTTGTAAATGAAAGGATTTGAGTAGAAAATGTTTTCGTTACGGCAAATGGTCAAAAACTGTTGTTTTCGCTCATTCAGGTCTGTAAGTCCCAACTCAATAGATGGTACTACCTGAAGACACCTCTATGTCAATGGTGGGGTTACTTTGCAATATAAGCACTGAACTTGAGACGACCAGTTGCAATGAGTATATACCAAGTTCTTGGATAGACTACTTATTTAAGTGACAATAAGTAAAGAACAATGCAATAATGTAAAGTACTTGTAAAGTAAATTGGTGAGACAATATGTAATTTTCAAGTGTAATTTATTTAATAACGTTAAATAAATTACAAGGTTGTTGCGAAACCAAGATAATACAAAGTATGTAAATATCCTAACAACCTATGAAATACAATTGACCTATACTTGGAAATTCTCTTAACAATCGAAACACTTAAAGTTGTGAAATGTTCCTTTTTGCGATTGAGAGAATATTGCACAAGTTCACCAAGAATATTGCAGGTTTGCAAAGTGTATGAAGTGTATATTCTTGGATGTGCAAAGACCTTTATTTATAGGCAAAGTTGACATTGGGATGTCAACTTTGGCCGTACAAATATGGTTGAGAACATTTAAGGAATAGCATTTAATTCCTTAAAAAGTTACAGAATAAAGTAACTTTTCTCAACCTCCTTTATGTACCTTTTGTACTTTATACATAGATAAATCATTTTATCCGTGTAATAGCACATAAAGCATAAAGGTCTATTCCTCGTAATCAGTGTAAAGCTTTGTAAGAGCTTTTCACTGATGGTATCCAGTTTGTAACTGACTAAAATGTCAACTGGGCTTCGCTGCCATTGTCATTCTCTTTCTTCCACTTGTTGTCTTCGACTTCAACTGGAATGATTCTTCAACTGGTCAGTTCTCAACTGGAGGAAGTCTTCAGTTGCGTTAACTATACGTTGCAACTGGACTTCAATATATTTCTGGACAAATCTTCTTAGTCTCCAGGTGCAACTGGAGACTGGCCAGTTTTAGTGAAACTGGTCTAAGAAATTCCCCCTATTTGTCCTGAAATATTGCCAAGTCTTTTTCAGTTCTTGTATCTGTACAAGTATGAACTGGGAAGACTTGTTTGATTAAACCTGTCTAAGTTTTCCAAGGCATTTTTATAGATCAATAAATGCCTTGGGTTTTTCTTTTGAGTTTGTTAGATTTAATCTATTATCTACCTTGTGGTTACAATCTGGTAACTTCATTTATACAAGGAAATGAAATTTACATAAGTTACAGAATGTAAATAAAATTACAAGCAGATAACACTGAAGAGAGAACTTAATCAGATGGCCCTTCGCCAGTTCTCCTTCTCTTTGACACTGAAGAAATAGGACGTGAGTCTTCAGGATCAATATTCAACTTCAGCTCCAGATTCTCTTTATGTTGAATCTTGCCTTTCAAGAAGTTGACCCATGCCTTCTCAAACCTATTCTTCTGTGGCTTTGCTTCCATAAAGTTTACCATTTCCACCCATTCCGAGAACCCAAATTGCATTACACCAGAATTGTCAGTTTTGACTAGTGGCCCTCTAGCATAACTGACTTCAACGTGAAAGTACTTGGTGCCTGGCTTGATTGTTACAAAAACACCATTGATTGCCCCACTGTGCCTTCTGGTTGCCATGATCTGGGAATAATAATTTCTAGCTTCAGTTTCATTTGAGATTTTAATAGTCCCAGCTCCAGCAGCCTGCACAGCAACCTTGATGTCATCATTTGAGATTTCACCAGTTGGTTCAAGAAAGGTTCTTAGGTCAGCATCTCTATGCAGTGGTTTTCTTGGTTGAGGGTTCCTTCTAGGTGGATTCAATACCCTTTTCACAACCTTCTTAACATTTTCAATCCTTTGCAAAATGCCACTGGCCCGATTCTCTTTTGCCTTCTCCACTGATATATTCAAATTTTTGGCATCATGCTCAGCCTCATCATCAGGATAGTGTCTGTCTAATTCAACATCAAGCATTTCTTTCAACATGTCCACTATCCTGGCATCATTTTTTACTCTTGCATATTCTTCCTTAGTGATTCCCAAAAGATGAGCATCACTAATATCAAGCAGTTTGATCTTGGCAAGATGTTCTCTGGCTTCAGCTTGGTTGGCTTGTTTCATTTTCTTTCTTTCTTTAATTTGATCACCAAGCCTTGCCAGACGCTTGCTATCACTTTCAGAAACTGGAGGAAGCACATCAACATTGCCAGTTTCCAACATTCGTACATCAGTGGTCGGCTGGGCTTCATCAGATGCTATTGCCTTACCCTTATCCACATTCCCCCTTTCACTCACATTCTCTTCAACCCTTTGCTCACCAGTTTCAGTACTGGCAGCCACAACCATTTTCCTACCAGATTGACTTCCAGATGAAGCCCTTTCAGTTGCAGTTGGTGCAAGGACTGCACTTCTTTCCCCCCTTGGCAGCTTCTAGACCTGCCCTAATAACTTCCCGTTCAGAATGGTGAGATGGCAACCGGTCAAGAGGCTGCCACGAATTCATGTCCTTGCACTCTTTAAAAATTCCACACATCATTCTGAAAGTTCTCCACAGATGGTTGGTTTCTTTAGAGTGGGTCAGAACATTAGCAGCAACCTGTTCCTGACCAGTTTTCAATGCATTCAAAATCTTAGAATCTTCATCATGACCCGAAACCACCTTTTCCTAAACCTCTTCATCCTTTTTCTTCAATAATTCTACTTCAGTTGTCAGTTTATCCAGAGACTAAGTATGAAGTGATACCTGGGTGTTTAAATTATCTAAGCTGCCTCTCAACTGGTTGATCTCATTAGTGAGTGGGGCCAGATCAACCCGAGGAGTGGCCAGCTTGGTGATCTCAGCTATCACCATTTCAATCAACTGAGTTTCTCTTGCACCCAGCGTATCATCAATTTTCTGACCAACTGAAGTCATTAACTGCTGCCCAAGCTCAGTCACATTTAAACCAGGTTTTTCAACCAATTCCTTAACTTGTTTCTCAATCTCTTTCAAATCAACTTCAGATCTTCTAACAGTGTTACCCAGCAAATTTGAGATTGAGGTGGTGGCTTTGGTTTGAGTAAGGTCAAAGGCTTCTTTTAAAGATGTAGCCAGATTGTTGCAGCCAGTGACCAACTCATTGAGCTTGTTGAACACCAAGTCTTCATTTGCTGAAAACTTGTTAATCCCCAGATCAACCACTTTAATATTGGTCAAATGATCCTTGTGGTATCTGGAGAAAGACGTGGTGTTTTTGTCAAGTGTCTTTTGAATATCCTCCACCCTGGTAAGCAGATTTTGGATATCGGCTTGGAAAGACACAAATTGACTGTTCAGTGACGGAGGGGAAGGTGTCACTGGACTAGCAGCAGATGCCACTAGAGCCACTGGGGAAGGTACTACAAGAGTAGCCTGATCAGATGGTGACTCAGTGACAGTTGAAGAAATAAGAGGGGTTGTAAAAGAAGGAACAAAAGTAACAATGTGTTGTTCATGCTGAGAATGCTCAGGTGTGAACAACGGCGGCGATGGTGGTGGCATTGGTGCCATATGTCTATTTCCAGATATATAGCTATATGTGGGTAATGGATTTTCAGTAAGCTCAGTATCATGAGATGGTAATATTGAAATTGATTCATCTGGAGGCGAGACATGAGATGAAGGGTTTTGATCTTGTACAGAAGAATCAAAAATCTCAATGTCAGATGCAGTACCTTCTGAATCCGAAGATTCAATAAGGATTTCCTCTTCATTAACACCCATGTCCAGATCCATGAATGTAACAGAGAGCTGACCAGATGGGTCAGTCTCCAGATGACCTTCTCCAGTTTCCTGGAAGGTTGCATCTGTTGGAGGATCAGATACCGAGGCATCTTCACCAGGGATAGAGGTCACTGGGGTTGCCTCAGTTATAATTTCTCTATCCACAATCATAACATCATCAGCCGTAGAGTTTGGAATCTCAGTCTCCAGCAGTGACTGGCCAGAGACGTCATCAGTTCATGTAATAGAAGTGTTAGAAGATAGGCCGTTGACACTTTGTGCAGACACAAACTCTAATCTGGGTTGGGGTAGCCCAGTTTCATCTTCACCACCCTCTCCTACAGAAATTGCAAAGGTGGCTGCTTGCGGTTGTCCCGTTTGACTTTTTCCAGGTTCCTGTTGGGAGGAAACTGGAGGGCTGGCTAGGTTTCTACTGACAGTGGCAAGATTTGACTGTTTCCTAAGACGACGCGTTCTTGTTGCCTTTGGAATACCTGAAGGACCTGTTGGGAGGTCTCCAGGGTAGATGGTTGAAGGGACAGACACGCTGGAGCTGGAGGGGTTAGACTATTGCCCGGGTTCGGCAATGGTCACAATTCCAGCAGACAAACAGGTGGGTCCCTCATTGTTTTGAGGCCCACCCAGTTGTCTTTCCGACTCACCTTGGACTGGTGCATCGATTTTAGAAAATGCCAACAACATTCTCTGAGGGATCTCAACCTCCCCATCGACAGATGTTAGGGAGTCGAGATTCCTCAACAACTCTGGGATAGTGTACAGTGATTGAGTGTTGTGATATTCCTCACTGCCCAGAATTTGAAGGAAAAAAAGTGACAAATACCTGGAAAAGGGAATGCATAATCCCCTTGAGCCCTTCAGTTTGATAACCAGGCTTCTGAAAAGAATATCGACAAAGTCAACTCTGAGTCCATTCCACAAGCAATATGCCATCTCTGCTTGTGTGGAGTTAATCTGGTCCAATCCACCAGAACTCCCACCCATACTTTCAACAAGGTGAATAAAGAAGTACCTCCAGGATGGTGAGAGGCCCTTCATAGTCATAGCACCTTTTACCTTCAATACCCCATTTTCCAAGCACTCCCTATTCCCCATATCAAGGAGTACTTGGCGAAAATTGATGTTTGGGGGTATTACGACTGGAGATTCACCCTCTCTCCAGTAGTTGAGGTGCAGAGCATCCCTCAACGTTTCTGCTGTAATGGCACACTGGACAGATCCATCTTTAAGGGTGAAAGAGATAGATGAACCGTCTGCTGAAAGTTCTGCCGTGTACCAAAACTCACACAAGTATTCATGGTACAACTTATGTGGGTTGAGAAAAAAAGACTCCCCAAGGGGAGAATCACGAAGAAAGGCTTGGATTCTCCCGATTAATGTATTGGGGGCTTGAGTCCCTCTCAAACTAGCCATTGGGTTGTTTGGATTTAATTTAATAGAAGTGGGATTTGAAGGGGCACCACTGGCTCGTTTGACATTTTCGGATGGATCATAAGGGACTGTAAGCAGATTTGCATCCCTACTTCTTGATTTAGGTGCCATTTTCTAAAGATGTAAATATGAAACTGAAGAAATTTGGGAATTAGGGTTTTGATTGAAGAAGCAGAAAGAGAATGAAGAGTTTGATGATGATTGGAAGTAAATGAAGGAATGAGAAGGAAAGTAAATGTGATCGGAGTAAATAAGGGTATTTATAAGGAAAACATGATCCCAATGAAATATCAAAAATTATATTTTATTGTCGAAAACCAATTTTGTAGATATTTTTACAAAAGAAGTTTGAATTTTGAACCAAAAATTTAATTTTCCATTTCAGCATTAAATGCTACGACGGCTTAACTTACCCACGCGCCCACTCACTTTCATATTCCCAATAAAAAGTGTTGTCTTTTACAAAAATGACTTTAAACACGTCATATGACGATATTGAGTGGGTTAAAACACTCGAGTACCATCACGTGTCACGAATATTGATCAAGTATTTTCTAACGTTATGAAAATCTGGTTGACCACCAGTTTTAAGACAAGACTGAACCTGTACACTGGAGGATTAGTCCAGTGCCAGTTTCCAACTGGAGAGTTCTCCAGTTGCCATTTTCAAATAAAAAGAATTTTAGTCCGAAAATTATTTTGAGTCTTTCCCCCTAAAATGATGATCCAGAAATCGATTAGTGCCAGGATAGTATCACTAAGGCGTTCGATAGCCTGGCGAGCAAAGATTATCTGGACCTCCTCAACTGGAGAACTTCATCAGTGTCACTGACGCGTTCATAACAAAAACTCTCCAGTTTTAAGGATTTAACATTCCCAGTTCGCTGATAAGATGTTTAAAAGTTTTCTCATCAAGAGGTTTTGTAAAAACATCAGCGAGCTGTTTGTCAGTGGGGATGAAATGAATTTTAATGTCTCCTTTCATAACATGATCACGAATAAAATGATACCTGATGTCAATATGCTTCGTCTTAGAGTGCATCACTGGGTTGTGAGATATAGCAATTGCACTGGTGTTGTCACAAAAGATTGGGGTCCTTGTATATTTTTGACCATAATCTAGTAACTGGTTCTTGATCCAGAGAATTTGGGCACAGCAACTGGCCGCAGAAATGTACTCTGCCTCAGCAGTGGACATAGAGACTGACGTCTGCTTCTTGCTGGTCCAACTTACCAGTTTTCCTCCAAGAAAATGACAACCACCAGTTGTTGATTTTCTATCTATCTTACAACCTGCATGATCTGAATCTGAATAACCCATTAGATCTAACCCTGAGCCTTTGGGGTACCAAAGACCAAGGCTAGGACACCCTTTCAGGTATCTGAAGATGCGCTTAACAGCATGCAAATGTGAGTCTTTTGGGTTAGCCTGAAATCTGGCACATAGACATGTTGCAAACATTATATCTGGTCGACTGGCAGTTAAATACATCAGTGAACCAACCATACCACGATATTCAATGGTATTCACTGGTTTCCCAGTTGGGTCAGAGTCCAAATTTAAAGGTGCTGCAATAGGTGTGTTTTTGATGGGATTGAATCATATTTGTATTTTCTTAACAAATCCCTGACATATTTTCTTGGTTAATAAAAATTCCATTTTCATTTTGCTTAATCTGAAGACCCAAGAAAAATGTTAATTCTCCCATTAAACTCATTTCATACTCAGATGACATGATTTTAGAAAACCTTTTACACATTGCATCATCAGTTGAACCAAATATAATATCATCAACATAAATTTGTACCAATAAGATATTACCTTTTTCTTTCAAGATAAATAAGGTATTATCTATTGCACCTCTTTGAAAGCCATTTTTAAGAAGATGTTTAGTTAAAGTATCATACCAGTGAGGATGCTTCTCATTGATGAAGCCTGGAGTCTGCTTAACATACACTTCTTCTTCCAATGTTCCATTTAGGAATGCACTTTTGACATCCATCTGGAAGACCTTGAACTGCAGATGGGCTGCATAAGCCAGAAATATTCTAATGGCTTCAAGTCTTGCAACTGGAGCAAAAGTTTCATCAAAGTCAACGCCCTCTGCTTGACAATAACCCTGGGCAACTAATCTGGCTTTGTTTCTTACAACATTGCCATCTTCATCCATCTTGTTTCGGTAGACCCATCTTGTGCCAATGGGTTCTTTCTTTAACCCAGGTGGACAAGGAACAAGTTCCCAAACATTATTCCTTTCAAACTGGATGAGCTCTTCTTGCATAGCTTCCACCCAGCTTGGGTCTGCCATAGCCTCATCAATCTTCTTCGGTTCAATCAGTGATAAGAAGGTGACGTTTAAGCATTGCTCACTGGTGGCTCTTCTAGTCTGAACCCCACTACTTGGATCTCCCACAATCTGTTCAATTGGATGTGCTCGAGTCCATCTAGTGTATTGACTACTAGGCTGGTGAAATACAATATCAGTACAAGTCACCTGGTGATCTTCTTCAGTTGCAGCAGCTTCTGGAGGAGGATCAGTCCAAACTACTTCTATATCCTCATCAGAGTCAATGAGGTCACGATTTGCATCATGAAATTCTTCATTAAAAGGCATTTCTTGAAGAACTGGAGAAGTAGGAGTTTGAACTGGTGCTGATGTTGGAGTGGCACGTACATCAGATCCAATCACCAATTTCTTTGGTAAGTTGAAATTGATGGAGGGATAAAATGAAGTGTCACTGGTGGTACTTTTCTTCTTAACTAGGTTCCAGTTGAGTGTAACTGGAAACATCTTTTGGTGAAACAACTGACTGATGAACTTGGTCAGTTTCACCAAAATTTATTGGAATGACTGGAGAGATATCAAGGCTTGGTCTCTTGTTAATTGCATCACTTGATTCGTCAAATGTGACATGAATTGTCTCGTGAACCTTTTGGAGTCTATAATTATAAACTCTAAAGGCCTTTCGAATATCTGAATAGCCTAAAAATACACCTTCATCAGCTTTAGCATCAAACTTTCCAAGCTGACTGGAATCGTTTAAGATATAAACTGGACAACCAAATACATGAAAATATCCAATATTTGGTTTCCGATTCCTGAGTACTTCATAGGCAGTCTTCTTATGTCTCTTGATGTAGACTGGCCGGTTTTGGGTGCGACAAGCAGTTGCAACTGCTTCAGCCCAGAAACTGGTGGGAAGACCTGATTCAGATAGCATGCTTCTGGCTGCTTCTATCAGTGTGTGATTCTTTCTTTCCACAACTCCATTCTGCTCTGGAGAGTGTGCTCATGAGAAGTTTTGAGAGATGCCAGTATCATTGCAAAATGTTTCAAGTACCTTATTTTGAAATTCAGTACCATTATCACTTCGCAACTGACAAACTTTTCAAGTATACTTGAGCTCAATTCTTTTGATGAGAGAGATGATTTCAGTAGGTGCATCACTTTTGGATCTGAGGAATACCACCCAACAATATCTGGTGAATTCATCAACCACAACTAGAGTGTACTTCTTTCCAGCTCTAGTTTGAACATTCACTGGACCAAAGAGATCCATATGAAGCATGTGAAGAGGTTCAGTGATGCTAAAATTTTGCCTTGTTTTGAAACTGGCCCTTTTCTGCTTGCCCATCTCACACCCTGGACATGGCTTTTCTTTATTGAAAGAAATCTGAGGTATCCCATCTACCAGTTGTTTACGAGACAACTTGTTAATATTTTTGAAATTAAGATGGGATAATCTTTTATGCCACAGCCAGTTGGTGTCCTCATCAGCCTGGTATAGAAGCACTGCTCTTTTGGAACAGGTTCCATATCCATGATGTACACATTTCATTTTCTTGGTGCAACCATCACCACTTTCCAATCCTTGTTAAATATGGTGCCTTGAGCAATATTGAACAAAACTCTGTAGCCATCATCACAAAGTTGGCTTACACTGATCAGGTTGTATTTCAAACCATTCACAAATGCAACTCTTTTAAATTCGACCTGTCCGTTATTGAGCACACCATATCCTTCAGTCTTTCCACTTTAATGATTACCAAACGTCACTGCTGTCCATCTTGGACAGTGAACTCTTCAAGCAGGGGCTTACATCCGGTCATGGTCCTGCCAGCTGCGCTGTCCAGATACCAGATATTTTTCTTTCGATCGCCCTGCACACCAACAAAAATCATTAGTTATTTTTGTGAACCAATCTTTTCTTGATGGGTTCACTGGACTTCACTACATAAGTGTCAGCAGTTTGTGGTGTGATATTGAAGACTACATCTGGATCTTTTTCACTAGGTCCAGGTGCAGGAGTAAAAACTATTGGTATTTGATACTTACTCCCCTTTTTCTTATCAGATTTTGTTCCAGATGAAACATTCTTTTGTTTTGGTTTTGAAGGGGGTTTAATATTTTGTTTTACAACTGGAGGTGATGAACCTCCTTCCAGATTTTTAATTCTGGCAGTACAACTCTGAACCTGTCGAGACAAAAGTTGGAGTTGACTTTCCAGTTTAAACAAAATATTGTTTTCATCAGGCTGCTGAACCTTGGACCTTGGTTCAGCTAGAGTTTTGGTCTTTTGGGTCTTGGGCTCCTTAGACTTCTGAGGCAAAGGCTTGTTACCAGATGCCTTTCTAACTGGAGCTCTAGCCTGATTGGTTCCAGGTATAACCTCAATGGGGGTGGTCTCAATGGGTTCAGTTTCGACAATCTCAAGTTGATCATATGGAGTTTCAACTCTGAGAGCTGCAGGCAATGCATGAAGATCTGGTATGAGAGCTACCATTTCCAGATCTCCAGATTTCCATGCATTTTTCTGGGCATCAATAGTTCTAGAAAATGCATCATAATTCTTTCCAGATGCTTTAACCCATGACTTGATAATCATTTGTTCTTTTTCAAGATCAGATTTTAATTTTTGATTTTCAAGTTCAAAATCCTCAATTTTCAAAACTGACTCCTTGAGAGCCAACTGGACAGTTTGTAAATAATTTAATTGTGGTTTAACATTGTTCAGTTCATTTAAGATAGTATCCAGATATCTTTCACTGTCTGCTCTAACAGTTTCCATAAAAGCCAAATTACCACTTAATGATTCAGCGAGGTCTAGTTTCAGTTCTGTATCAACTTGGTTGTCATAATCACATACCTTTTTCAAAATGATGTCCACCCATCTTCCAGTGATGACATCTTCCTTTGCCACATGCTTCTGTTGATCTTCCAAGGCCATGAAGCACATGTCCCTTTCCTCTTCTTCATCAGCTGATGAGTCATCAGAGTACTCCCATTTTCCCTCAGTTTGTGCCATTAAGCACCGATCCTTTTCTTTTTCCATGGTCTGGAGGGCAATCTGGGACTTAAGCTTCTTATATTTAGCTTTATAGCTATCATCAGGCCGATTGAAATTAGGGACAGGGGGGCCAGTTTGGTTGTTCATCTGACTAGATCTGCATTCCTTCATAAAATGACCTTTCTTACCGCATTTATAGCAGGTAAGATTGGTTTTATCCAGAGAGTTGGAGCTGGAAGCATTGTTTGGGCCATTAAATATTTTAGATTTATGCTTAAACCTATTAAAGGTTTTAGCGATCATGGCGACCAGATCATCATCGTCAGTTTCATCGCAACCATCACTGATTTCAGTGGTCAGGCCAGAGTTTAAGAAACTGTTTAACATCTCCTTCATTGAGTGTGACTGGACACTCTCTGCAGACATTAAAGCAGCACAAGGTCGCTCAGTTACACTAGCAACCTTGAGACTCTGGGCATGGTTCATGGCATCCTGCTCAGCCACCATTCTTGCAGCATTATTATCTTCAGTGAATCTAAAGGCTCCATAGAGCGATGCAAGTGTGTGACTGTGCAAGGTTTTACCTTGTCTCAAGACAAGAACCATATTTTCCCATTTGGAAGGAAGAATATCACAAAACTTCTCAAGAAGAATATCCTTATCCTTCTCAACACCCAAGCCTCTCAACTGATTAATGAGGCTAGAAAACCTGGTGTAAGTACCAGTTAGACTTTCATTGGGTAGAGCAAAGAAGGATTCATACTTCTTGTTCAGGGCAACCTTTCTGGTGACAATGGTGTCGTCACCTCCTTCAAATTGAAAGACTAATTCATCCCACATTGCCTTGGCATTGGGGAACAACACAAGTGTTGGAATTAAGTCTTCAGGGACAGCTTCAAGGATCATGTTCTTGAGTCTGGTGTCCAGATCTACAAGTCTACGATCCTCATCAGACCAATGGTCATCGAGATTCTCTCTAGAACCTCTTCTTCCCGTAGGATCAAGAAGAGGACTTACCCCAAGAGACATGGGCATATACGGTCCATCCTTAAGGATTTTCAGCATATATATCTCTATCCCACCAAAATGCAAGAGCATTCTGGCCTTCCATGTACCGAAGGTCTCACTGTTTCCATCAAATTTTGGAACAGGAGTGTTAGAATAATGTACATGGACATGGTTTGGGGCAGTAGGAGGAGGAGGGTTAGTATTAACATTTTGAACAGGCGGAGTATTAGCATTTAAAAGTGGTTTCACCTTGACCAGAACCATCCCCACCTTCAGTAGTAGTCATCTAAGAAGATCTAGGCAAGTATATTAGCCTTCTGCTCTGATACCACTTGTAAGTCCCACCCCCCCCCCCCCCCCCCCCCCCCCCCCCCCCCCCCCCCCCCCCCCCCCCCCCCCCCCCCCCCCCCCACTTGTAAGTCCCAACTCAATAGATGGTACTACCTGAAGACACCTCTATGTCAATGGTGGGGTTACTTTGCAATATAAGCACTGAACTGGAGACGACCAGTTGCAATGAGTATATACCAAGTTCTTGGATAGACTACTTATTTAAGTGACAATAAGTAAAGAACAATGGAATAATGTAAAGTACTTGTAAAGTAAATTGGTGAGACAATATGTAATTTTCAAGTGTAATTTATTTAATAACTTTAAATAAATTACAAGGTTGTTGCGGAACCAAGATAATACAAAGTATGTAAATATCCTAACAACCTATGAAATACAATTGACCTATACTTGGAAATTCTCTTAACAATCGAAACACTTAAAGTTGTGAAATGTTCCTTTTTGCGAGATTGAGAGAATATTGCACAAGTTCACCAAGAATATTGCAGGTTTGCAAAGTGTATGAAGTGTATATTCTTGGATGTGAAAAGACCTCTATTTATAGGCAAAGTTGACATTGGGATGTCAACTTTGGCCGTACAAATATGGTTGAGAACATTTAAGGAATAGCATTTAATTCCTTAAAAAGTTACAGAATAAAGTAACTTTTCTCAACCTGCTATATGTACCTTTTGTACTTTATACATAGATAAATCATTTTATCCGTGTAATAGCACATAAAGCAAAAAGGTCTATTCCTCGTACTCAGTGTAAAGCTTTGTAAGAGCTTTTCAATGATGGTCTCCAGTTTGTAACTGACTAAAATGTCAACTGGGCTTCCCTGCCATTGTCATTCTCTTTCTTCCACTTGTTGTCTTCGACTTCAACTGGAATGATTCTTCAACTGGTCAGTTCTCAACTGGAGGAAGTCTTCAGTTGCGTTAACTGTACGTTGCAACTGGACTTCAATATATTTCTGGACAAATCTTCTTAGTTTCCAGGTGCAACTGGAGACTGGCCAGTTTTAGTGAAACTGGTCCAACAAGGTCTTATATCGCGCCGCGACCCTCCAGGTCTCGCGCCACGAAGTAGTACAAAATGGTCATCGCGCCGCGATCCTTCAGGATTCGCGACGCGAAGTTGTATAATTTGTCAATCGCGCCGCGATCCTTGGATCTCGCGCCGCGATATTTAAGGTTGTATGACATTTTGAAAAGACGAACGCTTATGTACTTGGACTTTGTTTATATGGATTATTACTTGAGACTACATTGTAATAACAATGTCAATTACATTAGTAACTTGAGTCAAATAAAACGAACATTTAATCATACACTTGGTCGTGGCATTCTAGGATCGATAGCTAAGTAGTTTTACGTAGGATACTTGACGTCGTGAGATTTGATCCTCACCATTCGTGCTCATATCCTAGGTTTTGGATAGACGTGGAGACTAGACTGCTCATTTTCTCGGACTACTCATACTTTTAGCTCTTTGATCGCTAAGGTGAGTTTATGGCGCCCTTTTCCTTTTACTTTGGGCCTGAAAAGCATGTATTGTATACACGACTACTTTATAAATGATTTGTCTTTGTCTATGCCATGTGATTTGGCTACTTAAATCATTGGTCTTATGTCTTGCCATGTTGACGGCTGTCTGAAAATGTGTATACATGTCTTATGAAAATTGATCTATATGTCTTGACTTGCCATGTAATTGGCAGACTAAACTGTTCTTTGTGTTTGACGAACTAAAATGACCCCCCTTATGTAGTTTTACCATTATGAGATTTTAATGGTAGTCTTGTCCGCTTTCGTACCTGACAGTCTTGGTTCTGGTCCGTACCCCACTGTAGACGGGAAATCCTGTACGAGGCATATTGGTCTTATTGTCGGACTTCGGTCTGTACAGTCATTATATCTTTGTCAGACTTCGGTCTGGAAAGTCTTGTCTTATTTAACTACATATCATTGTGTGCTCACAATGACGACTGGTCTTTTAGTCAAACACACTGTAAACTCACCAACTATTTTGATAGTTGATCCTTTCAAATTTCATACTTTTCAGGTGACCATCAGTAAGTCTTGGAATCGTATTTGACATTTTAGGGCCAATCTTTTGACATTGGACATACAATTAGCATCAGACATTTGAGGACTCTCATGTTATTAGCTTTAATTGTATTAGACTGTCCAATTTATTGAACTCGTATTTAGTGGGCCCAGTTCCAAATGAGGATGACTTGTATCCGTATTTTGGGGTCCACATCTGAACGATTATACTTGTAATAAACTTGTATTTGGATTAATGGATGTAATTTCTATTTACCTTCTGATTAGTACGCAATTATTTGTTAACCCTGTATTTCCGCTACAACGGGGTGTGACAGGGATGACCCGAAATTCTTTTTCATTAAATTCCTAAACGTTATATAGTTAACAAGTGTTCTATGATTACAAAGACTATTGTATCTTAATAAGGCTGCTATTTGTCTCTATTGCTACTTGTGCTCTATTGAATATAATTACAAAGAATATTCTATCCCTTTGCTATGTTAACAAGTGTTGATTTATAACTCAAGTTTAAAAAATTTGTTAGGCAGTTAGAGATATTTGACTTTTTATGTATGGCCTCAAAGGGCTAGATTCTACGCAAAAGCCAAAGTTGCAGAAGATTTTGCTTGAAAGCCAGTTAAGGTTGAAGCTAATGCAATGGCCTAAACAAGATCAACACAAAACAGAAATCGAGAGAGTAGAAACGCAACATGCTTTGTTGAAGGTATTACAAGCACTTTTTGCTTAAGAGCTGTTTGTTTACCATTATTAAATCATTAGGACGTACCGATAGTAATCTTAACCTTCAATCGATCATTAAGATTTAATAAGACAAAGGATAATTTCCCTCTGGTCGGTCTAAATGATTTGTTAGACTTAAAAAGAAGATGGTTACTTCCTCTATCTTAAATGCGTCTCATTATTCATTGTTAATATGAGAGCATAAACTGCACCTCCAATTTGGTGAGTACCTCTCCTAAGAATCAAATTATTCCAATATCGGTTTTGACATAAATAAGATCGTTTAGATATAATTTATTTTAAGTAGTATTTGAATTTTAAATATTGAACTTTCACATACATTTAAGATTTAATTGAAGTTGTACATAGTGAGTTATTGAAAATGAAAGAACAAAACCGTGGAGACAAGCCTCATAGGCATCTCTTTAGATTTTCTCATATGTGTACGTGAGCCAAACTGTGACCCCAATAACTATTTATTATAGGATACGGAGATTGGAAAGGTTATTCACCCAAAGGAAGTTACTGGAGGAGTTATTTTCTAGAATTCATGATGGTGATTATAAGGATGGAGATAACAAGAGCAAGGATGACTTGGTACGTGTTTTGGATAAGGACTCATTAGTTGTAATTTAAATTTGTTAACAAGCTTCACTTGATAGATGTGGAAAGATATAGTTTCGGTACTTTTGGTCTCATGATGGAGTTGCATGACTTTAGTATATTCATCAATTTCATTTGAATACTAATTTGTTTAAACTATGATGCATTTGGTGTGCTTTTGTATTAATTGTAGGTAGTGGTATATATATTTTTGTTATATTATATATACTTTCTTAGAGCCGTTTGGTTCACAGAATGTTTTTAAAGGAATTGGAATTTGTATAAGGAATTGGAATTTAGAGAAATTGAAATCTGAAAGTTTTTATATATATTTTGTGTTTGGTTGACAGAAACGGAATTCGAATATAAACTATGTCAAATTACGAAACTAACCTTTGCCACATCTTTATAATATACTTCCATTTTTATTATAATAACATATTTCTATATATTTGTTAATAATAATATTAATAATAATAATTATTATAATATACACCATAGATGATTCGGTAATGAAAGTAAGGGTGGGTAGAGCCTCATGGTCAATTGAATAAGCACTTCCCTCATAATTCTTGAATTCTAAATAAATTTGCCTTGGTATTTATTGCGCACTAGTCGGGCGGTGTGAATGATAAAGTGTTAAGTGACTTAGCTCTTTTCATGACAACTAAATCTCCACTTCGATCGCCGGTAACTTTATTCATCTTTCACACAATTAATCTTTCACCCATATTCATCATTCATCTTTATTAATCTTTCACCCGTTATTAGTCTTTATGGCTGTTAAATATGGTAGCTGGCAGCAGAGTAACACCGATGGTGGTTGATGGTGATGCTATCAAAATCCGGCAACAGACAGCAACAGGACGGCGATGGTTGTTAAAGTTTGGCAGCCATCATCCAAAAAGAGAACACAACAAGTGCTTACAATTCTAATTTTCTAATCACCGATGGTCGTTGCTGGAGGTCACTAGCGGTGATTGCCAAGGCGGCAGGGAGGTTGTGGTGGTGGTCGGTGGCGAGTGGTAACAGATCAAAGGGCGATGGCTGCAACAAAAATACAAAGGAAAAAAGGTTTGTATGGTTTGTGGGTTTTTTTGTCAAAATGCTTGAATTCCAATGGAATTGAAAACATTCCATGGTTGTAATGAAGGATTTGTGAATTCTCTATTTTAAGGAATTTGATGGAATGTTTTGAATTCCAATTCCATCTTTTTTTCCAACCAAACAAGGTAAAGTGTAGAATTTGGATTCCACTTCCATAGAATTCCTTCGAATTCCATGAACCAAACAGGAGTGTTCCATTGAAAAAGGAGTAGCTTCTGCTGTTGAAGTTGTCCTTAAGGCAAGTTTTCTAAATGCTCATTTACTAATTTGCCGAATCAAGAACAATGTGAGTTTTATTGGTCAACGAGCTACACACAAGCATACCCTCGACAAAAGGTTGGCGTATTTGTTTGCCGTGGTGACGGAAGGCATGTGACCTTAGTTGAATATGCTAAGGTCGCGTTTGGTTCGCAGATTCTGATGGAATCTGATAGAATTGGAATTGATTTCCATTCCTTAGTGAGTTTGGTTGTTCAATGATGAAGGAATATCATTCCTTTGGAATGTAAACATTCCCATTGGGGATGGAGGAAGGAATCTCATTCCGTCCGTCACTTAAATCTTTAAAAAATGAAAAACATTCCGTCAAATTCCATTCCATCAGATTCCAATTCCTTCAACAGATTACATTCCTTCCCAAAACATTATGTGAACCAAACGCGCCCTAAGTTGGATCAGTCATTGGTGAGTGAAATTCCAGATTTGTTAGCCGTATTTTAGTTGAATATACTAAGGGGATGTTTGGGATTGATTTTTCAAAATAGATTATGTGTTTTGAATAATCAGAATCAGATAATTAACTGTAATAAAACGTATTTTTGAAAATTTATGTTTGGATTTGATTATCTTGTTTGATATCACAATAATCAAATAATCATTTCTTAAGTGTTTGGCAAATATATGTAATTTAATAATAAAAAATGTAAAATGACAAAAAAAGATATCAAATAATTACTGTAATGAAATTGAAACATGATAAATATATTAATATAGTAGACATAAGAGGGCTGAAAAACATAAAATAAATTATGAGATCTAAAAAATCAATAATATAAGACAAATATGAAAACCATCTTTGGATATATAATAAAAAAAAACAATTATCAACAATGTTTACCAGTTTATTGAAATATATGGATTTGGATTATACGAATAAAATGAATGTTTAATAAAAAATTATAGAAAAAGAAATCATATTATTAAGTTCTGAATTCGTAAGTGGCGTAGCAAAAGAAGTCAATGTAAAAACACGTACACACAGGCTATACATCACATATTTTATACGAGTAATAATTTATTTAGAAGGTGGCTATATATAAAGTGCTATTTTATTTTTTTTAACATTAAAAAAGAAATTTTATTGATATGAACCCTAGCGAGAAGCTAGGAGAAACATACAATGGTCAGAGAAACGCATAAAAGTAAGGATTACAAATTGAAACTACTCTATTGGGGCCGGTTGATTCCTAGGGAGGTCGATCTATTCGATAACCATTGAAAGCTCGTGCCTTTGAGGTCTCTTATTGCAAACCGAGTATAGGGCTGTTTTCCAGAGAATATACAATCATTCCTGCATTTCCAAATCGTCCAGTAGTATGCGAGATGGATAAGGTGTATAAGTCTCTGCTTTCGTGGGGTTGTGCCCGGGGGAAACTCGGGTTTCAGCAGTTGCTTTAGATTAGTAGGCTTTGGGCTATTTGTTTTTCACCAAGATTGAATGTAACTCCAGAGGATTTTCGCGAATTGGCACTGAATGAACAAGTGTTCAGTTGACTCATTTTGGAGATTGCATAAGGAGCAGATTGAAGATGTAATGGGGATGTTCTTGTTGATGAGCTGATCATATGTTGGTATGCGCTCCATTTCAATTCTCCAACCTAGAACATTGACTTTAACAGGAGCGAGCTTGTTCCAAAGGAACACCCAATGCTTGGGTCCAAATGTTGCTGTTTGAATACAAGATTTCATGGATTTGACTGTGAAACCACGTGAGGAATCTAAGGACTAGAGCCATGAGTCGTTTGCAGTGGAAAGCTTCACACCTTGTAACCTTGAAAGCATATCTTGGAGTTGATATAACTCGGTAGACGAAGATGGTGGGCGTGACCAATACCACACCCATTGCGAAAAGGCACCTTGTCCTGTACAACGATTTCTGACCCGACAATCTTTATATTTCTCTAGCCTAAACAAATCAGGGTAAGAGAGGTATAAAAGGTTTGTTGCCGAGCCAATTATCAATCCAGAATCTGAGTTGATCACCATTGCCTAAGACGCCTGAAAACATGCACTCAAGATCGATGTTAAACTCGGACAGGTGGGAGCTCAATCCAACAATGGATTTCCAAGCTCCCACGAGGTTGTTCCTGACTGGTAGGGGAGTGCAATTCCTGGAGGAAGCATGTATGGCCGTAACAACTCGGCCCCAAAGACTATCCGGTTCCATTCAAAAACGCCACCTCCATTTAGTTAAAAGAGAAAGGTTTTTGCTTTGTAAACTACCCAACCCAAGCCCACCCGAGTCAACAGGGGAGATAACCCTGTCCCATGAAACCCAAGGTATTTTTTTATTCAATGAAGAACCCCCCCAAAAGAAAACTCTACGAATGGAATCAAGTTTAGAAATCACACTTACCGGAGCCTTGTACAGGGAGAAGAAATATGTAGGAAGACTGTCAAGCACCGACCGGATTAGGGTTATGTGACCGCCGAGGGAAAGAGTGGAAGCTTTCCAAAGTGAAAGCCTGGTTTCAAAGGTTTTGATAACAGGGGCCCAATTTTTCACAAGGTTCATATTGGCACCAACTGTTAAACCAAGATAGGTAATAGGAAATTGCCCAAGGTTGCACTTCAGACTAGTACAAGGGTATTGGAGTAAAAGATGGCTGTAATTAATTGAGTTATGATAATTGCGTTTATGTGCAGCAAGGGAGGGGATGCTTTTCCAAAACTCCATTTTGTAACATTCTAAACGCAAATAATTAATTTTTTAAGCCTTTTCCCCAAACACAAAAAATAAATTATTTGCGATTTCCAAACACAATAATCTAAAAATCCATCTCAAAACTCAACCCCAAACACCCTCTAAGTTGGATCAGTCATTGGTGAGTGAAATTCCAGATTTGTTAGCCGTATTTTACAGTTCATTTGAACTTTTTAAAGTTGGTTTAATGTAGGATGAGAGCAAGGTACATGACTACATGCTTTCACAACATGAAATCAAAGACAAAATCAAGGCTATTCTGATTGATTGGCTCTTCGAGGTGTAAAACAAAATCAAATTCACTAATGAAGCTTTGTACCTTCCGACCAACAAAATGAAGCTCACTAATGAAACTTTACATATTCAGGTATCTGCTCAGTTTCTTTTTATAATTTGCTGCTACTAGCCCTGCCTACTATAGATACAAATTATACATCTATATCTATGCGTCATATTGTTGTCCAAATTTAACAGCAGAAATGAAACTCACAGTTAAATCAATTAAGAGAGTATGGAGAAAAACTAATTTGATTTGAAGCTTACATTGCAGACATTTGTTAAAGAAAGAAAGTGGCAATAATGATGGAACGAGTTTAAAGTTTCACATCTTGAGTAACATTGGTGCACGAGGTATTAGTCAGTAAACAGATTGCGGGTCAAAACATGATCAAGATCAAGTTGGAACAATATTATTCTTTTTCGTTGTATTGATTGCATTTTTATCCTTACCTTCTATTCATTTTTATGTTCTATACACTAATATTTTAATGTTTGCATTTTAATGTTTAATCCTTACCTTCTATTCATTTTTATGCTCTATACACTTATATTTTAATTTTTACATTTTAATGTTTTAATTAAGTATTACTGTGTTTTGTTTTTTAATATGCAATTACTTCGTATATAATTGTTTATATGTTATCATTTTATTTAGTTAGGCAAAATTCTATAATTTATCATAAAACTATTGAAACGAAATCTGTAAGAAATATGTTTTCAAACTACCCGTCCATCGGACGGGCCTGGAGACTAGTTTTGGTATATAAAGAGTAATACTCGTACTATTATGTAATGTAGTATATACGGGTCGGGTATACCGGTTCGGGGCGGGTTTCAGGTATACGGGTCGGGTATGCGGGTTTTCATTTAAAACCGTCCCCGGACCCGTAAAAAACTAAAATCGTCCCCATACCCAACCCTAGGCCCGCATACCAGACCCGAACCCGACCCAAAGATTTCGGGTTTCGAATTTACCCATCAAGTACGGGTTTGTTTGTCATCCCTATGGACAACCCCATATTCACTTTTGCCTATATATATATATATAAGATATATATATATATATATAGAGAGAGAGAGAGAGAGAGAGAGAGAGAGAGAGAAAATGAATATATGGTTGTTAGATACTAAAGCTTGTATAGAACCTCTTACATACTAATTTTTAATATTTATTGTATAATGGATAAATGATTGAGCCACATGTTCTTTATGGATTAAAAAGTCAAAATGTGAGAGGTTTTATAGCCAAACTTAGGTATCTAACAGTTACTGACAAAATGGCACGTCGAAAAAATATTCCGACGGTTTATTGCGTGAGTATATTTTCTTGTCATTATGTTATAGTAAGAGAGTGTATTACCTGTTTGGATCGCAGGACTCCTTTTATAAAGAGCAACCTCCCTCTCCTCAAAAAAGCAGGCGACTCACCAAATTGCCCATTCTCTTTAATCATTAATTTGAACATTTTTATCTAATATACCTATAATACTATTAATAAAATATTTTACAACTTGGGTTCATCGACTCTTAAAATGACTACACTACCGCTTTTACATTAATAACCACACCACCGCCGCTATCGCCGGCGCCCGTTGCCGCCACATCACGCAGGCATACGTCTATATAATGCTATTGATTTTATACCATTAAATTGAAACTAAAAAAGTCAAATAAGTCAAAGCCAATAATAGCTATCCATAATAATAGGTAACAGATATAGTAGATCATGAGATATTTTTAAATAAATTGATATATATTACATTGCACTACTAATCGAACTTTCACGACTTGTATGCAAGTCTATTGTTACTACACGTTTTATAAGATATGAGTCATTTGAAGTGTTCTAGTGTAGGGATTTTGTTGGTTCTAGTATTACTATCCTATTGTTGTTTTTTTGCTTTTGGTGAGATTAGTTATCACAAAGAAGAAATGACAAGTTTTTGTTCGAAATCTGAACATAAAAGTTTCGTTAGAGGATGTTCTGAGATTCTTGTAGGTGTAGAAGAACGGTCAAGGTTAGCTTCAAATCTTACCAATTATGTTCGGAAGGGTTTTGGAAAACAATTCCTTATTGTGATGTTAAATCTCCGATGAAAGGTTGTCTAAAGAAGTTAGATGATGATTCATATATGATGTACATTGAGTTCTATGACATATGCCAGTTGAGTCTCTCATTCTATCCTTACACACATATGGATACATTTATGTTCTCGTTAGTGGAAGGTGGCTAACAATTGAATATTGACTTGTTCTAGGACTCGTGCTGCATTTAGGAGACAAATGGAAAGATTTCTGAAAGAACTCAAAAGGTACAGTGAATTGACTATTTAAGTGTTATTTTATGGAAATTCTTATCAAATTCGCAAAACAGATTTAAAAAAGAACCAAAAAGATGAAACATATGCATATACGGCTAATTGAGTTTGACCCTTGATTGTAGGAGAAGAAAGGAACATGAGCAGCTGATTGTTCAGGCTAAACAACAAGAACTCGACTAAGATGAACGAATAAACAAATTTAAGGTTGAAGTTAGGCCCTTGGCCTTTTCTCTTATTGTTGTAACACCACAACTATAGCGGAAACATGAGGTGTCGAGAAAAGAACAGCATGACATGGAAATTACGTAGAGCAACAACTATATGCATCAAAGGATTAAGCAATTCATTTATAAAACGTACAAATTCAAGTTACAAAAGCATAACGAGCATACAACCATCAAAATGTATCCAAACAACTATTACAAAAAGATGGATCATGATCATAAACGTTCATCCCGGGAGATGTAGGGATGATATGGGTTAAAGGACCCATAAATAGTAAAGCTATATATATATATATATATATATATATATATATATATATATATATATATATATATATATATATATATATATATATATATATATATATATATATATATATATATATATATATATATATATATATATATATATATATATATATATATATATATATATATATATATATATATATATATATATATATATATATATATATATATATATATATATATATATATATATATATATATATATATATATATATATATATATATATATATATATATATATATATATATATATATATATATATATATATATATATATATATATATATATATATATATATATATATATATATATATATATATATATATATATATATATATATATATATATATATATATATATATATATATATATATATATATATATATATATATATATATATATATATATATATATATATATATATATATATATATATATATATATATATATATATATATATATATATATATATATATATATATATATATATATATATATATATATATATATATATATATATATATATATATATATATATATATATATATATATATATATATATATATATATATATATATATATATATATATATATATATATATATATATATATATATATATATATATATATATATATATATATATATATATATATATATATATATATATATATATATATATATATATATATATATATATATATATATATATATATATATATATATATATATATATATATATATATATATATATATATATATATATATATATATATATATATATATATATATATATATATATATATATATATATATATATATATATATATATATATATATATATATATATATATATATATATATATATATATATATATATATATATATATATATATATATATATATATATATATATATATATATATATATATATATATATATATATATATATATATATATATATATATATATATATATATATATATATATATATATATATATATATATATATATATATATATATATATATATATATATATATATATATATATATATATATATATATATATATATATATATATATATATATATATATATATATATATATATATATATATATATATATATATATATATATATATATATATATATATATATATATATATATATATATATATATATATATATATATATATATATATATATATATATATATATATATATATATATATATATATATATATATATATATATATAATACTATATATATATATATATATATATATATATATATATATATATATATATATATTTCACTATAGTAACCAAATACGAGTGTGTATATTCACGCAAAAGATATATATATATATATATAGTGATATATATATATATATATATAATAGATATAAAAACGCGTGCATAACATGCACGTAACCCATGTATAATCATACACGAAACGCGTGAATAAACATTCACATAACGCGTGGATAAACATCCGCGTAACGCATGCACAAAAGCATGTAACACGCTTATAAACATACACGTAGCGCGTGAATAAACATTCATGTTGAGTCAGGGATTCGCTGATAACACTTGGTCGATCAACGAGACTTCAATGAGTCCAGTGACTCTTTGTCAACAATGCATTCTTATCCAAATTGTAAGTCAAGGCGGGAAGAATTCAAACAAGAAGAAGACAAGAGTCACATGGTGGTTGTTCCAACTGTATTATACTCTGTATGGCAAAGATGCAGTTGGATCCAAAGGAAGGGTCTTCTCTCTCATACCCGATTTGGTAAAGAAGACAAAGGCTCCTGGTTCAAGTACATCAAGCCAATGGGATCCCGACAACCACCATTCCATCACTATCAAAGCAAGGCTGTGTTGCCCTAATTCCCCCTCTATATAAAGCAACATAGCCGCATCATAAACACTTTGTGTTTGTCACCATAAAGTGTGTGTCACTTAGTTTTCTCTTGTAAAATTGCTTAAGTTTATAGTTAGTCTAAAACTTAACAATTGTAATTTTCATTTACTCTCTTGTAAGACAAGTTGTAATATCAATCATGTATTCACTGTTTAATCAATGATATATTTGATTAGACTTGCTTAGACTCTTGTACTTGAATTCTACATTTGTTCTTGTTCTTTACTTTGTGTTATTTACATTCTTGTCTAGATAATTAATATAAGTTAAGCAAATCGTGGACTGTAAAGTGGTATCAGAGCCACTGTTTCTAATTCATTGAAACAAGATCTGTTTGCTTACTTATACTTTACTTTCTGTATTACTCTTTCTTTACTTCTTAAACTTTTAAATTTCTGTTTACTCAATCTGAAATATGCCTGATGTACCCACTCTTGTAAATACACGTGACTTTGGTTACGTGTCTACTCCTCCAAGATTTGAGTTAGATGACTTTGGATCTTGGAAGGAAAGAATGTTACTACACATAGTGGGTGTAGAACAATATTTAATGACCATCTTGACAAAAGGTCCTTATGTTCCCACTCTGGTTCAAAGAGCACCAGGAGCAACTGCTGATGCTCCTGAGATTGTGACTGACTTAGTCAAACCAGAGGTACAATGGACTGATGATGAACGGAGACTAGTAAATCTTGATGCTAGACTCAAAAACATGATTGTCGCCTCTCTCCCTACTGACATCATGAAGCTCATCATCAGATACCCCTCCTCTAAACAAGTTTGGGATAGGTTATGTTCCATGTATGAAGGAACTACTGACACCCAAGCTACCAAGAAAATTGATTTGAAAAGAGAGTATGAAAACTTTTTCTCTATACCACATGAAAGTCTTGAAAGCACCTATACCCGTTTCAAAGGGTTGCTTAATGATATGACTATTGTTGGCATAACCCATGATACTTTTGAGGTTTGCACAAATTCATTGATAGTCTTCCCATCAAGTGGCAGGGACTAAGACAAATTCTAAGAACCACCCAACAAATTAAAACTCTTGACTTAGAATCCCTCCTTGGTATGCTTCAGTTTGAGGAAAGAGCTCTTGCTCAAAACCTAAGAGCTGAAGCTGAGGCTCGTCATGGTGCTGGGTCTTCATCTTCTTCCACCCACACTTCTGCTTACTCTGTTTCTGACCCTCTTGCCCTTGTCTCTACTGAACCTATTAACCTTGTTAATAGTACAAGCACTCCCTTGCCTCTTCACATTCAATCTCTTGTTGATGATCTTGATACCGAAGAGAAACAAGAGTTGTTCTGCGATTTATGGAATTCGCTCTAGTCGCTGGAAAAAGGTACTCCAGAAGGTGGAATAACCGTAAGTCGGTTACTGCCTTTAAGCCTCCTGTTGATAAATCTTAAGAGGAGTGCTGGAGATGTGGTAGAAAAGAGCACTACCAAAAGGACTGCAGGGTTGCTATTCCAACTCCTGCTGCTCCCAAACCTAACCCCTCTAAACCTGCTGATGAGTACAGGAACAAGTACTACCATCTGAAAGCCAAAGTGACCGAAATGGAAGAGGATAAAACTCCAGCCAAAGGACTGGTTGCTGAAGAGCATGACTGGGCTGAGTTAGATGATTCAGATAGTGAAGAGTATGTTGATACCGTGTGTCTCATGGCACTTGCTGATGGCGATGCACTGACAAAGGACCAAGTCTCATCCTGTCAGTGGGTAAACGTCACCATCAAAAAGGTATGTGCTCACTCTGCAGCATCTGACGAGGAAAAATCAAAAATTTCCGAATCCTTGTCATGTGATATTTAGTTCGTTGAATCTATACGAGCTGAACTCCAATCTAAACTTGACTCAGTCTGCTCTGAGTTAAGTGAAAAATCTGATAAACTCAATGAGCTGAGGAATATTCATGTTGAACTCCAATCTTATGAGTTACTTACTCAGAGACTTCAACTTGAGAATGAAAAACTCAAGCTTGAGGTCGCTGACTTGAGGAAGATTGTGACATCTTGGTCAAAAGCTTCCAGGTTTCATCACAACTGTCTTAAAGAACAAGTCCCTACTCAAGTTCAAGCTGTCATAAGCGGTGACTTTGAAGTCACTGCCACTCTACCTGACTTGTTCACTGACGATGGGAAACTTGAAATCACTATTCCCCCTTCAGCAGTTATGTCTCCTGAAGAAATGAAAAAATGGTACTTCATTAATGGTCTTAATGTTAGGTCCAGTTCACCTGGAACTGGCCAGTCACCAGTTCACACTGACCAGTTCACCAGTTGCATCTGGTGACCAGTAAACTGGTGACCAAGAAGATTTGTCGAGAAATATATTGAAGTCCAGTTGCACCGTACAGTTAACGCAACTGAAGACTTCCTCCAGTTGAGAACTGACCAAGTTGAAGAAACATTCCAGTTGAAGTCGAAGACAACAAATGGAAGAAAGAGAATGACAATGGCAAGCGAAGCCCAGTTGACATTCTAGTCAGTTACAAACTGGAGACCATCAGTGGAAAGCCCTTACAAAGCTTTACACTGATTACGAGGAATTGACTTGTATACTTTATGTACCTTTACCCGGATAATAAGCCTTATCTTATTATTTAAGTATTAAAAGGTACATAAAGGTGGTTGTGTAAAGTCACTGTAACATGCGACTTTACAACACTTTTTAAGGAATTAAATGCTATTCCTTAAATGCTTCCAACCACATTTGTACGACTAAAGTTAACATCCCAATGTTAACTTTGCCTATAAATACAAGTCATTGCACAACCAAGAAACAAGTTACTTCACACACAAACGAATAACCTTCATACTTTGCAAACCTGCAATATTCTTGGTGAACTTGTGCAATATTCTCTCAATCGCTAAAGGGAACATTTCACAACTTTAAGTGTTTCGATTGTTGAAGAGAAATTCCGAGTATAGATCAATTGTATTTCATAGGTTGTTAGGATATTTACATTCGTGTATTATCTTGGTTCCGCATCAACCTTGTAATTTGTTTAATATCAATAAATAAATTACACTTTGAAAACTACATATTGGCTCATCAAGATTGTTTACAAGTTATTGTATTATTGCATTGTTCTTTACTTATTGTCTTTTATAAGTAATCTATCTAGAACTTGGTATATACTTATCTAACTGGTCGTCTCCAGTTTAGTAAGTATATTGCAAAGTAACTCCACCATCGACATAGAGGTGTCTTCAGTAGTACCATCTAACAAGTTGGGACTTACAAGTGGTATCAGAGCAGAAGGCTAATAAACTTGCCTAGATCTGCAAAGATGAACACTAACTGAAGGTGGAGATGGTTCTGGTTTAGGTGAAAACCCGTCGAACACTAATGCACCACCTTTTCAAAACGTTAACACCAACCCTCCTCCTCCTTCTACCCCAAGCCACGTCCATGTACATTACTCTAACACTCCTGTTCCAAAATTTGATGGAAACAGTGAGACCTTTGGTACATGGAAAGCTAGAATACTGTTGCATTTTGGTGGTATTGAGAGGTATATGTTGAAAATCCTTAAGGATGGACCATATATACCTATGTCTATTGGGGTGAGTCCTCTTCTTGATCCAACTGGAAGAAGAGGCTCAAGGAAAAAGCCAGAAGACCATTGGTCTGATGAGGATCGCAGACTGGTGGACTTGGACACCAGACTGAAAAACATGATCCTTGGGGCTGTCCCTGAAGACGCTAATTCCAACACTTGTGTTGTTTCCCAGTGCCAAGTCTATGTGGGATGAATTAGTGATTCAATTTGAAGGAGGTGATGACACTATTGTCACCAGAAAAGTTGCCTTGAACAAGAAGTATGAATCCTTCTTTGCCTTGCCCAACGAAAGTTTAACTGGTACATATACCAGATTTTCTAGCCTCATCAATCAGTTGAGAGGTTTGGGTGTAGAGAAGGATAAGGATATTCTTCTTGAGAAGTTTTGTGATATTCTTTCTTCCAAATGGGAAAACATGGTTCTTGTCTTGAGACAAGGTAAAACCTTGCACTCTCACACTCTTGCATCGCTCTATGGAGCCTCAGATTCACTGAAGATAATAATGCTGCAAGACTTGTGGCTGAGCAAGATGCCATGAACCATGCTCAGAGTCCCAAGGTTGCTAATGCAATTGAGCGACCTTGTGCTGTTTTAATGTCTGCTGAGAGTGTCCAGGCACACTCGATGAAGGAGATGTTGACCAGTTTCTTAAACTCTGGGCTGACCACTGAAAACAGTGAAGGTTATGATGAAACTGACGATGATGATCTGGTCGCCATGATTGCTAAAACCTTTAATAGGTTTAAGCATAAATCTAAAAGATTTAATGGCCCCAACAATGCTTCCAGCTCCAGCTCTCTGGATAAGACCAATCTTACATGCTATAAGTGTGGCAAGAAAGGTCATTTTTTGAAGGAATGCAGATCTAGTCAGTTGAATAACCAAACTGGCCCCTCTGTCCCTAATTACAATCGGCCTGATGATAGCTACAAAGCTAAATACAAGCAGCTTAAGGCCCAGATTGCCCTCCTGTCCATGCAAAGGAAAAGGATCAGTGCTTAATTGCACAAACTGAGGGAAAATGGGAGTACTCTGATGACTCATCTGATGATGAAGAAGAGGAAAGGGACATGTGTTTCATGGCCTTGGAAGATCAACAACAACAGCAGCATGTGGTGAAAGATGATGTCATCTCTGGAAGATGGGTGGACATCATACTGAAAAAGGGCGATCGAAAGAAAAATATCTGGTATCTGGACAGCGCTGCTGGCCGGACTATGACCGGATGTAAGCCCCTACTGGAAGAGTTCACTGTCCAAGATGGACCGACAGTGACGTTTGGTAACGATCAATCTGGAAAGACTGAAGGATATGGTGTGCTCAATAATGGACAAGTCAAATTCAAAAGAGTTGCATTTGTGAATGGTTTGAAATATAACTTGATCAGTGTAAGCCAACTTTGCGATGATGGCTTCAGAGTATTGTTCGATATTGCACAAGGCACCATATTTAACAAGGATTGGAAAGTGGTGATGATTGCACCAAGAAAAGGGAATGTGTACATCATGGATATGGAACCAGCTCCAAAAGAGCAATGTTTCTATACCAAAGCTGATGAGGACACCAACTGGCTATGGCATAAAAGGTTATCCCACCTTAATTTCAAGAACATTAACAAGTTGTCTCGCAAACAACTGGTTGATGGGATACCCCAGATTTCCTTCAATAAGGAAAAGCCATGTCCAGGGTGTGAGATGGGCAAGCAGAAGAGAGCCAGTTTCAAAACTAGGCAAAATTTTAGCATCACTGAACCTCTTCACATGCTTCATATGGATCTTTTTGGTCCAGTGAATGTTCAAACTAGAGCTAGAAAGAAATACACTCTAGTTGTGGTTGATGAATTCACCAGATATTGCTGGGTGGTATTCATCAGATCCAAAAGTGATGCACCTGCTGAAATCATCTCCCTTATCAAAAGAATTGAGCTCAAGTACACTCGAAAAGTTTGTCAGTTGCGAAGTGATAATGGTACTGAATTCCAAAACAAGGTACTTGAAACATTTTGCACTGACACTGGCATTTCTCAAAACTTCTCATCAGTTCACTCTCCAGAGCAAAATGGAGTTGTGGAAAGAAAGAATCGTACACTGATAGAAGCGGCCAGAAGCATGCTATCTGAATCTGGTCTTCCCACCAGTTTTTGGGCTGAGGCAGTTGCAACTGCTTGTCACACCCAAAACCGGTCAGTCTACATCAAGAGACATAAGAAGACTGCCTACGAAGTACTCAGGAATCGTAAACCAAATATTGGATATTTCCATGTATTTGGTTGTCCAGTTTATATACTGAACGATTCCAGTCAGCTTGGAAAGTTTGATGCAAAAGCTGATGAAGGGGTATTTTTAGGCTATTCAGATATTCGAAAGGCCTTTAGAGTTTATAATTATAGACTCCAAAAGGTGCATGAGACAATTCATGTCACATTCGATGAATCAACTGAAGCAATCAACAAGAGACCAAGCCTTGATATTTCTCCAGTCATTCCAATCAACTTTGGTGAAACTGACCAAGTTCATCGGTCAGTTGTTTCACCAGAAGATGCTTCCAGTTACAACAAACTGGAACCAGTCAAGAAGAAGAAAAGCACTAGTGACACATCATTTTATCCCTCCATCAATTTTAACTTACCACAAGAATTGGTGATTGGATCAGATGTACGTGCCACTCCAATATCAGCACCAGTTCAAGCCCCTACTTCTCCAGTTACTCATGAAATACCTTCAACTGAGGAATTTCATGATGCCAATCGAGACCTCATTGACTCTGATGAGGATGTAGAAGTTGTTTGGACTGATCCTTCTCCAGATGCTGCTGCAACTGAAGAAGATCGCCAGGTACCTTGCACTGATATTGTAGTTCACCAGCCTAGTCAATACACTAGATGGACTAAAGCCCACCCAATTGAACAAATTGTGGGTAATCCAACTAGTGGGGTTCAGACTAGAAGAGCCACCAGTGAGCAATGCTTAAACGTCACCTTCTTATCTTTAATTGAACCAAAGAAGATTGACGAGGCTATGGCAGACCCAAGCTGGGTGGAAGCTATGCAAGAAGAGCTCCTCCAGTTTGAAAGGAACAATGTTTGGGAGCTTGTTCCTTGTCCACCAGGGTTAAAGAAAGAACCTATTGGTACCAGATGGGTCTACCGAAACAAAATGGATGAAGATGGCCATGTTGTAAGAAACAAGGCCAGATTAGTTGCCCAGGGTTATTGTCAAGCAGAGGGCGTTGACTTTGATGAGACTTTTGCTCCAGTTGCAAGACTTGAAGCCATTAGAATATTCTTGGCTTATGCAGCCCATCTGCAGTTCAAGGTCTTCCAGATGGATGTCAAAAGTGCGTTCCTTAATGGAACATTGGAAGAAGAAGTTTATGTTAAGCAGACTCCAGGTTTCATCGATGAGAAGCATCCTCATTGGGTTTATAGACTGAACAAAGCATTGTATGGTCTAAGACAAGCCCCAAGAGCCTGGTATGATACTTTAACTAAACATCTTCTTAAAAATGGCTTTCAAAGAGGTGCAATAGATAATACCTTGTTTATCTTGAAAGAAAGAGGTAATATCTTATTGGTACAAATTTATGTTGATGACATTATTTTTGGTTCAACTGATGATGCAATGTGTAAAAAGTTTTCTAAAATCATGTCATCTGAGTATGAGATGAGTTTAATGGGTGAATTAACATTTTTCTTAGGTCTTCAGATTAAGCAAACTGAAAATGGAATTTTCATAAACCAAGGAAAATATGTCAGAGATTTGTTAAGAAAATACAAATATGATTCAATCCCATCGAAAAACACACCTATTGCAGCACCATTGAATTTGGACTCTGACCCAACTGGCAAACCAGTTAACATAACTGACTATAGAGGTATGGTTGGTTCACTGATGTACTTAACTGCCAGTCGACCAGATATAATGTTTGCAACATGTTTATGTGCCAGGTTTCAGGCTAACCCTAAAGAATCACATTTGCACGCTGTAAAGCGTATCTTTAGATACCTGAAAGGGTGTCCTAATCTTGGTCTTTGGTACCCCAAAGGCTCAGGATTAGATCTAATGGGTTATTCAGATTCTGATCATGCAGGTTGTAAGATTGATAGAAAATCCACAACTGGTGGTTGTCATTTCCTTGGAGGAAAACTGGTGAGTTGGACCAGCAAGAAGCAGACTTCAGTCTCTATGTCCACTGCTGAGGCAGAGTACATTTCTGCGGCCAGTTGTTGTGCCCAGATTCTCTGGATCAAAAACCAGTTACTAGATTATGGTCAGAAGTACACCAAGACCCCAATCTTTTGTGACAACACCAGTGCAATTGCTATCTCTCACAATCCAGTGATGCACTCAAAAACAAAGCATATTGACATCAGGTATCATTTTATTCGTGATCATGTTATGAAAGGTGATATTGAAATTCATTTCATCCCCACTGACAAACAGTTAGCTGATGTTTTTACTAAACCTCTCGATGAGAAAACTTTTAAACATCTCATCAGCGAACTGGGAATGCTAAACCCTTAACTGGAGCTTTCTTTGTTATTGAACGCGTCAGTGACACTGATGAAGTTCTCCAGTTGAGGAGGTCCAGATTATCTTTGCTCGCCAGGCTATCGAACGCCTTTGTGATACTATCTTGGCACTAATTGATATCTGGATCATCATTTTAGGGGGAAAGACTCAAAATAATTTTCTGACTAAAATTCGTTTTTGTTTGAAAATGCAACTGGAGAACTCTTCAGTTGGAAACTGGTACTGGATTGATCCTCCAGTTACCAGGTTCAGTCTTTGTCTAATTTTTATAACGTTACAAATACTTGGTCAATTTATGTGACACGTGATGATACTCGAGTGTTTTTAAACTACTTGATATCGTGATCTGACGTGTTGAAACCATTTTTAGTACTTGACAACTGTTTGTGTTGGGAAAACAAAAAGTGTGTGGGGTTATGGGTAAAGTAAGCCGTCGTAGCATTTAATGCTGACATGGTAACATTTAATGCTTACATGGAAAATTATATTTTATTTTCAAAATATCTTCGAAAATGTTTTGGTTTAATAAAAATGTTGGTTTAATAAAATATGATTTGTGGGTTTACATTGGGATCTTGAATCCCCTTATAAATACCCTTATTTACTTCATAACACATTTACTTTCTTTTTCATTCTCTTCATTTACTTCCAATCATAAATCACTGCTTCATTCTTCTCTTTGCTTCTCATATCAAAACCCTAAAAAAATAAAAAAAAAAAAAAAAAAAAAAAAAAAAAAAAAAAAAAAAAAAAAAAAAAAAAAAAAAAAAAAAAAAAAAAAAAAAAAAAAAAAAAAAAAAAAAAAAAAAAAAAAAAAAAAAAAAAAAAAAAAAAAAAAAAAAAAAAAAAAAAAAAAAAAAAAAAAAAAAAAAAAAAAAAAAAAAAAAAAAAAAAAAAAAAAAAAAAAAAAAAAAAAAAAAAAAAAAAAAAAAAAAAAAAAAAAAAAAAAAAAAAAAAAAAAAAAAAAAAAAAAAAAAAAAAAAAAAAAAAAAAAAAAAAAAAAAAAAAAAAAAAAAAAAAAAAAAAAAAAAAAAAAAAAAAAAAAAAAAAAAAAAAAAAAAAAAAAAAAAAAAAAAAAAAAAAAAAAAAAAAAAAAAAAAAAAAAAAAAAAAAAAAAAAAAAAAAAAAAAAAAAAAAAAAAAAAAAAAAAAAAAAAAAAAAAAAAAAAAAAAAAAAAAAAAAAAAAAAAAAAAAAAAAAAAAAAAAAAAAAAAAAAAAAAAAAAAAAAAAAAAAAAAAAAAAAAAAAAAAAAAAAAAAAAAAAAAAAAAAAAAAAAAAAAAAAAAAAAAAAAAAAAAAAAAAAAAAAAAAAAAAAAAAAAAAAAAAAAAAAAAAAAAAAAAAAAAAAAAAAAAAAAAAAAAAAAAAAAAAAAAAAAAAAAAAAAAAAAAAAAAAAAAAAAAAAAAAAAAAAAAAAAAAAAAAAAAAAAAAAAAAAAAAAAAAAAAAAAAAAAAAAAAAAAAAAAAAAAAAAAAAAAAAAAAAAAAAAAAAAAAAAAAAAAAAAAAAAAAAAAAAAAAAAAAAAAAAAAAAAAAAAAAAAAAAAAAAAAAAAAAAAAAAAAAAAAAAAAAAAAAAAAAAAAAAAAAAAAAAAAAAAAAAAAAAAAAAAAAAAAAAAAAAAAAAAAAAAAAAAAAAAAAAAAAAAAAAAAAAAAAAAAAAAAAAAAAAAAAAAAAAAAAAAAAAAAAAAAAAAAAAAAAAAAAAAAAAAAAAAAAAAAAAAAAAAAAAAAAAAAAAAAAAAAAAAAAAAAAAAAAAAAAAAAAAAAAAAAAAAAAAAAAAAAAAAAAAAAAAAAAAAAAAAAAAAAAAAAAAAAAAAAAAAAAAAAAAAAAAAAAAAAAAAAAAAAAAAAAAAAAAAAAAAAAAAAAAAAAAAAAAAAAAAAAAAAAAAAAAAAAAAAAAAAAAAAAAAAAAAAAAAAAAAAAAAAAAAAAAAAAAAAAAAAAAAAAAAAAAAAAAAAAAAAAAAAAAAAAAAAAAAAAAAAAAAAAAAAAAAAAAAAAAAAAAAAAAAAAAAAAAAAAAAAAAAAAAAAAAAAAAAAAAAAAAAAAAAAAAAAAAAAAAAAAAAAAAAAAAAAAAAAAAAAAAAAAAAAAAAAAAAAAAAAAAAAAAAAAAAAAAAAAAAAAAAAAAAAAAAAAAAAAAAAAAAAAAAAAAAAAAAAAAAAAAAAAAAAAAAAAAAAAAAAAAAAAAAAAAAAAAAAAAAAAAAAAAAAAAAAAAAAAAAAAAAAAAAAAAAAAAAAAAAAAAAAAAAAAAAAAAAAAAAAAAAAAAAAAAAAAAAAAAAAAAAAAAAAAAAAAAAAAAAAAAAAAAAAAAAAAAAAAAAAAAAAAAAAAAAAAAAAAAAAAAAAAAAAAAAAAAAAAAAAAAAAAAAAAAAAAAAAAAAAAAAAAAAAAAAAAAAAAAAAAAAAAAAAAAAAAAAAAAAAAAAAAAAAAAAAAAAAAAAAAAAAAAAAAAAAAAAAAAAAAAAAAAAAAAAAAAAAAAAAAAAAAAAAAAAAAAAAAAAAAAAAAAAAAAAAAAAAAAAAAAAAAAAAAAAAAAAAAAAAAAAAAAAAAAAAAAAAAAAAAAAAAAAAAAAAAAAAAAAAAAAAAAAAAAAAAAAAAAGATGCTGCTGGCATTTGCTAAAACTGGTGCACCTTTGGAAAGTGAACCAGAAAGACAACTGGGCGGGCCTCAAAATAATGAGGGACCTTCATGGAGGTTTTTCTTTGTACATCTGGTTGAAAGTCTAGGTGGTAGTTCAGGTGGTCTTGACCAGATCAACTCTTCACAAGCTGAAATGGCTTACTGTTTGTGGAAGGGGTTGAGGGTGGATTTTGCTGACATACTGTATAGGAGTCTTGTGCAAAAGCTGAAAGGCTCCAGGGGTGTGTGTATCCCCTTTTCCAGATTTCTATCTTTATGTTTCAAGCAGATTCTGGGTGAAGAAGAGTATAGAAATACAGACTCTCCGTTCACAAGGCCAGATGTTTTGAGGAATCTAGACTCACTAGTATCTGAAGCTGGTGAGGTTGAAATTCCTGAGCAGATGCAGCTGGCATTTGCTAAAACTGGTGCACCTTTGGAAAGTGAACCAGAAAGACAACTGGGCGGGCCTCAAAATAATGAGGGACCCTCCAGTTCGTCTCCAGTTGTTTTAGCCTCAAATGTAAATTTTCGTCAAGTACTCCTTGAGATGGGTCATAAGGAGTGCTTGGACAATGATGGTGTGTTAAAGACCAAGGGGGCTATGACCATGAAGGGTCTTACACCTTCATGGAGGTTTTTCTTTGTACATCTGGTTGAAAGTCTAGGTGGTAGTTCAGGTGGTCTTGACCAGATCAACTCTTCACAAGCTGAAATGGCTTACTGTTTGTGGAAGGGGTTGAGGGTGGATTTTGCTGACATACTGTATAGGAGTCTTGTGCAAAAGCTGAAAGGCTCCAGGGGTGTGTGTATCCCCTTTTCCAGATTTCTATCTTTATGTTTCAAGCAGATTCTGGGTGAAGAAGAGTATAGAAATACAGACTCTCCGTTCACAAGGCCAGATGTTTTGAGGAATCTAGACTCACTAGTATCTGAAGCTGGTGAGGTTGAAATTCCTGAGCAGATGCAGCTGGCATTTGCTAAAACTGGTGCACCTTTGGAAAGTGAACCAGAAAGACAACTGGGCGGGCCTCAAAATAATGAGGGACCCTCCAGTTCGTCTCCAGTTGTGGTTGAGGATAGAACAACCATAACTCAAGCCATTCCTATCACGTCTATCCCTGGTGAAGATGTTCCGGCATCTGATCCTTCAACTGATGAAACCATCCAGGTAACTGGAACTGGTCATCAGGAGCCTGAACATGATGTTCAGCCATCCCTATCATTTATGAATCTAGGCATAAATGAGGATGAGTTTCATCTTGAATCTTCGGATTCAGAAGAAACACAAGCTGATCAAGAAATGGTTGATGCATCTGTACATGCTCAACTCCCTTCTTTCTTTGATCAACCCCTAGAACACCAAGTTTCAGTTTCCCATCAAGATACTCCTACAAATATTTCCCCACAAAGAACTCAATCACCACCACCGTCGCCGTTGGTCATACCTGAGCATTCTCAGCCTGACCAACACATTGTTTCTCCTCAGCCTTCTTTTTCACCCCCTATATTTCCTTCTTCTGCCACTGGAACAACTGGAGAGGCTCCCTTTGTTTTGCCTCCTTCAGTTGAACTGGTGCAGCCTGCTACTGGTCCAGTGACAACTGCTCCTTTGTCACTGGAAGCTCAATTTGTCTCTTTCTCAACCGATATCCAAAACCTGATCAAACGGGTGGAGGGTGTTCATAAGACAATAGAGCAAAATGCCAAGTCTATTTCCAGATTCAACAAGGAAACAATTATAAATTCAAAGGTTGTTGATCTGGGAATCAATAAGTTTGCTGCTAATGAAGACTTGGTATTTAGAAAGTTGAATGAGTTAGTCTCAAGCTGTAACAATTTGTCCACATCTTTGAAGGAAGCTTTTGACTTAACCCATTCAAATGTCAATACATCTATCTCCAACCTCTTAAGCAACACTGTTCGATCATCAGAGGTGGATCTGAAGGAGATAGAAAGGCAGGTCAAAGAGTTGTTTGAAAGACCTGGCCTTAATGTAGTTGATATTGGTCAGCAGGTAGCCTCTTCTGTTGGCCAGATGATTGATGAGAAACTGGCCAGTCGAGAAGATGAACTAGTAAAGAAGGTTATGGCTGAATTTGCCAAGCTCCCACCTCCTAAGATTAATCTGGAGCCTCTGGCACTTGAAGTTAGCCAGTTAAGGGGTGCAGTTAATGCAGTAAACACTCAGTTGGCCTCCCACACTTCTTCTATCAATAAATTGGCAACTGAAGTGGAGAACTTGAAGAAGAAAGATGATGAGGTGAAGGAACAAGTGGTTAAAAGTCTAGTTGAAGACTCAAAATTATTGAAGACTTGGTATTTAGAAAGTTGAATGAGTTAGTCTCAAGCTGTAACAATTTGTCCACATCTTTGAAGGAAGCTTTTGACTTAACCCATTCAAATGTCAATACATCTATCTCCAACCTCTTAAGCAACACTGTTCGATCATCAGAGGTGGATCTGAAGGAGATAGAAAGGCAGGTCAAAGAGTTGTTTGAAAGACCTGGCCTTAATGTAGTTGATATTGGTCAGCAGGTAGCCTCTTCTGTTGGCCAGATGATTGATGAGAAACTGGCCAGTCACCAGTTCACACTGACCAGTTCACCAGTTGCATCTGGTGACCAGTAAACTGGTGACCAAGAAGATTTGTCGAGAAATATATTGAAGTCCAGTTGCACCGTACAGTTAACGCAACTGAAGACTTCCTCCAGTTTCAGAAGATGTTAGTAGGCAGCTGGCAAGGCTTGGAGATGCCATCAAGGAGAGAAAGAAACAAATGAGGGTGAATCAAGCAAAAGATAGAAATACCTTAGCCCCAACTCTTCTTGATATAAGTGATGGTCGTCTTCTGGGCATGACACTTGCAGAGTATGCCAAGGTCAAGGCTGATCCCAGAATTATTAATGCATTGAAAGAACAACTGGAGATTGAGCCTCTGGCACTTGAAGTTAGCCAGTTAAGGGGTGCAGTTAATGCAGTAAACACTCAGTTGGCCTCCCACACTTCTTCTATCAATAAATTGGCAACTGAAGTGGAGAACTTGAAGAAGAAAGATGATGAGGTGAAGGAACAAGTGGTTAAAAGTCTAGTTGAAGACTCAAAATTATTGAAGACTTGGTATTTAGAAAGTTGAATGAGTTAGTCTCAAGCTGTAACAATTTGTCCACATCTTTGAAGGAAGCTTTTGACTTAACCCATTCAAATGTCAATACATCTATCTCCAACCTCTTAAGCAACACTGTTCGATCATCAGAGGTGGATCTGAAGGAGATAGAAAGGCAGGTCAAAGAGTTGTTTGAAAGACCTGGCCTTAATGTAGTTGATATTGGTCAGCAGGTAGCCTCTTCTGTTGGCCAGATGATTGATGAGAAACTGGCCAGTCGAGAAGATGAACTAGTAAAGAAGGTTATGGCTGAATTTGCCAAGCTCCCACCTCCTAAGATTAATCTGGAGCCTCTGGCACTTGAAGTTAGCCAGTTAAGGGGTGCAGTTAATGCATTGAAAGAACAACTGGAGATTGAGCTTGACAAACATTATAGGGAGGATGAGGCTGAGTATGATGCCAGGTGTTTGAATATCACAGTGGAGAAGGCCAAAGAAGTTAGAACTGAAGGAATTCTCAAGAGAGCTGAACATGTTAAGAAGGTGGTCAAACAGGTGATGAATCCACCTAAGTCCAAAGGTAAACCTAAGATGTTGCCAAGAGATGCTGACCTTAGGACCTGGGTGGATACAACTGAACCCTCAAGTGAAGATATCAAAGCTGCAGTGCATAGTATGAGCACTGGTCAAATCAAACTGGCCAATGAATCTGAAGCTAGAGAGTATTTATCTGAAGTGCAGCAGCGGAGATATCACCCTGGTAAGATTGTTGATATGAAAGTTTTTATCAAACCAGGTACCAAACACTTCACAGTTGGGGTTCAACATCTGGATGGACCCTTAAGGCAAACTGAGAATCCTGATGTACTTTCTTATGGTTACTCGGAACTGGTGGAAATGGCAAAGCTGTTGGAGGCCAAGCAACAAAGGAATAAGGTTGAAAGAGGATGGATGTTTGTGCTTCAAAGTCTGCTCAAGTTTAAAGAAAATATTGAAGAGAGACTGAATGTTGATCCTGAAGACAAACAGCCCATCTCTACAGTTGCCAAAAGAAGAAGAACTGGCGAAGGGCCATCAGTTTAAGTTCTTTCTTCATTTTTATCTTCTTGTAATTTGTTGTACATTCTGTTGTAACTTGTGTAAATTTCACTCCTTGTATAAAAGAAGTTACCAGTTTGTAACCACAAGGTAGATAAAAGATTAAAATCTAACAAACACAAAAGAAAAACCTAAGGCATTTATTGATCTATAAAAATGCCCTAGATATCTTAGATAGATTTAAATCAAACAAGTCTCTATAGTTCACACTTGTATAGATACAAAAACTAGAAAAGACTTAGACTATATTTCTAGACAAATAGGGGGAATTTGTTAGGTCCAGTTCACCTGGAACTGGCCAGTCACCAGTTCACACTGACCAGTTCACCAGTTGCATCTGGTGACCAGTAAACTGGTGACCAAGAAGATTTGTCGAGAAATATATTGAAGTCCAGTTGCACCGTACAGTTAACGCAACTGAAGACTTCCTCCAGTTGAGAACTGACCAAGTTGAAGAAACATTCCAGTTGAAGTCGAGGACAATCTTCTTCTTCTTCTTCTTCTTCTTCTTCTTCTTCTTCTGCTTCTTCTTCTTCTTCTTCTCCTTCTTCTTCTCCTTCTTCTTCTCCTTCTTCTTCTTCTTCTTCTTCTTCTTCTTCTTCTTCTTCTTCTTCTTCTTCTTCTTCTTCTTCTTCTTCTTCTTCTTCTTCTTCTTCTTCTTCTTCTTCTTCTTCTTCTTCTTCTTCTTCTTCTTCTTCTTCTTCTTCTTCTTCTTCTTCTTCTTCTTCTTCTTCTTCTTCTTCTTCTTCTTCTTCTTCTTCTTCTTCTTCTTCTTCTTCTTCTTCTTCTTCTTCTTCTTCTTCTTCTTCTTCTTCTTCTTCTTCTTCTTCTTCTTCTTCTTCTTCTTCTTCTTCTTCTTCTTCTTCTTCTTCTTCTTCTTCTTCTTCTTCTTCTTCTTCTTCTTCTTCTTCTTCTTCTTCTTCTTCTTCTTCTTCTTCTTCTTCTTCTTCTTCTTCTTCTTCTTCTTCTTCTTCTTCTTCTTCTTCTTCTTCTTCTTCTTCTTCTTCTTCTTCTTCTTCTTCTTCTTCTTCTTCTTCTTCTTCTTCTTCTTCTTCTTCTTCTTCTTCTTCTTCTTCTTCTTCTTCTTCTTCTTCTTCTTCTTCTTCTTCTTCTTCTTCTTCTTCTTCTTCTTCTTCTTCTTCTTCTTCTTCTTCTTCTTCTTCTTCTTCTTCTTCTTCTTCTTCTTCTTCTTCTTCTTCTTCTTCTTCTTCTTCTTCTTCTTCTTCTTCTTCTTCTTCTTCTTCTTCTTCTTCTTCTTCTTCTTCTTCTTCTTCTTCTTCTTCTTCTTCTTCTTCTTCTTCTTCTTCTTCTTCTTCTTCTTCTTCTTCTTCTTCTTCTTCTTCTTCTTCTTCTTCTTCTTCTTCTTCTTCTTCTTCTTCTTCTTCTTCTTCTTCTTCTTCTTCTTCTTCTTCTTCTTCTTCTTCTTCTTCTTCTTCTTCTTCTTCTATGTTCTTCTTCTTCTTCTTCTTCTTGTTGTTGTTGTTCTTCTTCTTCTTCTTCTTCTTCTTCTTCTTCTTCTTCTTCTTCTTCCAGTGAACTCTCCACTTCACTCTCTACTGAAGTCAAAGGTGCAAGCTCTTCTGCAAGCACCAGTAATATCTTCTCGCATCTACCCATTGTTGGTATGATGCCAAATGAAGGAAGAGTTCAATACTCTTCTGGAGAGTCTTTTGAGGGTGATATTTCCAGCGATGGGTTCAAACTTGTTGCTCCTTAGTAGCTTACCATTAAGCCTGTTGAACCCTTCAGAAGAAGCAAGGTTGCTGTTCGATATGACTATAGCATGCCTCAGCGAGCTAATCTTGTTAATCAGCAACCTCAGCAAGTTGTTTCTCAACCTTCTCCTTCTTCTTCATTTCAGCAAGTTCCAACCCATGCTGATAGTAAAGCTGCTCAGCATGAGCGTCTAATGAAAAGACGCGTCAGGTTCGGAGATGCTAGATATCAGCAAGTAGGACCTTCACAGGTCGGATCCGCTGATAGACAGCACGCTCAACAGACAATTCAATCCTTATCTGTTCCACCCAAAGTAAGACCTATCACTCCTCAAAAAGGACGAGTGTCTCATACCCAGTCTAGGTCGACTACTCCTCAAAGAGGACACATGCCACACCCCCCATTTCAGCAATGAGAACTCCAGTGGGTCCCTCATTGTTTTGAGGCCCGCCTGTAGTCTCTTCCGAATCAACTGGTGGTGTTGCATCGGTTATTTCTCTTCTAAAGTTATGCACCATTTCATGAGGAATCTCAACCTCACCAGTACTAGAAGTCAACTGGTTGAGATCCCTCATATACTCAGCCACAGAAAAATGCTGGGAGTTATAATAATATTGAGCACCAAGTGCACGTTTAAAAACCAAAGAAAGAAATCTGATGAAAGGTATGTGGGGTTTTCTTTTGTTACCTTTCAGTCTCTCGGCAAGGTCATTAAAAAAGATTTGGGCAAAATCTACCCTTATACCGAACCATAAGCAATAATCAATCTGGAGTTGCGTTTGATTAATCTGGTCAAGCTCTCCAGAACTGCTTCCAAGACACTCAATAATATGAGTGAAAAAATATCTCCATGAGTCAGTAAGTTTACTCATATAAATTGTGCCTTTTCTCTTCAGAACCCTGTGTTCATCAAGGATATCTGAATGTCCCACCCTCCTACACACTTCCTTAAGATTTATGCAGATGGAAGTTGTAGGGCAAACTCATTTTCAGAAAGATAATTTAACTGAAGAGCATCTCTAAGAGATTCAACAGTTAATTTGAGTTTTAGAGTGCCCATTTTCAAAGAAAAATGGATGGTGTCATCATCACCAACCTCAAAATGAGCGGTGTACCAGAATTCACAAAGGTATTGATGGTACATTTTCCCTGGATTCAGGGTAAGAGCCCCATGGAGTAAGCACAACCTTGTCACACAACAATCATATATGATCACACGATACAATGTAAAAGTGTTAAATAAATAAGCACAGATGATGCCAATATCAAGATATGTACCATATGCATGTCAATGTCATAATGCATATCATAAGTGTGACCATCAAGTCATCAATGCAACGATACTCACATGTCATCCCAATGAACAATGTGGCATCTCAAAATCATCAGTGTATATATGTCTATATACCCGGGGTCCATGTCCGTCTTACAAATGCATCTCAAGTGTATACATCTAAACACTTGGAGGTTCATGTCCGTCTCACATGTGTTCATATCGAAACGTATGCGTGTTTGTCTCAATCATAAGTCCATCAATCATCAAACCAACCAAAACCATATGTACACACACTTAAGAGGATTCTACTTTCAACGAGTCCTAGATGCTTATATATAGGGTGACCCGCAGCATTCCTACCACATCTAAAACCCTTTGAAGGCATAACCGATTTCCATGTGTGCACTACTATCCTAATTATAACAATATATATCACAATCATGTGCGTAATAAGTCAAACATGTCAATCAATCCATCAATCATACAATCAAACAATCAATCAAGTTATCACATAATCGTACACTTTCCAGCCCGAATCTCAAACGAGTAGGGAGCTACGGAACTCACCTTGATCGGCAAAAGAAGTTAAGTTTGATATAAGGTCGAGTTAAAGTCGTTCAACATTCACTTCACGACTACCACCTATAATTATAATGTACATATTCATTAATAGGTATATATATATTATACACGTCATTAACTTGCGTCAAACCCTAATTCATGTTTTAAATTGTGACTTATGACATTTGAAAGGATTCCGGGACTCAACATATTCATTAAAGAATTCAAATAATGGTTTATACAATTTAAAGTCGTTCAAAAGTCGCTTCGTGTTCAAAGTCATTATTGCACCCATATATATATAATTTAAGTGAAACCCTAATTAAGGTTTCATAAGGGTTCACGACTTAGGGGACTCCCAGGACTCGCTAACATCATTAGAGGGGTTAAGGAACAAATTCTCGTTAGATTCATTGTTTAAGCATTAATGACCTAAAGTTTGTGTTACTAATTCATCTTTTGTAACACCCGTCATTTTAAAACCTGGATTTTCAAAAGCTTTTGCCTAACGGCGTTTAGAAATGCGGAAAACAGAATCTTTAAAACATAACTAACCCTTAACGGATAGTTCCTTTATAAAAGTGTGTTACAAATTCATCTTTTGTAACACCCGTCATTTTAAAACCTGGATTTTCAAAAGCTTTTGCCTAACGGCGTTTAGAAATGCGGAAAACAGAATCTTTAAAACATAACTAACCCTTAACGGATAGTTCCTTTATAAAAGTGGTGTTACAACATTCATATCATTAAAATGGTATAAGATAATCCAGATTTGACACCAACAATAAATGCCATCATAAACAATACATAAGTCATATTGAAAGTAGCCAATCGTCATTAAGGCTAACATAAATGACTAAGCGGGAAACTAAATGTCTTCTTCATAGCAACTACCCGCCTCACCAAGCTAAGTCTTTCACTAGCTCAACCTGCTTAACCTGAGGGAGCAACATATTTCAAGAAACAAGTGTTAGCTAACGAATTAGCTAAGTAAGATAACACATAATTTATAAAGCATTTGTCCATTCAAATCATTATAGAAAAGTCATTTGAATTCGTTAAGGCACATAGCACATCAATCATATCCTCTCACATACATATCATAGCATCAACATCTTCATATTAGGATGAACCACCCTAAATGTGCCTAGTCATCTTTCATATCTTTTTTCACATATCATCTTTGCAAGTGTGACATAAGTCACGCATATCATATAACATCTTGCAATACATATACATCTTTGTAAGTGTGACATAAGTCACACCCGACTAGATGGACAAACCTTACGGCAGTACATCAATGTCGTTAAAGAATGGCAAGACAATCCCGGAGTAGTCTGTATGTTCAAAGACATTGGTGGGTAATCAGGCCACTCGGAGATACTCAACCACTTAATTATGTTGCAAGGAGCCACCCGAGCAACCACATATACGCACCCACCGGGCAAAGGCAAGTACGGGTTAAGCTTAACACTTTCACATCACATCATTTAGGAGCTCGATTTACATCACATATAGTTTAGGTGTCCACATTACCTAAACATTATCACATATCATATTAACGTTTGGGCCCTTAAACGTGCACGTGTCATGGCAACTTAACAAGTCTAGTGAACTAGATGAACAAGCCATACAATTATGCACATTTCATTTATCATCAACATATATCACATTTCAATACATATCACGACATTACATAACATTTCTTAGCATATCATTACATAACATTTCTTAGCATATCATTACATCTCATATCATTACATAACATTTCATAGCATATCATTACATCTCATATCATTACATAACATTTCATAGCATGTCATTACATCTCATATCATTGGGATAGCATTTCAGGCCTCAATAGTCATTTACATAGCCCATATCACCTCCCGTGTAACCCCGAATACCCATAAGCAATTAAGATATCATTTGGGAAGTTATTATATGAAAACCATGTTTTTGTTGAACCCTCAACGTGTCAAAGTAGTGTATCTTACCTCGTGACGAGCACAACAAGCAATACGCAAGGTTAATTTGTCTTTTTTGTGTTTCTGACTACCTATAGCAAACATATAACCGATAGGTAACATAAACGTGGCTTCAAAAGACCTCTCTAAGTTCCCTATACCATAAGGTAACCTAAGCATAAGGTCTATGGGTCAAACAAGCATGAAAACAAGCCTATACGACTGCCAGACCTGAATATGCGCCGCATGGCTCTTCCATGCGCCGCATAAACCAAGTCAGATGTAACCAGACCATTCCATGCGCCGCATGGAAATCCCATGCGCCGCATAGCGGGGCTCGATCAGCAAACCTGGTTTTTAACTACACTTAAACGATTCTTCCATGCGCCGCATGGCTCTTCCATGCGCCGCATAAGGTCTATGGGTCAGCATGAAAACAAGCCTATACGACTGCCAGACCTGAATATGCGCCGCATGGCTCTTCCATGCGCCGCATAAACCAAGTCAGATGTAACCAGACCATTCCATGCACCGCATATCGGGGCTCGATCAACAAACCTGATTTTGAACAGCTCTTAAACGATTTTCATTCGATCTCAAACCCTAACCCCGACCTGGAGACATCAAATTTACCTCTTTTAAGACACAATTGATGACTTCAAAACATCAATTGATTCCTTGATCCATTACAAACATAAATCACTTGATTGATCACCCGAATAACAAGAAATCGGTAAATGTTTTGCAATATAACCCAACCCAAACCCCATGGCCTGGATCGGATTCACATATAAGTCTCACAAGATCAGAAATCAAAGGATGAAAGATCTTAATCAAATCTTGCTCGAAACACCACGAAACGAATAGATCTTGGAGAGAATTGCTTTGAGAGAGGGAAGGGGCTGCTTGGGGGTTTTTCTCACGCACATCAGATCTGGAGAATGACAATTAGGGAAGCCTAATTGTCATACAACCCCTGGCCATCATTTATAAATTCCATCTTAAGTCCCTCGACTCTTTAAACGTTACTTTCTTGGCTTAACGTTCTCACCGGAACACTTAACGACTGAACGAGCACTTAACTTTTATGACTTTACTTTAATTACTTTCATTTAACATACTTTAATCATATTATATTAAACGCATAAGCATTTAATCACATAATCCCAGTAGGGCGTATATCTTGACGTAACCTAACGTTGACTAACGACATGGTCAATGGTCGACATAAAAAGTTTGGGATGTTACATCTTTAAGTTACCGGCTCTTAAGCCATGACCAGATAATAATTCTCTCCGGTGACCACAGTGCACGTTTCCTTGTCACTGGATCGCGTCTGACATTGTTAAGCATCAAGTTCTATTCATCCTAATTACTATGGTTCTGGATCCCTCAGTTATAAGTGAATCACCTTTTACATCTAGTTAAAGACCGACTAGTGTTTTCCATCCTTATGTATTAATCCTAGTGTATGATTATAGACCGATCATCAGAATTAAATCAATACATGCATATATAGAGCCGATAATAATATGAAGAACTAGTAAAACATGGATCTACGATAAACAGTAAAACACACTCCAACAGATCTAACAAATAAAGTAAAATAGATAAACGTCTACATGATCACATCGATACAAACAAGTATTCAGCCTACTAGCCTACCATTATTAAAGGAATAAGAAAGTCTGAAAAGATGAAAGACATTGTTTACCAACTGAAAGTAAAATAAAAGAGTAGATCTAGGTTGAGGATGAAGATCGGAAGGTGTTAAAAGCTCCAAAACCTACTTGGAATCTGCAAAGTCGACCTAGGATTGAATGTGGGCGGCTAGGGCTGTTGAATCGGCTCTCTCTTCGGGTTTTGAGGGCTGCTTCGGCTTATATAGAGAGTAAAGTTGGTTTGCTGAACCAGGCTTCCCAGCGGCGCTGGATGGGCTCCAACGGCGCTGGGCTTGGGCCAACGGCACTGTCAAGATGCCAGCGGCGCTGGCAGCTCCTGCTGCTTCTCGTTTCACTTCATTCATCTCCCGAATCACCTCCTTATGTCTTGTAACTTCATAGGCCTTCATCTAGAGTCACTTGATGCCATTTACCCTCACTCGCATCTTCTGTGATCCTGCGTAAACATAGATACCATTAACTACCGATAGTTCCAGAATATTAACTCATTTAAGACATAGAAATGAGGCCTTTCGATAGGGAAAATGAACGCTCATCATATACCCCCACACTTAAGTCTTTGCTTGTCCTCAAGCAAATAGTCCAAGAAAATAAAACAATGATGAGCGGACAACTTAAGTGTTCAAGTTATTCTACTTTATTAAACATTTGAAAGATTAGTCATGCAAAATGATTTGAGAAAGCTTTAGACAAAATCAGTAAGCTATAGCTAGAGGTAAGATAATCTGTCAATCAAAACTAAAAGTTAACCTTATATTCGTGTTAATACCTCTAAAACCGTTCTATAATTCCACATGTTCTACAGTTAAATCTTACTTCCTTCTGCTGACTAGTTAAGCACTTAATTAAAGTTTGTATAGCAATCAGATCTACTAGCCACTAGCAAGGCATTTATATTTCATCGTTTGTGTACTTGTAATTTACTACTTAGACATACTCTCACACTACAGTCATGCTTACTAGCTAAATACTAAAGCAATTATACGATATTATCATCTTTAATAGTTGAGACAGCGGTGACAGGTCGGTGGTTCCCCATGCGCAAAGCGACATAACTCAACTAATGGTTAGAGTTTATACCTTCATGATTTGATTCCGGCATTCCCCCACACTTAGCTTTTAACCAAGTGCATGGTTTTCTTCAGACTACAAAACTAAATACTCCTGCACACTTCAATCAAAATATGAAAATGGAAAATAACAAGCTAAAACATAAAAATGAAAATAAAAATAAAAACCAAATACGATTGCACTAAGTTACTTGTTTCCTTGATCCATTGAAAGCTTGCATCTGTGATTCTAAAGATATATCTCATATAAAACAGGTCACAAATGATTATATTCAAAACAATTCACTTAATTGCAATTAGTCACATATTCTTAAAATAAAAATACGGCTTGGGTTGCCTCCCAAGAAGCGCTAAGTTTAACGAGTCTTCAGCCGAACTCGGCCTAGGAACTAGGTTGAGGAAGAATACGGGGTCGGCCGGGGTTCGGTTCCCGTGGGGTTGTATCGAATATAAAACATAAAAATGAAAATAAAAATAAAAACCAAATACGATTGCACTAAGTTACTTGTTTCCTTGATCCATTGAAAGCTTGCATCTGTGATTCTAAAGATATATCTCGTATAAAACAGGTCACAAATGATTATATTCAAAACAATTCACTTAATTGCAATTAGTCACATATTCTAAAATAAAAATAAAAATAAAAACCAAATACGATTGCACTAAGTTACTTGTTTCCTTGATCCATTGAAAGCTTGCATCTGTGATTCTAAAGATATATCTCATATAAAACAGGTCACAAATGATTATATTCAAAACAATTCACTTAATTGCAATTAGTCACATATTCTTAAAATAAAAATAAAAATAAAAACCAAATACGATTGCACTAAGTTACTTGTTTCCTTGATCCATTGAAAGCTTGCATCTGTGATTCTAAAGATATATCTCATATAAAACAGGTCACAAATGATTATATTCAAAACAATTCACTTAATTGCAATTAGTCACATATTCCTAAAAAGATAAAAATAAAAATAAAAATAAAAACCAAATACGATTGCACTAAGTTACTTGTTTCCTTGATCCATTGAAAGCTTGCATCTGTGATTCTAAAGATATATCTCATATAAAACAGGTCACAAATGATTATATTCAAAACAATTCACTTAATTGCAATTAGTCACATATTCCTAAAAAGATAAAAATAAAAATAAAAATAAAAACCAAATACGATTGCACTAAGTTACTTGTTTCCTTGATCCATTGAAAGCTTGCATCTGTGATTCTAAAGATATATCTCATATAAAACAGGTCACAAATGATTATATTCAAAACAATTCACTTAATTGCAATTAGTCACATATTCTTAAAATAAAAATAAAAATACGGCTTGGGTTGCCTCCCAAGAAGCGCTAAGTTTAACGAGTCTTCAGCCGAACTCGGCCTATGAACTAGGTTGAGGAAGAATACGGGGTCGGCCGGGGTTCGGTTCCCGTGGGGTTGTATCGAATATAAATGTCAGACCTATCCTCCAAATATGACTCGATGTTAATCCTTTCTCCTTGTCCTTGGCAAACCTTGGTCTCACAATAAAAACCGTAGGGATTATGTACATTTATATTCTTCTTCACAACTTTCAGTACATTAATCCCTGACTGTAATATCATTTCTCCTATCTCAGTGTTAATATCGGTGCATGCTTTTCTTAGGAAGGGCTGACCTAAAATGAATTCATTTCTAGTTATCACATTTTCTTTGACTAGGAAGAACTCTGTCGAGGAACTTTAAATCATCAACTGATACTATGACCTTCTCAATGAATCCCCGAACCCTAATATTAACATTCTTGAAAATCCTAATCATCTTATCCACCCAGATCACTTTACCTAAATCCTTCCTAGTATACTGTAAGTCCCAACTCGTTAGATGGTACTACTGAAGACACCTCTATGTCGATGGTGGAGTTACTTTGCAATATATGCACTGAACTGGAGACGACCAGTTGCAGTGTGTATATACCAAGTTCTAGATAGATTACTTATATAAATGACAATAAGTAAAGAACAATGCAATAATACAAATAACATGTAAGATAACTTGATGAGACAATATGTATTTTTCAATGTGTAATTTATTTATTGATATTAAACAAATTACAAGGTTGATGCGGAACCATGATAATACACGAATGTAAATATCCTAACAACCTATGAAATACAATTGATCTATACTCGGAATTTCTCAAGACAATCGAAACACTTAAAGTTGTGAAATGTTCCTTTTAGCGATTGAGAGAAGATTGCACAAGTTCACCAAGAATATTGCAGGTTTGCAAAGTGTGAAGTTATTCGTCTTTGTGAAATAACTTTGTGAGATCGAATACTTAAATTCTTGGTGGTGCAATGACTTGTATTTATAGGCAAAGTTAACATTGGGATGTTAACTTTAGCCGTACAAATGTGGTTGGGAGCATTTAAGGAATAGCATTTAATTCCTTAAAAAGCAGTGTAAAGTCGCATGTTAAAGTGACTTTAGATAACCACCTTTATGTACCTTTTAATTCCTTAAAAAGCAGTGTAAAGTCGCATGTTAAAGTGACTTTAGATAACCACCTTTATGTACCTTTTAATACTTAAATAATAAGATAAGGCTTATTATCCGGGTAAAGGTACATAAAGCATATAAGTCAATTCCTCGTAATCAGTGTAAAGCTTTGTAAGGGCTTTCCACTGATGGTCTCCAGTTTGTAACTGACTAGAATGCCAACTGGGCTTCGCTGCCATTGTCATTCTCTATCTTCCGTTTGTTGTCTTCGACTTCAACTGGAATGCTTCTTCAACTTGGTCAGTTCTCAACTGGAGGAAGTCTTCAGTTGCGTTAACTGTATGGTGCAACTGGACTTCAATATATTTCTCGACAAATCATCTTGGTCACCAGTTTTACTGGGTCACCAGATGCAACTGGTGACTGGTCAGTGTGAACTGGTGACTGGCCAGTTCCAGGTGAACTGGTCCTAACAAATTCCCCCTATTTGTCTAGAAATATAGTCTAAGTCTTTTCTAGTTCTTGTATCTGTACAAGTGTGAACTGGAAGGACTTGTTCGATTTAAATCTATTTAAGTTATCTAAGGCATTTTTATAGATCAATAAATGCCTTAGGTTTTTCTTTTAGTTTTGTTTAGATTTTAATCTATTATCTACCTTGTGGTTACAAACTGGTAACTTCACTTATACAAGGAAATGAAATTTATACAAGTTACAGAATGTAAATACAAATTACAAGTAGATAAACTGAAGAAAGAACTTAATGAGATGGCCCTTCGCCAGTTCTTCTTCTCTTGGCAACTGAAGAGATAGGCAGAGTATCTTCAGGGTCAATATTCAACTTTTGCTCAAGATTTTCTTTATGTTGAATCTTCCCCCTTAGAAAGTTAACCCATGCTTTCTCGAACCTATTATTTTGTGCCTTAGCATCCAAAACATTCACCATCTCCACCCATTCGCTGAACCCATACTGCATAGCACCAGGATCATCAGTTCTAACCAGTGGCCCACCAGTATACTTAACTTCGATTTGAAAAACCTTGGTGCCTGGCTTGATTGTAACATTGACACCATTAATAGTACCACTATGTCTTCTGGTTGACATGATCTGGGAGTAGTAGTTTCTAGCTTCAGATTCATTTGTGATTTTTATACTCCTAGCACCAGCAGCCAGTACAGCGGACTTAATGTCTTCATTGGATACCTCGCCAGTTGATTCAACGAATGTACTAAGGTCAGCATCTCTTGCATCTCTTGTCAGTGGTCTTCTTGGTTGTGGAATCCTTCTTCTTGGTGGATTCAATACATCCTTCACAACCTTTTTAACATTTGCAATTCTCTTAAGAATCCCACTGGCCCTAATCTCTTTTGCCTTCTCCACTGAAATGTTTAAGCTCCTGGCATCGAATTCAGCTTCATCCTCATGATAGTGTCTATCCAGTTCTACATCTAGCATTTCATTCAACTGGTCAACTATCCTAGGATCATTCTTAACCCTAACATACTCATCCTTAGTGATACCCAGTAGATTGGCATCACTCATATCTAGCAACTTAATCTGAGCAAGATGTGCCCTGGCCTCAACTTGGTTTCTTTGTTTCATTTTCTTTCTTTCTTTGATGTCATTACCAAGTCTAGCCAGTTTTCTACTATCACTATCTGAAACTGGAGGTAGTATGTCAGCATTACCAGTTTCTAACATTTCACCAGTGGCCGGCTGGGCAGATGCATCACCAGCTAAACCTTTACCTTTGTCCAAACCAACATTCCCCCTATCACTCTGCTCACCAGCTTCAGTACTGGTAGCCACAACCAATTCTCTTCCAGATCCAGATGGAGTCCTTCCAGGTGCAACTGGTTGTGTAAGGACTGAACTTGAGTCATCAGAGTACTCCCATTTTCCCTCAGTTTGTGCCATTAAGCACTGATCCTTTTTCTTTTCCATGGACAGGAGGGCAATCTGGGCCTTAAGCTTCTTGTATTTAGCTTTGTAGCTATCATCAGGCCGATTGAAATTAGGGACAGAGGGGCCAGTTTGGTTGTTCAACTGACTAGATCTGCATTCCTTCATAAAATGACCTTTCTTGCCACACTTATAGCATGTAAGATTGGTCTTATCCAGAGAGCTGGAGCTGGAAGCATTGTTGGGGCCATTAAATCTTTTGGATTTATGCTTAAACCTATTAAAGGTTTCAGCAATCATGGCGACCAGATCATCATCGTCAGTTTCATTACAACCATCACTGTTTTCAGTGGTCAGTCCAGAGTTTAAGAAACTGTTCAACATCTCCTTCATTGAGTGTACCTAGACACTCTCAGCAGACATTAAAGCAGCACAAGGTCGCTCAGTTGCACTTGCAACCTTGGGACTCTGGGCATGGTTCATGGCATCTTGCTCAGCCACAAGTCTTGCAGCATTATTATCTTCAGTGAATCTGAAGGCTCCATAGAGCGATGCAAGAGTATGAGTGTGCAAGGTTTTACCTTGTCTAAAGACAAGAACCATGTTTCCCATTTGGAAGGAAGAATATCACAAAACTTCTCAAGAAGAATATCCTTATCCTTCTCTACACCCAATCCTCTCAACTGATTGATGAGGCTAGAAAATCTGGTGTATGTACCAGTTAGACTTTCATTGGGCAAGGCAAAGAAGGATTCATACTTCTTGTTCAAAGCAACTTTTTTGGTGACAATAGTGTCATCACCTCCTTCAAATTGAATCACTAATTCATCCCACATAGACTTGGCACTGGGAAACAACACAAGTGTTGGAATTAGGTCTTCAGGGACAGCCCCAAGGATCATGTTTTTCAGTCTGGTGTCCAAGTCCACCAGTCTGTAATCCTCATCAGACCAATGGTCTTCTGGATTTTCCCTTGAACCTCTTCTTCCAGTAGGATCAAGAAGAGGACTGACCCCAAGGGACATGGGTATATATGGTCCATCCTTAAGGATTTTCAACATATACCTTTCAATCCCACCAAAATGCAAAAGCATTCTAGCCTTCCATGTACCGAATGTCTCACTGTTTCCATCAAATTTTGGAACAGGAGTGTTAGAATAGTGTACATGGACATGGTTTGGGGCAGTAGGAGGAGGAGGGTTGGTGTTAACATTTTGAAAAGGTTGTGCATTAGTATTCGAGGGGTTTTCACCTGAACCAGAACCATCTCCACCTTCAGTAGTGTTCATCTTAGCAGATCTAGGCAAGTTTATTAGCCTTCTACTCTGATACCACTTGTAAGTCCCAACTCGTTAGATGGTACTACTGAAGACACCTCTATGTCGATGGTGGAGTTACTTTGCAATATATACACTGAACTGGAGACGACCAGTTGCAGTGTGTATATACCAAGTTCTAGATAGATTACTTATATAAATGACAATACGTAAAGAACAATGCAATAATACAAATAACTTGTAAGATAACTTGATGAGACAATATGTATTTTTCAATGTGTAATTTATTTATTGATTTAAACAAATTACAAGGTTGATGCGGAACCAAGATAATACACGAATGTAAATATCCTAACAACCTATGAAATACAATTGATCTATACTCGGAATTTTCTCAAGACAATCGAAACACTAAAAGTTGTGAAATGTTCCTTTTAGCGATTGAGAGAAGATTGCACAAGTTCACCAAGAATATTGCAGGTTTGCAAAGTGTGAAGTTATTCGTCTTTGTGAAATAACTTTGTGAGATCGAATACTTAAATTCTTGGTGGTGCAATGACTTGTATTTATAGGCAAAGTTAACATTGGGATGTTAACTTTAGCCGTACAAAATGTGGTTGGGAGCATTTAAGGAATAGCATTTAATTCCTTAAAAAGTAGTGTAAAGTCGCATGTTAAAGTGACTTTACATAACCACCTTTATGTACCTTTTAATACTTAAATAATAAGATAAGGCTTATTATCCGGGTAAAGGTACATAAAGCATATAAGTCAATTTCTCGTAATCAGTGTAAAGCTTTGTAAGGGCTTTCCACTGATGGTCTCCAGTTTGTAACTCACTAGAATGCCAACTGGGCTTCGCTGCCATTGTCATTCTCTATCTTCCATTTGTTGTCTTCGACTTCAACTGGAATGCTTCTTCAACTTGGTCAGTTCTTAACTGGAGGAAGTCTTTAGTTACGTTAACTGTACGGTGCAACTGGACTTCAATATATTTCTCGACAAATCATCTTGGTCACCAGTTTTACTGGGTCACCAGATGCAACGGGTGACTGGTCAGTGTGAACTGGTGACTGGCCAGTTCCAGGTGAACTGGTCCTAACATATACCTTGTATAGAACTCCAACGGGAAGATGTTTACCATTGCTCTAGCATCTATGTATACATGACTTCCTATACAATCCTGTATCGAACAATGAACTTCAAAGATTGTCGGATCTCCTAGGGCAGTGGTTGACAAATAGGGTTTATTTTAGATAACGGGGGTTCTTCTATATCATTCCAACCTAGGCCGTCTAGAAACTTATTTATCCCAACTAACAACCTACCTCCCTTTTCCATTTCCTCTAAAAGCTCTTCTAATTCCTTAATGTTGGTTTCTCTATAAAGCACACATAATCCTCTCCTATTCGGTCTTGACAGACTAAGTCCCTTATGAAGTGAGAAACTACGTCCCTCGATAATGTGGTGGTTTATGTCTAAGGGTTTTCTGTCATAATTACCTTCAACACTCAAACACATTTCACCATGGTCGACATCCCTAGAGTCTAAAACAGGCAAATTGACTCTTACTTGACCATTTGACAAAGACATTTCACGTTTAAGGACATGGATGATAGCATCCGCAGCATGCAGAAATGGTCGTCCTAAGATTAGGGGTGTCACTACTTCACTCACAGAATCAAGCACAATAAATTCAGTCCAGAATTCTAGTTCCTTAACCCTGACATGGACTCGTTCGACAATCCCCTTGGGTTGTCGGTAAGTCTGATCGGCTAACCGAATGCTCATCTTAATGGGTTTAAGCAAACAAAGGGTAAGTTTCTCATAAATCTTGGTAGGCATAACATTAATACTTGGCCCTAAATCAGCTAATGCACATGAAAAATATTCATTATTAATAGTTCAAGGAATAAGAAAACTTATTGGATCCTCAGATGCTTGTGGTAGCTGTGTCCCGTCATCCGGTGCCTTGGGAATGTCAACTTCATCCCTACTTTGAAGCAAATTGGATCTTGACATCTCCTTGAAGAACAGCTGAAAACGAAGTTTTGCGCGAAACTGGGCTGACGGAGTCAGGAGCGGCGCTGGTCACCAGCGGCGCTGGTGGTACCTGGACAGATTCTAGATTTTTGTTTTTGCTCATTTCTTCTCCGTTTGGTGTAACACCCGACGTTTAAAAATATGGGTTTTCAAAAATCTTTCACCTAACGGTGTAAATTTGCAGAAGTAAAGACTGTAAAAGTCAAAACCGATAAAAACATTTCGGTTTCTGCATTTAGTTGGTGTTACATGCCATATCAAACAACTACGTCAACGTACTCGTCCGGCTAAGACTTGTACGGGTTAAGCTTAACACTTTCCCTACATTATATTTACGAGCTCGATTTCACACATAATAAGATACTTCGTAATTCTACATAAACTGCATAACAATACACTACATTAAGCAATACTTCATTTCACTACATTAGGGTCTGCATTTAGTTGGTGTTACATGCCATATCAAACAATAGTTCAAATGAAAACCCAACGGTTGCCCAACATTAAACAACCGTTCACACATTACTACATAAATTCGACATCAAAATGAAATGTAAACAAAAGTCTCCATAATAAGAAACTATGGGTAGCTAAGGGATCTGCATGCTTTCTACCCACGCCCTCACGTCCTGCATCTACTAGTCCTTCAAGCTAAACCTGAGGGAACAACCACATTAAAGAAACAAGTGTTAGCTATAAGAATAGCTAAGTAAGATCACACTTAATTTAAAAGCATTTGTCCAATTAAAACATTTCTTCATTATTAGACAAACTCATTAGGCACAACACACATCACACATAACTGCATATCAACTTCATATCAATTAGGATAATCATCCTAAATGTGCCTATCCTGCATTAGTTCACACATTGTCACACATATCTTCGTTATCTGCATATAAGTGTGCCCTCCATCACACCCGACTAGATGATCAACCAAAAGACTAATCATCGTACGTCGTTAAGGAATGGCAAGCCAATCCAAGAGTAATCTATATGTGGAGGTTGGTCAAACCCCTCGTATTACTCGCCCTACATTATAAAGACCATGTTGCAAGGAGCCACCCAAGCAACAACTACGTCAACATACTCGTCCGGCTAAGACTTGTACGGGTTAAGCTTAACACTTTCCCTACATTATATTTACGAGCTCGATTTCACACATAATAAGATACTTCGTAATTCTACATAAACTGCATAACAATACACTACATTAAGCAATACTTCATTTCACTACATTAGGGTCTGCATTTCAGGTCTCATGGTCAACTACATAACCTATAATACCTCCCATGTAACCCGAGATACCCACATATATCATAAGTTACCGTTAAGGAAGTTATAAGTAAGAAACCTTTGCTTGTTGAACCCTCAGCGTGACAAAAGTAGTGTATCTTACCTTGATATGGTTTATCAACAAGCTATAGGCACAATACAATGATGACTAGGTGTCTCCAATAACCTAGAACAAGTATAAGATCGGTCTATGAGCTAAACAAACAATTGCACTAGACCAGGCAGACTTATGCGCCGCACAAGACTTATGTACGCCGCACAGAACCCAAAATGAACATTTATGCGCCGCACTAACTGGTTATGCGCCGCACAAAACACTCCTATTTCAAACAGAAACTTTGCAATTTTTCTGGAAAACAGCCCGTGCGCCGCACAGAATTTCTGTGCACCGCATAACGGGCTCCCAACTGAAATCCAACTTTCAAAAATCACATTTGTGCGCAGCACAAAACGGCTGCGCGCCGCACAACGCCCAGTTCGACTAAAAACTAACTTGTTAACCCTTTAATCGAATCCCATACGAATACCACTCATCAAATCGACCCAGGGACATAAAATTAACCTTTTTGACAACACTTTTACTGCCTTTAATCCATCCATTAATCCTTTTATCCTTTACATCATGAATCAAACATTCAAACACCCGAATAACATGAAATCGGTAAACGTTTAATCAAATAACCCAACCCACACCCCATGATCTGGGTTGAATACTAAAACAAGACTCTAGTAATCAGATCTCAGATGAGGAATACCTATATTACCTGTATTCGGTGACAAAGATCCAAGATCTAAGCAATACACGATCGATTTGGCTCCAAAACGAATAGATCTAGTGAGAAACTTGAGAGGGAAGGGAGGGGATCGGCTAGGGCTTTGTTTAGGGGAAGAAAAACTGCAAATGCCAACCTAATGACACCCCTTAACTCCCTAAACCCGTTTTTAACTTTCCTTCTATGTCCAAACTAGCCCCTAAGCTTCCAAATCCTTCATTATTGGTCACAAACTACTTTATTGACCATATACATCATTAATCCTTCATTAAATGTCACTACATGGACATTAACCTTCATATTACACACATTTATACTACATTAACATTTAGGCTTACAAGCCTCACACATAACACACATTAACTACATATAAGCATTAAATCTAAAATAGACTTAACGACACACACAATATTGACTTAACGGCATTAGTCAACTAGTAAAGAAAAGTTTGGGATGTTACAATTACCTCCCCCTTAAGAGGATTCCGTCCCCGGAATTTCTTCATTAAGGAACAACTCGGGATACTTTTCCTTTATTACTGCTTCAGTTTCCCACGTTAAGCTTTCTCCATGGTTATGCTTCCAGTTTATCAACACAAGATCAATCACTTTTCGGCGTAACTTCTTTTGATTCCTTCCAAGTATCGCTACCGGTTCATCTACTATTCTCTTCATTGGGTCAATACTCACATCTTCAATGGGAATCACACTTGACTCATCGGCTAAGCATTTCCTCAAGTAGGATACATGAAAAGTGTTGTGAATTCCATCCAATTCTGGAGGTAATTCCAACTGATATGCCACATCTTTAATGCGCTTCAGAACTTTAAAAGGTCCAATGAAACGTGGACTCAACTTTCCCTTCTTTCCAAATCTAATAACTCCTTTCCATGGTGACACTTTCAGCATCACTAAATCACCAACATTAAACTCAATCGGTCTTCTTTTCTTATCTGCATATGTCTTCTGTCTTTCCCTTGCCACACGCAAAGCTTCTTTAGCTACGTTAACTTTCTCCGCTGAGATCTCTATAATTTCAGGAACCGTGATTTGCTTTTCACCGGGCTCCATCCAACAACTTGGAGTCCTACATCTCCTACCATAGAGCATCGCGAATGGTGGCATTCCAATACTTGCATGGTGAATTCTCTCATTTATTCGCGAATGGTGAATTCTCTCATTTATTCTACTACCCAACTTCTGTTGAAGACCCTTCCAAAAGTTTGACACAAACCTCGAGTCTCGGTCTGAAACAATTGATAAAGGAACTCCATGTTCTGAGACTACTTCATCAAGGTACAACTTTGCCATCTTCGTTAGAGGCACATCTTGTCGGGTAGCTAGAAAATGAGCACTCTTCGTCAATCTAACTACAATCACCCATATCATATCATTCCCTTTCGGCGTTTTAGGAAGCTTTGTTACAAAGTCCATGGTAATATGATCCCATTTCCACTCGGGAATATCTAATTGATGCAACAAACCATACGGCTTTTGATGGTCCGTTTTCACACGTGCACACGTCAAACACTTTGCTACAAAATGAGCTACTTCTCCTTTAATATCCGGCCACCAATAAATCAGCTTCAAATCTGCATACATTTTGGTGACACCGGGATGAACCGAATATCTACTTCTATGGGCTTCTTCAAGGATCAATTCTCGGTTACCACCAAGCAATGGCACCCAAATTCGACCCTTGTATGTTTTGAACCCACGGCTATTAGTCTCCATCACAAGACGTTTCTTCTTTCCAATGCTTTCATTGTCAATGTTATCCTTCATCAATGCCCTCACTTGTGCTTCTTTAATTCGATCAAGTAACCCCGACTTGGCTTGAACTTGCATGCTCATCAACTTACAAGAAGAACTTTGCACCTTCCTACTTAGTGCATCCGCCACTACATTGGCTTTACCCGGATGGTACTTGATTTCACAATCATAATCCTTAAGTAATTCTATCCACCTCCTTTTGATTAAAGACATACTGCAAACTTTTATGATCCGTAAACAAAGTGCATTTTGTACCATAAAGGTAATGTCTCCACAATTTCAATGCAAATACAACTGCTGCCAACTCAAGATCATGGGTAGGGTAATTCTTTTCATGTGGCTTCAACTGGCGTGAAGCATAGGCGATCACCTTGTCCCTCTGCATCAGGACACAACCCAAACCCGTAATAGATGCATTACTATACACAACCAAATCATCGGTACCTTTAGGCAAGGCAAGTATAGGAGCTTCACACAACTTCTTTTTCAATGTTTGAAATGCATTCTCCTGCTTATCGGTCCACTCGTACTTTACTCCTTTCTTCGTTAGTTCAGTCATAGGCTTGGCTATTCGGGAGAAATCCTGAATGAATCTTCTATAATATCCAGCCAAACCAAGAAAACTTTTAATTTCAGTAGGAGTCTTTGGCTGCTCCCAATTTGAAACAGCTTCAATCTTCGAAGGATCTACTTTAATACCTTCTGATGAAATGACATGACCAAGAAACTGCACTTCTCGAAGCCAAAACTCACATTTAGAAAACTTTGCATACAACTTCTTCTCCCTCAACACCTCCAAAACTGCTTTCAAGTGTTCATCTTCTGACTTAGAATAGATCAAAATATTGTCAATAAACACAATAACAAAATGATCTAGGAAGGGACGGCATACCCGATTCATTAAATCCATAAATGCGGCTGGAGCATTAGTCAACCCAAATGGCATGACCAAGAACTCATAATGCCCATATCTAGTCCGGAAAGCTGTCTTTGCTACATCCTCCTTCTTGACCTTCAATTGATGATAACTGGACTGCAAATCTATCTTTGAAAAATATGAAGCACTATGTAGTTGATCAAAGAGATCATCAATTCGTGGGAGAGGATATTTATTCTTAACCGTTCGCTTATTCAGCTCACGATAGTCTATGCACATGCGCATAGATCCATCCTTCTTTTTAACAAAGAGAACCGGAGCTCCCCAAGGCGAGGAACTAGGTTGAATGAACCCTTTGTCGAGTAATTCCTGAAGTTGGGACATTAACTCTTTCATTTCTGTAGGAGCTAATCGGTAAGGTGCTTTAGCAACTAGGTGTAGCACCGGGAATAAGATCTATCTGAAAAGTAACTTCACGGTCGGGAGGAATACCGGGAAGATCATCGGGAAACACATCGGGAAAATCAGATACTACATCAACACTAGCAATAGAAGGCTTCTCCTTTCTCACATTAATAACATAGGCCAAGAAATGACTCTTATTCTTCCTTATACATTTAATAGCCTTCATCATACTAATGATCTTTATTCCCCCCCTCTTCTTATCTCCATAAACTGTTACCACATTACCATCGGGTGTAGAAAACCGAATAATCTTTTGGGAACACAAAATATTAGCTTCATTTCTAGACAACCAATCCATACCTATCACTACATCAAAACCGGCTAAGGTAGTAGGCAATAACTGGACCGGAAACAAATGACCTTCAATCTCAATGTCACAATCATCATATCCCACACGTATATCACTAACCGTACCATTAGCAATCTCTACCTCTATCGAGCAATCTAAAGGGGTAGTGACTCTTTCTAGCTTAGGAGCAAATAAAGTAGACATAAACGACCTATTTACACCCGAATCAAATAAAACAGAGGCAGGTTTTGAATTAACAAGGAAAGTACCACTTACCACTTCGTCGTTGTTCTTAGCATCATCAACAGTCATCTGCAAGGCTCTCACTTTTGTTACTGAAGTGGCTGCTTTCTTCCCGTCATTCTTCATTTGTGGGCAATCGGCAATAAGATGACCCATTTCTTGACACTTGTAGCAACGTGTCTTGTCCCTACATTCTGTTGCAAGATGTCCCGACTTCCCACACTTATGACACCTTCTTGTCTTGTCGGAACATTGACCTTCATGAACATTCTTGCAAAAAGCACACCAAGACCCATTCCTCTTTTTATCTTTGTCACCACTTGAGCTAGAATTCCCACGGAACTTCTTATTGTTATTGTTGTTATTAGATGACCAATTTGACCTTCTTTTGAACCCTGCTTTCTTGTCATCCACTTTCTCCACAACTTTCTCGCTTTTATAGTCATCATCCAACCTCTTTGACTCCTTAATAGCCGCTGACAAAGTCACATGCTGTCTGCATAATCCACGATAACTAACGGGGAGACCATCACAATAAGCCTTAATTTGGTCCTCCTGCCTTCGAACCAAGTGTCCAACAAACTTCAACTTCTCCATAAACGAGTGTGCATATTCAAAAATTGCACCGGGTTTAGCAACCAACGATCTAAACTCCTTTTCAATCAACCTTAACTCACGCGTTCCCACATACTCCTTTAGAAACTTCTCCTTAAATGTTCCCTAAGGCATAACTACAAGTACCTCAGGAGCCATAGACACTGTAGTAGCCCTCCATGAATTACGAGCATTCTTCTTCAACATCCTACTAGCACACAAAACCTTCATATCATCCGGACAATAGCAAGATGCAAAAACTACCTCAATGTCCTCGATCCACTCCATAGCACCCACTACATTTTGGGTACCATCAAACTCCTTGGCACCACATTTCTGAAAGCTTTCATATTTGAAGTTATTAACACGAGGTGCATTAACAACTCCAAGTCCTCCACCATTAACTCCATTAACACCCACGGCTGCCATGGATGGTTCACCACTTTGGGAGGGATTAGAGTAATTCCCTTCTGAACGCTCACCCCTTTGTTCACTCTCATTCCTTTCTGCATTTCTTTCTGCCTTCATTTGAGCTAACTCCTCTTCATTTCTCATTAAAAGAGCTCGGATAGCTCTCAACTCTTCATGTAATTGGGCTTGATTTGGAACTTGCTCAATCACCGGGTTTGCCCTATCTACTTCAGAGGCGGTTGGTGGATCACCAAGACGGCGATTTTGTACACGGAGTGGCCTTTGCTCTACTTCATTTCCAGCCCCGTTTCCATTAGGAGGAACACCACCACCATTTCCTCATGCTCTCTGGTTACTAGCTCTAGTGTTTGCCATTATCTCTACAAAGCAACGACGATGGTTAGCAAGAGTTAAAGAGTGACTACATATGTTAAGGCCATGCTACATATAACTACATTATCACACACAATAAACAAGCCTTATATCACACTCTTACTCACTCCCCAACCCGTCTTAAAGCAGTTCACTTCATTGGCTAGGCATCCTACTTAAGCCTAACCTACTTCTCATCGGTTTAAGTCCAAAATCCTACGGCAAAGGTCGAATTTTGGTTCACTTAAACCAATTCTCTGATACCAACTTGTAACACCCGACGTTTAAAAATATGGGTTTTCAAAAATCTTTCACCTAACGGTGTTAATTTGTGTAAGTAAAGACTGTAAAAGTCAAAACCGATAAAAACATTTCGGTTTCTGCATTTAGTTGGTGTTACATGCCATATCAAACAATAGTTCAAATGAAAACCCAACGGTTTCCCAACATTAAACAACCGTTCACACATTACTACATAAATTCGACATCAAAATGAAATGTAAACAAAAGTCTCCATAATAAGCAACTATGGGTAGCTAAGGGATCTGCATGCTTTCTATCCACGCCCTCACGTCCTGCATCAACTAGTCCTTCAAGCTAAACCTGAGGGAACAACCACATTAAAGAAACAAGTGTTAGCTATAAGAATAGCTAAGTAAGATCACACTTAATTTAAAAGCATTTGTCCAATTAAAACATTTCTTCATTATTAGACAAACTCATTAGGCACAACACACATCACACATAACTGCATATCAACTTCATATCAATTAGGATAATCATCCTAAATGTGCCTATCCTGCATTAGTTCACACATTGTCACACATATCTTCGTTATCTGCATATAAGTGTGCCCTGCATCACACCCGACTAGATGATCAACCAAAAGACTAATCATCGTACGTCGTTAAGGAATGGCAAGCCAATCCAAGAGTAATCCGTATGTAGAGGTTGGTCAAACCCCTCGTATTACTCGCCCTACATTATAAAGACCATGTTGCAAGGAGCCACCCAAGCAACAACTACGTCAACGTACTCGTCCGGCTAAGACTTGTACGGGTTAAGCTTAACACTTTCCCTGCATTATATTTACGAGCTCGATTTCACACATAATAGTTTAGGCAACACACATAACCTAAACATAATCACACATTACCTTCATTTCGTTTGGGTCCTTAAACGTGCAAGTGACATGGCAACCTACTAAGTCTAGTGAGCTAAGTGTACAAGCCATGTAGCATGCATATATCACACATCAACTTCATTTCTACATTTCACGCATAATAAGATACTTCGTAATTCTACATAAACTGCATAACAATACACTACATTAAGCAATACTTCATTTCACTACATTAGGGTCTGCATTTCAGGTCTCATGGTCAACTACATAACCCATAATACCTCCCATGTAACCCGAGATACCCACATATATAAATAAGTTACCGTTAAGGAAGTTATAAGTAAGAAACCTTTGCTTGTTGAACCCTCAGCGTGACAAAAGTAGTGTATCTTACCTTGATACGGTTTATCAACTAGCTATAGGCACAATACAATGATGACTAGGTGTCTCCAATAACCTAGAACAAGTATAAGATCGGTCTATGAGCTAAACAAACAATTGCACTAGACCAGGCAGACTTGTGCGCCGCACAAAACCCAAAATGAAAATTTATGCGCCGCACGAACTGGTTATGCGCCGCACAAAACACTCCTATTTCAAACAGAAACTTTGCAATTTTTCTGGAAAACAGCCTGTGCGCCGCACAGAACTTCTGTGTGCCGCATAACGGGCTCCCAACTGAAATCCAACTTTCAAAAATCACATTTGTGCGCAGCACAAAACGGCTGCGCGCCGCACAACGCCCAGTTCGACTAAAAACTAACTTGTTAACCCTTTAATCGAATCCCATACGAATACCACTCATCAAATCGACCCAGGGACATAAAATTAACCTTTTTGACAACACTTTTACTGCCTTTAATCCATCCATTAATCCTTTTATCCTTTACATCATGAATCAAACATTCAAACACCCGAATAACATGAAATCGGTAAACGTTTAATCAAATAACCCAACCCACACCCCATGATCTGGGTTGAATACTAAAACAAGACTCTAGTAATCAGATCTCATATGAGGAATACCTATATTACCTGTATTCGGTGACAAAGATCCAAGATCTAAGCAATACACGATCGATTTGGCTCCAAAAAGAATAGATCTAGTGAGAAACTTGAGAGGGAAGGGAGGGGATCAGCTAGGGCTTTGTTTAGGGGAAGAAAAACTGCAAATGCCAACCTAATGACACCCCTTAACTCCCTAAACCCGTTTTTAACTTTCCTTCTATGTCCAAACTAGCCCCTAAGCTTCCAAATCCTTCATTATTGGTCACAAACTACTTTATTGACCATATACATCATTAATCCTTCATTAAATGTCACTACATGGACATTAACCTTCATATTACACACATTTATACTACATTAACATTTAGGCTTACAAGCCTCACACATAACACACATTTATACTACATTAACATTTAGGCTTACAAGCCTCACACATAACACACATTAACTACATATAAGCATTAAATCTAAAATAGACTTAACGACACACACAATATTGACTTAACGGCATTAGTCAACTAGTAAAGAAAAGTTTGGGATGTTACATTTGGCTCCCGTATGACCTACACCTGATTGGACACATCATCAAAACCATTAGGAATCTCAGTAGAGTCATTACCTTTAGTGAACACGGTGTTCACATTCTCGTTGCGTCCGATTGGTGGTTGGTACTTTTGACTCGTGCTCGGGCCTCCTTGAGGGTTCGGCTTTGGATTAGCTTGTGCATTGCTTGCAAGAAGACCATTTTCCTTCTTAGCAACCTGCTCTACCCATTTCTCCAGCTTTCTCTCCAAACCTTTTATAGCGGATTGTTGATCTCTCACCACGACATCCACTTTATGGTCAAGGTTAGCAATGTTCTCATTTAGAAACCTCGTGCACTTGTCCATGGAGTCATGCCTCTGGTCGTTCATCTCCATGTACTTCTCCATCATGGTGGTGAGATTGACAATCGGATCCTCCTTGACTTTATTCTACACTCTTGATTGCTTGAGATGACCATTACTCCTTTGCCACCTATTTTGAAAAGAACCATAGTTATTTCTAGCATAACTAGAATTAAAGTTAGAATTACCGGGGTTTCTTTGGAATAGTCCTCGTTGATAGCCTCCTCGGTATTGGTTCTGGACAAAATTGACTTGCTCGGTAGCCTTCTCTTCATAATCCTTGGTATAGTGCACTCCTCCGCAATTGTTGCATCCGTGTGCAATCACCTTGAGGTCCTTGTCCATAATGTCCAACCTATCTTCAAAAGTAGAAAAACGGTTAGATAAAGCTTTAAGTTCATGAATTACCTCATTGTCGGAGCTGCTTTCAATGCTAGCCACGGTCCTTCTCGTCCTTCTTTCTCGATCCTTATCGTCCATATCTCGAGCTAAGCTAGCTTGCACCAAATCCTCCATCATTTTGTACGCGTCATTGGTAGACTTGTACAAAAAGTCACCACCGCCGGCTAGGTCTAAATCCTTTTGGGAACTCTTGGTTAAACCATAGAAGAAAATCTCCATCATCTCGTTCTTGTCTAGTCCATTCCCGTAACAGTTTCTGATCATTTCCCTAAGCCTTTTCCATGCATCAACTAGTGATTCACCCTCGTCTTGCTTGAAAGCCTTGATGTCTCGAAGCATTTTCCTTGCTAAACTCGGGGGAAAGAATCGTGCTACGAACTGTTCGCGAAGTTGATTCTATGTAGTGATGGTACCTTCATCGAGCACATCGAACCAAGCACGTGCCTCTCCCGTGAGAGACGACGGAAATAAACTAAGTTTCATGGCGTCATCGGTGACGTCTCCTCCATATTTGAACATTTTGCACAAACTCGTGAACCTGCTTACATGCTTATGGGGGTCGGATTTGGCTTAGCCATCATATTGGTTATCTTGGATTAACTTAAGGTGGTGGCTTTTGACTAAAAATGAATCTCCTAGGTTTGGTGGGACAATAGCCGATCCCGGTGTAGGTGCTACGGCTCTCGTCTTTTCCATCATCGGTCGGTCAAAGGCGTCTATTTCGGCTCTAGGTGAATTTGGTTCTGACATGATGTCGGATGAGGAATCGGATGATCCTAAAGGTGGGTTTTCGTCAAAAAGGGTTGCTACACTAAATACGGGGGGTGGAATCGGTGAGTTGTCTCTCCTTTTCCTTCTAGGTTTACTAGGTCTTGAAGATGCGCTATCTACTATCGTTCCCGATCTCAATAGCATCAACTACCTAAATAATCCTCCAAAACTCAAGAAAAAGATCAAACGCACCAATATAAAATTGAAATGAAAAACTAAACTACATTACTTAAACTAAAAATGAAAAAGAAAGTATTTCTGGATTTTTGAAAATTTAAGAAAATGAAAATACTATTAAACCCTAATTTTGACCTAAACCTAATTTGACTACTAAACCCTAAAATGACTTAATCTAAAAACTGAAAAGTAACTTTCTCGTGCTGAAACACAAGAAAGGATCCAATTACACTACTAAACTAAGAATGTGTCGCGTCCCCGGCAGCGACGCCAAAACACTTGATGGGTTGCGTTTCTTAGTGTTTAAATTTATAAAAATGTTGTACAAGTAATTATCTCAAAACACAAACACACACCTTAACGGACTGGGGACCCGATCAGATGTAGTATAGTTAAGTGATAAGTACAGGATCATTCGCAGGGACGCGTTGCTTTACCTAATCTAGTAATACGTGTAATTCTAGCGGTTGGGGGTTGTCACGATTTCCTATTAAACTAATAAAAATACTGAAAAGTAAATAGAAGCCGCAACCGCTTGTTCAGCGAGAGGCTAGTCTGAAAATAGTTTGAAAAAACAAATAACAGTAATTAAATTAAAATACTTGTTTGGCATCTCAGATCTCATGACACGACCAGATATTATTCTACCTATTTGCTAGGTTGTTGGAAACTTAATCACGGCTCAGATTCTCGTTAGATTCACTTTGCCTAATTAACTAGTGTTGTCCCTAGACTCACACTACTTCTTTAAACAAATTCTTGTTAGATTCATTGTTTAAGCATTAATGACCTAAAGTTTGTGTTACTAATTCATCTTTAAGTTACCCGGCTCTTAAGCCATGACCAGATAATAATTCTCTCTGGTGACCATAGTGCACGTTTCCATGTCACTGGATCGATTCTGACATTGTTAAGCATCATGTTCTATTCATCCTAATTACTATGGTTCTGGATCCCTCAGTTAGAAGTGAATCACCTCTTACATCTAGTTAAAGACCGACTAGTGTTTTCCATTCTTATGTATTAATCCTAGTGTATGATTATAGACCGATCATCAGAATTAAATCAATACATGCAGATGTAGAACCGATAATTGTAACATCTCAAACATTTTATGTCGACCATTGACCATGTCGTTAGTCAACGTTTGCCTCCAGTTGAATGTATACGTCGTAATAATATATATGTTTATGCGATAATGACTACGGTCGTTATATATGATTAATGTGTCTACGTGTTAATGATTAATTTCATTAAATATGTTCAAGTAATGAAAATATTGAAGAATGATGATTAATAGAGTTACAAAGTGTTTCCGAGAAGTTATAAGAGTTGTTAAGTGTTCCCGGTTGCGTTAAACGAGTCGTTAAGGGCCGAAACGAGTTGTAACGAAGTGCGAGGACCTAGATGTAAAGTTTTTAAAGTTGCCCTAGTATAAATACATCTTCTTGGTCAACCTATAGGCTGGAAAAACATATCTAAACCCTAGAAAAGTATTTCACACAAAACCTAGGTTAAATCTTCAAGATCTAGTTGATTCCGGGTGATTTCGGAAGGGTTTTTGCTAGCTTTTCGATCCATTAATCATCCCTACAGGTAATATGTCAGTAATATAATGTTGATTAAGTTTTAAAATAGGTTTTATCTCTGTATATTCGACCATGAGGGTTGGGATGGATTAAAGTTGATGTTTTTGGTTAAAAACGACGTTTTCGTGAGTAAAATCGTTAATAGAGATGATTAACTGTATCAAGATGCAAACTTTAATGATGAATAATGTTGTTAAGTGTTCCCGGTTGCGTTAAACGAGTCGTTAAGGGCCGAAACGAGTTGTAACGAAGTGCGAGGACCTAGATGTAAAGTTTTTAAAGTTGCCCTAGTATAAATACATCCTCTTGGTCGACCTAAAGGCTGGAAAAACAGATCTAAACCCTAGAAAAGTATTTCACACAAAACCTAGGTTAAATCTTCAAGATCTAGTTGATTCCGGGTGATTTCGGAAGGGTTTTTGCTAGCTTTTCGATCCATTAATCATCCCTACAGGTAATATGTCAGTAATATAATGTTGATTAAGTTTTAAAATAGGTTTTATCTCTGTAAATTCGACCATGAGGGTTGGGATGGATTAAAGTTGATGTTTTCGGTTAAAAACGACGTTTTCGTGAGTAAAATCGTTAATAGAGATGATTAACTGTATCAAGATGCAAACTTTAATGATGAATAATGTTGTATTCGATTCAAGGATCAATTGATGTTTTCAATGGCTTAATTGTGACCTAATTAATGTTAATTTAATGGGTATAAGTCGTGGTGGAGGTTTGGGATCCGTTTGGAAGGAGTTTGAAGTGAAACGAAATCGCGAATTCTGGTCGAATCCAGATATGCGGCGCACAGGAGGCTTGTGCGGCGCATATTCAAGTCTGATAGTCGTTTAGGCTTGATTTAGTGCTCGTTTGACCCATAGACCTTATGCTTAGGTTACCTTATGTTATAGGGAACTTAGAGAGGTCTTTTGAAGCCACGTTTATGTTACCTATTGGTTATATGTTGCTATAGGTAGTCGGAAACACAAACAAGACAAATTAACCTTGCTTATTGATCGTTGTTCTCGTCACGAGGTAAGATACACTACTTTGACACGCTGAGTGTTCAACAAAAGCATGGTTTTCATATATTAACTTCCCTAATGATAACTTGTTTGCTTATGGGTATTCGGGGTTATACGGAAGGTGATATGGGCTGTGTACATGACTATTGAAGCCTGAAATGCAGTCCCTATGATATGAAATGTAATGATATGCTATGAGATGTTATGCAATGATATGAGACGTAATTATAAGCTATAAAATGCTATGTAATGTCTTGAGATGAATTGAAATGTGATATATGTTGATGATATGTGAAATGTGCATGATTACATGGCTTGTTCATCTAGTTCACTAGACTTATTAAATTGCCATGACACGTGCACGTCTAAGGGCCCAAACGTAAAAGATGAATATGTGATGATGTTTAGGTAATGTGGACACCTAAACTATATGTGATGTAAATCGAGCTTGTAAATGATGTGAGAAGTGTTAAGCTTAACCCGTACTTGCCCTCGCCCGGTGGGTGCGTATATGTGGTTGCTCGGGTGGCTCCTTGCAACATATTTAAGTGGGATGAGCATCTCTGGGTGGCGTGATTACCCACCAATGTCTTTGAACATACGGACTACTCCTGGATTGACTTGCCATTCCTTAACGACATTGATGGACTGCCGTAAGACTTATCTATCCAGTCGGGTGTGAGGTTCCCTGTTAGGTCTTATGACCGCCTACACACAAACTTACACCTTATATGTGATGAGTGACTTATGTCACGCCTAATGTAAGTGACTTATGTCACGCCTAATGTAAGTGACTTATGTCACACTATATGATGATACTTATATGTTATATGTGATGTAAAAGATGACTAGGCACATCTAGGATGGTTCATCCTATTATGATGATGTTTGATGTGATGATATGTTATGTATGATGTGATTTGTGCCTTAACGATTCAAAAGACTTTTCTATAAAGTTTTAAATGGACAAATGTTTTATTAATGATGTGTTATCTTACTTAGCTAATTCGTTAGCTAACACTTGCTCTTTTAAAATGTGTTGTGCCCTCAGGTCCAACAATAGTGAGCAGGTAGATGTGAGAAGATGTGAGGCATGTGTAGATGATCTTGAAGCTGGCTGTAGTTTACCCTTAGTGGTTGCTCGCTTTAGACTTTGATTTATGATTAGACATTTATGATTTGCATTTACTATGTTGTCGGTTGATTAATGTTGGGCAACCGACGGATTTCCATTTAAACTTGTTTTGATGATATGGCTAGTAACACCAATTAATAAATGAACCAAACAGATTTGTTGGTTTGGTCTTTTAAAGTTTAATTCCGCTTTCTTTGACGCCGTTAGGCGAAAGTTTTTGGAAATCAATATTTTTAAACGACGGGTGTTACAAGTTGGTATCAGAGAAATGGTTTAAGTGAACCAATGACTATAAGACCATAGGATTTGGACTTAAACCGTAAGATCAGACATGTTAGGCTTAAGTAGTTGAGCTTTAGCCTTAAGATGAAATGTTGTTAGGACGGGTTGGGATGAGTGAGAGTGTAGGATTAAGGCTATATGATGATTGATTGATGATATGTTATTGTGTTTTTAGCCTTTATTCTTCCGTTTCTCGCTTCTCCGTCACTAAATTATTCTATTTCTACGATAGACGGTCCCGAGGTGATGTGCTATTTCCCTAACTGAATTTAATAAATGTGCGCTGTAATTACGTGTGAGGTGGTTGAAAAAATAGGAAAAATGCTGGAAGATTAGGTGAAATGGTATTCTATGAATGTTGAACCCACGAGGTTAGGAATAAGGACCACAATGGAAAGTATATGATGTATGCGTAATAAAGGTCGAGTGAAAGGATTTGGTGAAAAGAAGACAATATACAAATGTGGTAACAAACACGTGAGTGAAAAGATACAATTACAATTATGGTCCGGAACATAATTGCAAGCGTATCACGACGCGAGCGTGTTTGTATGGCCATACTTGTGTTGACCGGTGTAGAAAGTAACGAAGTTGGTAAGATTCCTATGAAGTGTTGTATTATGTTATGGAGCCCACGGGCTTAAAGGACAAGGACTTGAAGTTTGACGAGTAGAGCTGATACTGGATACTTGAAGGGTTATAAGTAGGTGAGGCATAGAAGGGTTACCGGGCACACGTATGGAAGGATATAGTTACAATTCCGGTCGCGAACGTAATTGTAAATGTATCACCACATGTGTGTGTTTGTGAGACTGTGTCTGTGCTAATCCGAATGAAGTGAAGATGAGAATGACAGAATCACTGCATGATAGCATATTTAACCACGTGAAGAGTAGTCATGTATCTATGGATTAAAGAATTATGAGGCTGAAGCAAGTAAAGAAGTTAACACAAGAGTTGATTGCACCCTTAAACATGAAACTCTTCCATTCTATGAACACTACATTATGATGTGAGGCTACATTCCAGCTGCGAAGTGTTAAGGTTGTGCTTGGGATTAAGGCTCGGAGTTTAAAAAAAAGAATTCGTTTAAAGGTTTAAAACATGGGTTACTTGGTCGAACTAGATGACATGCGGTGCATACTTTGGTTTGTTTTGGATTTACGACTCGTTTAGTTTTGATTTCGCTACGGGATGATGTATGACGATTGGGACAAGTACCTACAGGTGGAGATTCTTCCTTATATTGCAGGAGTGTAAAGGTGATGTTGATATCCTATATGTGTACAAAATTTTATGTATGACTGATCCTCAAGATAAAGAGTTTTCCCTTAAGAAAGGTTTAGAGGTATGATGATGAGGTTATTTATAGTTTCTTAAAGCATATGAAGTAAAAGTTTTCAAGAGCATTTGATTCTGAATTGATCATGTTTCTTGCCTGTGTCATTACTCATGTTAGGCAAAGATTATAATTCTAAAGTCGAGGCCACCCGTAGTTTGAGACGTTCTAATAATGTTCCCGGTTTTGTTGCCATCATGAGGTCGAACCTTCAATTGATGTGTGACTAGTGCTACTTTCATGCAAACGCATTTTCCGTTATGTGCTCCATTATAGGAAGAAGTTAATGTTTTCGATTGTGGGAGGTATTTCTTTTATAAAGTAGATTTACGATGTTGCTACCATTTGTTGATGATGAAAGTCCTTGTTGTGTATGAATTTAAGGAATCAAGTCTAAGGTTTTCCCTAGAACGTTAGGTCATTACGTTTAGCAATGAAAATCTTGCCTATTCTAAGTGTGACGAAGAACATTATGTTTGCGTAAAGAGCGTTATTACGATTTACAACTCGAAGAGGCTTAGTTTTAAATTCGTCAAAAGTGAGTAAAAGTTAAGGGAGCAGCTGATGCTTAATGTGGAAAGGAATAAAGTTCTATTTATTAGCTAAGTCCGTGGTTGCGAGGTTATAGTGAGTGACTGACTACGGCAAATCAGCTCAGGGTAATGTTCTTTGAGACAAGAATGTAGTAGAAATGGAGCATAGTCAGAAGAGGTAAGATGAACCATCATGAAGCAATACGTTTAAAAGTAAGATTTCGGTATCCGAGAACGAAATGACCAAAAGTTGTACTTGAGGAGGCTTATGAACCGTGGTAACATGCTTATTTGGATGCCGCCTGAAATGTGATACGACCTATTATGATACGAGGTGTAGTAGATTTTATATGTTGACGTGTGATAGGGTTAAAAGCCAAGATTAGACACCGAAAGTTTTATTACAAAGTAATTATTTAATGATCCTTTAACGGAAGTGAGGAGTCACGTTATCATGGACCAAGAGACAAAGCTGCGTGGGAAGCTAATGGTATTGATATGATATGAGCCCTTAAGTAGGCAGGTTGTCCATGAATGCTTATTCTTGGTGAACAACCGCACCGTTACATTGGACATGAAGGAAAAGATGTATGAAAAAGAAGTTATGTGAAGCTCCTGTTTTATTCTTACCCGAGGACATAGATGTTTTTGGGTTGTGATCATATGCATTGAGACAAAGTCGTTGCTTAGGCGTTACGTCAGATGAAGCCTTATGAGAAGATTTACCCCACTCATGATATAGAGTTTACTGAAATTGTCTTTGCATTGAAGTTGTGGGGACACTACTTATATGGTACTAAGTGCACACTATTCACTGATCATAAGAGCTTACAATATGTGTTTTCTTAGACGTATATGAATGTGAGATAAAAGAAGATGGATGGAATTACTTAGATATTATGAATGTGAAATCAAGCACCATACGGGTAAAGCTAATGTCGTGGCGGATGCTTTGATGTCGAAAAGGAGAGCTATTAGTAAGATATGTTATGCATCAAAAGTTATGGCAAGTCGACCCTTTGTTCAATGAATCATGTGAGTCATAGTAGCAAGTTAATAAGGATATGTGTCAGAAGGTCTTATCTGCCAAATGAATAGTCTTCGTTGAATGTAATGTGTGTACTACTTATGAAGGTTTAAGAAATGAAGTGATTACTTGTTTTGATTTAAAGATTGAACCAAAGAAATGACGAAATGGATGAAATGTAAAGTGAAAGTTGAAAAGACTATGTAAGAAGTTCAAGGGGTTTGGCTATGCTAAGTTGAAGAGACCATAGGTCCTGATAGTATATTCATCCAAGTAGTACAAGGGTGGTGATTTGAAACCCATTTTGTGATGGCCAAATAACGAGAGTGAGGTGATAGTGTGTGTACAAAGAATGTGTGACTTGGGCTCAAGTCAAACATAGGCACCAAACGCTATATGAAAAAATGCAACAATCGGTTATTCCGAAGCAGAAATGTACTTATATGACGACTATGGATTATGGGACGAAGTTGTTTATAACCCCTGAGGACAATGATGGGATATGAGTCCTTGTAGACTAGTTGATAAAAATGCTTCTTCTTCTCGCTACTCATGGAGTTCCGTTAAGTATTGTGTTTGATCTTCATAGAAAAAGGGGTACAACTAGAAGATATATGATATGTGCTTGTGTGTTGCTTTCGGATGACATCCATAGTACTTTCGTGAGTGTATTGAACTTATGTTGTGATAATGAAATCGATGTGACTCCATTGGAAGATGGGAGTATTGGTGCTAAGAAAGTGATTGTATATGAGCCGTTTAAGATTCTTGGCTTAAGTAAATAAGCTCCGTATAAAGCAAATTGACCTTGTGTTTGCGAAATGGAGGCATACACTTGGTGTAGGTCCTTGTGGACTGATCGTCAACGAGAACGCTTATAGTTATGACGAGAGTGCGGAATCCTCTCGTGATAACCTGTTTGCTTAATTAAATTATCGTCTTTCGTTGTTTATACAACCTAAGACCTTAAACGCGCGCGGGTTTGCAATTTGACAGAGTTTAGACGTATTATCTTAATTAACTGTTAATCAATACGTATTATGTGTGTGTATTTATACTATACTGTTCATAAACGCGTGCTAATATGGACCGTATATCTTAAAGCCCATAGCCCATTAACAAACGCGTGTTTTATATGTAAACACGTGATGACCACGTGTTTAGACAAACTCGTGTTACTGTAGCACGAGTTTAGGCAAACTCGTGTTACTGTAGCACGAGTTTAGGCAAACTCGTGTTACTGTAGCACGAGTTTGTACACACTTTCTTTTGTCATCTTTTAAGTATACTTTAATTACTCAAAACGTGACAAGTTTATCACTTGTATCTGTATGTTATTTATAATCACATTCATACAAGTCGTAAACATTAAACATACCAAAACTCTGATCAATATGTAATCATTCACATTACTTAAGTCCAAATAACAAGTTTAAACATAACATAAGTCTATGATTACATATTACAAAAACATAAACATATACTGATCAAATCGCTGTTGCTGTTGTCAACAGAATCATGCACTTACAGTCTCCCCCTTGACATCAGCTACACGATTTCTTCAGTCTTGTAAAAACACTATCCATCAAATAACAATCTCCTGCTATTTGCATGAATATTAGCATGTAAACAAATACGCAAAATCTTCCTATATCTGCTTTCCTCAGTGGTCCATGAAGGTCTAAACAGACATTCAGTGTCATATAACCTTCTTTGATCATCTCTGGAAAGATTCACAATCTGCATAGGATCAAATACACGTAACAAAATAACTCTCTTATCTCTATCTCCATACATCAATGCTTCACCAGTGTCCCTGTGAATCTCCCAGTGATCAAGTGTACTCAAAACATCTTGAGGCCATTTCTTGACTGGAACCTTCAGTACACGCTTAATCGATCTTTGAGTAAATTCTATCGTACCATCATCCTTTGTAACTTTCTTCAAGGATCTTGGCGTTATGTACACACTGGTTTTATCAAAATTATCATAGAACCTTTTCCTATAATCATCTTGCAACTTCTACTCCAGTAAGTTGCATAACCATTGCCACTCGGATTAACAAGCCTTTTCCTTCCTAAATCCATTAAATCGGATTCACCAAGGCTTTTAAAATATTTCTTCATAGGCTTTAAGTACTGAAAACCATCATCCCTTTTAATAATAAACAATTTCAGCTCATCATCAAAAAACCAACTCAAAATAGTAGTAACATACTTATGAGCATCTCTGTCACTAACAAAATCCCAAAAGATAGATGGTTTCATACTTTCTCCTACCAACCCTCTTGCCGGTACTCTTCTATCAATTCCTTAGAATCTTCAATATTCCAGCTTAGAGTAATTCCATCTTCATCATCTCCAACTTTGGCAAAAACCGTAAAGTGTAGAGTTCTTGAACTTGGAATAAAAACTCGTTCAGCTTGAACCACTTGTTGATCATCTGGAACTTGTTGATCTTGAGCTTGTGCTTGTTGTTGCACAAAATCATCATCTTGAAAAACATTAGTCCAGTCCAAATCAGGAATCATTTCACCTTCTTCCAAACTTTCATCATCATCAGAATCATCATTTTGAACCTTAGATGTACCTGTACCTATCTTTTGAAGCTTATCTGAAATTTAAAAGTTCAAATATGCAAAGACAAACAACATCAAGACATAAAAGATAGCATAAATAAAATAAACTATATCATAAATATAATGTAACAATTAAGTACACCAATATTTATCTTATAATTTTTATCTTATTTTACATCTAAAGTACACAAATCATTAAGCTCTTAAGGTTCAAAATCCGAATCTGAATCCGAATCCGACTCTGACTCTGAGGGTGTAAGAGTTAACCCTAACTGCTCTTTCATTTGATCCTTATATGATCCTGGATCATAATAATCATCAGGATCCATAAAATCTGCCATAGCTCTCAAATGAGCTTGTGGATCATATCCCAATCTCCTCTTTAGTCTATGCACTATTAATGGGTGCAACTCTGACTCTGAAGACTTATTTGTAGTAGGATCAGAATTGGAGTTACCTGAATTGGAATCACTATCATCATCATCAGTAAGAACTACATCTGGAGCAACCATCACAGCTTTTCCTGAATCTTTCTGAGTCCCAGACGTACTAGCACCAGCTGTACCAGCAATCTCTGACTCTCTTTGTCTAGGTGTCTCCCCCTGAGTCGTTGCTTCTGCTTGAGCTTCAGTTCTTGGCTCACCATCAGCATTTGCATCATCATCATGATCTTCATCCTCTTTCCTCTTCAACTCTGTCTCCCTACAACCATCTCCCCCTTGAGCCAATAACTGCCTAAGCTGTTCTCTGAGTACAGCACTTTGACGCTTTTCATCTGCTAAATCAGCAACTAACGTCCCTACTAACCCTTGCAGTGCCTTCATCTGAGCTTCTAAGGTCATAACTTTTGTCTCCAAACGATTAATCTTGAATTGAGGCAACATAATCTGCGCAGGTTCAGAAGGAGACGCAACTGTTGGTCTAAAGTGTGCAACTCCAGAAGGTTTGGTAGGAGGTCTTGGAGGAAATTGAGAACTGCCGATCAACGGCGATTGAAGTGGACGAAGAAGTGTCGTAAACGCAGTGCTTACAGGAACAACAGATCGAATCAAAGCACTCTGCGTATGTTGAGGAATTGACACTGGACTTGATTCAGCTTGAGTAACTGCAACTGAAGGTCGACGAAACCTTTTTCTTCTATAAAGCAGAGTACCCTGTGTAGATGACGCAGACACAGTAGCAACAACAGGTACCTCTGATTGTACAGATTCATCAGCAATTGAACTTTCCGTCACCTCAGTTCTCTCAGACTCCTCTTGCTGTCTGTGTTTCTCAAACGCTTCAGCCAAATGAGCAGGTAAAACCTTTCCCGACCTAGGCGCTTTCTTTCGTCTTAGCAAAGGAATCTCCTCTTCCTCTGGTTCATAAGTAGGATCACTCTCATCTTCAGTGCGAAACCTCTTCAAAACTCTTTCAACAGGAGAAGTATCACTTGCACGACCCGTTATATCAATATCTGAATCACTTTCTGTAGCATCTGGGTCAACAGCCTTTCCCCTTGAACTTTCTGCAGCAGCACTAGCAACATCAGCCCTAGCAGAGTTCAGAGGATCATCTACATCCTCCAATAATCTATCCAACTCCTGATCTCTTTCAGCATTTGATTCTACAAACAACTCTAAGTTATCCAACGCTCGAAAATTATCCACTTGCGCAATCACATCATTCGGATTTAACGCAGCATTCACAAAAGCTTCACCAATATCAGGATTAGCACACACAGCCTGATCTAACAAATCTTCCATTGCTTCATTATCTGCCCGAACATCTTCAGCAGCAGCTTGTACTGGCTGAACTTCAGGTTGAGCCTGCGGTTGGACTCGAGGTCGAACTCGTCGTTGTCGTTGAGCCTGAATTTGAACTTGAACTTGAGGTCCTGGTGGTGGTGGAGGTGGTGCATCATTATTTCCACCTCCTGCGACTTCATCTTCATCTTCCCATCCAACTGCTGGAGCTCTATAGTTTGGATTTATCAAGTGTCCAAACAGTGGCACAATCTGCGGATTTGGATAACTATCCTTAACCTTCAACATCATCGACCAAATCCTATTTGGTGGAGAAACAATCTCATATATATCTTGCAAAACTGGCAGATTCTGTACAAAATGATGAATGATCGCCATTGTAATCCTTGGCAAAATCATAAACCTATGCGACCCTGTCTGAGTGATTTGGGTCTTCAAAATATCGAAGAAGTAGTTCGAGAATGAATAAGGCCTATTCAAAGTCAAAGCCACCATCTGCGAACCGACTTGTTTATTCAGCTGATCAAACCCTGCATGACGATTACTAATCGCCACAATCAAAACATGAGCCAGAAACCTCCAATTGCCATAGAATCCTGCCTTAGCAATTGGCCACTTTGCATGTGGCATAGCATGTCCCATACGTCCAAAACAGCCTCTAACCAACGTTTCATCAAGCTCTATCGGACCATTTTCTTCTTCAACAGTCCCTAAATGCAGTATTTCCCTTAAATCAGCAGCAGTAAATGAAAACGTTTGATCAGCAACAGTCGTCTGAAATCTAACATTTCGAGGGACGGCAGGTCTATCTTGTCGTGCAGGCTGTGCTTGAACCACAATGATCGATGCATTAGTCCAGAATTGATGTATAAGTTTCTGCAGATTAGATCAGATTAGCAATTACATAAGCCTGCAAGTGAGAAATATTTCTCTTATTATTAGTTATGAACAGTGATCCAAAAACGATTACCAATATGTTTGTCCTCTTAAACACTCGGTACTTCCAGATTCCTTTGGTTTTGTGGCACTTTCGTATTACTTGAGCCAAGGACAGTCACCATGTAACCTAGTAAGTTACTCATGCCACAATTTTAGTTTGCGAACTTATGTGCCCCATATTCAGATATACTCTCACAATTGACACAAGCACTAAGATTAAGACATTTGGTGAGTAAAATGAGAAAGTCTTTAAGAATCAAGTCAGCGGTGACAGGTCGGTGATTCCTCACGCGCAAAGCGACTTAACTTGACTCACGTACGGAAATATACTCAACATTGCATAATGCCAAGTACTTGCATATTTGTGACATTTATTTTAAGCACTTATGAAAACCCGTGACTTTCGATGAGACCCGTGTAGCGAACTTTCTGACAACCTATCCAAGTTGGAAGCTTTAGGTAGGCTAGGTATACAAAGACACCCCAAGGACTTACTTGTTCAAATCTCAAAGGCCACATTAGCTTCATATTTTCAACAGATTTAATTTGATATTTGCATATCTTGTCACAAATATACATCCGAAAAAGCAATACATACACATATATGTACCCGAGACCTTCTATATAAAGACCAAATATACCTAATTACAATGCAAGATCTTTCATAAGATTTAAAGGACTTGTCTATTTTAAGAACAAGTATTCTCAGCCATATATCTGAATACGTTTCCCATAAGAACATTGTATACATTTAAGTTCAGATTATAAGGAAACCTTGGTACTTTGTGCCTATCGATACATCATATAATGGTATCACTGAACTGAGCATTTTTTAAAGTACAATTAAGTAGGCTTAAAAGCTAAAGTATCGTCACTTCTAATCGTCTTAAAGCATCAACTTAAAACTCTATCTTATTTATTTTGTTTTTCTCATTTTTTTATTTTTTTTTTTATATATTTTGATGACACTAATTATATACAAACTTAAACTAGACATTCTTTTTGTATTTTATGACTCTAGCTATTTACAGACTTAAACTAGACACAAATAAAATAAAATAAAATATACAAGAAAAATAGTTCTTTGAGAGATCTAATATGAATCAGCATTCCTCATACCATTGAGAAGAATCAGCTTTTCAAAGCGAGTCTTATCAAATGCTTTAGTATACAGATCAGCTAGATTATCATCAGTTATAACTTTTTCCAAATGAATTAACTTCTTTTGGGCACAGTCACGCAAAAAATGATGTCTAATGTCAATATGCTTGGTGACTTTATGCAAGACAGGGTTATTAGTTATATCTATAGCTGACTTATTATCAATCTTAATAGGAGTATCAAGAAAATCCATACCGTAGTCTCGAAGTTGTTGCTGAATCCATAATACCTGGGAGCAGCAGCTTCCAGCAGCCATGTACTCTGCCTCACAAGTAGACTGAGCTACCGATGTCTGCTTCTTACATTGCCACGATACAAGTCTCCCTCCTAAGAATTGACATCCGCCAGTTGTAGACTTCCTATCATTGTTACAACCTCCATAATCCGAATCAGTGTAAGCAACAAAATCAAACGTTCCTCCCAACGGATACCATAGACCAAGTCCTTGGTTTCCCTTTAAATATCTGAGGATCCGTTTTGCAGCCGTTAAATGTGACTCTTTCGGATTAGCTTGAAATCTAGCACACAGACAAACAGCAAACATGATATCTGGACGCGAAGCAGTTAAATACATCAATGAGCCGATGATCGCCCGATAATAAGTAGCATCCACAAGTGTATCTTTAGAATTAGGAACTCCTAAACCATGATTCAGCTGAATAGGAGTACCATAAGTCTTGGATTCTAACATTTGAAACCTTTCCAAGATGTCATTGACATACTTAGTCTGGTGAATGAAAAAACCATCTTTTCGTTGATCAACTTGCAGTCCAAGGAAAAATTTTAATTCCCCATAGCACTCATTTCAAATTCCTTCTTCATACTCATTTCAAAATCCTTGCACATCTTAATGTCAGATGAACCAAAAATGATATCATCCACATAAACTTGCACAATTATATAATCTTGCTTCTGCCATTTGATAAACAACGTGCTGTCTATCGATCCTCTTGTAAATCCATTTGTCAACAAATGTGTTGACAACTTCTCATACCACACTCTTGGTGCTTGATGTAATCCATAAAGAGCCTTATCCAGTCGATATGCCCTTCTTGGATAATTTGGATCTTCAAACCCCGGTGGTTGACGAACATACACTTCTTCCTTAACTTCTCCATACAAGAAGGCACTCTTAACATCTAACTGATACACCTTTATTCCTTTGAAACTAGCATAAGCTAAAAATAGTCGTATAGCTTCAATCCGAGCAACTGGTGCAAAAGTTTCATTGTAGTCATAACCTTCTCGCTGTGCAAAACCCTAAACAACTAGACGTGCCTTATTTCTTGTAACAATCCCTTTGTCATCTCGTTTGCATTTAAATACCCAACGAGTTCCAATTGGTTCGATACCTTTAGGCACATCAACTAATTCCCATACTCCAAGTTTTTCAAATTGAGCCAATTCTTCTTGCATAGCCTCAACCCAAAACGGATCTTGAAGTGCTATCTTAACATTCTTGGGTTCTTCTTGTGAAATAAAACATGAGTATAAACACTCAGTTATTAAACCTGTATCCTTTACTTCACAGAATAAACTAGTCATCTCCTTATTTAACTGATTTCTAGTTCGGACAGATGCTGAAGCTTCACCAAGAATATTTTCAACTGGATGATCTTTAGTTGCTCTATGTTGAGGAGTTTTGTGACTTGGAAAATCATCACCCATATTTGGAACAATTTGGGTGGGAGACTCTCCACCAGCTTCAGAAGATGAAGAAGAAGATGAGTCAAGCGGGTCATCATCTGGTAGTGGAATATTAGTTGGATCACTTGAAGCACTGGATTGACCCACCTCAGTTGTAGAAACAACTCTGGTTGGAGGTACATCAGCAGTAATAGGTGCAACAGGAGCAACCTCAAAATCATAATTCAAGTGATCTCTAATAATAACAACATTTTCATCAATAGGAGTACCAGGAAAAGAAATTGGACCCTTAAGTGAAGTAAACACACTATCATAAGCAAAACTTGACTCAGAACCAGCATGAGTAGCAGGTTTATAACTTACAATCACGACATTAGTACCAAGATCGACTCTACCTGTCTGCGAATTGAAAACCCGACGAATGGGGGTTCCCGGTTTATATCCAAGAAAGAAACCTTCTTCAACTTTAGAATTAAACTTTGGTTGAGGAGAAGTTTTCAGAAAAGTACAAGGAACACCAAACGGTTCCAATCCAGACAAATCAGGTTTTCGTTTGTTGAGAAGTTCATAACAAGTCTTATTAAACCTTTTAACAGTTAGCACCCGATTTAACACATGACAAGCTGTGTTCACAGCTTCCGCCCAAAACATAGTTGGTAGCCCTGAATCAGCAAGCATAGTTCTGGCAGTCTCGATCAAGGTCCTATTCTTTCTCTCAGCAACTCCATTTTGCTGAGGTTCATACGGAGCACTAAATTGATGTTGAATTCCTTTAGACAAACAGAAAACATCCATCACCGAGTTTTTAAACTCCGTGCCATTGTCACTCCTGATTCGTTGATCTTCGTGTTGTAGAGATTCTCAGCTTCAGTGAAAAAGTTAATTAGAATCTCCGTAGTCTCATCTTTGGTAGCTAAGAAGAAAACCCATGAAAACCTTGAATAATCATCAGTGACAACCAAGCAGTAGTACATTCCCCCTCTACTCCTAACATTTACTGGACCAAAGAGATCCATATGAAGTAACTCAAAAGGAGCAGCAATTGAATTTTGTGTCTTGGGCTTGTGAGGCTTTTTCTGTTGTTTGCCTTTCAAGCATGGAACACATCTATCTTCCAATTCAAACTTCTTTTTAGGAACACCTTGAACCAGATCATTCTTCACAATGTAATTCATCTTTTGGAAATGTAGATGTCCCATTCTTCTATGCCATAAGAGAGAATCACTTTCGCTTGCCTTAGACAACAAACAAACTTCCTTCTGTACATTCTTGGTTCCTAACATTAAACCATAAATATCTCTTTTACGAGGAGCAGTCAACAATATCCAATCATCTGGAATAACAAAACCCGGTTTCAAGACGAATGCTGCTTTGTCGTTGAAGAAAACTGAATTTCCTCGGTCACAAATTTGTGATACACTCATCAGATTATGAGTAAGTTCTTCCACGTAATTGACATTCTTCAAAGTAAGTTTTCCATCGACGACATCACCTTGTCCAGTGATTTGTCCGCCCTTGGAACCAGCAAAATTTACATGTGATCCTTTAATATTTACAAAATCAGACAGAAGTCTTCTGTCCCCTGTCATGTGCCTGGAGCAACCGCTATCAAGATACCAAATACTAATAGGAATTGGTGGTAGCCCCTGCACATGAAACAAAAACGGATCAGTTATCAAGGACAACCCAAGCCTTTATAGACTTGGGTTTACCATTCTCGTCCTTAACAAGCATTTCAGTCCAATATCCATTACTCCCAATAGGTGCCTTGGATGTTTGCTGAGCATGCTGTAAAGGTATATTCTCAACCCTTGATTGAGACCTTTTAGGGGAAAATGGTCTATTAAAGAATGGTCTATTCACTTGTGCAACACGAGATGTGTTACGGTCATAGTAGTTCTGTCGATGATGCCCTGAATTTGCATTTTGTGATGACTGACCAGATCTATTTCTAGGGGAAACATATCTTGGTGAATCATTTCTTTCAGCCACAGGTGGAACAAATTTACCATAAGCTTGATTACCCATCCCATTAGAACTACTTGACACATTCTGTTGTTTACCATTCCCTCGCTCAAAAGACACATGAGAATTAGGAGATGATCCTCTACTTTGATTTGACTTAGCAGGAGAAACTGACTGTATAGAGGACTTCCTAACTCGGTTGGGACAACAACTATACACATGTCCCTTTTCAAAACAAGCAAAACAAGATCGTTGTGCTGACTTGCTAGAAGAGTGTTGAGCTGATGGTTTAGATGGAGGGGTATTCAAGATATTCTTAATCTCCTGAGTCGCTATCTCTTCCACAGTAGGAGCCTTAGTCTCAGAAGTTGAGAATGATTTGGTAACACAAGGTTCAGGTTCAGTAACATACTTAACCTCAATTGAATTAGTCTGAATTCCTTTCTTGACAAACTTCTTACTTAGCTGTGGTATATCATGGTTTTTGGTCCTCAGTTGTCTAGGAATGAATTTAAGTTGCTTAGGTTCAGTGGAGACGGATGACTTAGGATAGTCAGTAAGCACTGGTTTAGCAGAATCAGACTCAGCCAAATCTGGATAAACAGGGTCTAAGTTGTTGTTAAAAGGAGGTCTTACATCAGCATAATCAGCTCCTAGTCCTGTTTTATCCTTAGGATGTCTAGGTTTACCTAAAGAAGCTACCAGATCACTTCCTCTCCATTTAGCTAAAGTAGTCTCATGTTAGTAATGGTAACCCTAGCATCAGCCAAATCCTTCTCTTTCTTACTGATTTCACTAGAAAGAAAAACTGAATTTCCTCGGTCACAAATTTGTGATACACTCATCAGATTATGAGTAAGTTCTTCCACGTAATTGACATTCTTCAAAGTAAGTTTTCCATCGACGACATCACCTTGTCCAGTGATTTGTCCGCCCTTGGAACCAGCAAAATTTACATGTGATCCTTTAATATTTACAAAATCAGACAGAAGTCTTCTGTCCCCTGTCATGTGCCTGGAGCAACCGCTATCAAGATACCAAATACTAATAGGAATTGGTGGTAGCCCCTGCACATGAAACAAAAACGGATCAGTTATCAAGGACAACCCAAGCCTTTATAGACTTGGGTTTACCATTCTCGTCCTTAACAAGCATTTCAGTCCAATATCCATTACTCCCAATAGGTGCCTTGGATGTTTGCTGAGCATGCTGTAAAGGTATATTCTCAACCCTTGATTGAGACCTTTTAGGGGAAAATGGTCTATTAAAGAATGGTCTATTCACTTGTGCAACACGAGATGTGTTACGGTCATAGTAGTTCTGTCGATGATGCCCTGAATTTGCATTTTGTGATGACTGACCAGATCTATTTCTAGGGGAAACATATCTTGGTGAATCATTTCTTTCAGCCACAGGTGGAACAAATTTACCATAAGCTTGATTACCCATCCCATTAGAACTACTTGACACATTCTGTTGTTTACCATTCCCTCGCTCAAAAGACACATGAGAATTAGGAGATGATCCTCTACTTTGATTTGACTTAGCAGGAGAAACTGACTGTATAGAGGACTTCCTAACTCGGTTGGGACAACAACTATACACATGTCCCTTTTCAAAACAAGCAAAACAAGATCGTTGTGCTGACTTGCTAGAAGATTGTTGAGCTGATGGTTTAGATGGAGGGGTATTCAAGATATTCTTAATCTCCTGAGTCGCTATCTCTTCCACAGTAGGAGCCTTAGTCTCAGAAGTTGAGAATGATTTGGTAACACAAGGTTCAGGTTCAGTAACATACTTAACCTCAATTGAATTAGTCTGAATTCCTTTCTTGACAAACTTCTTACTTAGCTGTGGTATATCATGGTTTTTGGTCCTCAGTTGTCTAGGAATGAATTTAAGTTGCTTAGGTTCAGTGGAGACGGATGACTTAGGATAGTCAGTAAGCACTGGTTTAGCAGAATCAGACTCAGCCAAATCTGGATAAACAGGGTCTAAGTTGTTGTTAAAAGGAGGTCTTACATCAGCATAATCAGCTCCTAGTCCTGTTTTATCCTTAGGATGTCTAGGTTTACCTAAAGAAGCTACCAGATCACTTCCTCTCCATTTAGCTAAAGTAGTCTCATGTTAGTAATGGTAACCCTAGCATCAGCCAAATCCTTCTCTTTCTTACTGATTTCACTAGAAAGAAAAACTATCTTTTCATTTGCTAGATTTTCTCTAAAAATTGATTCTTTCAGTTTGTCTTTTAAGACAGCATTATCATTGTCAAGTGACTTAATCCTACTCTTAAATTGACGTTCTTGATCAAGTAAAGCACTATTCTTAGAGAAAAATGAACTACGTTCCTTGCTGATAGTTTCATAGCTAGCGGCTAACTCTAAAGTCTTGGATGAGGCAATACTATGTTGTTGCATCAAATCTTTAACAAACATGCAAATATGATGAACAGTCAAATAAGAAAAAGTTACCTGTTTCTCTCGATCATCGCAGTCAGCCATATATGCAACAAAGTCTGATATTGTCATACCTTCAGGAATATCAAAATCATCAGCTTCTGTAGAAATAGCCTTGTCCAATTTTGCACTTGAGCTCATCGATTGATTATCACTCTGGCTACTTGTCTTATCAGTAGATTCATCGATCTGCTTATCAGCCTTTTTAAGCTTCACTGCTTCATCTGCATCCTTTTCATCATCAGAAACTTTTAATGCAGCATCAGTAGCAGCAGCCTCTTCACTTGTATAAAGAGCATAATCAAACGCAGCACTTCCGTCATCAATCACATTAGCTACTTCATCATAAATCTCAGCTAGCAAAGCATTTTCAGGTTCATTCTCCTTTGTCCAAAGATAAGTACCATCTTCCTGTCTTGCCACCATGGCATTTTCAGGATTTTAAACTTGATTTTCTGTAGGAAGTTCCTGAATGATCATTCCATCATGCTCTGTAGCTTTGGTTGATTTGATTTGATTTCCAGCTTGCACACCTCCCTGATTGTAATTCTGACGATTAGCTGTAGAATTATCAAAACGCTTTGGTCTTTGACATTCCTTAGCAAAATGACCAAAGCCATCACAATTATAACACTTAACCTTCGACTTGTCAAATCCTCTATTCTTGTCAGATGCAAGATTTCTTCCAGTTCGTTGCATAAAACGACGAGCTTTTATAGTGAGCATAGCCATTTGCCACTTCAAGTCCATTTCCTCTAGATCATCAGGATCAACTTGTTCATAATCTTTATCAATCAAACTTGGATCTGAAATTTTGCCATTGATAAATGCCTCATGAGCAGAACACATTGCAGCAAATACTTGCATACGTCCTTCAGCAGATTGCATACTCATTGGCATCGAGCGAACAGTTGTATTTCCACTGTTTCTTGATCCACTGCTATTCTTAGTTGTAGACGAATTGTCATAAACCATGTATCCTGCAATTCCATCAGGATCCATAACAGGATGAATGGTTTCAGTGGATAAAAGAGCAGTAGTTCCACTTCCAGAAGTAGAGGAAGATGAAGACAATAGATTATCAGTATTAGCATGATATAGACTCGGATTTTGTTGAAAAACAGAAAGCTCATCTTTTGCTTTACGCTTCATTTCCCTATTCTTTACTTTTGAGACAATCTCTGCCAAGGTATAAGATTCATAATTTTTCTCTTCTTGAAGACTATGCACAAAAATCATTCCATTTGTTCGGCAGAGAATCCAAAAATTTATCTACTAGTTTATTTTGTGTAAATGTAACTCCAAAATATCCCAGTTCAGTAATCAGATGATTAAAACGAGTTATTAAATCATCTAAACTTTCAGATTTCAAACCATTAAAGACTTCATATTGTCTGTTCAGCAGTTTAATTCTTCCCTTTTCATCAACTCATCACCTTCACAGTATGCGTTTAAAGCATCCCACAAACCTTTAGAGGTCTTATGTTCTCCGAGAAGATGAATTGCATCCCGAGGTAAACACATTTCTAAGTTTGACAAGGCCTTTCCTTCAATGGCATAGTTTAAAAAAAAAAAAAACGAAAAAAAAAAAAAAAAACACACCACGGCTTTAAATAGCAAACACGTGTTAAGGTAGGGCTAAACACGAGTTTAAAAAAAAAACACACCACGGCTTTAAATAGCAAACACGTGTTACACAGTCAAACACGTGTTGAGGAGCAAACACGTGTTAAGGTAGCAAACACGTGTTAATAGCAAACACGTGTTAAAAGGCAAACACGTGTTAAAGCAAACACGTGTTAAAGCAAACACGTGTTAAGACAAACACGTGTTAAGGTAGCAAACACGTGTTAAGGAGCAAACACGTGTTAAGGTAAGGCTAACACGAGTTTAAAATAGCAAACACGTGTTAAGGTAAGCAAACACGTGTTACAAAGCAAACACGTGTTAAGGTAGCAAACACGTGTTAATAGCAAACACGTGTTAATAGCAAACACGTGTTAAAGCAAACACGTGTTAATAGCAAACACGTGTTAGGAGCAAACACGTGTTAAGGTAGCAAACACGTGTTAAGGTAGCAAACACGTGTTAAGGTAGGGCTAAACACGAGTTTAAAAAAAACACACCACGGCTTTAAATAGCAAACACGTGTTAAGGTAGGGCTAAACACGAGTTTAAAAAAAAAACACACCACGGCTTTAAATAGCAAACACGTGTTACACAGTCAAACACGTGTTGAGGAGCAAGCACGAGTTTAAAGGTCAAACACGTGTTAAGGTAGCAAACACGTGTTAAGGTAGGGCTAAACACGAGTTTAAAAAAAAAACACACCACGGCTTTAAATAGCAAACACGTGTTAAGGTAGGGCTAAACACGAGTTTAAAAAAACACACCACGGCTTTAAATAGCAAACACGTGTTACACAGTCAAACACGTGTTGAGGTAGCAAACACGTGTTTAGGAGCAAACACGTGTTAAGGTAGCAAACACGTGTTAAGGTAGGGCTAAACACGAGTTTAAAAAAAAAAACACACCACGGCTTTAAATAGCAAACACGTGTTACACAGTAGCAAACACGTGTTAAGGAGCAAACACGTGTTAAGGAGCAAACACGTGTTAAGGTAGCAAACACGTGTTAAGGTAGCAAACACGTGTTTAGGTAGCAAACACGTGTTAAGGTAGCAAACACGTGTTAAGGTAGCAAACACGTGTTAAGGTAGGGCTAAACACGAGTTTAAAAAAAAAAAACACACCACGGCTTTAAATAGCAAACACGTGTTACACAGTCAAACACGTGTTAAGGAGCAAACACGTGTTAAGGAGCAAACACGTGTTAAGGAGCAAACACGTGTTAAGGAGCAAACACGAGTTTGACACAGGAGCAAACACGTGTTAAGGTAGCAAACACGTGTTAAGGTAGCAAACACGTGTTAAGGTAGGGCTAAACACGAGTTTAAAAAAAAAAAACACACCACGGCTTTAAATAGCAAACAAAAAAAAATTGAAAAAAAAAAAAAAAAAAAAGTTTAAAAAAAAAAAAACACACCACGGCTTTAAATAGCAAACACGTGTTAAGGTAGCAAACACGTGTTAAGGTAGCAAACACGTGTTAAGGTAGGGCTAAACACGAGTTTAAAAAAAACACACCACGGCTTTAAATAGCAAACACGTGTTAAGGTAGGGCTAAACACGAGTTTAAAAAAAACACACCACGGCTTTAAATAGCAAACACGTGTTACACAGGTAGCAAACACGTGTTAAGGTAGCAAACACGTGTTAAGGTAGCAAACACGTGTTAAGGTAGGGCTAAACACGAGTTTAAAAAAAAAAAACACACCACGGCTTTAAATAGCAAACACGTGTTACACAGTCAAACACGTGATGAATTAGGTCTAAGCACGAGTTTAATTAGACACGAGTTTATATGTCCCTGCACAAAATTTTGCACAATTTTAGGCAAAATTAAGCCAAACAAAGCGATCTCGAACCTTCAGATTGAAAAATCTATTGGCTCTGATACCACTTGTAGGTCCTTGTGGACTGATCGTCAACGAGAACGCTTATAGTTATGACGAGAGTGCGGAATCCTCTCGTGATAACCTGTTTGCTTAATTAAATTATCGTCTTTCGTTGTTTATACAACCTAAGACCTTAAACGCGCGCGGGTTTGCAATTTGACAGAGTTTAGACGTATTATCTTAATTAACTGTTAATCAATACGTATTATGTGTGTGTATTTATACTATACTGTTCATAAACGCGTGCTAATATGGACCGTATATCTTAAAGCCCATAGCCCATTAACAAACGCGTGTTTTATATGTAAACACGTGATGACCACGTGTTTAGACAAACTCGTGTTACTGTAGCACGAGTTTAGGCAAACTCGTGTTACTGTAGCACGAGTTTGTACACACTTTCTTTTGTCATCTTTTAAGTATACTTTAATTACTCAAAACGTGACAAGTTTATCACTTGTATCTGTATGTTATTTATAATCACATTCGTACAAGTCGTAAACATTAAACATACCAAAACTCTGATCAATATGTAATCATTCACATTACTTAAGTCTAAATAACAAGTTTAAACATAACATAAGTCTATGATTACATATTACAAAAACATAAACATATACTGATCAAATCGCTGTTGCTGTTGTCAACAGAATCATGCACTTACACTTGGCGATAGTTTGACTTGGGAAACCGAGTCCGTGATGCGAGAGAACTATCCTTACCTATACGATGCCGAAGTGATTCCGAGGACGGAATCCTCTTAAGGGGGAGGTAATTGTAACATCCCAAACATTTTATGTCGACCATTGACCATGTCGTTAGTCAACGTTTGCCTCCAGTTGAATGTATACGTCGTAATAATATATATGTTTATGCGATAATGACTACGGTCGTTATATATGATTAATTTGTCAACGTGTTAATGATTAATTTCATTAAATATGTTCAAGTAATGAAAATATTTAAGAATGATGATTAATAAAGTTACAAAGTGTTTCCGAGAAGATATAAGAGTTGTTAAGTGTTCCCAGTTGCGTTAAACGAGTCGTTAAGGGCCGAAACGAGTTGTAACGAAGTGCGAGGGCCTAGATGTAAAGTTTTTAAAGTTTCCCTAGTATAAATACATCCTCTTGGTCGACCTAAAGGCTGGAAAAACAGATCTAAACCCTAGAAAAGTATTTCACACAAAACCTAGGTTAAATCTTCAAGATCTAGTTGATTCCGGGTGATTTCGGAAGGGTTTTTGCTAGCTTTTCGATCCATTAATCATCCCTACAGGTAATATGTCAGTAATATAATGTTGATTAAGTTTTAAATTAGGTTTATCTCTGTAAATTCGACCATGAGGGTTGGGATGGATTAAAGTTGATGTTTTCGGTTAAAAACGACATTTTCGTGAGTAAAATCGTTAATATAGATGATTAATTGTATCAAGATGCAAACTTTAATGATGAATAATGTTGTTAAGATGTATTAGAGTGTATTCCAGGTGGTTAATTGGAAACCCACTTGAGGTATTGAGTTTTTGATCAACACGTTACCGATTTTATGTTTTTCGGGTGTCTTAAAGAGTGAATCATTGTTGTATTCGATTCAAGGATCAATAGATGTTTTCAATGGCTTAATTGTGACCTAACTAATGGTAATTTAATGGGTATATCGTGGTCTGGGCAAGTTTTTGACTTCTGGAAAAGTGAAATATGAGGAGCACAGAAAGGCCATGCGGCGCATATTCAAGTCTGATAGTCGTTTAGGCTTGATTTAGTGCTCGTTTGACCCATAGACCTTATGCTTAGGTTACTTTATTTTATAGGGAACTTAGAGGGGTCTTTTCGGAATCAAATATTCCTTGTTTTCCAAATAAATCCTTTATTTCATTCTTAAGAAAAAAAGATGGTAAGCCACGTTTATGTTACCTATTGGTTATATGTTGCTATAGGTAGTCGGAAATACAAACAAGACAAATTAACCTTGCTTATTGATCGTTGTGCTTTTTACGAGGTAAGATACACTACTTTGACACGCTGAGAGTTCAACAAAAGCATGGTTTTCATATATTAACTTCCCTAATGATAACTTGTTTGCTTATGGGTATTCGGGGTTATACGGGAGGTGATATGGGCTATGTACATGACTATTGAAGCCTGAAATGCAGTCCCTATGATATGAAATGTAATGATATGCTATGAAATGTTATGCAATGATATGAGACGTAATGATATGCTATAAAATGCTATGTAATGTCTTGAGATGAATTATAATGTGATATATGTTGATGATATGTGAAATGTGCCTGATTACATGGCTTGTTCATCTAGTTCACTAGACTTATTAAGTTGCCATGACACGTGCACGTTTAAGGGCCCAAACGTAAAAGATGAATATGTGATGATGTTTAGGTAATGTGGACACCTAAACTATATGTGATGTAAATCGAGCTCGTAAATGATGTGAGAAGTGTTAAGCTTAACCCGTACTTGCCCTTGCCCGATGGGTGCGTATATGTGGTTGCTCTGGTGGCTCCTTGCAACATAATTAAGTGGAATGAGTATCTCCGGGTGGCGTGATTACCCACCAATGTCTTTGAACATACGGACTACTCCTGGATTGGCTTGCCATTCCTTAACGACATTGATGGACTGCCGTAAGGCTTATCTATCCAGTCGGGTGTGAGGTTCCCTGTTAGGTCTTATGACCGCCTACACACAAACTTACACCTTATATGTGATGAGTGACTTATGTCACGCCTAATGTAAGTGACTTATGTCACACTATATGATGATGCTTATATGTTATATGTGATGTAAAAGATGACTAGGCACATCTAGGATGGTTCATCCTATTATGATGATGTTTGATGTGATGATATGTTATGTATGATGTGATTTGTGCCTTAACGATTCAAAAGACTTTTCTATAAAGTTTTAAATGGACAAATGTTTTATTAATGATGTGTTATCTTACTTAGCTAATTCGTTAGCTAACACTTGCTCTTTTAAAGTGTGTTGTGCCCTCAGGTCCAACAATAGTGAGCAGGTAGATGTGAGAAGATGTGAGGCATGGGTAGATGATCTTGAAGCTGGCTGTAGTTTACCCTTAGTGGTTGCTCGCTTTAGACTTTGATTTATGATTAGACATTTATGATTTGCATTTACTATGTTGTCGGTTGATTAATGTTGGGCAACCGACGGATTTCCATTTAAACTTGTTTTGATGATATGGCTAGTAACACCAATTTATAAATGAACCAAACAGATTTTGTTGGTTTGGTCTTTTAAAGTTTAACTCTGCTTTTTTTGACGCCGTTAGGTGAAAGTTTTTGGAAATCCATATTTTTAAACGACGGGTGTTACAATAATAATATGAAGAACTAATAAAACATGGATCTACGATAAAAAGTAAAACACACCCCAACAGATCTAACAAATAAAGTAAAATAGATAAACGTCTACATGATCACATCGATCCAAACAAGTATTCAGCTTACTAGCCTACCATTATTAAAGGAATAACAAAGTCTGAAAAGATGAAAGACATTGTTTACCAACTTAAAGTAAAATAAAAGAGTAGATCTAGGCTGAGGATGAAGATCGGAAAGTGTTAGAAGCTCCAAAACCTCCTTGGAATCTGCAAAGTTGACCTAAGGTTGAATGTGGGCGGCTAGAGCTGCTGAATCGGCTCTTTCTTCGGATTTTGAGGGCTGCTTCGGCTTATATAGAGAGTAAAGTCGGTTTGCTGAACTAGGCTTCCCAGCGGCGCTGGCAGCTCCTGCTGCTTCTCGTTTCGCTTCATTCGGCTCCCGAATCACCTCCTTGTGTCTTGTAACTTCATAGGTCTTCATCTTGAGTCACTTGATGCCATTTACCCTCACTCGCATCTTCCGTGAACCTGCGTAAACATAGAATCCATTAACTACCGATAGTTCTTGAATATTAACTCATTTAAGACATAGAAATGAGGCCTTTCGATAGGAATTTTTGTCACAAAATGAACGCTCATCAGTTCCCTAGCGTAAAACAGTAGAACTCGGCGTAAAGGTTTTCCATGCCACCGTCTTAGACGGTGGCTTCACCGTAGCAGACGGTTGCAGCGTGTCAGATGGCCACACTCAACGTACCAGACGCCTCCTAGCTCAAGCATAGCATTTCAGACGGTGGTCGAGCCCAGGTTACACAGCAGCAGCAGCAGTAGATTGGTTCATTTCGACCCAAAACAACCCAACACCCAACTTTTGGTCTAGAAATTGGTTTAGAAAGCTTTAATACTCACTCTTCTCACTTGTTGAGCATCCGTAACCATGAGTAATCCTTTTTGTAACAAGAACCACTTATATTTCCATTTACAAATCATAATTTCATAACACAAATTATTATAACCTAATTTATTAATTCAAAACCCTAACTTGACCTAATTATGTTTTTATTACCCAAAACCGGGCAAGATTTGTACATATGGAGTAAGAAACAAGTTAGACACTAAGAAAGCATAAGTTTAAAGTCAAGAACACTTACAAAAATCCCCACCCAAGGTCAAATCCGAAGTTTTGCTATTAAAATGAGTTTCCTTGCATTCCAAAACCCAAATTCGAGATATGATGCTAATATGAAGAAGATGATGATGATTCTAGTATTAATCTTAATTATACAACATCAAATGAGTAAGAATTTTAGAGAGAGAGGGAGAATGTTCTTGAAATGAATGAGAGAGAGAAAGGGGTGTAAGAATGAGTGGATGGAATGGATGGGGATTGGGTGGAGATAGGGTTGGGTATCTAGTGGGTCAATGGGTCATGGGTCATAACCATGGGTTGACCCGCTTCAATTCACTAGTTAATTCACATATCGTCTTGTATCGTTTCACATAATAAGTCCAATAATCGACACGTCAAGTACATCATTAGTCATTAAGTCGCAAAAATGAACTCAATTATATCATGAATTAATATCGTTAGTCAAATAGCACATAAAGTCAAAGAGTCAAAATTTACGGATGTTACACCCAAACTTACCATTTTTCCACTCGGACCATACCTGGACCAAACGTCCGTTAGTTGTGCTATTAAGTGCCCCCCGTGTGTTGTGCACGTGAGGGGTATTTTCGTCATTTTGCATGTAACATCCGTAAATTTTGACCCGTTGACTTTATGTGTAATTTGACTAACAAATTGAGTTAATGAATTAATTGGGTCGTTTTGTGAGTTAAATGGCAATGTGGTATATTCGGGTCGATAATATGTGTTGGTCGGTATTTAAATGTGTAGCTATTGTGTTGTGACTTGTGAAGGGAGCGGGTCGGCCCGTGGGTAGTCCAAGACCCACCAGCCACCCAATGACCCATTTCCCCCCCCCCCTTATCCCTTTCTCCCCCTCTCATTCTCATTTCTATCTATCTATCTCTTTCTCTCTTTCTCTCAAAAACAAAGCAAGATCATTCTTCTCTTCTCCCTACCATCTACTTAGTGTTTAGAAAGGGTATAACACTAGATTCATCGCCATCTATACCACATTATCGTCATATCGAAGAATCAAAAGGTGGAAGTCTTGCATTTTGTCCATTTGACCTAATTTCGGGTTCTAGCTCAAGGAGAAGTTTTGGTAAGTCAAATTCATCCCATTTATACCTATTTATGTTTGTTTATGCATTTCTAGTCATCTTGAACATTTACAAGTCCTAAATCGGCTTAAATCTCGTTTTAGGTCAAATTAGGGTTTAAATTAGGGTTTGAAGGTTTTGGGTATGATTTTGATGTTTTGGTTGAATTTGTGGATTGGGTTATGTTTATTTATGGTTAATGATGTTTGTTTATGCTTCAAAACAAGTTAAAAGTCTTCACAAGTCATTTTGGTAAGGTTTGGGTTGGATTTGGGGGTTTTTGGTTCGTGTTCCTGCATAAACTGCAGGTGTTGGCTGCAGGTTGTGGCCACTGCGGCGCAGTGAGCCCTAACCTTGCTCACTGCGGCGCAGTGCCATACTTCTGGTCCTGGTCTGACTTAGCCACTGCGGCGCAGTGAGCTTGGTTTTGGCTCACTGCGACGCAGTGGATAGTTACTGGGAAAGTACGCGCGTCGATTTTCAAACATTAATAACTTTTGATCCGTAAGTCCAAATAAGTCGTATGACCTGTCGTTAGAATCTTAAGAGAGTCTAGTTTCTATTAGTAACACTCTTTTTGTATGAATCTTTTGTCATTTCTAAAAAGGTCAAGTCGAATGCGTTTTGTTCCTACTCATTTAAGTTGTAAAGGCGTTTAGGGTTTGTGACTTGACCTAATTGTGCTAAATCAACTTGTGTGAGATCGTATAGTTGACATTACGGTATTATGATGTATTAATATAGGTTGTGGACGTGTGGACCCCATTACTTGTGTGTAATCTTATACTAGCTTCATTGCCAGACAAGGTGAGTTTCGTATCTCCCTACTCGCTTGAGATTCGGGCTGAAAAGTGTAAAACTGGTGTGTTACTTACATTGTTGATTGATTTATTGATTGGTTGACTTGATTATTGGATTGATGTGACAGTTCGTTTCGTTTGATTGATTTGGGTTATGTCTCAGTTAATTATTATATATATATATATATTAGGATAGACGTACATACATGGAAGTCGGTTATGCCTTCATTGAGTTTTAGATGTGGTGGGAAGGCTGCGGGTGACCCTATATATAAGCATCTGGGACTTGAAGAAAGTAGAATCCTCTGAAGTATATGTACGTATAGTTGGTTTAAATTGTGAATAGTGGTTTATGATTGATGAATGTTGATAGTAGGCTTATGGTTGATGAATGTTGATAGTTGGCTTATGTTTGAGGAATGTTGATAGTTGGCTTATGTTGGATGAATATTGATTGTTGGCACAGGTTCATCGTATATTGATTGATGGCACAGGTGCATCGTATATTGATTGTTGGTTTATGATTTATGCATTTACATTTGATTGTAAGCATTGCATACATCGTTGATGAGCCCTCGGCAGGGATTGCCGGCATCCTGGTGCATAGATGTATGCACCCATTTTGGATGTAGAACGTGACCCCGAGTATATAAACATATATATCTCGATGATTTTGAGATACAGCCTTGTTCATTGTAATGACAGAAGGGTATCGTTGCATAAGTGACGGAGTTCACGCATAGGATAGGCATGTTGGCTTATTCATGCATTGGCACTTACTTTGATTCATATATCATTTGTGCATTCTCATCACACATTTTCTAGTCTTGTGTAATCTTGTTGTTGGACGATATTGTGTGGCTTTGAGGCTCGCTGTAAGTCATGCCTAGCCTCTATTCGTATATTGTGATTGTTATCGTGGGTTCTTTACGAACCATTACTACGAACTCACTAACCTTGTGTTGACTATGCTTAGTACACTTTTCAGGTAATCAGGTTCTTCCAGGGCGTGGAGTTTAGTTGCTTTGCTTGCTGTGAACCCGGACCATGGACTTTATGAATCAAGGATTCATTGGCCTCCTTTTTGCATTATACTTAGGATCGTTTGCCATCTTTGGATGTTATTATGTTAACTTTGATGGCTATTTGCTCCTGTTGTATTTTGTTACTTGCTTCGTTACGTTTTGGATTCATCGAATCTTTAATTGCATTTAGTTTGTTCTATTGTAATTCCACCTGGTGCTATGTGTTTTCCGTAATATTCCGAGCCTCGGCTAGGGGTGTTACAGAATGGTGGCCCATGCGAGGTCGTAGAGAATTAGGCGGTTTGACCTAGACTACGGCTTAAGTTAAAACTCTTCATATAGCATGCATGGTTAGGAATTCGTGTGCAATGTGAATTATGTGAATCCCCGTGTGAGTTCGTAGTTAAGACCTATTGTATGATAGCTTGAATTCAATGTGATGAATGTGAATTGTAGTTAATATGGGTTGTTGTTGTTAATTGTTGGAACTAATGTGACGATTTAGGGCAAAATGATGGGATGCCATTAACTTAGTATAATATTGTGGCAACACTAAAAGAAACCGATCAACTCTTTTATGGTTACCCGATATTATAGCAAGTTCATGACATCGTGGATTGCGCACGTGTGGCTTAAAGTATAATAAGGAACCGATATGCTTAATGGAAGTTGATTAGGTGGAAGGTTAGCCGTTGGTACACCTTGTATACATACCCGGTCAATAACTAGAGAGCATATCGAATTCGGATTATACTTTGAATCATTTGTGTTAGTTGTTGATTGCATGACGTAATGAGCATGATTACTTGATGTTATGATATGTAAAAATCCCTTATGATGCTAACACTTTTGCCTTAGCATAGTGTTATGAAATGAGTATGTGGTATCGGTATGAGAGCATTGACTACTTGTGTGACTAACATGTGAGCATTTGAGACTAACTCTCGGGTCAACGTGTCACTTGTTTTATAGAAATGGCGAGACCAAGGAGACGGAACGAACTATAGGCTAAAAGCAAACACGTGAACAAAGATCAAACACGTGTAGTCGCCCAAACGCGTGGTCAAATCCAAACACGCTGTAGACAGCCAAACACGTGAAGGAAAACTCCAAACGCGTGGTCAAAACCAAACTCGTGAAGTAGATTACCACATGATTAAACGCGTGTTACCTGTATAATCAAACACATTTTCAAACAACACTTAGAGAATTTTCATACCCTTTACCATCAAACCTGAATAACCAGCCAATACACACAGGATAGAGATAACCTGTATGAAAACTCAATGATTGAACCCCCTGAAAATCAAGTCATCATTAACAGATAAAATTTTAACAATCAAACCTGATAATCTTGACTGTACGATATACCTGTATCAACTGAAAAACCATTACATAAACTTTGGTAATCTTACACAACAAGTTAATGTGATGTATAAAACCATGAAGTAACGGGCATTTAAAACATCGATACCAGGACTATGATTGTAAGTGCATGTTTCGGTTGACAACAGCAACATCGATTTGATCAGTATGTTTATGTTTTGTAATATGTAATCATAGACTTATGTTATGTTTAAACTTGTTATTTGGACTTAAGTAATGTGAATGATTACATATTGATCAGAGTTTTTGTATGTTTAATGTTTACGGCTTGTATGAATGTGATTATAAGTAACATACAGATACAAGTGATAAACTAGTCACGTTTTAAGTAATTAAAGTATACTTAAAAGATGACAAAAGAAAGTGTGTACAAGCTCGTGCTACAGTAACACGAGTTTGACTAAACTCGTGCTACAGTAACACGAGTTTGTCTAAATACGTGGTCATCACGTGTTTAAATATAAAACACGCGTTTGCTAATGGGCTTTGGGCTTTAAGGTATACGGTCCATAATTAGCACGCGTTTATGAACAGTGAGTATAAATACTCACACTTAATACGTAATTAAGAACGATTAATTAAGAGATTACGACTAAACTCTGTCAATTAAGCAAACCCGCGCGCGTTTAAGGTCTTAGGTTGTATTAACAACGAAAGACGATAATTTAATTAACCAAACAGGTTATCACGAGAGGATTCCGCACTCTCGTCATAATTATAAGCGTTCTCGTGTACGATCAGTCCACAAGGACCTACAAAGTAAAAGCAAAGTTTTGTCCTCCGTATGAACTACAAAACTTAACCATCGAATTTGCAAATCTCAACATGGAGGGGGCCGACTACAAGGGCTATGTGAGACGATTTCAAGAGTTGTCCACCCTCATTCCTCACTTGGTGGGTACCGAGTCACAGGCCATCCAGAAGTTTGTATTGGGCTTGAATCCTCAAGTCCGATCTTATGTAAACTCCAACATGCCTACTTCTTTGGCTAATGCGGTCAACCAAGCCGGGAGTGTGACTGAAGATTTATTGAGATGTGGTGTTTTGAGTAAATCCTCATCAAGCAAGAGGAAAGAAGTGGGAGAGTCGAGCGGGGTGAAGAAAGTGGGGAGGTTTGACCCCAAGAATGTAAATAGGGGTAGAATAATGGCGGCGGTGGAGCCAACTAGGAAAGCTTTCCCGGGACCCTATCCCTTCTGTGGGAGATGCAACCAACATCACCCGCCAATGCCCAATGCAAAGCATGCTATAATTGTAACCGAGTCGGGCACCTCTCCAGAGATTGTAGAGCTCCAAGAGCGGGCCCAATGAATGTGGCTCCTATTCGGGCCGTTCCTCCTCAAGGTAACCAAAGAAGAGGCGAATGTTTTGAATGTGGTAGCCGTGACCACTACCGTAATAATTGTCCTCGATGGGTGGGACAACAAGTTCAAGTAGCCGTTCAACCCAATCAACTCCAAATGGTCGGGCCTAATCAAAACCGGGGACAACAAGGCCATCAAGTGCAACCACGCGGCCGAGCCTTTGCGGCCAATGCAAATGAAGCCCGCAATGATCCTAACGTAGTAGCAGGTACTTTTCTCCTTAATGGTCTCTATGCAACCGTCCTATTTGATTCCGGGGCCGATTATAGCCTCGTGTCTTCTAACTTTGTTCCTTTGATTGATGTGCATCCATGTGCTCTAAACTATGTGCTTGACATTGAAATGGTAAATGGGTCACTAACTAGAATTAGTCAAATACTTCGGGAATGTGTCTTGACTTTAGAAGATGTCGACTTCTTCATTGACCTTATGCCTCTTGACATTGGTAGTTTTGATATTATAGTGGGTATGGATTGGTTGACGGCGGTGAATGCAACCATTGATTGTGGCGAGAGGGTTGTTAAGATACCTTTGGCTAACGGTAAAATTCTTAGGGTTCAAGGTGAAACCTCCGATTCCTCGACTTCTAAAGTCTTTAGTGCTACCATCTCAAAGGTAGAATTGAAGACCGTCCCTATCGTTTGTGACTTTCTCGATGTTTTTCCGGATGACTTACCGGGGTTACCTCCGACCCGTGAACTTGATTTTCGTATTAATCTTATTCCCGAAGCCGCGCCAGTAGCAAAAGCCCCATATAGACTAGCTTTAACCGAAATGCAAGAATTACAAGCCCAACTCAAGGAACTCCAAGAGAAGGGTTTCATTCGCCCTAGTCAATCTCCTTGGGGTGCTCCTGTTCTCTTCGTCAAGAAGAAAGATGGGTCCTTCAGAATGTGTATCGACTACCGAGAATTAAACAAGCTCACAGTGAAGAACCGGTATCCTCTCCCAAGAATTGATGACTTGTTTGATCAACTTCAAGGAGCTAAGCACTTCTCAAAAATCGATCTTCGCTTGGGTTATCATCAACTCCGGGTACATGAAGATGACATCCCCAAAACGACTTTTCGCACAAGGTATGGTCATTTTGAATTCACCGTAATGCCTTTTGGGTTGACTAATGCACCGGCGGTGTTCATGGACTTGATGAACCGGGTGTGTCAACCATACTTGGACAAGTCTGTCATTGTATTCATTGATGACATACTTGTATACTCGAAGACGAAGGAGGAGCATGTTGAGAACTTGCGTGAAGTGCTTGAATTACTAAGGAAGGAGAAATCGTACGCAAAATTTTCCAAGTGTGAGTTTTGGTTGGAAGAGGTCCACTTCCTTGGTCACGTAGTGAGCAAGGATGGTATTCATGTGGATCCAAACAAGATTGAAGCGGTCAAGAATTAGAGAAGACCCGAAACGCCATCCGAGATCCGTCAATTCCTTGGATTGGCGGGTTACTATAGAAGATTTATTGAAAATTTCTCCCGTATTGCACAACCACTCACTCTATTGACTCAAAAAGAGAGAAATTTTGAATGGAGCGAAAGACAAGAGAACGCCTTCCAAACACTTAAGGATATGTTATGTGATGCTCCTATTTTGACACTACCGGATGGGATCGAAGATTTTGTTGTTTATTGTGATGCTTCGGGGCAAGGGTTGGGTTGTGTTCTTATGCAAAGGGGTAAAGTCATTGCTTATGCCTCTCGTCAATTGAAGGTGCATGAGAAGAACTACCCGACACATGATTTGGAATTGGGAGCGGTTGTGTTTACTTTGAAGTGTTGGAGGCATTATCTCTATGGCACCAAATGTGTGATTTATACCGATCACAAGAGTCTCCAACACATCTTTAACCAAAGTGAATTGAATATGAGGCAAAGGCGTTGGTTAGAACTATTTAGTGATTATGATTGTGACATCCGTTATCACCCGGGCAAGGCAAATGTAGTAGCCGATGCCTTGAGCCGAAAGGAGAGAGTGAAGCCAAGACGGGCTAGAGCTATGAGCCTCACGGTAGGGCCAAATATTCGTGATCGGATCATTGAAGCCCAAGTTCAAGCCACCCTACCAGAAAACTTTGGAGACGAAAGCCTAGACGGTATGGAACAACTATTTGACCGAAAGAATGATAATGGACTATACATGGTTGAAAGACTTTGGATTCCTATCTTCGGTAACTTAAGAGCGCTTATTATGAATGAAGCTCATCAATCGCCTTATTCGGTCCATCCCGGGTCGGATAAGATGTACTTTTATTTGAAAGACTTATATTGGTGGCCGGGCATGAAGCGTGATGTGGCTAAGTATGTGAGTGAGTGTCTTACTTGCTTACAAGTCAAGGTCGATCACAAGAAGCCACTCGGGTTGTTGGTACAACCGGTGATGCCCGATTGGAAGTGGGAGCATATTTCAATGGACTTCATTACTAAACTACCGAAGACAAGAAGCGGCCGTGACACGATTTGGGTGATAGTAGATCGGTTAACGAAATCGGCTCACTTTTTAGCCATTCGTGAAACCGATAAATTTGACACTTTGGCTTGTTTGTACATCAAGGAAGTAATATCTAAGCATGGAGTGCCGACTTCTATCATTTCTGATAGAGATGCCCGTTTCAAATCGAATTTTTGGAAAGCCTTTCAAAAAGCCATGGGTACTCGACTTGACATGAGCACGGCGTTTCACCCTCAAACGGATGGGCAAACCGAGAGAACCATTCAAACACTTGAAGACATGTTGAGGGCGTGCGCAATTGATTTCGGTGGAAGGTGGGAAGACCATTTGCCGCTAGTTGAGTTTTCATATAACAATAGCTATCATGCTACTATTCAAATGGCACCCTTTAAAGCATTGTATGGTAGGATATGTCGTTCTCCTCTAGCTTGGGCGGAAATTGGAGAGAGTCAACTTATCGGGCCAGAAATTGTGATTGAAACAACCAAGGTAATATCTCAATATAAGGAGAAGTTGCAATTGGCCCGTGAACGTCAAAAGAAGTATGCCGATGTGAGGCGAAGACCGTTGGAGTTTGAAGTTGGTGATTATGTACTTTTGAAGGTATCGCCTTGGAAGGGTGTTGTACGTTTTGTGAAGCGGGGAAAACTTGCACCAAGGTATGTTGGTCCTTTCAAGATTCTTGAACGGGTTGGGAAGGTTGCTTATCAGCTAGAATTGCCTCAAGAGCTTAGCGGTGTGCATGATGTGTTTCATATTTGTAACTTGCGCAAGTGTTTGGCGGATCCTACACATCATGTGCCTATGGAGGAAATTAGGGTTGATTCGAATTTGAACTTTGTTGAAGAGCCGGTAGAGATCTTGGACCGCCAAGAAAAGAAACTCAAGAGTAAACGCTACACGATTGTGAAGGTTAGATGGAATGCTAGACGTGGAGCCGAGTTCACTTGGGAGAGAGAAGACCATATGAAGTCTAAGTATCCGCATTTGTTTGATAATTAGGGTTTTGTTGAATTTCGGGACGAAATTCTTTCAACGGGGGAATAATGTAACATCCGTAAATTTTGACCCGTTGACTTTATGTGTAATTTGACTAACAAATTGAGTTAATGAATTAATTGGGTCGTTTTGTGAGTTAAATGGCAATGTGGTATATTCGGGTCGATAATATGTGTTGGTCGGTATTTAAATGTGTAGCTATTGTGTTGTGACTTGTGAAGGGAGCGGGTCGGCCCGTGGGTAGTCCAAGACCCACCAGCCACCCAATGACCCATTTCTCCCCCCCCCCTTATCCCTTTCTCCCCCTCTCATTCTCATTTCTATCTATCTATCTCTTTCTCTCTTTCTCTCAAAAACAAAGCAAGATCATTCTTCTCTTCTCCCTACCATCTACTTAGTGTTTAGAAAGGGTATAACACTAGATTCATCGCCATCTATACCACATTATCGTCATATCGAAGAATCAAAAGGTGGAGGTCTTGCATTTTGTCCATTTGACCTAATTTCGGGTTCTAGCTCAAGGAGAAGTTTTGGTAAGTCAAATTAATCCCATTTATACCTATTTATGTTTGTTTATGCATTTCTAGTCATCTTGAACATTTACAAGTCCTAAATCGGCTTAAATCTCGTTTTAGGTCAAATTAGGGTTTAAATTAGGGTTTGAAGGTTTTGGGTATGATTTTGATGTTTTGGTTGAATTTGTGGATTGGGTTATGTTTATTTATGGTTAATGATGTTTGTTTATGCTTCAAAACAAGTTAAAAGTCTTCACAAGTCGTTTTGGTAAGGTTTGGGTTGGATTTGGGGGTTTTTGGTTCATGTTCCTGCATAAACTGCAGGTGTTGGCTGCAGGTTGTGGCCACTGCGGCGCAGTGAGCCCTACCCTTGCTCACTGCGGCGCAGTGCCATACTTCTGGTCCTGGTCTGACTTAGCCACTGCGGCGCAGTGAGCTTGGTTTTGGCTCACTGCGACGCAGTGGATAGTTACTGGGAAAGTACACGCGTCGATTTTCAAACATTAATAACTTTTGATCCGTAAGTGCAAATAAGTCGTATGACTTGTCGTTAGAATCTTAAGAGAGTCTAGTTTCTAGTAGTAACACTCTTTTTGTATGAATCTTTTGTCATTTCTAAAAAGGTCGAGTCGAATGCGTTTTGTTCCTACTCGTTTAAGTTGTAAAGGCGTTTAGGGTTTGTGACTTGACCTAATTGTGCTAAATCAACTTGTGTGAGATCGTATAGTTGACATTACGGTATTATGATGTATTAATATAGGTTGTGGACGTGTGGACCCCATTACTTGTGTGTAATCTTATACTAGCTTCATTGCCAGACAAGGTGAGTTTCGTATCTCCCTACTCGCTTGAGATTCGGGCTGAAAAGTGTAAAACTGGTGTGTTACTTACATTGTTGATTGATTTATTGATTGGTTGACTTGATTATTGGATTGATGTGACAGTTCGTTTTGTTTGATTGATTTGGGTTATGTCTCAGTTAATTATTATATATATATATATATATATTAGGATAGACGTACATACATGGAAGTTGGTTATGCCTTCATTGGGTTTTAGATGTGGTGGGAAGGCTGCGGGTGACCCTATATATAAGCATCTGGGACTTGAAGAAAGTAGAATCCTCTGAAGTATATGTACGTATAGTTGGTTTAAATTGTGAATAGTGGTTTATGATTGATGAATGTTGATAGTAGGCTTATGGTTGATGAATGTTGATAGTAGGCTTATGGTTGATGAATGTTGATAGTTGGCTTATGTTGGATGAATATTGATTGTTGGCACAGGTTCATCGTATATTGATTGATGGCACAGGTTCATCGTATATTGATTGTTGGTTTATGATTTATGCATTTACATTTGATTGTAAGCATTGCATACATCGTTGATGAGCCCTCGGCAGGGGATTGCCGGCATCCTGGTGCATAGATGTATGCACCCATTTTGGATGTAGAACGTGACCCCGAGTATATAGACATATATATCTCGATGATTTTGAGATACAGCCTTGTTCATTGTAATGACAGAAGGGTATCGTTGCATAAGTGACGGAGTTCACGCATAGGATATGCATGTTGGCTTATTCATGCATTGGCACTTACTTTGATTCATATATCATTTGTGCATTCTCATCACACATTTTCTAGTCTTGTGTAATCTTGTTGTTGGACGATATTGTGTGGCTTTGAGGCTCGCTGTAAGTCATGCCTAGCCTCTATTCGTATATTGTGATTGTTATCGTGGGTTCTTTACGAACCATTACTACGAACTCACCAACCTTGTGTTGACTATGCTTAGTACACTTTTCAGGTAATCAGGTTCTTCCAGGGCGTGGAGTTTAGTTGCTTTGCTTGCTATGAACCCGGACCATGGACTTTATGAATCAAGGATTCATTGGCCTCCTTTTTGCATTATACTTAGGATCGTTTGCCATCTTTGGATGTTATTATGTTAACTTTGATGGCTATTTGCTCCTGTTGTATTTTGTTACTTGCTTCGTTACGTTTTGGATTCATCGAATCTTTAATTGCATTTAGTTTGTTCTATTGTAATTCCACCTGGTGCTATGTGTTTTCCGTAATATTCCGAGCCTCGGCTAGGGGTGTTACATTGCATGCTCTATTTGATGTACGAGCATGAAATTTGTAATTTTTACTATACTACAGGTACCATCTTTGTAACCTACCCTTACTATTAATACATTACTTTATAAAATTATATTTTATCAATTAGTATTGTTTAATAAAAAATATTATTGTTAATGATTATTATTTAGTAATAAACTATAATTTTATACAAATTTATTAATATTTTATAAACATTTATATTGTTTTAAAATATAACATTTTATTTTTATAAAAAAATATTTTTAGTCTATAAAAGTTATTATTTTTCTAATATATTTATTTTATTAAAAACTATTACATATTGAATTATATATCTATAATGATCTTGATATATATGTATTTCAAGATTTATTTTCTTCTTTTAAAAAGGGAAATTAGAAAGAATGTATTAATCTCTTGTATCGCATTAGTACCTACATAACCACCATGCAATATTTTTTTTTAAAAAATAAATAAATATGAAAATACGCATTTATCAAAATAATCATGGATCTATAATTCAATATATTTATAGTTTTCAATAAAATACATTTTTTTATAAAAATTAATAACTTTTATAGACTAGAAATAATCTTTTATAAAATTAATATTTTATAGATAAAATAATTTTTTATAAAAATTAATAACTTTTATAGACTAGAAATAATCTTTTATAAAAATTAATAACTTTTATAGACTAGAAATAATCTTTTATAAAAATTAATATTTTATAGATAAAATAATTTTTTATAAAAATTAATAACCTTTATAGACTAGGAATAATCTTTTATAAATATAAAATATCATTTCATAAAATAAAAGTAAATATTTATAAAATATTAATAATAAGGGTAACTTACAAACATGGTACCTGAAGTATAATGAAAATTACAGATTTTATACTTGTACAACAAATAGAGCATGCAAAATGACAAAAATACCCCTCACGTGCACGGCACATGGGGGCACTTAACAGCACAACTAACGGACGTTTGGTCCAAGTATGGTCCGAGTGGAAAAATGGTAAGTTTGGGTATGATGGGCGTAATTAATAAACCCTGGGTATGATTTGTGCAATATGGTGGATAGTTCAGGTACCATTTGTAATTTGTATTTAATAACATTATTATTTCAATCAAGAGTTGTGATCAAAAGTTAGAACTTATCTAATATTTATTGTTTGTTCCATAAATTAATTTAAAACTCTGTTATATATATTGTAGATGTAGAAGATAATTATTCTAACCACTTATTTATTGACCAGTTATATATTTCAATTGTTTCAAGTTAAATATATATATATAAGATAAGATATATATATAAGTAAGATCTTTATATATATATATATATTATATTATATAATAAGAATAAGATATCTTTCTTTATATTATTATTATAAATAAATATAAAATCTAAATAAAAATAACAGGTACAAATAGTAAATCGATATATATTATATATAATTATATATTATATATAAATATATATATATATATATACGAGAGAAAGTACCCGCGCGTTGCGGCGGTGAGATGGTGAGGTGTGATAGGTCATAGAGTGTGATAGCCAAATGCCTTAGCCGTACGTGCTCCGCCCTCGGATTTAAAAATTCGTCGAAAGTATATCGAATGACATCTCTAATGAAAGAGCATGAAATTTTAAAAACACCCATATAATTTTTATAATTTATCGATGTACGGTTTTTGAGATAAAAGATTTTGAATGAGTTAGAGGAATAAAATGATTTATGGAGAAGAAAGAAAAAAATGAGTAGTTGAGATTTGAGGAGAGAGAGATGAAAATGAAAGTTGAAATTATTTGTTTATAATAGCTGGCACGATACCCGCGCAATGCGGCGGTGGTTGTGGCGGCAACAGTGTGGTGGTGGAGGAGGCGTCGAGTGATGTAGATAATTGATGTAAAGGTAGTTGATGTAAAAGGTTAATGAAGATATTTTCGATAAATGACTGATATTGTAATTTAATCATTAATGGTATTTTAGATAATTCTTCCATAACTTTTAAAGAGAGGGTTGTTTTATTTATTAAATAGTATAAAAGTATAGATTAGGTGTATAGGGAATTAGGATTAAGAAATAAGGGTATTTTTGGTATAAAAAAGTGCTGAATTTCCTAAAATAGAAGAAGTCAATATGCTTTATAAGGGGTTATAGATATATTTATATATATATATATATATATAGAGTCAAAAGATAAAATGAGAACCAATTAAATGTCGAGAACGAGAAGAACCAATATTTGTAGGGATAGTATTGTCACTTTATAAATCTAATTTAATAATTAATTATCGATTGAAAAAAAGGCCCATGAATATCTCAATTTTAAAATTTGAATTTTGTAACTCCCATTTCGTGGTTTTTTATTGCCAACAATAAAATGATACTTTTTTATTTGTGTAGCTATTTTATTTGTACTGATCAGATGCAACATTACTATTTTATTAATATATTTTTTTTACCTTTTTGTTTATATATTAGTATCAGTATGATACAAACTATTTTGATATGTTTTTTTCTACATATTCATTTACACATAAAATAGCCTTTTCAGTTTGATGAATGCATTATATATTTATTTTATTCTTTTACATTTTCGATAATTCAGATGTGAACTAAATCAATTAATACGTATATTATATCTTTTGTTCGTATTTAGTTTTTGACATGGGAATAGTTACATACTTGTGAACGGTTGTATTCGCATGTGTCCCGCATAAAATTTCGTATGTGTATGAACAAAAAGTTTTAAAGTTTTTACTTGTGTCCCACATAAAATTTCACATGTGTCCCGTATAAAAATATCTATACACTTGTGAATATGGTTATTCACATGTAAACTCACTTCATTTAATTGTTTTATACATACACTTGTGAACTTTGTTATAAAAAAAACTATACACATTTTTACAAGTTCATTCACATGTGTATCACTCAAAAGTTCTAATATATTTGTAGGGATAGTATTGTCACTTTATAAATCTAATTTAATAATTAATTATCGATTGAAAAAAAGGCCCATGAATATCTCAATTTTAAAATTTGAATTTTGTAACTCCCATTTCGTGGTTTTTTATTGCCAACAATAAAATGATACTTTTTTATTTGTGTAGCTATTTTATTTGTACTGATCAGATGCAACATTACTATTTTATTAATATGTTTTTTTTTCCTTTTTGTTCCTATATTAGTATCAATATGTTACAAACTATTTTGATATGCTTTTTTTCTTTTTTTTTTTTTTTTTTTTTTTTTTTTTTTTTTTTTTTTTTTTTTTTTTTTTTTTTTTTTTTTTTTTTTTTTTTTTTTTTTTTTTTTTTTTTTTTTTTTTTTTTTTTTTTTTTTTTTTTTTTTTTTTTTTTTTTTTTTTTTTTTTTTTTTTTTCTTTTTTTTTTTTTTTTTAAATTTCATGTGTTAAATATATTTAGATTTGTACCAACCAAAAAGGAATACACATGTGTACTAATTAAAAAATCTAAGGTATACACAGGTTTTAATTAATATTTGTAAAAAGATTTAGGGTATACACATGTGTATTTAGGGTATAGACCAGTTTTCTTTTAGTTAATTTTAATTTAAAAAGATAACAAAAGTCTCGTAAATATCGTTACGGAGCTTAATAGTGAATAACTTGTATCACCAAGTTGAGCAATTTCAAAAAGTATCTCCATGATTTTCGTGTGCTCTATGTTTCCGTGTTTTCTTTTTTGAATATTCCTATCCTGCCCTTTTATAATTTGTATGTATTTGAAAATTAATTTTTATTCATAAATGTCATCAATTAATCTTAACATTTGATCTAATTGATCAAATGGACAATAATGGTTCTCGTAGTTCTCGACATATATATGGTTCTCACAATAACTCAACTCTATAGATAGATATATATATGTTTTAGGTAAAATAAAACAAGTATTAAAGTAAATCAAATAAAATAATAGGTTTCTCTTTACTGAAAATCACTGTGCATCATGAAAATTATCATGCATCAATATATATACTTGTGTTTTGTGAATCTTGGTGCATCAATCTTATCATGATTTAAGGGTCAAAATCTTGTCTATTTGTTTTATTAATACTTGTTTACAAAACCCTTCACATAATATATATATCTATATATATATATATATAGCAAAAAGATAAAATGAGAACTAATATTTGGTCGAGAACCGTGAGAACTAACTTTTAATTAAAAGGACCAGGGATAATATGGTAATTTGTTATATAAGTCTGATAATTATTAAATAAAAAATATACATCATGAACAAATAATAGCCCAATATCTCTCCCCCTGATACGCTTACCCCCTTGACTCGCTCTTCCACATCCGGTTACAAGATTTCCCCCCTTTTATATCTATGATTTCGTCAATTCATCATCACGATTTATCAGAGGTTTAATTTTCGGTTTTGTTCAAATAAAGGTCAGAATGGATTATAATAATGATAGCATAATTCAAAGGGAGGAAGATGATAGCTTGGATTCAATCTATGAATCAATTGTCGGTGTTCAAAGCCATGAGATGATTGAAGGTTTTCTTTAATCTTAAATTTTCTATATATTTGTTCTGTAATGATGTGAATTCGAGCTTTTGTGTGTGTTTAAGTGCGTGTTAATGGCGGTTATTGTGTGAGAGAGTAGAGAGAAAAAGTGTGTGTGTAAGGGAAAAATTAGTTTGTATTATGGGGTCCAAAGGTTACAATTTTGATAATGGAGGGGGTTTATATACTCCTATACAATTTACACTATGCCCCCTTCCATATTTACAACTTAACAATATAAGTACAAAGTACATAAAGGAAACAAATCAACTACTACAATTTATATTTCTAACAATCTCCCCCTTAGTAGTGATTTGTCAAAAATATCCAATCTTTGAAAGTCTTCAAGCTCTTGTATTAGGTCTGTCTTTGTTTGGATGCCAGAACCAGTTATCTCCTTCAGGTCGATCATCTGGAACTATCATGTTTCCTTCAAAGTTTTTCGGAGGAATATTGTGTGGTCCTGGAAGATGACTAGGCTCATACTTGATCCAGCAACCTCCTCTTCGACGTACAACATACTTTGACTTCTTAACATTCTTGTCCTCTCTCATCATTCTGATGCTATCTCTGTATTCAATTCTTTGATTAATTTTAGAGATTTTTTTATCAAATACTTTCATCTTCTTTGTATCTTGATCATCTTCTTTCAAACATGCCAAGACATTCTTGCAAAACTCCAGAGTTCCATCAGAGTAAGAAGCAAGTTCATCCATACGAATGAAAATCTTCTTCTTTCGGCTGTTAAGAAAGACAACACCAAAGGATGGTTCTTCAATGACATGACCAATACTTAGCTTTTCAATGTCAACAGTGTAAAGACCTTGATCGGGATAAGGAACATTAATCTTTCTTTTGACAACTTCGCAACCAATCTGAAAATTTTCCAATGAAGCATATTGGATACAACTTGACATATATCTTTTCACAGCATCAAAAGCAATAACGTCTTCACGGTATCTTTGCATAGCATTCAGAAAATGATTGTAGAGAAAGATTATTTCATCAACTGGCAAAAGCTTGAACTGAGCTTCAGTGAATCTGTAGATCTTGTCATTTTCTCTTTTCACATGAAAGCATGGAACAGAAATAGAACCTCTCTTGATAAGAATTACTCTGATCAGTACCAAAATTTTGTGATTCCTTTGTTCTTCAAGAAGTTTGGGATTGTACTTCTTCGTGAGTTTAAGAAGCTCTTTATAATCTTCAACTTGCCTTGCTTCCTTAAACTTTTACATGGAATCAATCTCTGGTCTCTCACTTTTGGGAACTTTTGTAGCTCCACAAAAATATAGGAAATGCTCTTTCCTCCAGACTTTCATGTGCAAGTTCCCTTTCTCTTAACTCTAAAGCATTCAACACCCCCTAATCAGTCATAGACAACAAATCACCCTCTGAACGTAGAATACTAAGTAAAAATTCACATGCATCATCTTTGGTTTGTTGAGTTGTTGTTGTTGATGGTATTTGAGATGGTGTTGATGTTCTTTGTGTTTGTGTGACAGATGGAATAGATGGGGAAACCAACCCGGAGGTTGTTTGCACACTTGTGGTGTGACCTAAATTCAGCGAAGCTGATTCAGGATTTCCTGCAGATCCTCGGGTTAAACCCTCACCAGCAGTTTTAGATTCATTGGCTTTGCAAACAGAATCAGGTTGTGTCCTAGACTGTGATAAATCATTGTCCGGGACTTGTTGTTGGGTAACACCTCTAACAACACCGAGGTCACTGAGAATGCCCGTTAATACAGTTTCAGGTTGATCCTGAGGAACAACATTATCACCTTGGCGTTCATACTGTCCCCCAGTCTCAGTTTGAGAACTGTTACCTGCGGCTAAAGCTGGCGTGATGTTAGATAAGGCAGGATTTCCAAGCTGTCCTTGAGGGTCACACAAAGTGGGTCCCTCTCGATTGTTCCGGCATCAGTACATAACTGAGCTTGTGAATCCGTGAACCTAGGAGATCTAGACTCAAGTGCACGAAATGAAGGCGAGAGGTGGGGCTGATCCTCTCTTATTTAAACACTCTCATCCTCCAAATGAGGAGAGTGTGGTGATCGTGGCTGATCCCCGTGCATTTCTGAGACTAACTCCTGTTGTGAGGAGTCAGAATGGCGAGGAGAGTTTTGTGCAAGCGAGAATGGGGAGTTCTCGACTTCTATCCTAGGGTTGTCATCCCGGCTAGACACAGTTGTTTCATCTATCGGAGGGCCATCGTTTTCTTTTTTCCCTTGTCCTAACCCGGACCTCTCAACCTCTCTTAGATTTTCAACTCCTCCCTCATTTCTACCTTGTTCCTGCTGCACAACATCATCTCCAGTGCAAACATTCGCAGTATCCAACTCAGAAACCATATTATCGACTATACGAGTTGCTTGTTCAACATCTAATTCTGCGGAGGCACCAATAGTTTCATCCAAATCTGCTGAACTTGATTCAACTCTCTGAGTTGCAGATTTAGAAGATTTATGTTTCTTTTTGGATTTTCTCTTTGATACCTTTAGTAGACCAAAAGGTGGCTTTCGAGCTGACATTTTAATAAGTCTACCAGGTATTGGATGTGGTTCATTTGGTAATGCTGAAGCAAGAGGTGTAGGATTAAGAACTGGTGTTGAATGGGGTGGTGTAAGAGTTGGTGGATTGGGAGAAATAACGGATGGAATCGGTGTTGAAGGTGAAGATTGAGAAAATTGAACGGCAGGTGGAGATTGTGTTGATAGAATGGATGGTGTGGATTGTAAAGGAATATTCGGTGTTGATTGAGAAGTAGGTGGAGTATCAAGTTCAGGAGAAACATTCTCTTGTTCGAAAGCAACTCTCTTTGATTTTCTTTTTTCCTCTGCTCAGAAGTCCCTTCATCACTAACCCCTCTTTTTCTTTTAGTAATCCTAGGACCCTCACTTGGCGACCTATGCACAGCTTGGGTAGGAATCTGTCGGCTTTCAGATTCCATTGCTGTGGCTAACCACTCTCTATATGTCCTAAGGTGGGGACTTTGAGCAGGAGCCAAATTCAGTAGAAATGGTGGAATAGGAAAAGGTTTAACAAGTTCACTCCCAGTGCCTCTCATATTTGATTTGTACATGGCAATTACACACTTGAAACTATCTTCCAACTTGGGAATCTCCTCACTGTTGTCAAGTACGTCTTCAATTATCAAAGTGAAGAAACGAATATAAGGAATGTACTTTCTTTCTTGAACATCCTTTCCTTTAACCACCTGTTTCATCTTATCCTATATAATCTTGGCAAAGTCACACTGAACATTATGCGTGACAGCATAGTATATGGAAAGTGAGTGCTTTGTCATGGCATCAATACCCTTCTGAGATGGCATCAAACAGGTGCACAAAACATTATACATGGTATGCCATAGAGTAGCCACATTCATTCTTTTGAAATCTCTCATGGATGCCAACTCTCCTTCATATCACAATGCAAGAACTGCAGATAACATTTCGTCAACAGATGGCCGTTCTTCATACTCTTCTTGTTCAGGAAAACCAATGATCGTTCTGAACAGGTCTTGATGTGTAAAATCGAGTTTAAAAATTAAAAAAAGAAATACCCTAGAACTGACTACTACACACTCTCGGGCAGTGGACCTGTTCGTATATAGTATAGCTAAAAGGTAAGTCCAGGATCGAACACAGGGACTAAAGTTAACTAATTGTCAACATTAAGTAATTCTAGTTAAAAAGGGGTTTTGTGACCGAATTGTCACTTTACAACAAATAAAAGTAAATAACTTAAATCCGGTATTGTGAGGTCCCAAATACGATGGTTAACCCCGAAAGTGTATAATACAACAAGTCTAATAATCACTAGAATGGACTAGTATTACTTAAATATAAATGCAAGTATATAAATAAAGTAATACACGACTTAAAGCAATAAACAAGTAAAGTGGAACATTATGTATTTTTCAAGGTGTATTTTATTTATGATGTTAAATAAAATACAAGGTTGTGCGGAATCAAGATAATACAAATAAGTATCTATCCTAACAACCTATGAATTACAAATGATCTATATTTGTCAAATAACTCTTTTGGATCGAGATACTTAAAGTTGTGAAATATCCCTGTTTAAGATCGAGAGTATTTAGACAAATTCACTCTAATGCTAAATGTATGCTTTAAAAGTGTTTTTCTCAAAGAAAGGACTTTGTATTTATAGGCAACAAAATTCACCAGTGAATTTTGTGCCGTACAAATATGGTTGCATGCATTTAATGAACCGACAAGAACATTAAATGCATTGGTTAATGGTACAAGGATATAGTCACATCAATATGACTTTATTCTTTTAACCAACCACCTTTACACACGTATAAACTTTGGTAAAGAACAAGTGGAGTGTTCTTTGGAAAGTGTGTAAAGGCAAAAGTCAATTCCTCGATATCAGTGTTCAGACTTGTAAGGTCTAGAACACTGACAATCCTCTAGTGTGTATAGATCTGGTAAGACTTCCAGTGGACTCCGCCATTTTTCAGTCTTCTTTATTCTGACTTCAGTCTTTGACTTCAGTGAGAACGTCTTCAGTAGAGTAGATCTGGACTGGGGTGAAGTCCAGTGAGCTAATCTGGAGAATACTCCAGATTTCCTATACAAGTATTTGCTCACTGGTCTTCCATTATTTCTGAACAAATCTTCAGAGGGACTCCAGATTCCAAGTCTGGAGTAGGTCCAGTAGAACACGTTTCTGGATAGATCTTCAGTAAGGCTCCAGTAGTCGAGTCTGCAGCGAGTCCAGTAAATCTGGACCTAACAAATTCCCCCTATTTGTTTAGAAATAATGCAAGTGTTTTCAAGCTTAAATCTATACAATTTTGTATGCTTGAAAAACACAAGTTTTGATTTTAGTCTAAAAAATCTAAGTTACTGGAAAACACTTTATAGATCATGAGTGTTTTCAGTTTCATCTTTCAAGTTCTAACTTAGACTAAATCTAATCATTTACTTTTATGAATCAAAAATTGCAACTAATATTACATACATCAACTGATAAATAGTTACAATTTTCATCAAACAATAAATTACAATAAGTAAATGATAAGAGTCAGGCCCTTCTCTTCGATGTCTGTCCTGGAGCATCTTCAAAAGCCTTTCTCTTTGGTGATGGAGAAGATGGTACTGATTCTGGCGATTTCATGCCTATTGCAACTTCCATCTATTGCTTTCTTCTCCATACCTTCTCAACCCTCTTCAGAAATGCTTTAACATCAGTCGACACATCTGTCTTCCCCCTGAACGTTAAGGAAATCTCCTTCAGTTCACTCCATCCAAACGCTTAGACTGAAGTACTCTTTCTTTCATCAGTAAAGTTACCTTCCCTGGTCAACTTTACTTCAAACTTTGACATACCTTCATGATTATCAGCAAGCTTAATCTCTGCACCAGTGATCATTCTAGCATCAGCCCTGAAATTTAACATTTCATTATACTTGTCTTTCCATTTGGCTGTCTGGATCATTGCTTCAGTTTCCTTTGACACTCTCTGTTGTTCTACAGCAGACTGGAGTTGTTGTCGATTGATTTTCAGAGAAGTGTCCAGGGGAATGAATGTGCTCACATTTGCATCTTTAATTGCTTTGAGCTATTTTGCAGTAAGCTTAGGTAAGCAAGTCACTTTCTTTCTGTACTCTAACTCCAGAGCACCAGCATTTTTCCTTATCTTCTTCTGGAGGTTCACCAGTTCCTCCTTTCTTTGCCTGATAAGTTCTGGTACACTAACGCCATAAATTATTGAATCATAAATCTGTTCTTCTTCAGCGTAAAAGGAGCGTACATGAACATCATTCAATGCATTCAGACATTGATGAACTCTGGGGTCTTCCTTCATCTTTTTGTACACATCAATGTTTATGCCTAACCTGCCAGCATTATAAGAGTCCAGAGTCCCCATAGTTGCCATCTCCCTTTGATAGGCCAGCAGTTCATCTCTTTGATTTCTCTTAAAGATCTCTATCATTATGCATTCTTGTTCCAGCTTCTTAGAGGTTTCATCATCAGCAGTGGGAAACTCTGATGATTCTTCAGCAGTTTGCTCTTCTTCACCAGATACCATTTGTTCTTTTCCTTTAACAGACTTCAGAGTAGTTGGTATATCTGGGAAAGATTAAAACTGGGGCTCACTGGCTTCAGTACCAGCAGCTTCTTCAGTCAGCATAGTGGCTTTAGTACCAAATGCTCTTTGTGCTAATCGTGCACTGGCATCAGTACCAGTCACTTGTTTTTGTTGGACAATGCTTTCAGTAGCAAAGGCCTTTTCAACAGCACTGGCAACAACTTCCTTCTTCTTTCTAATCAACCCTTCTTGGACACCAGATGACTTTTCCACCTTGGAATGATCACCAGTTCTGGACTTGAGATCATTCCATAACTGTTCTAGCATGTGTCTGTCCAGTGCACCAAAGGTTCTTCCAGCCACTGGAGTTGTATCAGTCACAATTTTCTTAAGTGCCTACACTTCCTTTTTAATAGTTTCAACTTCTTTAGGCAAGTGATTTGGCAATTCTCTTTCTATCAATTTCTCCACTTGGGGTAACACCCCATCTTGAATAGTTCAAAGAATAGACTCAGAAATTTCTTCAGATAATTCTTTCAACATACTAATTCTGAACTTCTTTGTACATTCATCACTAATCATGCTAACAACAGCAGCCTGATCAAGTGTGGGCCTACTCTCCAGAGAACTAACTCTAGTAACTAACTTCTGAACCTCATCTTTCAGACCTGCCAGTGGTTGAACAAGTTCACCAGTCACTGCAGTCTGAATCGAACTAACCAGCCTTGTCTCTAATCCCTGGACTGCCACTTTGATGTTTTCACTGTTGTTATTAGTGGCCAGTACCAGTTCATCAAGCTTTTCAAAAACAAGCTTCTCATTTCCAGCAAACAAATTCATCTCAGATGCAAGGTTATTTGATAATAAAGATTTAAAGTCTGAAATAACCTGTGATGAAGTCTGGAGTGATCTCCCCAGGTCCGCCACCTTACTTAGAAGGCCTTGGACCTCGACTGAAGACGAAGTGGAGAGACTACTGGGAGGTTCAAGATAAGAAGTCAATCTGGTCATTAATGGTACTTGTACCCAGACCTCTTCAGTTGTAGCTTCAGATGTTACAACTGTTGAGTCCAGCGCACCTTGTTCAGATACGTTGACTGGAGTTTCAAGTGGTGGAGGTTGAGATTGTGAAGTTTGGATTGTGAATGGATTAAAGTAAGGAGTGGATTGTGGAATTGAAGGTGGTGGTGGTGGTGGCATGTTTGATTCTGGTGGGGGTGGTGGCATTTCTGATTCTGGTGGAGGAATATTTGTTTCTGGTGGAGGTGGTGGCATTTCTGATAGACTTTCAACTTGTACAACATCCTCACCCAGAAAGTTCATATTGACATCAAAATTTTGATCTTCTGACATGGGAGAATCAGCCTCATCCCAAAACATTTCACCAGCCTGAGCACCAACCAGTTCACCAGCCTGTTCACTTGCTTCAACATTCAAAACGATTTGAGCCTCTTGCTCACCAGATACTTGTGCATCAGTCTGAACATCTTGTTCGACCTGCTCAACAACCTGTACAGTTAGTTCAGTTTCAACATTCTCCTCTTCAAAAATAGGAGACCCATCCAAATTCATTACATCACCAGGATGTCTTTCTGGATTCACTTGAACTCCAGCTCTCATCAGACGCCTGTTTGATCTAGGTCGTCTGGAAGGTTCAACATTTTCTGGTCCTTGACCTTCAGGAGCCACTTGTCTAATGGGTTGTACAGCTTCTATAATCTGTACATCTTGGTCACCAGAGGGTCCTTCACCAACTTGACCTCTACCTGGAGCCAATTCTACTTCTTCCCTTTGAAAAGAGAGCATGGACTGAGGAATATCTACCTCATTCAGTGGAGATCTTAGGTTGGTCAGATCCCTTATATACTCACTCACAGAAAAGTGAGTAGTTTCATAATCGTACTGGTCTCCAAGAGCTCTTTTAAACATCAGTGAAAGAAAATGGATATATGGAACAAAGGCTTTTCTACCTTTCACTCTAAGACGCTCTACCAGATGATCAAATAGGATCTGAGCAAAATCCACTCTGAGTCCAAACCAGAGGCAGTAGGCAATCTGGAGATGAGTTTGATTTATCTGGTCTAACCCTCCAGAACTGCCTCCCAAACATTCAATGATATGTGTGAAGAAGAATCTCCATGAGTCTGTCAGTTTTCTCATGTAGACTGTTCCCTTCCTGGATTGCTGGCCATGCTCATCCACATTTTCAGTGGGATCATATTCAGCGGCGAGCAGATTTTTAGGAGATTTGGATTGTCTTGGTGCCATTCGAATATTAATGGATGAAGATGAAATTGAATATTTAGGGTTTTGATGAAGAATTGAATGGAAATGGAGTAAATATGAGAGATGATTATGATTGGAAATTAAATGAAGAAATAAATGAAGGAATTTGAAAGATTTGGGAGTAAATATGTTCAAAGTAAATGCAAATGAAATTGAAAGTGGGTATATATAGGAGAGAGAATGTGGAACTCAAACGGTTTAATTTGAAATTATCAAATAAAATTTTTTATCGGGTTCTGAGCTCCGCATTAATTACATCACATCACACATAAATGTGTGACGGTTTACAGCCCACAAACAGTATCAAGTTGCACTTTTTGTCTTCCCAAGGTAAAAACACCATCATTTCTTTGAAAAAATTACATGCCACATAGGATTATAAGATAAATATCTTTAAAAAGTTTGCTTACATGGCACGCACAATGACCAAGTATTTAAAAATATTATGACTCATTTCAGTGCATCTGGAGGTTGACTGGACACTCCAGTAAAGTACCAGTGAAAACCATTTGAAAGAGACTGGTGACTTCAAACATGCACGTCAACTGATACAAATAAATGAGAGGTACACATTTACAAGGAGACAAAAGTCACATTTACAAAGTACAAGTAATATTTTCTGAAGAATTTGTCCAGTGAGAAAATAAATTAATAAATTCCCCTTGAACTTAAAACATTTTTAAGAACAAAAATATCTTTCAAGTCTTTCCCCCTGGAATGTTGATCCAGAAATCTATTAATGCAAAGATAGTACACAACGGCATTCAATATCTGAGCAGTTATAAATTTATAAATCTTTAAATCAAAGATCCTCAGTAGTACACAATGGCGTTCAATACCAAGGTTCCAGATTTAAGGGTTTAACATTCCCAACTCACCAACAAGATATTCAAAAGTTTTGACATCTAGAGGTTTAGTAAAAATGTCAACGAGTTGTTTGTCAGTGGGAATAAAATGGAGTTCAATGTTGTTTTAAAATAATATGATCACGGATAAAATGATACCTGAGATCAATGTGCTTCGTTTTGGAGTGCATGACTGGATTGTTTGAGATAGCAATGGCACTGGTATTATCACAAAAGATTGGGGTCTTTGAATACTTAATACCATAATCAAGCAACTGGTTCTTCATCCAGAGTATCTGAGCACAACAACTGGCCGCAGACACGTATTCAGCTTCAGCAGTGGACAATGAAACTGAAGTTTGCTTCTTACTGGTCCAGCTGACCAGTTTGCCACCAAGGAAATGACATCCACCAGTAGTGGATTTCCTGTCTATCTTACAACCTGCATGATCTGAATCTGAATAACCCATTAGATCCATGCCTGAGCCTTTGGGATACCAAAGACCCAAACTGGGGACACCCTTAAGGTACTTCAGTATGCGCTTTACAGCAAGCATATGAGATTCCTTTGGATTAGACTGATATCTGGCACATAAACATGTTGAAAACATAATATCTGGTCTACTAGCAATTAAATACATCAGTGAACCAACCATGCTTCTGTAGACAGTGGTGTTCACTGGTTTACCATCTGGATCGGAGTCCAGTGTCAGTGGTGCAGAAATTGAAGTTGGTTTAGATGGTGAAGAGTTCATATCATATTTCTTTAAAAGATCTCTAACATATTTTTCCTGATTAATAAAAATGCCATCTTTGTTTTGTTTAACCTGGAGTCCAAGAAAATACGTTAATTCACCCATCAAACTCATTTCATTTTCAGTTGACATTATTTTCGAAAATTTGTTGCACATGTTTTCATCAGTAGACCCAAAAATAATATCATCAACATAAATTTGTACCATTAACAGATTACCTTTTTCATGAAGAATAAGTAAGGAATTGTCAATTGCACCTCTTTTGAAACCATTTTTCAATAAATGTTTAGTCAGAGTGTCATACCAGGCACGTGGGGCTTGTCTGAGGCCATAAAGCGCTTTGTCCAGATGATATACCCAATGTGGATGCTTTTCATCAACGAAACCTGGTGGTTGTCTGACATAAACTTCTTCTTCAAGTTTTCCATTCAAGAAAGCACTCTTTACATCCATCTGGTAGACCTTGAACTGATGATAAGCAGCGAATGCTAAGAATATTCTGATCGCTTCAAGTCTAGCCACTTGAGCAAATGATTCATCAAAATCGACATCTGACTGGCAGTAGCCTTGTGCTACCAGTCTGGCCTTGTTTCTGATTACGTGGCCATCTTCATCTACCTTTTTTCTGTAGACCCATCTTGTTCCAATTGGTTCTTTCTTTCCAACTGGGAAAGAAACCAGGTACCAGACCTTGTTCCTTTCAAACTGGTGAAGCTCTTCTTGCATAGCAGTCACCCAGCTTGGATCTTCCATAGCCTCGTCAATCTTCTTTGGTTCCATCAATGATAGAAAACTAACATATAAGCATTGATTACTGGAGGCTCTTCTGGTCTGAACTTCTCTACTGGAGTCACCTATGATCTGATCAATAGGATGAGCTTTTGTCCATCTGGAGTACTGACCAGGATTGTTACTGACAACAATATCAGTGCAAGAATTCAGTTGAGTCTCCTCTGGAGTTGCTTCATGAGGAGGATCTTGCCAGACTACTTCAGCATCTTCATCTAAGTCATTTAAATCACGATTTGCATCATGAAATTCTTCATTTAAAGGCATTTCTTGAAGTATTGGTTTAGTTTAGAATTCTTCATAAGAAGACATTTCTGGTATATTCTCAACTGACACTGGTACTGGGGGAGTAGTACGAACATCTGATCCAATATTAATTTCAGAGGGTAGTTTGAAAATAATAGAAGGATAGAATGGAGTATCACTGGAGCGTTTCTTTTTCTGAACAGGTTCCAGATCAGGATGACTGGAAACTGTGTCTTCTGAATCTTCTTTATTGTAGTTGATAGGATCAGATTCACAAAAGACAATTTGAGTTACTGGGGGAGTGTCAAGGACTGGATTCTTGTTGATTGCAGCATTTGATTCATCAAATGGACATGAATTGACTCATGGACCTTCTCCAGTCTCTTGTTGTAGACTCTGAAGGCCTTGCGAATGGCTGAATAGCCTAAGAAATACCCTTCATCAGCTTTGGCATCAAATTTGCCTAACTGACTGGAGTCGTTCAGGATGTAAACTGGACATCCAAAAACGTAAAAATAACCAATATTTGGTTTTCTATTTCTTAAGACTTCATAGGCTGTCTTTTTGTGTCGCTTCACATACACTGACCGGTTCTGGGTGTGGCAAGCAGTAGCAATTGCTTCAGCCCAGAAACTGGTAGACAGATCAGATTCAGCAAGCATACTCCTGGCAGCTTCTATTAGCGTTCGATTCTTCCTTTCCACAACTCCATTCTGTTCTGGAGAGCGGGCTGATGAGAAATTCTGGGAGATGCAAGTGTCAGTACAGAATGACTCTAGAGTTGCATTCTGGAATTCTGTTCCATTGTCACTTCTTAACTGACACACCTTTCGACTGTACTTGAGCTTAATTTGCTTGATAAGACTGATGATTTCAGCAGCAGCTTCACTTTTAAACCTGAGAAAGATAACCCAACAATATCTGGAAAATTCATCTACTATTACCAGGGTGTATCTTTTACCAGCACGAGTCTGAACATTCACTGGACCAAAGAGGTCCATATGAAGCATATGAAGAGGTTCAGGTATGCTGAAATTCTATCTGGTCTTGAAACTGGTACGTTTCTGCTTACCCATCTCACATCCTGGACATGGTCTTTCCTTTTTGAAGGAAACTGAAGGTAGCCCATCTGCAAGTTGTTTTCTGGACAACTTATTAATATTCTTGAAATTTAAATGGGATAACCTTTTGTGCCATAACCAGTTTGTGTCTTCATCAGCTTGAGTATAGAAACACTGCTCTGAAGGAGAGCTTTCCATATCCATCACGTACACATTCCCTTTTCTGGGAGCAATCAACACTACCTTCCAGTCCTTGTTGAATACGATACCCTGAGCAATATTGAATAAAACTTGATAGCCATCATCGCACAGTTGGCTTACACTGATCAGGTTATATTTCAAACCATTCACAAATGCAACACGTATGAACTTGACTTGTCCATTGTTCAGAACACCGTATCCCTCAGTCTTTCCACAACCATCATTTCCAAAAGTAATAGAGGGTCCATCAGAAATGGTGAACTCCTCCAGCAGGGTCTTACATCCGGTCATCGTCCTGCTAGCAGCACTGTCAAGATACCAGATATATTTCTTTCGATCGCCCTGCACATCCACCAGATATTATCAGTTAGATTTGGGAACCCATCGACTGATGGGTTCACTGGACCCTCCCTTATAGGTCCCTGGGGCAATCTGGTTTAGTTCACTTTCTTCAACAGTGGTCTTAGTTGAAAAAACCACTGGGGTTGATAGTTTTGAAACCTTTTTCTTTTTCTCAACTGGAGAAATAGATTTAACTTTCTTTGCAAAAGGTTTTGTATTTTGTCTAGGGCCAGATGAAGTACCCTCAATAAAGTTTAATCTTGCATTAAAACTTTGAAATTGACGAGTCAGTATTTGAATCTGGCTCTCTAACCTGGACAAAATATTTTCATCAGATGATACCTTAGCATTTCCAGTTCTAGGCTTAGGTAGGGGATTGGTCTGAGGCAAAGGTTTATTCCGATAAACCTCTTTAACTGGAGCAGTCATCTGGAATGCTCCAGTCTTAACCTCTAGGGATTGAACTGGGAAAATATTGGCCTTGGGAGTTACAGGCTCATCATAAACAATGGTGGGCCTGAACCCCTCTGGTAATCGATCAATTACTGGTATTAATGATGCTACATGAGTATTTCCATCTAAATATGCACGTTTTTGAGCAGGAAATTGATTTACTCCAACATCATATGGCTTTCTGGTTTCTAGCCATGATTTAATCACCAGTTTTTCTTTCTCTAAAATGACTTCAAGATCTTATTTTTCTTGAATCAATTGTTCAGTTACCAGAACCTGGGCTTGAAATGCCAGTTCAATGTCTTGAAGTTCTTTCAATTTTGATTTTAAAACAGTAATTTCAAAAAAATCTGTTTCCAGACCATTTACACAGTCAGATCTAACAGTTTCAACAAATATTAAATTAGAATTAAGAGCTTCAGCGATGTCCAGTTTTAATTCTTGGTCAGTTGCAGTGTCATAATCACTAACCTTTTTAATAACTATGTCCACCCATCGTCCAGATGTGACATCCTCCTTCACCAGGTGCTCTTCGTCTGCCAGAGCCATGTAGCAGCAATCTCTTTCTTCTTCTTCATCAGCAGATGAATCATCAGAAGGAACCCATTTCTCTTCAGTTGTTGCGATCATGCACATATTATTGTTTTCCATTTGTTGTGCCATGAGAGCAATCTGGGCCTTAAGCTTTTTATATTTCAATTTATAGCTATCATCAGGCTTATTATTTGAAGAAAATGGACCAGGCTTGGATACAAACTGGCTGGACCTGCAATCTTTCATGAAATGACCCTTTTTGCCACACTTAAAGCATGTCAAATTGGTCTTATCAGTTGAAGAACTGGATACAAATTGTCCAGATGGCCTATTTGCTCTTGCTTTGAAACGGTTAAACGTTTTAACAATCATTGCAACAAGGTCATCATCATCAGTTTCATCACAACAGTCTGGAGAGATTTGACTGGCTTCTCCAAAATCCATGAGTTCAGACACCATCTTCTTCATAGAAAATACATTCTCAGAAGATATCAGTGCTGTACTTTGTGGTTCAGTATGACCAACCACAACAGGACTACTGGAGGCATGGTTATAAGCATCTTGTTCTGCCACCACTCTCTGAGCTTGATTTTTTTCAGTGTACCTGAAAGCTCCATAAAGAGTTGAGAGAGTGTGTGTGTGCAGAGTTTTACCTTGTCGTAAGACCAGGATCATGTGAGACCATTTGGTGGGCAGAATATCACAAAATTTCTCCAGAAGTATATCCTTGTCCTTCTCAACCCAAGACCTCTCAACTGGTTTATGATACTCATAAATCTGGTGTAAGTACCAGTGAGAGACTCATTAGGCTGAGCAAAAAATGACTCATACCTCTTGTTTAAGGAGACCTTTCTGGTGACAATGGTGTCATCTCCTCCTCCATGCTGATTTAAAAGTTCATCCCACATGGTTTTAGCACTAGGAAAAAAAGAACTAGTGTGGGAATTAGGGTTTATGGAACGGCCCTAAGGATATGTTTTTGAGAAGGGTGTCTAGATTCACCAATCTCCTCTCCTCTTCAGACCAATGTTCCTCCCTCTTTTCCATTCCTCTTCTAGATCCAGAAGGATCAAGAAGGGGATTGAGAGGTGATGTGGGGACATAAGGTCCTTCATTTAAGATTTTTCATCATGTTCCTCTCAATACCAGTGATATGCAATATCATCCTAGCCTTCCACGTACCAAACTCATCACTGTTCCCACTGAATTTAGGAACAGGATTATTTGAATAGTGCACATGCACGTGTGGAGAAGCAGAAGTTGGAGGAGGAGGTGGTGGATTAGTGTTATTAACAATAGGTGGTTCATTATTTTGATCATTAACATTAACATTAGGACCGGGACCAAAATTAAAACTTCCTTGTGTATTTTCAGGGGTGGCCATCAAAGAAGCAGATCTAGGCAATGTTTAGCCTTCTGCTCTGATACCAAATGCGAGGTCCCAAATACGATGGTTAACCCCGAAAGTGTATAATACAACAAGTCTAATAATCACTAGAATAGACTAGTATTACTTAAATATAAATGCAAGTATATAAATAAAGTAATACACGACTTAAAGCAATAAACAAGTAAAGTGGAACATTATGTATTTTTCAAGGTGTATTTTATTTATGATGTTAAATAAAATACAAGGTTGTGCGGAATCAAGATAATACAAATAAGTTCTATCCTAACAACCTATGAATTACAAATGATCTATATTTGTCAAATAACTCTTTTGGATCGAGATACTTAAAGTTGTGAAGTATCCCTGTTTAAGATCGAGAGTATTTAGACAAATTCACTCTAATGCTAAATGTATGCTTTAAAAGTGTTTTTCACAAAGAAATGACTTTGTATTTATAGGCAACAAAATTCACCAGTCAATTTTGTGCCGTACAAATATGGTTGCATGCATCTAATGAACCGACAAGAACATTAAATGCATTGGTTAATGGTACAAGGATAAAGTCACATCAATATGACTTTATTCTTTTAACCAACCACCTTTACACACGTATAAACTTTGGTAAAGAACAAATGGAGTGTTCTTTGGAAAGTGTGTAAAGGCAAAAGTCAATTCCTCGATATCAGTGTTCAGACTTGTAAGGTCTAGAACACTGACAATCCTCCAGTGTACAGATCTGGTAAGACTTCCAGTGGACTCTGCCATTTGTCAGTCTTCTTTATTCTGACTTCAGTCTTTGACTTCAGTGAGAACGTCTTCAGTAGAGTAGATCTGGACTGGGGTAGAGTCCAGTGAGCTAATCTGGAGAATACTCCAGATTTCCTATACAAGTATTTGCTCACTGGTCTTCCATTATTTCTGGACAAATCTTCAGAGGGACTCCAGATTCCAAGTCTGGAGTAGGTCCAGTAGAACACATTTCTGGACAGATCTTCAGTAAGGCTCCAGTAGTCGAGTCTGGAACAAGTCCAGTAAATCTGGACCTAACAGGTATTACCGGGGCAGGGATCGTCCTCAAACGATATTGAAAATGTTTTTATGACAATAATTTAAAAAGGCATCCATCTTGATTTCGCTCAACAATACGCTCAGATTGCACAAAAATGAAGTTCAAATCCAAATTAGTTGATTAAATAACCGAGACTCAAACAAAGCACCAACCCCGTACCCGTCAAGTTAATAACATCATTTGACTCTCTTGCTTAAACTAGTTTCGTTATAAAGACCGGTACCCCAAGACATCTTTTATAACTTCCCTAATCAAACAATTGGTTTGGTTATTAAAATAACAGTTATACCTATCGATTGTACCCAACCGTAAACACATTCCTTCATATTATCAAGAACGATAATCTACCGTACCCGTCATAGACCCAATCGTTTGTACCCAAACAATCAAAATGAAATATATGAAATCAATAGTTACCATTAAAGACACACATAAACCACCAATCAATTCAAGATAAATAATAAAAAAGAAATACGCTAAGATCTCGATATAACGTTAAATGAAATCAACATTGAATTATAAAATCGTGCAATCTTTACATATTGTCTCACTCCATCAAGATGGATGATGAAGCGATTAGCCACTCATATTAAAATAAGAATAACAAAGAAAATATGAAGAAATCATTGTTACCGAATGATAATAATTGAAAGCTACGAACGAAATTGATCCAATCGTGTTTGAAAACCTAAAATATGATGAATAGATGAAAATATCTCTGAAAAAGGCTTCAAAAAACGGCTGGGAGAAGAGAAGAAGGGTTTTGGGATACTTTTGCATGCTATTTATATGCCTCCAAAAATCTGCCAGAATCGGACCCAGTTGCGGCGCAACTATGTTTGACTCGTGAGTTGACTTTGACTTTCATTGACCAAGGCTGGCTTGAACTTGAATGCATTGCGGCGCAACTGAGGGAGTTGCGGCGCAACTTATTCTTTGTAAGTCCCCTGGTACGGATCGTCAATAGCTTGATCCAGTTATCAAGAGGTGCGGAATCCCTCTCTATAACTTGGTGATCAACAAGAAAGCCCCTAGATCATCTCCAGCCTCGTAGATCTTCTCCGGGCTAGAGAAACAACCTTTGATGACTTTAACCTGCAATACCTGCTTGATAATTCGACAAATGTTCAACCCTAAACTCTGTTAGGGTTCGGTTTATATAGGTAACACCAGACATGGGCTTCAGCATGGCCTCGCAAACCCAGCCCAGCCGGTCACTTTTACGAGGTCGTAACTGTGATTGGCCTCTTATATGTCCCTGCAAATACGGGGTCGTATTACCTATATGATCGACTCGTATTTAACTCAGTAAATACGGGGTCGCATTTCTTCTGTATGAATTGCGAGCTCGCAATTCATACTTAGCAGATTTACTATACATTCAATACTTAAACTTAATCTAGTATTCTATGCATAATACTAAGTTCATTAATGACAATCACATTACAAAGACATATAACAATATAAGCCCAAACAATCTAGACTGCTATTGACATAGACGTGCACTTACAGACTCCCCCTTGGCAATAGCTTCTAGACGTTAACATATCTATGTCTTCGTCTTGTCTTTGTCATTAATCTACTTCCTCTGCTTCTTCTTATCAGCCTTCTTCTTCTGAACTTCCTCTGAATCATCTGCAGCCTTATAGAAATCACAGTCTGAATGTAAGCCGATCTTCAAGCACAAACTCACTGTATTTCTATATCGCAACGCTGGACCCTGAAAATCTTTTGGAAACCAAATATTAACACTGTTCAGCTTCAGCAGATCTTTCTTACAGAAGTTCACTAGATGCAAAGGCTCATAAATCCTGACAATCTCATAGTAATGATCACCATACATCACAGCTTCATACGTCTTACTATCAAAGTACCAGCCTATCATATTATCCAATAAGTCCTTCTTTGTCTTCGGATCTATCTTTGATTTATCCTTGACCATCTTGCCTTCCTGTGGATGATACTTTCTCTGAGATGGATCCTAGATCTTCATATCTTTCGCTATAGACCTAGCAATATAATTTCCAAACTCAGATCCACTAGGATTGATTAGTTCTAGCCTAGCTAAGCACCAAAAATCAACATCAGTAAGTGAGTTGATGGCTTCTTCGTTATAGTCCAAATACTGCACTTCGTCTGTTCTCCTGATAATGAGTAGTCTCAACTCATCATCCCAATGAAAACTCACGATTCTTGAACATGCAGTAGTAGCGTAGGCTTCAACCTTCTCTCCCTGAATCTTGTCTTTATATCTGATAGGTTTATGCGATGCCTCATACTTAGCCATGTTTTTCTTCCAAGTAATAACCCAATCTGTTCTAGTATCAACAGGCTCTGTATGTTGCACATCAGGATCTTCAGCAATTGGTTCTTGCATGACTGGAGCTTCTGGATCTTGGACTTGTTCAGACCTGTCCATTCTATCAAGCTTCGCTCTGAAGTCATCAATACTAAACCCTTTGCGCTCAGCATCTTTATCCACAAGCCTTGAAGCTGTAACTGGCATATCAACATCTGCGATATCCATCCAGCTCTCATTACCATAGATTATCTCACCTTCTTCCCTCATAGCATCAGTTGCCTTAGAAGACCCTACCATACCAGTCGCAATCTCATTCAGAGACTCTATTGCCTTGGTCAGATCTTCTTGATGCTTATTGCCTTTATCCTTTGCTGCATCCGGGTCTTGATTTGAATCATTATCTTTATTTTTCGAAAGCTCATCACCCTTACAGCCTAGATCTGGCAACAATTTCTTTTTCACCAGAAACTTCTCAAATAATTCAGTTAACTCTGATTGCATCACACAATCTTGCATGACATCTGCAATCTTAGTCATCTGTTCAGCTACTCTAACTACTCCTTTATTCGCTCTAGTAGCCGAACTTTCTGCTTGAGTAGCTTCACTACGAACCATGTCAAAGTTGGACATGAGAGTGTTAATAAAGTCTTGATGATTCTTTCGTTCATCATTAAGAGCTTTCTTTAACGTCTCAACTTCCTTTTGCTTTCTCAGCATCTCTTTCTCATGTTTTTTCTTTTGTTTCTCCAACTCATTAAACAAACTATTAACTCTAGCCTCTAACACCGTCATCTTTCCTTTCATGTCAGCCATACCAAACACTGGTGGTAAAATAGGAACTTGACGTGTAGTCGCTTCAGTTCTTGGTTCAGGATTAGGCACTGAATCCTTCATTGTATGAGTTGTAGACGGCCTTTCAAGATTTACAGTTGTCTTCTGAGATCTTCTTGATATCACTGTCTCTGCATGTGATTCAACTGATCTCCTAGACCTCTATTCAGGAACACTGCTTGATACTTCTGGAGCCTTGATCGTCTCATCTACTCCACCATCAGCAGTTTTCTCCTTGACTTTCAATTTGATAACAGTTTTCTTCTTTGGAGCTGGTACCTCTTCAACTTCTGGCACCTCAGATTCCCTAGAAGACTCTGCTCGTTTCCTTTTCTGACCTGAATCAGATGAAACTTTCTTTGAAGCACCTTCAGAAGCACTATCAGCATGCTCAACAGTATCTTCATGTACTTCTGCTTCCTTTTCAAGATTCACATCTCTCTCGACTATCACCTCTTCTGTGCCTTGAACCTGTGGTTGTGCTATGTCACCCATTTGCACATCTGGCATCACCATCTGTAGAGGAACTGGATTAGCTACTGGCTCATGTGGAACAATCTCAGTCCTGAATCTGGCAAACTCTTCAGCTGTAGGTGGATTAAACTTAATATCCACTAGAGCTCCAAATAAAGGAATATCTTGAGCACCTTGATCACCATCAAAGCGACTCTTAAGCTCATCATATGCCCTTTTTACAATAGATGTCACTTCCAGGACCGACTTAGTAGCTGGCAGATTAGGAACATGATGATTGATAATCATTATAACGAATCTAGGATAAACCATAAAGCTATGCCCTTGCCTGGCAGTTGTTTGTTTCCACAATTCGTTGAAGAAATACTTAGAAAAACTATACGGTTTGTTGTATACCAGACCAACCATCTGAGCTTGAGATTCTTGATTAAGCGTATCCCATCCGGTTCTTCTACTACACAAACTAACCAACAATACGTGCGCTAAGTATCTCCATCTTCCAAAGAATCCGCGCTTCTTCAATGTTCCCACATTCAAGTCATCAATATATCCCATCCTAGTAAATCCTCCAACAATAACCTCTCTACTAAAGGTAGTGGGTCCATTCTCTCTTCCTTCTTGATCTACTGTACCTAACTTCAAGATATCAATAAGATCGGAAGTTGAGAACTTAATGGTCTTGCCCGCAACCACTGTTTCAATCCATTCCTGAGTAGCATTCTTCTTATGTCTTGCATTTTCCCAGAACTCTATCAGGTATGATTCATGTAGCACAGGTGAGTGAGTAAGAATGTAATTAATTCTTGACCGCTTCAAAAATCTGAAAATATCATGATAATACTCTGTTCCATCTTGATTCTCGTCCAAATTAATTAGAAAGTTATGACGTGATACAAATTCTATTGCCATTTCTGTAATCAATAACAAATAATTAATTACTCAAATAGACATAAAAATTCATATGCATAACATACACAACTAAAATTATCCCGGTAATTTAGTCATAAATAGATTAACTCATTTTCAAATATTTATTAACATAAACTTTTGAAAATCTGTTAAATTAACTTAAATTATCCCTGTAATTAAGCTAAAGGTAAATTAACTCATTTCAAATTTTTATAAGAATAAACTTTTGAAAATCTGTTAAATTAACTTAAATTATCCCTGTAATTAAGTTAAAGGTAAATTAACTCATTTTCAAATATTTATAAGAATAAACTTTTGAAAATCTGTTAAGTCAAAAATACGAGGTCGTATTTTAAGGTCAAAATACGGTCAACCAAACTCTAAAATACGATGTCGTATTTTCCAAGGTCAAAATACGGTCAACCAAACTCTAAAATACGAGGTCGTATTTTAAGGTCAAAATACGGTCAACCAAACTCTAAAATACGAGGTCGTATTTTAAGGTCAAAATACGGTCAACCAAACTCTAAAATACGAGGTCGTATTTTAAGGTCAAAATACGGTCAACCAAACTCTAAAATACGAGGTCGTATTTTAAGGTCAAAATACGGTCAACCAAACTCTAAAATACGAGGTCGTATTTTAAGGTCAAAATACGGTCAACCAAACTCTAAAATACGAGGTCGTATTTTAAGGTCAAAATACGGTCAACCAAACTCTAAAATACGAGGTCGTATTTTAAGGTCAAAATACGGTCAACCAAACTCTAAAATACGAGGTCGTATTTTAAGGTCAAAATACGGTCAACCAAACTCTAAAATACGAGGTCGTATTTTAAGGTCAAAATACGGTCAACCAAACTCTAAAATACGAGGTCGTATTTTAAGGTCAAAATACGGTCAACCAAACTCTAAAATACGAGGTCGTATTTTAAGGTCAAAATACGGTCAACCAAACTCTAAAATACGAGGTCGTATTTTAAGGTCAAAATACGGTCAACCAAACTCTAAAATACGAGGTCGTATTTTAAGGTCAAAATACGGTCAACCAAACTCTAAAATACGAGGTCGTATTTTAAGGTCAAAATACGGTCAACCAAACTCTAAAATACGAGGTCGTATTTTAAGGTCAAAATACGGTCAACCAAACTCTAAAATACGAGGTCGTATTTTAAGGTCAAAATACGGTCAACCAAACTCTAAAATACGAGGTCGTATTTTAAGGTCAAAATACGGTCAACCAAACTCTAAAATACGAGGTCGTATTTTAAGGTCAAAATACGGTCAACCAAACTCTAAAATACGAGGTCGTATTTTAAGGTCAAAATACGGTCAACCAAACTCTAAAATACGAGGTCGTATTTTAAGGTCAAAATACGGTCAACCAAACTCTAAAATACGAGGTCGTATTTTAAGGTCAAAATACGGTCAACCAAACTCTAAAATACGAGGTCGTATTTTCCAAGGTCAAAATCGGTCAACCAAACTCTAAAATACGAGGTCGTATTCTGAAAGTCAAACCAGTCAAAATAAATTGACATTTACGAGGTCGCAAATCTGGGCTAGCAAACCCACTTTTACGAGTCCGTCGCACTGTTCATCTTCCCCAACGCGATTTCGTGATTTACCCAACCAAAACTGGTAAAAATTGTTTCTTTATATTCGTATTCAAACGATAAAGATACCTCAACCCTTAGTTTTACCCAGAAAACATCAAAATCAAAGAAAATATGGAAACCTAATTCGAAAATTTTGAAACCCTTTTTCTTGATTTTCTTGTTGCATGGTTAACTACTGGACGATTAGATAGTATACCTAGATTCAGAATTTCAAGATGAACACAAAAATATCAATCAAAAACTCTCGATCTAATTGTACATATCAAATCTCAAACGGGGTAGCAAAGTAGTATTTTCGGGGTCGTAAAGCTTAATTTTGAGAAAATAAAATGTGAGGTCGTGTTTGGCTAAAATGGGTTTATATACCCACTTGACCCGAATGGATCTGGGTCAACCCGGCCCAATTACGAGGTCGTATTTGAAGGTCAAAATGGTCAACCAAACTCTAAAATACGAGGTCGTATTCCTGTACGAGGTCGTATTTTAAGGTCAAAATACGGTCAACCAAACTCTAAAATACGAGGTCGTATTTTAAGGTCAAAATACGGTCAACCAAACTCTAAAATACGAGGTCGTATTTTCCAATTTGGTCAAAATCGGTCAACCAAACTCTAAAATCGCATCGTATTCTGAAAGTCAAACCAGTCAAAATAAATTGACATTTACGAGGTCGCAAATCTGGGCTAGCAAACCCACTTTTACGAGTCCGTCGCACTGTTCATCTTCCCCAACGCGATTTCGTGATTTACCCAACCAAAACTGGTAAAAATTGTTTCTTTATATTCGTATTCAAACGATAAAGATACCTCAACCCTTAGTTTTACCCAGAAAACATCAAAATCAAAGAAAATATGGAAACCTAATTCGAAAATTTTGAAACCCTTTTTCTTGATTTTCTTGTTGCATGGTTAACTACTGGACGATTAGATAGTATACATAGATTCAGAATTTCAAGATGAACACAAAAATATCAATCAAAAACTCTCGATCTAATTGTACATATCAAATCTCAAACGGGGTAGCAAAGTAGTATTTTCGGGGTCGTAAAGCTTAATTTTGAGAAAATAAAATGTGAGGTCGTGTTTGGCTAAAATGGGTTTATATACCCACTTGACCCGAATGGATCTGGGTCAACCCGGACCAATTACGAGGTTGTATCTACACAAGGCCCAATCGACCAATTACGAGGTCGTATTCTGCATCTTGCTAATTACGAGGTCGTAAAACTTCCTGCACAATTTAAAATCAAAATTTCGTCAAACTTTCTGAACAATTGATCAACGATTATCACAGACATCCTGGAAACATGAAAATTTAAAAGATTAAACTTGTAAGCATCAAATCTTCATCTTTTCCTCGATCTTCGTCTTAACCTGAAAAGTTAATAAACTTACACAAAATTCTTTAACTTTTCAACGATCAATCTTTCCAAAACTTTCTCGAATTTAGCTTTCCCGAACTATACCACTTGCAACAATTCTTATTTCTAACCAGTTATAAAATTGATTCTTCATTCTTATATCTCCCCCTCAATTTTATGACAAGGAAATATAACGATGATTTCACATCCTCAATTTTATGATTGGTACTTTGATTAGTCATCGTTAAAACCATCATTCTTATGTACTCCCCCTCAATTTGTGACTCGGATACATAACTATGATTTTATAATCAGAGCAATAGACATACAAAATTTACACATTGATTAACTACGTCATATTTTTATGACATGTTTTCATAACTATATGATATAAATAATCAATGTTTAAACCTTTCACATTCATATATGTTTCTATATCTAAGGTAGCAAAAACCTTTCATATTCAAACAATATATCTATGTCTAAGGCATAAAATATTAACTATGTAGCCTTTTATATTCAAACATGACATTTCTATGTCTAAGGCATAATATAGTCAATAACCTTTCATATTCACTTAACGTCTATGACTAAGATTTTCTGGATCTTCTTCATTCACATTAAGTCTATATCTAAGGATTTATTTAAACCTTTTACATTCACATTATGTCTATGTCTAAGATTTTAATAATCTTCTACATTCACCTAATGTCTATGTCTAAGGTTTCACAAGTATGAAGTTGATAATCTTTCGTATTAAAATAAAATTATTTCTATATCTAAGATCTTCAACTAATAGAAATACAACTATCATCATCTGTAATTACTATATAAATAATAAAAACCTGATAATCTTAGTTTTTGATAGCAAAGTTTTGAATATTTCAGTCTTTTGCTTAGAAATCCTTCCTTTGGATCGACTTCTCTGCAAATACACTGAAAAATAATCATTTCGAGACAACAAATATAATTGCCATACCCAAAACTTTTATCCTCTGAAACTTCAGATTTGAGAAGCAAACTTCAAACTCTCTGTATCGTCATAAAAATCAACTAATGCACCATAGCTTGTTGTAGTTCTCCCCCTCAACAATAAATCTCTCCGAATTAAGCATATCTCCAGTCCTTGCTCGCCTTGCCTAACCGGCATGTGATAGAGAGGTAAAATTTCCAACAATCTATCCAGAACGAGTTGACTCCCAGGAAAACCAGAAACTTTGAAACTTGAATCACAAATTTCAGGAACATGGAACCTATTTCAAAAGAAATTCTTTGTCTCTAAGTCTCAATGTCTTGATTTATGGAAACATATATAAATCATTTGTGCTTCCTTGTGCTAATACCTGCACAACTAAGCTTACACAAACGAGATAAAAATGATAATGTTATTCTTCATTATTTCATTACTATAATATACGATAGTAACCACTTAATTTAGAACTACATTCTTCATTTTCTTCTCCAAATTTGTTATTCTTTACTATCATAAGTCATAAGCATATGACATTATCTTAGTCTAGAACTACAAATATTCAATCACTTGAACCTTAAAAACACCTGTCTTATTATTCTATGGATACTTATCTAGAATCTTAAGAACCCTGTCTTATTATTCTATGGATACTTATCTAGAATCTTAAGAACCCTGTCTTATTATTCTATGGATACTTATCTAGAATCTTAAGAACCCTGTCTTATTATTCTATGGATACTTATCTAGAATCTTAAGAACCCTGTCTTATTATTCTATGGATACTTATCTAGAATCTTAAGAACCCTGTCTTATTATTCTATGGATACTTATCTAGAATCTTAAGAACCCTGTCTTATTATTCTATGGATACTTATCTAGAATCTTAAGAACCCTGTCTTATTATTCTATGGATACTTATCTAGAATCTTAAGAACCCTGTCTTATTATTCTATGGATACTTATCTAGAATCTTAAGAACCCTGTCTTATTATTCTATGGATACTTATCTAGAATCTTAAGAACCCTGTCTTATTATTCTATGGATACTTATCTAGAATCTTAAGAACCCTGTCTTATTATTCTATGGATACTTATCTAGAATCTTAAGAACCCTGTCTTATTATTCTATGGATACTTATCTAGAATCTTAAGAACCCTGTCTTATTATTCTATGGATACTTATCTAGAATCTTAAGAACCCTGTCTTATTATTCTATGGATAACCTAATCTAAGGTCTTTAGAATGATTAACTAGGCTTATAAGTTTGTTGGAATACCTTATATCCTTCATTATGCAAATTTATATAGATTCCGTTTCTAAAGTCACTTGTTTTTAACTCTGTAAAAACATCTAACTGAAACCTAATCTCTTATATTGTTGCGAACGAAACATAATTTTTTCCTTCAAAATATGTTCTCATGAAACTTTGAATTTCATGTAAACTTTGGATAACATGATCATAAGAAAACTTTGATGATTCCTAAAATTTTCCGCCAAAACCGTATTGACAACGGATAAAAGTTGACCTAAAATTTTTCGAACGCTACCAAAATTTCAATTCTTCATGTTTATCCTATTTTAAGATCCTTGGCAAAAATTACAAACCATATGTAATACTCTTATGATTACCTTATCATACCAGTATTTATCATAATAAAGAACTAGAGCAGAAGATATATGCTGGTATTTATCTTTGTTTTGCATAAAATGACTTATACAACTCTGTGTATTTGTCCTTCTTGCTTTCATTGTGAGATCTTGCTTGACAACCTACAAAAGCAAACTTTTGTCCTTTGTCCTGCACATCTCAACAAACATAATCATATCTTCTCAAATTAATAACATACAATCTGAAGAAATGAATTAAAATATCAAAATAAAAATGAATATACTTAACAATTTATTATTAACCTAAGTTACGTTAAGGTCTATAATTCACCGTTAAGCACTTTCATTCTTCGCACATAACATATCAAAATTATTTAGAATCTCTGTTCCAAATCTTTTTGATTCAAAAATCTTTTAAAGATCAAATTCAAAACTATGAACAACTCTGTGTTCATTCTAATGAAAATCTTCTTTCTAAGATATAAAATGATTCTTTTAAAGATAAAATTCAATACTATGAACATCTTTGTATTCATTCTTAAGAAAATCTTCTTTCTAAGAATCAATGCAAAAGCATTAACTAAATATCTGTTTATTGAAATTAACAACTCTGTGTTCTTTTCCTTAAACCTATATTATGTTAATGTGACATACTTTCTTTTAGCTTTTGATCACAACACTATCGCTTAACTACGCTACTCGTTTATTCAATGTTCCATAAGAACGTAGTTGAGTCCTCTTGGAAACTAGATTCTATTTTGACTCTGTCTCTCGTGCAATAGGAACTTTTATTTTACAACAACAACAACAATTAAACATTTCATGAAAAACATAATACACACACACACACACACATACACATACACTAAACATAAACGAATAACATAGTTATAAGAGCTAAAGTTACTGCTGATTAGATCAGATTAACATGTTACATAAGCCTACTAGCGAGAAATAATTCTCTTATTATTAGTTATGAACAGTGATCCAAAAACGATTACCAATATGTTTGTCCTCTTAAACACTCGGTACTTCCAGTTTCCTTTGGGTTTGTGACACTTTCGACATACCCTGGCCAAGGACAGTCACCATGTAACCCGAGTAGCTTAATATGTCACTTAATCATGTTTGCAAACTTATGTGCCCCATATTCAGATACACTCTCACAATCGACACAGGCACTAAGATTAAGACATTTGGTGAGTAAAGTGAGAAAGTCTTTAAGAATCAAGTCAGCGGTGACAGGTCGGTGATTCCTCACGCACAAAGCGACTTAACTTGACTCACGTACGGAAATATACTCAACATTGCATAATGCTAAGTACTTGCATATTTGTGACATAATTTTTAAAAACTTATGAAAACCCGTGACTTTCGATGAGACCCGTGTAGCGAACTTTCTGACAACCTATCCCAAGTTAGAAGCTTTAGGTAGGCTACGTATACAAAGACACCCCAAGGACTTACTTGTTCGAATCTCAAAGGCCACATTAGCTTCATATTTTCAACAGATTTATTTGATATTTGCATATCTTGTCACAAATATACATCCGAAAAAGCAATACATACACATATATGTACCCGAGACCTTCTTTATAAAGACCAAATATACATAATTACAATGCAAGATCTTTCATAAGATTTAAAGGACTTGTCTATTTTAAGAACAAGCATTCTCAGCCATATATCTGAATACGTTTCCCATAAGAACATTGTATACATTTAAGTTCAGATTAAAAGGAAACTTTGGTACTTTGTGCCTATCGATACATCATATAATGGTATCACTGAACTGAGCATTTTAAAGTACAATTAAGTAGGCTTAAAAGCTAAAGTATCGTCACGTCTATTCATCTTGATGCAGTGACCTTACTCTATTTATTATTTTCTTTTTCTTTCTGGTTTTTCTCATTTTTATTTTGTTTTTCTGACACTATATGACACACATACATTATGACACAAACACTGACTCATTTTACAAAGTTCCTTTTGAGAGACACGGTCACTATAGATTTCTCATTCCAATCAATTGGACTAACAACTCGAAACGAGTTCGATCGAAAGCCTTAGTGAACAGATCAGCAAAACTAAAGTCACTCGGCACTTTTTCAAGGACTATTAGTTTCTTTTTAGCACAATCACGAATAAAATGAAACCTTATGTCTATGCGCTTAGTCCTACTGTGCTTAACAGGATTATTGGTTATGGATATAGTGGATTTACTATCTGTCTTTATGAGAGTACAAAGGAAAATCTAACCGTGAAATTCAGAGCCGATGAATGAGTATTCACTTGCTGTATGTAATCGGATCTCTCCCCTAAGAAAAACATCCACTGATGTCTACTTCCTCAAGAACACCAATTTCTTCATCCCTGTGATTAAACTAGTGCACTTTTGGAACTGACATATAACATAATCAACAACCTCAAGATATGCCATCAAGCTTGTCTCAGCTTCGGCGACATCTTTGTTCTCAGCTCTTACTGGTTCTGATGATTCAGGTTCCTCTTCTACCCTCTGTTGAACACTACCATGATCATTGGCACATACCATAGGATCAAATGAATTATCAGTAAGATCGTTCATTTCTTCATCAAGGTCGTGAATTATTGCCATGAATGCATGATTCTGAACATCGTTAATAGTCGAACCCCAATTATATGTACCATCAGATTGATATCCAGAATTCTGACTCACTATAGAACCACTTTGATTGAAGTTCTGACGGCCTGTAGCTGAATTGTTATCCCGTCTTGGTCTCTGACACTCTCTTGCAAAATGTCCAAAACCATCACAGTTAAAACACTTCACTTTGGCTTTATAAAACCCTACTTTGCCATCCATAACCTTCCTTCCGGTTCAATCTGTGAAACGCTAAACTCTCAATGTTAACATAGCTAATTGCCAGTTCAGATCCATTTCTTCAAAGTCATCTGGATCAACTTGCTTGTAATCCTCCCTAACCAATTCAGGATCAGTTAGTTTTCCTCCAATTAATTTTTCATGAGCAGACACAAATGAAGCGAGCATGCCCAATTGTCCCTCAGCAGATCTTATGCTCATCGGCATCCCTGTGTAACCCGAGCTTGGAGAACTACTACTCTGAACCCCATTTTGCACTACCATGGCTGATTCCGGAGAAATTACATACATCAAGTTGCTGTCAGAATCCATTGACATCTTCATCTTGTTATTCTCTCCACTGTAGAAGACAGTAATCCTTCCACTTGGAGATTTTCCAGAAGCAATACTAGGCTTTTCAACTTTGGGCGGTGAATTGGCCTTTCCGGTTTCATGATCCATCAGAATTAATTGATTCAGCAAAGCTTGATAGTTTGCGGGTAACTGAGACGTCATTTTCTCCGAGCTAGTAAAGTTCACGAACTGTTCAAAAATAAACAAGGTCGTAAAAGTTTACGAGGTCGCAAAGAAAAACGAGGTCGCAATTAGTTACTCGAGGTCGTAATTGACCTGGTGAGGTCTTAAAGAGCTCACGAGGTCGCAAACGAAATACGAGGTCGCAATTGAACTGGCGAGGTCGTAATTTGCTACCCAGGTCGTAAATAGAGCTGGATGAGGTAATACGAACCCGCGGGGTCGCAAACGATGCTGAAACCTTTAATACTCTTGAATTCGAAACCCTAATACCCAAAACACCTTCGACTGCTGTAATTGTCAGACTACTACTCTCTTCTTTCTGCAAATCTGATGAGATCTTCTTATGCCAAGATAGGGTATAGAAGGTACTCCTGATTTCCCTCCAAATTTTTGCCGCCAAAATACTCTTTTTTTTTTTTTTTACAACAACAAAAAAGTCTTCTGTTACAACATAAACATAAGAATTCTTCAGATACAACAACAAGGAGTCTACTGATACAATAACAACATAAGAGTCTTCTGATACAACAACAAAAGAGTCTTTTATTGGAAACTTACCCTATATTTCTTCAGATAACTTTCTTCAACACTGTGATCAAAGTCTTCTGATTAAACAACTTGAAACGCATAAGAAACCTCTTCTGGGTGTGGACTAGAACTGCTGCTGCTTGTATATGGGAGGTCGTAATTTCAGAACAATTACGAGGTCGCATCTTACTTGTTCTTTACGAGGTCGCAATTCAAAAACCTATTGTGAGGTCGTAAATTCTACCAGGTAGCAAAACATCCCGATTAGCATCTATTTCGAACGATATCAACTTTTCTTCTTCCAAAACCCTAATTCGTTCCCAATATGAAAAGCCACGAATCTGGGTCTGCCTCAGCATGCAAAACTAATCAGATCTTGCTTTCGTCGTTACAAGGCTTTAACACTATAAAGCGTGTAAGGAGGAAAACACAATCTAATATAGTTTCACACGATCAGATCTCAACAATAGAGATTTCGGTCGTAAACTCCATGGAAAAATCACAGCAAGACGACCAGATCTCAAAACAAATGTTTTCGGTCGAGAACTCCGTGAAAGAATCACGGCTAGACGACCCTAAACAAACGTTGTCTATCACCAACAAGCTATAACCTTCCGGTATTTAAACCAAGAGGCTCTGATACCAATTATAAGTCCCCTGGTACGGATCGTCAATAGCTTGATCCAGTTATCAAGAGGTGCGGAATCCCTCTCTATAACTTGGTGATCAACAAGAAAGCCCCTAGATCATCTACGGCCTCGAAGATCTTCTCCGGGCTAGCGAAACAACCTTTGACGACTTTAACCTGCAATACCTGCTTGATAATTCGACAAATGTTCAACCCTAAACTCTGTTAGGGTTCGATTTATATAGGTAACACCCGACATGGGCTTCAGCACATCGGCCTCGCAAACCCAGCACAGCCCGTCACTTTTACGAGGTCGTAACTGTGATTGGCCTCGTATATGTCCCTGCAAATACGGGGTCGTATTACCTATATGATCGACTCGTATTTAACCCGGTAAATACGGGGTCGCATTTCTTCTGTATGAATTGAGAGCTCGCAATTCATACTTAGCAGATTTACTATACATTCAATACTTAAACTTAATCTAGTATTCTATGCATAATACTAAGTTCATTAATGACAATCACATTACAAAGACATATAACAATATAAGCCCAAACAATCTAGACTGCTATTGACATAGACGTGTACTTACATTCTTCTGCTTTTCAGTTGCGGCGCAATTGGAAGAGCTGCGGCGCAACTTAACTTTCTGGAATTCGGTTGCGGCGCAATTGTCCTTCTTCAGCTTTGACTTTTGTTGACTTCCTGCACTCTTCATCCAAATGCTTCCGAAATCCTCCGTTAGCACTTACTTCACCTGAACAATATCGTTTTCTCCAGATTTACGCTTAAATACCTGTCAGTAACCTGAAACACTAACAAATACCATAAACGCACCAAATGTATACAAAAATGACTCATAAACCATGCAAAATCAACTAAATACAATGTGGGAAATGAGTATAAAATACGACACATCACATCTAATGTGAATTTGCAGTTAAAAACATTATCATCTGTTTGTAGAGAGTATCTAAAGCAGTCTTCATGCTTATATCTTTTACTGGCTTTCCCATACTCAATTGATTCCCATAAATCAAAAATATACTTCTCGGGAACCACAACACCATTAGTTAATGCAACATGCTATGGATGATGGCTCAGGATCTCAGTAATGATTGGGAATTTGGAGGTAAATGGAATATGAAGTGCTTGATTTGCTTGCATTTTCATAGTAGCACCTTCTTGGAACATCACCATCTTGTTTTTATTATTTTTCTGAAAAATAAACTGACCAAATTTTAACCAGAAAGACATTTTAAACACAGAAAAATAAAAAAATACACCAACATTTGTTAAACACATTTATTCCACATTGACAATGTTTCGCACATATATTAAAAATGAGACAACAAAGGTAGTACACAAAGGCGTTCGATACCTTGTTTCTCACCCTAATATATATAAGAAACATGACAACATATAGAATCACATATGTAACACCCCAACTAAGGCGGAACAATAAGATGTACAGAAAGTCGAGTATTCAAAACAAAGGATTATAAATAACATTCACCATAGCTTTATTTAATAAAAGAATTTTACAAATGCACAAGCATGTGAACCAATCTCCAAGTACAATGCGTCCACCGCACTTAGATATTAAGTCCACGAGACAATTAACAAATACATGAAACGATATTCTACAATGATCAAGGCGGATTCCATTGCCCATCACAAGGTTTGATCTTTGACTCCAAAGTGCAATGCAAACAATCATGATGCATACGTTTCCTCAAAGCTAATGCTAAATCCTGAAAAGCATGAAGAAAAAGTGTCAACTACGAAAACGTAGTTGGTGAGTGCATAGGTTTGCAAGTAAACCTCGTTACATATCCATTTCAAAACAAACTTAGAAAATATATTATTTCATGTCAATTCACCCAAACCACATGACCGACAAAAATTCCCATATCAAACCATCAAGTTATTAAAATACCATAACGTCATTTCAAGGAGTTGAGAAATCCATGGTAAATTATAAAGTTCTCATTTGTCACATTTATCGTGAGAGAAAAATATATCGATCGATTAATCATTCATCATACCAAAACCATTCGGTCATCAATACTTCAATATCGCCAATTTCAACAACTTTCGAGATTCCATATAAGGTCCAATACCCAAACCGTATGTTCAATCCATAATATCCAACAATAAGTAATAATCAATAATATTTAGCCAAAGGCATAGTTCGATGAGTTTGTCTTGAGCCACTACTAAGGCCCTTTCACGTCCAAATAATAATAATGATGATATGTCCCGAAGATATGATAACAGTAGCACATGCTGTCAATCACGTGCAATAATAATAATAAAGGGGTCGTGCCATGGAGACGACCAATAATATATAAAGTAGATTAGAGCACCCCATGACCGACACCGTTGAAGGCGGCCACATAGGCGGCCAATCAACCTGTCGCCACTGATGTGAGTGAGGGGACGAATCCTAGTTGCGCAACTCTCTAACTACAGGCCTCAATGAGTTAATAGTAGTATACAGGGGACCACCATTTGACAGTACTCAAGCTCATCATGTATCATATAACACGTTGAACATACAATAACATTCCCATATCATCATCATTCGTTCAATATAGAGTTTTCATAAAAGAAAGCCATTTTAATTAATCATGCTTTTCACCCCGTAAGTAAAACACATAAAAGAGTTTGAAAGGGGGCTATGACTCACCTTGATATGCCGAGCATTATATCTACTTATCCAAAATGGGTACTTCCCATCTATAGCTTCCTTGATCATATATTCCATCATGGTCCTCAACCACATTTCAAAGCCAAGACTATCCCTACGAGAGGACTAATATACGTAAGTTCCTATCTTAAGCCATTACTTAGAAATGCCACTTTCATTATGTTGCTATCAATTGTGGGATCCAAGTGTATAGCTAATATTCGCATCATTCTGGTTGTAAAGATTGATGGTGTAAAAGGTTACTTTCATTATATACGTAGTTATAAGTTGTTAGAATTTCAGTAACTTGCCTTCATTTGTGGTTTCGTTTGGCATCTTAGGTTATCATATGGGAATACCATATTAAGTTATGTTCTCTTAAACATTATTGGATGTGTAACCAATTTTAATATTAAATAGCATTTGTGATATCACTTTTTAGTTTGGTTAACAGAATTACTTATGTCCATCTCACTTAACTATCTTTTGTTTTACTTTGATTACGCTTATCTTTCAAACTCACATACTTCTCGATATGTCTTAAGATTATCCGGGTTTATGAAATTCGTTTAAGGGTCATCACCAATTGGGCCTAAGTGTCATGGGCTTCATTTAGTTATTGGGCTTAACCTTATTTGGGCTGGATGCTTAATGGGTTATATTGGTTATTGGGCTTTCTGGTTTTTGGCCCAAGTGGGCCTGCTGATTTATGTTTCTTATGAGTTCACTAATTGGGCCGGCCTATCCCATTAACTCCTTAGTTCATTACATAGCCCATCCCCCAAGTTATTGATTTCCTTCAGAATTTTCTGTTTTTACTTCACATTTTTATGAAATGTTGGCTACTGTTTTGGGGTTAAAACGAATTATTTGGACCCTCCTGATTTTTATACAATAACCTATATGTGTCCACTTATTTTGTGAATTTTGGGTTAATTTATAAAGAATGTTTACTACCTCTAAATATTTTTACAAATGGAAGTGGTCAAAACAGTCACTGTTTTGCATACTCGAAAGTTTTATAAAAGTTCTTTGGGTTTTGATCTTAATAAAAATTCCATGATTTTATTTTAAGTTTAAAACACATTGTACTTACTTTACACCAAGTATGGCCTCCTGGAACCTTATGGATTAGGAGATAAAAATTGTTAAAGTTGATAAAATATTCAGACAAAAATGCAGTTTTGACCAGTTTTAGTAGAAAAATCATATCTTTTGTTTGGTTCAGTATTTTTGAGTGATTCTAGTTGGTGGTTAAATTTAACTCGTTTATCTACAACTTTTATTTTGACAACTTTCCCTGAACCGGTCGTCACATGCTCAGTTTATCCGCCCAAAGTGAAAACTGTGATTCTGTCAGATTGTATTTTGGTCCAACCAACCAACCAATGGCTTGGTTTGCTTACTTTGCACTCTAAATTACCACTAACATATTTGTATGACTTTAATATCAAATATACTGATTATAGCAGATTCAAAATCATCAATAATCCATCTCAACTTCCAAAATCAAAATCAATCAAAACTAGTGCAAATCTAAGCATGCATGTTTAGATCTAGCCATTACACATACAAACAAGCTATAAACTTTTATATCCTTTTTGAAAACTCCTTTTTATTGAAAAATCACAGATTATAATCTCATAAGATTCATTAAAAATCAGATTTAATCAAATCCTTAAACCCATTTAGCAACAAATCTTACAACTACTAACTCTTGGGTCTTGTTTGTGTTGAATCCTTGAATCCTTTCTCTAGATCTTTACATGCATGAACATGTGAGATAAGGATCTATCAACCTTGCCCTCATTGAGTTTAAATCAAGAAGAAAATCAAAGAAAACATTATTTTTGATAAAGATCTTTTAATATATACAAAAACAAGATAGATTAAACAAAGAGATGAAGATTTATACCCTTCTTGAACTCGGTTTTGAAGATGATTTTGGGCAGAAAATTTCGTGGCTTATGTGCTCCTAATAACCCTTAATCCAAGCTTGAAATAACCCTTAAACCTAGCTTGTATTAACCCTTGATTAATCCCTTGTAAATCCTTATTATTATAGTTGATTTAGTTAAGATTTAACCCTCATTTTTGGCTTGCTTGTTCACGAAAATGAAGAAGAGAAGGAGAAGAGAAAGTGCAGATTTTTGAGAGGAATAATGAGATTTTTGGGAGAGAGAGATGAGTGTGTGTGTTGGGAAGATGGAAGAGTGATTATGTTTGTGTAAGATGTTGGTGTGTAGTCTTGGACATGTTATGTCTTGGTGAAAGCAAAGATAGTGGACTAGCTACACACCCATTGGGTGTTTTCGGTTGAGAGGGAGAGGGAGGGGCCGAAATTATGTATAAAATGTTAAGAGGGTTATTAGTTTTTGTTAGTTGTTGAATATACATGTATATGTTGTATGTATAGGTTCATGTAAGGAAGTTTATTTACTAGTTATTTAGTTGTTTTCAAAACATATTGTCTAAGTGTATATATATATATATAGCCGTATGTATGTATGTATATGTTTGTATTTTTGTTGTGTCACTTAACTCATTGTATGTACATTTTGTATTTATATTAGACATATATATACTTATTATTATCATTCAAACACTTTTATGTGCATATTGGTTTATAAATATATTATGAGATAGTCATTTTATTTCCATGTCATATTTACTTAAATTGGCCTGGTGATTGAATTTTTGGACATTTTGTAAGATTTATTGGCTTTGTCACCAGTTGTGAGTCTTACATTATTATTTATATAACTTGACTTCTTGAAATGAAGTTTTTGGTTCATTGACATTTCATCAAGTTCAATTAGGACTAATTTATAGCTTGAGATTGTCTTGAATGATTATAGTTATTGTTTATGGCAAGTCTAAGATAGCTAGTCATCTATGGTATCTCATTGAACTAGAGGGCAATTATCACTATGCCTTAAATGGCTAGAAGATGTCTAGATAAGTCCAAGTGGATTGTCCTAGTCGGATTTTGAGGGTTGTTACAACATAAGTATTAATAGATAAGACAACAAAGGTAGTACACAAAGGCGTTCGATACCTTTCTTCTTACCCTAACACTTATGAAAAACTATATAGACAAACACAATGAACACATACATACATACACACAAGAAAAAAAATTTAATACAAATAAAAGAATAAAAAAAAACTTAGAATAAAAATGAAGAAAAAGAAAAAGAAACAGTTTTATGTATTTGCCGAGCAAAAACCTCGGCAAATAGCATGTTTTAAAAAAAAATTTGCCCAGAAAATGATAAGGATCAAAAATTGATTTTGGCAAAAATTTTGAAATTTTGTATGATTTTCCGAGCAAAAACCTCGGCAAACACGGGAATTGAGCAGATCAGGCAAACTTGAGTCAAGTCATCGAGTGTGGGAGTTAATTCTCGTAAGTGCCGAGCTCATACCTCGGCAAATGAGCATTTCAGATTAACTCCATTTTAATGTATGAAAATTTCTTTGAATTGAGCAACAAGAATGTTGTCAATTGATAAAGAAACATTTCAATGAAAAATATGTGCATTTGCCGAGCTCAGAGCTCTGCAAATGGATGGTTCAAGTCTTAGAAAAATTTGAAAAATAATTTGCACTGTTTGCCGAGCTCAGAGCTCTGCAAACAGTTGTTTCAAGACTTAGAAAAATTTGGAAGCCAAATGCACTGTTTGCCGAGCTCAGAGCTCTGCAAACAGTTGTTTTAATAAAAAAAAATTTGCCCAGAAAATGATAAGGATCAAAAATTGATTTTGGCAAAAATTTTGAAATTTTGTATGATTTTCCGAGCAAAAACCTCGGCAAACACGGGAATTGAGCAGATCAGGCAAACTTGAGTCAAGTCATCGAGTGTGGGAGTTAATTCTCGTAAGTGCCGAGCTCATACCTCGGCAAATGAGCATTTCAGATTAACTCCATTTTAATGTATGAAAATTTCTTTAAATTGAGCAACAAGAATGTTGTCAATTGATAAAGAAACATTTCAATGAAAAATATGTGCATTTGCCGAGCTCAGAGCTCTGCAAATGGATGGTTCAAGTCTTAGAAAAATTTGAAAAATAATTTGCACTGTTTGCCGAGCTCAGAGCTCTGCAAACAGTTGTTTCAAGACTTAGAAAAATTTGGAAGCCAAATGCACTGTTTGCCGAGCTCAGAGCTCTGCAAACAGTTGTTTCAAGACTTAGAAAAATTTGGAAGCCAAATGCACTGTTTGCCGAGCTCAGAGCTCTGCAAACAGTTGTTTTAACACATAAAAAAAATTTGGAAATCAAATTCATTGTTTTCAGAGGATGATCAGGTAATCACTATTACCAAGTCAATGTTAAAATTTTATGTGGATGAAAGTATAAAGGCAATGAAAAAAGGGGTGAGGTTGACTGAAGAGATTTCAAACATAAACAAAGTTTTGGAAGATAAAGAAAAAGAATTTCAAGCTAAAATTGATTTACTTCAAAAGGATTATGATAGTTTGAAAACTGAAAAAGTTGCAGTCACTTTTACTCCAAACTCCAAATTGCATCTTGAAAAACAAGAACTTGAAACCAAAGTTCTTGAGTTAAGCAAGACCGTGAGACCGTTACAAGTTGAGAAGACCAATGAGATGTTTAGAGAAAATGCTTTGGCTGAGGACATTGAGTCATTAAATGTGAAACTGAAAGAATCTACCCTGATTTGAAGGAATTTGAGGACAAAATTTCTGACCTAAAATATGATTGTTGTATAAAAGATTCTCTTAAACAAAAACTTGATAAAGAAAATGATGAACTTAAAGCTGAAATCAAGTCTTATCAAGAAAAGTTGTATAAGATTAATCGATCATATCAACAAATCTTTTTGAATAGGCCAAGAAATTCGGAAACTGATTTCACTTCAGGGTTGGGTTATGTCAATCCAAAACATTTGCTCCAAGCACAAAAAGAAATCTCATCATTGTATAAGGGAATCTTATTTGTGATGTGGGATGACTGACCAATTTGTTAGACCAAGCCATGGTGATTTTGAGGCTGATTATTTTCTAAAGAAGGGTGCAAATGTCTATTTTAACTATGAGTTAATGGATGAGACATATGATTTTTTAAGTCACCCTGTGCATCAAAGCAACAAAGATAATCATGAGGTTATAATACCTGAAATTCTTGAGTATTTTACTGAAAAACCTTTGGAACAAGCTACTTCAATTCCAAAACAAGCTATTGAAAGACCTTATGTTCCACAAAGTGTGTTGGAAAAGGTAATTGAGGATTTGAAAAAGTCTCTTGATGAAAAGCAATCTCTAATAGATAATTTGAAGACTCAAAATCACTGTGACCCACCCAATAATCATGACAATGGTTGTGATCACCCTAATTGTCCTGTCTGTGAAGTAATGGCCACTGCAACTCCACCAAGCTATTCTGTGTGTCAAGATGAGAAAAGTTCACAAACTGCATGTTCTATTTGTGAAATTGTGAATGCATCTGTGCAAACTGAGTGTGAAGTTGTGCATGTTTCTGTTCAAACTGATAGTAAGCTAGATGATTTCTTTCCGACTGCTTTTGAGACTGAGTCCTTTACCAATTTTTCTGAGGGAACACAAACTTACTTGAATGAAATTGATGCTTTTAAACAAAAGTTTGAAAAAGAAAAAGAACAAAAGTTGAATGTGCTTAAGGAACTTAATAAACTTAAAATGGAATTCGAATTTCAGAAAAATGCACTTCAATCTTTAAAAGATAAAGACAAAGCATCAAATTCACTCAAGGGAAGTCCTTGTCCTTTTAAGATAAGTGAAGCAAGTGTGAAGTTGGAAACAGATGATATGTCAACTTATTTGGAAGGAAATTATGATTTCGCTCCTGAATTTGAAAAACATTTTGTTCAAAAGGAGGATAAACATGATTTTTATCTAAAGAAGATTCCAAAGTCACACTCTTCACAACCTTCCCCATTTGATAAGTTTAAAAGACCAAAGACCACCAAACAACCAAAGTCCAATCAATCACCTAAGACGGATTCAAGACCAAAACCAAACAAAGGTTCCACAGATTCTCAAAAATCAAAGACTTCTAGACAATCACAGATGACTAAGGTTAAATCTGAACCTAAATTCCAAAAAGAAGTCAAAACAACTAGTGGTCCAAAGACTGTCAAGAATGAATCTTTCTCATTAGGTAACAAACAACCTCAGCATGTTAGGTATTCTAGTTTTCCTAGGTATTCTCAGACGACTTCTAAGTGCACTTTACAGGTGGTTAGAGATACAATTTCTGGAATAACTAAATACAAAGATCAGTATGGTTGGTTGTCACCTAATAACATCAAGAAAGTGAACAAGTCCACAGAAACCATCAAGAAGAAACCTGCCAATAATAGAAATAACAAATTGTTTTCTAACTCAAAGAATGTTTGTGTGTTAGGTGACGTGTGCTTAACTAGTAGCAGTAAATGGATTCCTAAAGATAGATTTTTGCATGCTTCTAGAAAAGTCAAGCTTGATGGAAATACAACTCATGTCAAACAAGTGTGGATTGTCCGTAGATAAAATTCTTTAGATAGTGCCAATACATCTAGGACTAGTCATGCTTGTCTCAAACCTTGTGTATAATCCGTTACTTTACATTGTTTGTAATTCGTATTTCTTGTTTGAACTAGTATGTGTGCTTGTTTGTTATTTTCAATAAAATGTTTGTTTGTGTGCTATTTTTTAAATCGTTTCTTACATAGGGTTTGATTGTTTATGTGTACTTGCATGTTATCCCTCTAACCTGCAAGGACCCAGTCTATGTGGGTACCTAAAATCATATTCCTTGTCCTTGCAGGAATATCTCATTTGTGTTTGGTATGTTGACTCGGGATGTTCTCGTCATATGACTGGAAACAAGTCTATTCTAACGAACTTTGTTGAGAAGTTTATGGGAACTGTCAGATTTGGAAATGATCATATCGCTCCTATACTTGGTATGGAGACATTGTTAAAAATGGAATCACTATCAAGAGAGTTTTCTATGTTGAAGGATTATGTCACAATATTTTTTTAGTGTTGGACAACTTTGTGACAATGATCTTCAAGTACTATTTAGAAGATATGAACGCAAAATGCAGACTGAAGAGGGTGTGGATATTCTTACTGGTTCAAAGTATTCATGGCAAGCGATACATTCTTGTGATTGTCGATGATTATTCTCGTTATACATGGGTATTCTTTCTTCATGCAAAAACTGATGCTCCGAATGTGATTATTGATTTCATCAAGAAGACCCAAGTAAATCTTCAATCATCTGTTCGAATTGTTCGCTCAGACAATGGCACTGAATTCAAGAATTCAACTATTGCTTCTTTCTTCAAGTCCATGGGTATCACTTATCAATTTTCCGCTGCCAGGACACCTCAACAAAATGGAGTAGTTGAACTACGTAATCGTACTCTTGTTGAAGCAGCTAGAACTATGCTTGCTTATTCGAAGTTGCCTCCGAATTTATGCGCTGAAGCTGTTGCTACTGCTTGTTTCACTCAAAATAGATCAATCATAAACAAGAGGTTTGATAAAAATCCATATGAGGTGATTAACAAGAGGAAGCCCAATGTGAACTTCTTACACATATTCGGATGTGTTTGTTATGTTCTTAATGATCGAGATAATTTGGGCAAATTTGAACCAAAGGGCGATGAGGCATATTTCATCGGTTATTCGAGAGAATCAATAGCTTATCGTGTGTATAACCGAAGAACCAAAAAGATCGAAGAGAGTATGAATGTTAGATTTGATGAACTCTCGGGAATGGTTCTTGAACAACACAGTTCAAGACCCGAACATCAAAGTCCACAAGCTTCCGCAACAAAAACTGATTCCACAGTCAAATCATCATTCTCTACTCCAACTACACAAGATTCGGATATCTTGTTTGAAGAATTTTTCCATGTTCCGAACAAAGTTTCTGAGCCTGAAGTGACTACAAATGAAGCATCCAGTTCCAATACTAATGAATCTTTCCCAGAGACGAATCCCAATGAGTCTTCACCATCACAATCATCAGATGTTAATTCTTCATCTGATTTTCCTCCACCTAATGAAAATTCTGTGTTGCATACTCAACCTCAACATATCACTCAAGTGACAAATCCGTCAATCAATCCTGAAGTTAATGATCCCGACGACTTTGTTGAGCCAATTGCTACTTCATTTGAACAATTATCAGAGCAACATACTCCTGGTTTTATTGATTCTGAAGAATCTGGTGATCCACTTGATCCAATTCCACACTCTACCAAATGGACAAGAGCTCATCCAATTTCTTAAGTTATTGGTAACCCAACATCTGGAGTTCAGACAAGATCAGCATCCGCGAATGAATGTCTGTTTGTGAATTTTCTGAGTATGGTTGAACCAAAGACAGTGAATGAAGCTCTAAGTTGTCCAGATTGGGTGAAAGTAATGCAGGAAGAACTTAATCAGTTTGAACATCTTGAGGTGTGGAAATTGGTTCCTAATCCTTATAAGAATAAGGAGCCAATTAAGACCAAATGGATCTTCAAAAACAAAAAGGATGAAACTGAAGTTGTTATACGAAACAAAGCACGATTGGTTGCAAAGGGATATTGTCAACAAGATGGAATTGATTATGATGAGACATTCGCACCAGTTGCACGAATTGAGGCCATTCAGATGTTTCTTGCCTATGTTGCCTACAAGAATTTCACAGTATACCAGATGGATGTCAAAACTTCCTTCTTGAATGGAATTCTCAAAGAAGAGGTGTATGTTGAACAACCTGAGGGATTTGTGAATTCAAAACATCCGAACTATGTTTACAGGTTAGATAAGGCTTTATATGGTCTGAAACAAGCCCCTCGTGCATGGTAGAGAAAGGTAACATCGAACTCTATTTTGTCCCTACAGACTACCAACTTGCTGACCTTTTCACCAAACCTTTGGATGAACAGAGGTTTAATTTTCTTAAAACCAAGTTGGGAATGCTAGATTTACAAACTTAAATGCTTTCATGCCATGTATTCTATGTTCATATTCTTTTTCAAACATTGATGTGTTTTACATGCTATTACATGCAATGTTTGAGGGGGAGAAAAAGGGTAGAATGCATGATTTTAAGGGGAGTTTGTAAATTTACTGTATTCATATATGCTTAATTTGAGGGGGAGTGTGCAAATACATGTGAATATTTGTTTGCTTATCTAGTATGTTTAAAAAAAAATTTGTTTGTTTTGTTTGTTTAATTTTTTTTTGTATGTGTGATATGAATTTCTATATTTTTTTTAATCTGAAAAACCAAATACAAAATTAGAAAACTTAAAAAATGATAAAAAGATTTTTTTTCTTTTTCTATTTTTTAGAAAATTTTTTGTTGTCTTTATTATTATTTTTGTTGTTTTGTTAAAACCCAAAAAGAATTTTAGCCCAACAAGTGATTTTAGCCCAAGACCATTTCAAGATCTGGGTTGACACGTGGGTCAGACCCAGACCCGTGACCCGGATTTGGGGTTTAAATAGAAAAATGGGCGGGTCAATTCATTTTAATTCAAATTCAAACCAAAATTTCTTTGATGTTTTCTCTCAAAAACTGATAACTTTTTCTTCAATCATTCAATCTTTATCATCATTTGTGTAATAATCGAAGTGGGATCATACTTTTGAGCATATTTGTGCTTCGAATCATCTTTGATCTTCGATCAGATCATCAAATTAAAGGTACACATTCTTGGTTTTCATTTTGCATTCCAAGTGTTTGATAAAATGCCTATATGAACTGCCATGATTATTTTGCACTTTGTGATCTTTTGATGTGAGTTTTGATGATGTTAGATGCATGATTAGGATTTATATTTGTTGATTATCTGATTTAAATGTCTTAATCTGCATGTTATTGAAATTTCTGGGTTTGATGAATGAAGGGCTGGGTAAAAATATGTGTTTTGAAGATTTTGTGCTATTTGCAGAGCTCTGAGCTCGGCAAATGCTTGGTTTGTTCATATGATCTTCAAATCTTCATAATTTTGCTAATACATAATTTTAATTTTGTCTTAACAAATTTTTGGATCAAATTGGCCATTTGCAGAGCTTTTTGCTCGGCAAATGCATGTTTTATCAAAACATGTCTATTTTCAACAAGTCTTAAAACAACCATTTGCAGAGCTTTTTGCTCGGCAATCAATGCAATTAGCTTCCAAATTTTTTTAAGTGTTGAAACAACTGTTTGCAGAGCTCTGAGCTCGGCAAACAATGAATTTGATTTCCAAAATTTTTTTAAGTGTTAAAACAACTGTTTGCAGAGCTCTGAGCTCGGCAAACAATGAATTTGATTTCCAAAATTTTTTTAAGTGTTAAAACAACTGTTTGCAGAGCTCTGAGCTCGGCAAATGCACATATTTTTCATTGAAATGTTTCTTTATCAATTGACAACATTCTTGTTGCTCAATTCAAAGAAATTTTCATACATTAAAATGGAGTTAATCTGAAATGCTCATTTGCCGAGGTATGAGCTCGGCACTTACGAGAATTAACTCCCACACTCGATGACTTGACTCAAGTTTGCCTGATCTGCTCAATTCCCGTGTTTGCCGAGGTTTTTGCTCGGCAAATCATACAAAATTTCAAAATTTTTGCCAAAATCAATTTTTGATCCTTATCATTTTCTGGGCAATTTTTTTTTGTAAAACATGCTATTTGCCGAGGTTTTTGCTCGGCAAATACATAAAACTGTTTCTTTTTCTTTTTCTTCATTTTTATTCTAAGTTTTTTTTATTCTTTTATTTGTATTAAATTTTTTTTCTTGTGTGTATGTATGTATGTGTTCATTGTGTTTGTCTATATAGTTTTTCATAAGTGTTAGGGTAAGAAGAAGGTATCGAACACCTTTGTGTACTACCTTTGTTGTCTTATCTTTTAATACTTATGTGATTCTATATGTCGTCATGTTTCTTATATATATTAGGGTGAGAAGCAAGGTATCGAACGCCTTTGTGTACTACCTTTGTTGTCTCATTTTTAATATATGTGCGAAACATTGTCTATGTGTAATAAATGTATTTAAAAATGTTGGTGTGTTTTTTTTATTTTTATTCTGTGTTTAAAATGTCTTTCTTGTCAAAATTTGGTCAGTTTATTTTCAGAAAAATAATAAAAACAAGATGGTGATGTTCCAAGAAGGTGCTACTATGAAAATGCAAGCAAATCAAGCACTTCATATTCCATTTACCTCCAAATTCCCAATCATTACTGAGATCTTGAGCCATCATCCATTGCATGTTGCATTAACTAATGTAATGTGGTTCCCGAGAAGTATATTGTGAACACTAGAATTCGAGCTTTTGTGTGTGTAAGTGTGTGTGTTAATGGTGGTTTTTAGTGAGAGAAAGTAGAGAGAGAGTAGAGAGATGTCAGGGAAAGATTGGATTGTATTCTGGGTTAAAAGGTACAAAATGCTTAATGGAAGGGGTTTATATACATATGACTAATTTACACTAAGCCCCCTTCCATACTTAGACATTTACATTCTAAGTACAAATATACAATAAGGAAACAAATCAACTACTACATTTATATTTCTAACAATCTCCCCCTTAGTAGTGATTTGTCAAAATATCCAGTCTTTGTTTATCTTCAAGCTCTCGTATTTGGTCTGTCTTTGTTTGGATGCCAGAACCAGTTTTCTCCTTCGGGTCTGTCATCTGGAACAATCATATTTGCTTCAAAATTTCTTGGAGGAATGTTATGTGGTCCTGGAAGATGACTAGGCTCGTACTTGATCCAGCAACCTCCTTTCTGACGAACAACATACTTCGACTTCTGAATATTCTTTGCTTCTCTCATCATTCGAATGCTGTCTCGGTATTCAAGCCTTTGATTGATTTTGGAGATCACTTTATCAACCACTTCCTTTTTCCTTTTATCTTGCTCATCTTCCTTCAAACACAGCAACACATTTTTACAAAACTCCAATGTTCCATCAGAATAAGAAGCAAGTTCATCCATACGAATGAAAATCTTCTTTTTTCGGCTATTTAGAAAGACAACCCCAAAAGATGGTTCTTCAATGACAGGACCAATACTGAGCTTTTCGATGTCTTCAGTGTAAAGACTCTGATCTGGATATGGAACATTTATCTTCCTCTTCACAACTTCAAACCCTATTTGAAAATCTTCCAATGAAGCATATTGAATGCAACTTGACATGTATCTTTTTACAGCATCAAAAGCAATCACATCTTCACGGTATCTTTGCATTGCATTCAGGAAATGGTTGTAGAGGAAGATAATGTCATCAACTGGCAAAAGTTTAAATTGGGCTTCTGTAAATCGGTAGATCTTGTTGTTATCTCTTTTGACGTGAAAACATGGAATAGAGATAGTAACTCTTTTAATCAAAATCACCCTGATCAGCACCAATATCTTATGGTTTCTCTGTTCTTCCAGCAACTTTGGATTATATTGTTTTGTAAGTTTAAGAAGCTCTGTGTATTCTTCGATTTGCCTGGCTTCCTTAAACTTGTACATTGAGTCTAACTCTGGTCTCTTGGTTTTAGTGACCTTAGTTGCTCCACAAAATAAAGGGTAAGCCCTCTCCTCCAGATATCTTGATTTCTTAGCTGCTTCTTTAGGTTTGATGCCAAGAGCAACCATTCTTTCCCTATCCCTCAAGAAGTATCCCCGATTAATAAATCTTAATTATTCTTCAGTTAAATCAGTTGGAAAGTAATCAGGAAGAACTTCCTCGGATATGATTGCCTCTCTCAAAACCTGTTTGTAAGTAGATTTCTGAAAGTTCTGAACTGCAGTTTCTGGAGTTTTTCTAAGATCATCAAAATTGTTAAATTCATTAAAATTATAATGTTGTGGAACTAAGCTAGCACAAGCAGATGATTCTCCAACTTCAACTCTGCTTGAAGGACCTACTTCAAAGTAATCAAGATCTGCAAATTCTTCAAACATAGGTTCCTCTGCAGCTTCTACGTTCACAGGAGTCTCAACTATCTCTGGCTCATCCAATATAACATTATCTTTTATGGCCTCTAGATCAGCTTCTCCTTCAGCATATTCAACTAAATCCTCTTCAATAACAAAACCTTCTTCTTCATTGACCTCAATATTTTCAACTTCTTCTTCACTTTCTACATCAGAATCAATACCAAAAACTTCAACTAATCTTCTTTAATCTCATCATCTAAAGTATCGTTCTCAACATTCTCAACATTCACACCCTCTGCTCTTTCTTCCATTACCACATCCTCAGCATTCACATCAACTCTTGCCGAAGTATTTTCAATGTTGGCTTGACCCTCTCCTTGGTTCTCCCCCTCGGGGTGATCATCAGAATCAGGATCATCCCGTCTAGAAGCAACCGAGGCCGGTCGGCAAGATTCTAGTGCTAACAATCTGAGCTCAAATGCAGCAAGCTTTGCATCATATTCAGCCTTTTGTTTTTCAACTTGTTCTTGCAAAGCTTTTACTCTTCGTTCAGTAGCAAGTTCTCTTTCTCTCACCTCTAGAGCATTCAACACTCCTCTTTCAGTTACAGTCAACAAATCACCCTCAGACCGTAAGATATTCAACAAAACTTCACATGCAGAATCTTTGGTTGGTTGATTTGTTGATGTTGATGGAATTTGATTTGGTGTTGGTGTTCTTTGTGTTTGGGTAGGAGGTGGAGTAGCCAACCCAGGGGTTGTTTGGACACTTGTGGTGACCTAAATTCAGCGAAGCTGATTCAGGATTTCCTGCGGATCCTTGGGATATACCCTCACCAGCAGTTGAAGATTCAGTGGCTTTGCAACCAGAATCGGGTTGTGTCCTAGACTGTGATAAAATCATGT